>CM038677.1:53222361-53822361 GCA_021605205.1 Aegilops longissima | reverse complement strand
ATGATGTCCTACCGAGTGGGCCCAGAGATACCTCTCCGTTTACGGAGTGACAAATCAGATCTCGATTCGTGCCAACCCAACATACACTTTCGGAGATACCTGTAGTGCACCTTTATAGTCACCCGATTCGTTGTGACGTTTGGTACACCCAAAGCATTTCTACGGTATCCGGAGTTGCACAATCTCATGGTCTAAGGAAAAGATACTTGACATTAGAAAAGCTTTAGCATACTGAACTACGATCTTTTGCTAGGCTTAGGATTGGGTCTTGTCCATCACATCATTCTCCTAATGATGTGATCCCGTTATCAATGACATCCAATGTCCATGGTCGGAAACCGTAACCATCTATTGATCAACGAGCTAGTCAACTAGAGGCTTACTAGGGACACGGTGTTGTCTATGTATCCACACATGTATATGAGTTTCCTATCAATACAATTATAGCATGGATAATAAACTATTATCATGAACAAGGAAATACAATAATAACCAATTTATTATTGCCTCTAGGGCATATTTCCAACATGATCTTATAACGCAATGCACCGCATACCAGGCAAGCGTTCAAATCCTCGTACTCACCGCGGTAGAGGATGCAGTCATTAGGGCATGCATGTATCTTCTGCACCTCTAACCCTAGAGGGCAGACAGCCTTCTTTGCTTCATACGTACTCTCGGACAATTCGTTGTCCTTTGGAAGCATATTCTTTATCATTACCAGCAACTTTCCAAATCCCTTGTCAGATACACCATTCTCTGCCTTCCATTGCAGCAATTCAAGTGTGGTTCCCAACTTTCTTTTGTCAGCTTCGCAATTCGGGTACAACAATTTCCTGTGATCCTCTAACATGCGCTGCAACTTCGTCCTCTCCAGATCACTTGCGCAGTTTCTCTTTGCATCGGCAATGGCCCGACCTAGATCATCAGCGGGCTCATCTGATGCCTCTTCTTCAGCATCTTCCCGCATTGCCAGCTCAGCTTCTTCCCCCATTGTTGTATCATCGTATTCAGGGAACCCATGGCCAGGATAGCCATCGTCGTCCTCTTCTTCTTCATTGTCTTCCATCATAACCCCTCTTTCTCCGTGCTTGGTCCAAACATTGTAGTGGGGCATGAAACCGGACTCAAATAGGTGGACGTGAATGGTTCTTGACGTAGAGTAATTGTGACCATTCTTACAGCCAGCACATGGACAAGACATAAAACCATCCGCTCGCTTGTTTGCCTCAGTGGCAAGAAGAAAAGTATGCACACCATTAATGAACTCGGGAGAGCATCGGTCATCATACATCCATTGTCGGCTCATCTTCATTACACAACACCGAATAGACCAAATTAATACAAGTTCATACATAAAGTTCATATACAACACTTAATTAAATGCAACATACAAATAACTCTCTAGCTAAAGAATTTAAATGCAACAACAAATGCGATCAAGATCGCAACTAAGGTAACAATTGATCCAACAGCATAATGATACCAAGCCACACTATCAATGTCATATTTTCTAATCTTTCTAATCTTCAACCTCATTTTCTCCATCTTGATCTTGTGATCATCTACGACATCGGCAACATGCAACTCCAATTCCATCTTCTCCCCCTCAATTCTTTTCAATTTTTCTTTCAAATACTCGGTTTCTCTTTCAACTAAATTTAACCTCTCGACAATAGGGTCGGTTGGAATTTCCGGTTCACATACCTCCTAGATAAAAATATCTATGTCAACTTGATGGGCATAATTTGTCATAAACACGAAATGCAACAACTAGTTTTAAAAAAGAATATACGACATCCGAATCATAACAAGGACGAGGGCCGACGGGGACGGATATCAAAACCATGGCACTATGTATAACAAACAACGTACGGGTAAGATAATTATACGAGTAACTATATATCCAAATCACACAAACATCAATTTGGTGACGTAAAACATTCATGAACAAGAGCCTCACCACAAGGTGGTGCCGGCGACGGGACGGTGCAGGCGATCGACGGTGGTTACGACGGAGATTTAGAAGGCACTAAGTAAACCACACCTACATATGCAAACTAAGTGTTACTTTTGACCTCAAATTGCATATAAATCAAATACTAGCAAATTATAATTCCTCCCAGATTAATCACTATACAAAGCATTGCAAGAGCTAATCTAGCAATGAGAGTTGAAAGGACAAAGTTGTTAACCTTGTTGATCATTTGAATGGATGGGGGCCTTCAAATCTTGACAAATTTTGGGCAAAATTTATGAGGAGCTCGAGGAAGAGAGGGGAAGAACAGAGGAAGTGAGGGGAAAGGGGATGAATAGAGTGGCTCGGGTGGACGAAGGGTTTATGTACGTCAACCTTTAGTAACGGTTCGTGCCACGAACCGGTACAAAAGGTGCTGGACGGGCCCCAGACTGACAACACCCTGCCACCACTCTCTTTAGTACCAGTTCGTGGCACGAACTGGTGCTAAAGGTTAGCCACGAACCAGTACTAATGAGAACGGCCGGCTAGCCGTTGGAACCGGCACTAATGGACACATTAGTGCCGGCTCAAAATCAAACCGGCACTAATGTGTCTCAGATTTGCCCCTTTTTCTACTAGTGATAGGCTTCCAATATATCAATCATCATGTGTCGACCATTTCGAGACTCCTCATCATGTCCGTGATCACATCCGGGACTCCGAACAACCTTCGGTACATCAAAACATATAAACTCATAATATAACTGTCATCGCAATGTTAAGCGTGCGGACCCTACGAGTTCGAGAACTATGTAGACATGACCGAGACACGTCTCCGGTCAATAACCAATAGCGGAACCTGGATGCTCATATTGGCTCCCACATATTCTACGAAGATCTTTATCGGTCAGACCGCATAACAGCATATGTTGTTCCCTTTGTCATCGGTATGTTACTTGCCCGAGATTTGATCGTCGGTATCTCAATACCTAGTTCAATCTTGTTACCGGCAAGTATCTTTACTCGTTCTGTAATACATCATCTTGCAGCTAACTCATTAGTCACAATGCTTGCAAGGCTTATAGTGATGTGCATTACCGAGAGGGCCCAGAGATACCTCTCCGACAATCGGAGTGACAAATCCTAATCTCGAAATACGCCAACCCAACAAGTACCTTCGGAGACACCTGTAGAGCACCTTTATAATCACCCAGTTACGTTGTGACGTTTGGTAGCACACAAAGTGTTCCTCCGGTAAACGGGAGTTGCATAATCTCATAGTTATAGGAACTTGTATAAGTCATGAAGAAAGCAATAGCAATATACTAAACGATCAAGTGCTAAGCTAACGGAATGGGTGAAGTCAATCACATCATTCTCCTAATGATGTGACCCCGTTAATCAAATGACAACTCATGTCTATGGCTAGGAAACATAACCATCTTTGATTAATGAGCTAGTCAAGTAGAGGCATACTAGTGACATTAGGGTTTGTCTATGTATTCACACATGTATCAAGTTTCCGGTTAATACAATTCTAGCATGAATAATAAACATTTATCATGATATAAGGAAATAAATAATAATTTATTATTGCCTCTAGGGCATATTTCCTTCGGTGTTCCCTATGCTTCAACCATAGGCTCTATCATGTATGCAATGTTGTGTACCAGACCTGACGTGTGCCTTGCTATTAGTTTAGCAGGAAGGTACCAAAGTAATCCAGGAGTGGATCACTGGACAGCGGTCAAGAACATCCTGAAATACCTGAAAAGGACTAAGGATATGTTTCTCGTTTATGGAGGTGACAAAGAGCTCGTCGTAAATGGTTACGTCGATGCAAGCTTTGACACCGATCTGGAGATTCTAAATCGCAAACCGGATACGTGTTTATATTGAACGGTGGAGCTGTCAGTTGGTGCAATTCTAAACAAAGCGCCGTGGCGGGATCTACGTGTGAAGCGGAGTACATAGCTGCTTCGGAAGCAGCAAATGAAGGAGTCTGGATGAAGGAGTTCATATCCAATCTAGGTGTCATACCTAGTGCATCGGGTCCAATGAAAATGTTTTGTGACAATACTGGTGCCAATGCCTTGGCAAAGGAATCCAGATTTCACAAGAGAACCAAGCACATCAAGAGACGCTTCAATTCCATCTGGGATCAAGTCCAGATGGGAGACATAGATATTTGCAAAATACATACGGATCTGAATGTTGCAGACCCATTGACTAAGCCTCTTCCATGAGCAAAACATGATCAACACCAAGACTCCATGGGTCTTAGAATCATTACTGTGTAATCTAGATTTTTGACTCTAGCGCAAGAGGGAGACGGAAGGAAATATGCCCTAGAGGCAATAATAAAGTTATTATTTATTTCCTCATATTATGATAAATGTTTATTATTCATGCTAGAATTGTATTAACCGGAAACATAATACATGTGTGAATACATAGACAAACAGAGTGTCACTAGTATGCCTCTACTTGACTAGCTCGTTGATCAAAGATGGTTGAGTTTCCTAGCCATAGACATGAGTTGTCATTTGATTAACGGGACGACATCATTAGGAGAATGATGTGATTGACTTGACCCATTCCGTTAGCTTGGCACTTGATCGTTTAGTTTTCTGCTATTGCTTTCTTCATGACTTATACACGTTCCTATGACTAGCTATGAGATTATGCAACTCCCGATTATCGAAGGAACACTTTGTGTGCTACCAAACGTTACAACGTAACTGGGTGATTAGAAAGGTGCTCTACAGGTGTCTCCGATGGTACTTGTTGGGTTGGCATAGATCGATATTAGGATTTGTCACTCTGATTGTAAGAGAGGTATCTCTGGGCCCTCTCGGTAATGCACATCACTATAAGCCTTGCAAGCAATGTGACTAATGAGTTAGTTGCGGGATGATGCATTACGGAACGAGTAAAGAGACTTGCCGGTAACGAGATTCAGCTAGGTATTGAGATACCGACGATCGAATCTCGGGCAAGTAACATACCGATGACAAAGGGAATAACGTATGTTGTTATGCGGTTTGACTGATAAAGATCTTCGTAGAATATGTAGGAACCAATATAAGCATCCAGGTTCCGCTATTGGTTATTGACCGGAGACGTGTCTCGGTCATGTCTGCATAGTTCTCGAACCCGTAGGGTCCGCACGCTTAAATTTCTGAGACGATCGGTATTATGAGTTTATGTGTTTTGATGTATCGAAGGTAGTTTGGATTCCCGGATATGATCACAGACTTGACGAGGAGTCTCAAAATGGTCGAGACGTATAGATCGATATACTGGACGACTTTATTCGGACACCGGAAGTGTTCCGAGTGATTTCGGAGAAAACCGGAGTGCCGGAGGGTTACAGAACCCCCCCCGGGAGAAATAGTGGGCCTTATGGGCCTTAGTGCAGAGAAAGAGAGGGCTGGCCTAGGGCAGGTTGCACGCCTCCCCCTCTGGTCCGAATTGGACTAGGAAAGGGGGGCGGCGCCCCCCTTTCCTTCTCCCTCTCCCCCTTCCTTTCCCCCTCCTAGTAGGAGTAGGAAAGAGGGGAGTCCTACACCTACTAGGAGGAGGACTCCTCCTCCCGGCGCGCCCTACAGGGCCGGCCGACCTCCCACCTTGCTCCTTTATACGGGGGCAGGGGGCACCTCTAGGTACACAAGTTGATCTGTTGATCTCTCCCAGCCATGTGCGGTGCCCCCCTCCACCATATTCCACCTCGGTCATACCGTAGCGGTGCTTAGGCGAAGCCCTGCGTCGGTAGCTTCATCAACATCATCTCCACGCCGTCGTTCTGACGAAACTCTCCTTCAGCTCTACTGGATCGTGAGTTCGCGGGACATCACCGAGCTGAACGTGTGCTGAACACATAGGTGTCGTACGTTCGGTACTAAGGATCGGTCGACCGTGAAGACGTACGACTACATCAACCGCGTTGTCATAACGCTTCCGCCTTCGGTCTACGAGGGTACGTGGACACACTCTCCCCTCTCGTTGTTATGCACCACCATGATCTTGCGTGTGCGTAGGAATTTTTTTTGAAATTACTATGTTTCCCAACACTGACAACACAGTGGAGAGCATCTCCCAGGACGAAGAGATGAAAAAGGCCAGCACGCCGACGATAAGTTCGGCGTGCTGGTCGTGGCCGAAGATGGCTAAGACGAAGGTGGTCGGGAAGGACCGCATAGGGCCGGTGCCGTTTGACCCGGAGCCGAACAACAACAAGGACGTGTGGAAGGCATAGCCCTTCGTCTGTTTGGTGGCACCGTTGGTCCGCATGAGCAGGCCATTCGGCATGACCGTGCTCGCACCGCCGAGCGTCAGGTTCGCGCCCGCAAAGCCGTTAAGAGCGAACTGCCGACCATCATGACTGCCACCGCTGCTGCCGACGGCCACGAGGCAGCAGCGAACGGTGGCCACGAGGAGCAGGACGAGCGGAGCGACCATGTGGTAAGGCTTGAGAAGCATGGCTCTGGTATTCTTGGCTAAGGTACCTCGGGTGCCTGAGCGCTGAACGGTAGCTCGGTCAGGAGAACTTTTTTTAGCCGCGGTGAACTGGCGATGAGAATTCTGGTAGCCCTATCGACTGAAATGGGAATACATATGGATGGGGTCTAAAAATGTGCTCTCCGCCCTGCTGTCTAAGAGTATCTCCAGCCGAGCCCCCAATACGTCCTTTTCAGGTGATTTTTTCGCGCCGGCGCATAAAAGTCGTCCCAGCCGCGCCCCCAGAAGCTCAATTTTCACCGGCTCGGGGTGAATTAGTCGCCGGCGGACCCAAGCCGAACCCGGCGCGCTGGGGGTGCATGGGGGCGCCGGGCGAAACGGTTTTGGCGCGAAAGAGTCGCGGGCCCGCCAAGTCAGCGACACTCGCCTTGTAGTCCTCAGAACGCGTTAGTTTCCCGCAGGGAATCAATGCCAAGGCTGCCGTCGGTCAGCCTTCCATTGATTCCTCACGGGGCGGCTCTTCACGGGCAGTGCGGCGGCGCCTCACTCCCCGCCCCGCGTACACACGCCTCCCCGGCGGCTATAAAAAGCGCCCCACCCACGCCGCTGGCCACAGACGTCGTGCTCTCTGCCTCTATCTCCGCCGCCGATGAACCTCTCCTCTCTCCCAACCCCAGCAACGACAATGTGCGAGCGGTTCCCCGGCGACGGAGCGGCGGCCAACGGCTTCGGCCACCGCTCCCTGCAATCGTGGGAGGCGCACCTGCTTTTCGAGGACAACATCCCGGCGCCTCCAGACATGCGCGCTGGGCCGACAGGATGGAGGCTCAGCGCCGGATGCGCCCCCATTCCACCCTGCCGGACGTCGTCGCGCGCCCTGACTACTTCGCCGGTGAGGTCGACCGCGTTCAGTCATCGCTAACCAAGGAGCAGCGCGCCTCCCCGGAGTATGCCGCCGACAACCACGAGGCGTGGGCGGCGTACTTCCAGCATCGTCAGGAGCAACGCCTCGCCTCCACCAACGGGGCACCGGTGGGGGGCGGTGGAACAGCGAGGGGCGACGCCTGTGGTGGTCCGTCCCCGGCCGGACGCTCCGCGAGGTTCTCGCGCACCTCGAGGGCGGCAACAACCCGCCGCTCACATACCCAGCCGCCGCCTCGGTCCCCCGCCGCGGCGCCGGACAATGAATGCCCATGAGGTTTGTCTCCGGCTCGTCGTCCTCGTCCCACTCCTCCTCCCACTCCCCCGGCTCTCCGGCAGTGTTCGGTGTCAAGGCTGAGCCCACAGCGAAGACCCGGCTCGGCTGGCGCACCCGCTCGGCCGGCATCGTCATCAATGAAGGTGGCGGCCGCACCTCGTCCTCGGCTCCACCCGACTCGTCAAGCCGAAGATGGAGCCGGGTCTCACCGCCGTGAAGAAGGAGCATGGGCTCGTTCATGTGAAGACGGAGCCCGGGATCGCTGGCGGTGAGAAGGAGGCGATCGACGACACAGCGGTCTTGAAGTGGGCGCGCGACAACTGAGCCCAGATGGATATGGAGCGCCAGCGCCACGCCTATGAAGAGCTCGCCGCACGGCATCGGCGAGCCCGCGACGAGGGAGGCGTCATCGTCCTTGACGACGACGCACCACCGGCACCTGTCCGCCTGGGCGACGCCGGCCATGGGTCCAGCAGCGGCGTCCGCGTCAAGGAGGAGAAGGCCAGCGACGACGACGGCGACTTCGCCAAGCTCACCGTGTTCTTCCCGTCGTAGAATGGCTTAAATTTGTTTATGTAATAAAAACTATGCTATAAAATGTATTTTTTACCGAACTTTAGCCGAATATCTATTTTGTATAAAAAAATGTTACCTTCTGGGGGCGACCCTGGGGCCGGCGGTTGGGGGTCCGAAAGCCCCCATCACGTGGTTTAGCGCCAGTACGCCCCCAGGCGACGATTTTTAGCGCCTCCTGGGGACCAAACGGCTGAAGATGCTCTAAGGGTGACTGCACACTGTCTAGTGTGTACACACCACATGTGGTTGAATATGATCCTTTTCTAGGAGACGTGAGTCGACCGGCCAGGCCGGGCAACCATAAGTCTCAAGTCGTCGTTCTTCAGTCTTGAGGTACATGCATGACACAGTAGATCAGTGGCTATTTCGTGAAGCTGCGTGTAACGCGTGTATGATAGACCATTTTTGTGATGTCAATGTTAGGCACCGTGCTCGATAGTATATATATGGCCATCAAATCGTCCAATTAATGGTGCGTCTCGCCGTCTCGCATGATAGCGTATTCTACTAGCTGTCACTTTGGTTTTCATCCGTATATGCGAGCCTGTTTTACGATGAACAAACAGAAATTCAGAATCAATTTATTTCGCTCAAGTCGGAAATGCGCGCAGCTGAACTTCATGCTTTTCAGGGTCTCGTACGGGTACGGGCCATAGATGGCGAAGATGAAACTAGTGGAGAAGGACCGCACAGCGCCCGTGCCGTTCTTCTCGGCGCGGAACGGCAGAGGGGACGGGCGGAAGTGTCAACCGCGCCTTTCATCGAGCTGGTACCTTCGGGGAGGACGAGGAGGCAGTTTGACGTGATAACCGCGCCTTGGAGTGTCAGGTTCGCGTCCGTCAAGCCGTTGTGAGTGTTAGAGATACGATAGGCAAATCAACTCAACGAAGAACGAAAACAAGCAGGGGACACAAGATTTAACATGGAAAATCCCTCCAACATGAAGGGGAAAAAAATTGCAGGCACCAGCCAGCCAAACTTCACTATATCGGAGGAGATTTCAAGCACCGGGATTTACAACTAATCGACTTATCCCGTGCGACGGCTTACAAGAGGTATATATATAACACATGTGATCTAGGTCAATACTGATCTGTACCAAGCCTACTCGCGACGGCCCTTGCTTTGCACGCTCGTCAGAAGTTAGACTTTCTCTTTATACTTAAATGTGGAGCATAACATAACAGTGGGCGAACTGTTGACCTTCATTGCTATCTTTGCCGCCGGTGGGCGAGGCCGGCAGCCAACAGAAGGAGCAGTGTGCGCAACTGACAAGGCTTGAAAAGCATGGCTCTCGTATAACCAATGTGGCGCGAAGGACCGCAGGCTAGTCTCTGGCTAACGGCTGATGAAATCGAAACGTATGGATGGGTCCAGAAATTGTGCTCTCTGCTCTGCTGTCTTATGAAGTCTTGAGACTGCAGCGTGAGACTACCCACAGTGAGAGTAACATAGGTGGTAACATCACACTTATCTAGGTAAAATAGATGACGTGGCATGTAATTAATGAAGAAAGAGAGGCATGTGATAACATAGCTAGTTACTGTAACATCACACATATCAAGAAAAAAGATGAGTCTACAATGTAATAAATGAAGTGATGTATGACAAAACAGATATGTTACTACCCACTGTGGAGGTAGTAACATAGACTAGTAACATATGCATGTTACTACTCTAAGTTACTCCCCATTGTGACGAGCTGTATGGCTGGGGTCATGGTGAGGGATGGTGGGGGATGGGGGAGGTGCAGATGTGCATGGTGGTGAGGGAGTAGGCAGGGGGACCCCGTCGGAGTTGACGAGGACGCCGTTGAGGACGAATGGGGAGGGGATGCAGACCGCGGGGAATGGCTTAGACAGGATGATGGGGACTTCTTCGATCATGAGGGTGCGTGGAGCACGGGGCGCTGGCAAGGAGGAGCTTCCGGTGTTCATGCTGCGAGGACAGAAGGCTGGATTAGGGTTTGAGGAGAAAACGTCGGGGAGAGGAGGGAAGAGGGGCTAGATCCGGAGGTACCTGCAGTCACGGCTGCGGTAGCCGTTCCTCCAGCAGCGGGTGCAGCGGACGGGATCACAGCAAGCCTCGACGCAATGGTTGAGAGCGAGGCATCTGAAGCAGCGTCTCTTCTTGCGTGAGGAGTGTGGTGGATGAAAGTGGTGATGGAGAGGGCAGAGAGGCCGACATGGTATATATATGGGGCGTAGCTGCGGATGGCTATGGGCACGGGGGGAGGAGAGAAGCCCATCTCAATACGGGGTCGTCGTGGCGCTGTTGGACCGCATGGGCGGCGTATCTTGTGGCAGCAGCGCGTGATCTGAAGCATGTATAAGTGGTTGAGGCGACCTGGGCGCATGGCGTGGTGATCGGGCCGGCGGGTTAGGCTGCTGGGCTGGTTTAGGCGCGATGATGATGGCTAGATGCTGGCCAGGAGTAGCTTGAGGGTTCGGCGTGGGTCAGCGAGTGCATGACCTCACGGACACGTCGGTTCCCAATGTGGCGTTCTGACAAGTAGTGGCAACAGTAGCCAGGCGGGGGGAGACAGGTGGCGGCGCAGCGCCGTCCGTATTAGACGCGGGTGGGGGGAGTGGGGTATCCCGATTTGGCACAGACAGAGAGACAAAAAGGGATGCCTGTGTTCTTGTTAGAGCGACGCACACATGCACAGCCCCGCATGCTGCGTACGGATCTTTTTGCGGATTTGGTCCGCCTGACACCGCCGCGCAGCCATCATTGTGCATGGGGTGGGCCCGGGGTTCCTGCATGGGTGAGAGGACGTGCGGCGAGCCCGTGAGGGCGGCTGGGGGTGGGCCGTGCGTGTGTGGGTTGGGTGGCACGAAGGGGCCAAGGACGGAGACGGAGTGTGGCTGCAGCGGGGTATAAGAGAAAGATTTATATAACGCCAGGTGCCGGCTGTAGTGAGAAACAGCCTCGTCAAGATGGTCAAAGAGAAAAAGACGGAAGCCAGAGAAATCAATAGACCTGGACCTAAGAATTTGAATTTTGGCCAAGTGGGAGAAGATGCCAGTTTTGAAAATGAGCTCATCTACCTTGATTGCATGGAAATCATGTTTGACCAAGAAACAGTGGTTTAAAGCCGACTCAACGAGCACTTCATTAGGTTTAACAGTAATTGGCATAAAGGTTACCCAGAAGAGATGAATGTGAGAGGTGTAATGCATGTAGGGTGGTAGCTGATTAGGGTGATTAGCATGCAACAAACGGTAAAAAAGCTAATACCAGGCCGAAAGCTTCTAACCTTAGGCAGGTCAAGGGCTGTTGACGGTGAGGGCGGTGATGCAGTGATGTTCGCCGTCGGAGAGGAGGCCGTGGAGTCGTACACAAGAGACTTGACCTTGGCAACGAGCAAGCGCCCAGTGTCACACAGCGGAGGTGGCCGGGGGAAGCGGATCAGCATGCCTAGTTCATGGAAATCTCCCATGGATGCAATTAGGTTGGCAACAGCAGGGTTGGCAACGGTGAACGAGAAGCATGAGTCTCTATTGTCCAATACGTTAAAGTGGAGGTGGCAGCCGCCGAACAGACGAGCAAGAGCGAGTGCCATGGAGTCAGCGGTGAGGGCAAACGGGAATTGGATGACGCGCGCATACATGCGGCAACCATGGAGGTTGTGGCATGGGTCGATGGTGACAGCCGATCAGAGTTGCGTGGCAACCACGCCTTCGAAGCAGAGGCAAAGGTCTTCTGGGATTTTCATGAGGGTGGCAAGCGTCATGCATGAGGACGGCGCGAGTGGCGTGGGTGGAAGCAGAGTGTTTGAGCGAAGGAGAAGGCGTAGTTGCGGTGGCGGATTGAAGTTTGGGCTAGGATGATCTCCGCGGCCCGCGAGGAGGCCACATGGAAGCGGAAGACAAGGGGGGAACACATGGCGACGAAGAAGTCCGCAGCACAGCCGCCAAGGGCAGCTTGGAGAAGAGCGGCGACGGTGACGGCGTCAAGGTGGCGGGTGGAGAACTCGAAGACAATGCAGAGGGGTGACGCCAGGTGCAGCTCCGAAGTAGTGACTGCAAGACGGCAGTAGTAACTGCAATCATCTTCGAACTCCAAGCCCATGGCGTTGCCGCAGCCCAGGAAGCAGTGGAGAGCCACCTGCCTAGCTTTGACATAGGGGAGGTCAAAAAAAGGCGATGGGGGTGGCGCAACAGAGGGGAGCAGCGCATCCAGAGGGCTAGTGGAGAGCTTGTGTCGGGGGGTGGGCGTGTGGCCATGGGGAGAGCTTGCGGCGACCAAAGTTTGGTCGGCGACGGGTGGTTGGGGGGCGGGGGGGGGGAGGGAGGGGGGGGGGAGGAGAGGGAGTCATATGCAGAATACTTCTCATTTCCTCCTTTAGCATTTGCCTTGTGTTTGCACTAAACAATATTGAGGATTTATCAGAGCTTCCGAGTTGGGGCAAGGAAAATTCCGCGAACCATGAAAACGGTGCTCTCTAAGAGTGACTTCAATGTCTACACAGTACACACCACATGTGGCTGAACAGTGGCCGAGCTACCGATGGTTGGTAGGGCCTACCAGAATTGGCTAAGCTAAAGGGAAGCTTGCAAACTTTATCTTATTTGATCCAACTTTGCCCTGACACCTACTGATTTAACCTTAAGTTGGGCGGGCCATAGGCCATAGCAAAGTTTTGTCTGTGCATAGCTCCGTCACTGTGGCTGAATGCAATCATTTCTAGGAGACGTGAGTAGACCGGCCATGCCGAACAGCCACAGGTCTCAACTCAAGTCGTCCTTCTTGAGTCTTCGCTTAGCAATGTGGGCCTCTTAGAAAGTAATATGGGGTTAGGAACTATTTACAGATTTTGACACCTCCGTGAACGCTTAATCGCTTATTAGGTATCATCACTGCCGTTGTCGTGTTCATCTATGTATGTGACCCTGTTATACGATGAACATCAGAAATTCATAATTAATTTGTTTCGCTCAAGTCAGAATTGCAGTTGGACTTGGTGTTGCTATCTTACGATTGCCATCAGCCCTCGGCGAAATGGTCATACTTCTAAAAATGTAGCGTGTTCTGCCACAAAATATTTTGGCCTTAGCACCGACGGATGAGGCATATTTCTTAGCTGTTCTGCGGCACATGTAACCACACTTTCCTTCTCTTCTGAATTCTGGAAAGGGTTCTTTCTAGATGCATCTCCATGGGTGATATTAGAATGAACATCGTTTGCCAGTTGCCTGGATATTTTTCAGCTGACTAGTTGCCTGCATCTTTTCAGTCTTTTCTGCTGCAGGGTTTATCACTGGTGATTCTTCTTTATAGGGACATCATCGTTGGTGATTTTGGTCCAAGTATTCTAAGTTCATGTGATACAAACCTCTGATTCCTTGCGTATCTTTAATTTTGTATTGATGGCGACCGGTTTTATCTCTTTACAAATAATCATAGAGGTGGCCTTCGGTACAACCCCCCCCTCTCAACGTATAAAGGGTAGGGGCGGTCATTTTCACACGCCGTATTATAATACCCGCCCGCCGTAGCCGCGCCTGCATCACCATACGGCGCTGTCGCGTACGGCCGCCCGTATGCGCCCATGTCTGCATGCACGGCCGCCCGTACGCGCCCATGTCCGCATGCACGCCCGCCCGCATGCTCGCCCGCGCCCGCTGCGTACGCCCGAGTGATTAAAAAAAAGATCGGCGAACCCTACCTTCACGACGCGTTACCTGCCTCCTCTCGCGCCGCCGCCGCCGCCACCGCCATCTCCGGCAGTACCTGGCGGACGAAAAAAAAAAACGTACGCGTTGTGCGCTACGCCGACAACCGCCTCGGTCGGGAAGACGCCTCCGCCGCCGTCAGCTCGCATCCGGCGACAACCGCCTCATGTCTGACGAAGGCAACAAGGTACGCGAGGCGCTGGCATATTAATTTAAGAACGGATTTTAATTGTGAAGATGTTACGTGATGTTTGCATGGATCTTTGATTGTATATGAACGTGTATAGATTGAGGCTGAAATAGGATATGACGGTGATGATGGCGGTAGCGAGGACGGATCATTGTCATTGGATGAAGACGAACATGACGGCGAAAATTATATGAGTTTGGATGAGTCTTACAGTGGCAATGTAAGTGGTCTGCATGTCCCCAACCATAATAAATACAAGCATCCGCGATGACAACAACATGTTTGACTGTGCACAGATAGGAGGGGATGATGACAATGAGGATATGGATGTAGATGATTCATATGCTGAAAGCGGAAGCCATGTAGGTTTAGATTTATGTAGGTTATTTTAAAGTGAAATTAAATAAGCATCAAATCTTACATATCATATTTACAATTTGCGCAGACGGAAGTAGAAGGGTACTATCAGTGGAATTTTTTCGATGATGCCAATGACGAAAACGATATCGATGCATATTATAATGCCAGCTCGAGCAAAGTAAGTAGTGGAAAGTGAATACATATGATAGTACTTATACAACTACTTACTGACATATACGGTTGTTTGTACTTTTTTCAGGAAGAGGATGGTGACGCGTGCGAAAACGATGATGATGCCGATGGTGATGAGTGCAATTTTGACACTGGGTACGATGAATACCAGCAAGAATCACTGGACAGGCATTGGATGGTGATGTCCACGACGTTCAGGACAGACGAGGCGTAGGCGCTTGAGGAGGTTTCTCTGTTCAAGGTCTGGGAAACGACATGCCAAGTTTTGTACCATGGAAGGGAAGAAGCGCAGGCTGAGAGCGGAGACTCGGTGCTATTGTGAGGCCCATCTAACTGTGAAGGTTGACTGAGAGCGCTCCATTTGGTATGTCAGCAGTTTCAGCAATTATCATAATCACACTCTTGCTAGACCGGATGAAGTTATATATCTTCGATCTCATAATCAGATAAAGGAATACCAGAAGCTCGAGATCTTAGCAATGGCAGGTGTCGGGCTCAAAAAACATTGGATTTATGACAACTTCGTTAGTAGGTATGGATCATATGCACGGGCTGGTTTTGGGAGGAGGAAGCTTTATAACATGTGTTATAGGGAGAAAATGAAGTTGCTAGCCAAGGGTGATGCGGACACTGCGATTGGTATCATGATGACGAGAAAGGCAAGGGATCCAGACTTTTTCTTTGAGCACACTGTTGATGCAGAAGGCAAGCTGAAGAACATCTTCTGGTGTGATTCTCAGTCACGTCGGGATTACCTTGACTTTGGTGATGTAATCGTCTTCGACAGCACTTACAAGATGAATAGGTACGGAATGCCATTGATACCTTTTGTTGGTCTAAACAATCATCGTTGCACCACTGTGTTCGGTTGTGCTGTTGTGTCAGATGAGACGGAGGATACATATGGTTGGTTGTTGCAGACCTTCTTAAGAGCTCATTGTCAGAAGAAGCCGAAGTCTGTAATTACTGACGGAGACGCAACCATGATAAGGGCCGTCAGGAAGGTCCTTATTGACGTGTGGCATCGACTTTGTTCGTGGCATATTGAGAAAAACATGCAGAAACACCTCCACCACAAGTCCCTTAAGGAGTTCAGGTCTCTTATTTACTATGCTACTACACATGATGAGTTTGAGGCGAGATGGACAGCTTTTAGAGCTAAATGGGAGTCGAAGAAAACTAAAGCATGGTTGCGTAGGATGTACCGGAAGAAAAGGCTTTGGGCTGCGTCATATCTCACCGTTGGGTTCTTCCTTGGTATGCGGAGTAACCAGAGGAGCGAGAGTCTGAACTCTTGCCTTCATATGCATCTTGACTCTGGCATGACAATTGTTGATATGGTTGTGCATTATGAGAACTGCATTGTTCGGCTCCGTGAGAACGAGTCACACGACGATTGCATGTCCACGCAGACAGTCCCTGTAGCAGTACTCAACGAGTTCAAATGCATTGAAAAAGCCGCTGCCCGTGACTTCACCGCGGTGAACTTTTACCTCTTGCAGAAAGAAATGAAGAAGGCAACGAATCTTGAGATCATAGATAGACTCAGTGGAGCCGTCGGTAGGAGATTCATAGTGGCATGGAAAAATAATAGGAAACTGAGATTCAAAGTGGACTATACACCTAGTAATTCAGAAGAAACAGTGAAGTGCAGTTGTGATAGTATGAAACGTAAAGGTCTTCCATGCAAGCATGTTCTTTATGTTTTAGCCAGGTTGAACGTGAAGGACTTACCTGAGTGCTTAGTGCTGCGAAGATTCAGCAAGAATGCTAGGGGTGGACTGCCCGTGAAACGCACTAGCGATCTCTTCGCATGGGGATGGGCAGGTACTAAGGAGAGAACTAAGTAAAGTGAGTTGATTATTTTGTCTGCGGAAGCAAATCATGCGGCATGTCATAAACCATTTCTATTTGATAAACTGAAGGCTGCTCTGGAGGATGTGATAGCAAACAAGGACGTTGAGGAGGAAGATTATGTGAGACAGCATAGAGTTGCACATGATGATGCTTTTGTGCCGGATCAAGATCATGTTTTTGTTGGTGATCCAGAAAAAATCAATACGAAAGGAGCATTGAAAGGGCAGAATAACAAAGGCCGTGGTAAGGAACCTGGCGTGACTACAAACGGTAGACCCAAAGGTTTTGATGAGAAACCTCCTGTACGTCTATGCGGTTTATGTAGAGGGAAAGGTCATTTCAAAAACAATTGTCCTCAGAATCCAAAGTATGTGCACACCATTTCATGAACGTTCTTTTCTTGTTTAGTTCATACTTTATAAAATTTTGACGTATATTACAATCTTTCTATGCAGGAACATGGCATGATGATCATAGCAAAGAATTGTTTGAATAAGAAGAACAACTTCTGATTACAGTTGACGATTTATTTGGTTGTATTAAAGAATAGTACTTATATATTTGTTTCGTTACATCGATACGGGAGACTTGTAATCGGTGTTTACTTATGTCATATTTGTTGGCACTATACTCGTTGTTCTTAATATGATATGCGAGATACAAATTTTACATTATAATATATATTTCTTGGCTCTATAGGCATTGTTTTTAATATGATATGCAATGTATACATTTTTTCGTACAAATATATGATTTTGTGTATAAATCATGCATGTTGGGCGATCGGAGGCGCTGCACAGCCGCCGGTTGCTTTAATTTTGAAAAAATAGCGTTAACAGGCGCTGGCCATGAGTGGCGCCAGCGGGCGCAAAGAGGCGCTACGTACGAGGAGGATTCAGGAGCCGCCGCAGAGGGCGATCCCGAGGCTGACGCAGCCCTCGGGCGCAGAGGGGCGCATGTACGAGGAGGATTCAGGACCCGCCGCAGAGGGCGATCCCGAGGCTGACGCCGCCCTCGGGCGCAGAGGGGCGCACGCGGGCCGATGTAGAATCAACCTCGAGGTCGGCAACGGCCAACCCTGGAGCGACGCGCGGCGCGGGCCCGCTGGCCAGATGACACGGCCCACGGCGCCATGTCGCGGCGAACGTGCGGCCCGGGCGACGCTCGCCTCGTCCGGCGCGCGCGGCACTCGCCTCTGAGATATCGTCATCATATATCATCTGGGTATTTTAAAACACCAAATCGTACATTCGCGAGAACACTCATTGAACATAAAATATAAATTAAATAATAAAATATTAAATGATTAAAATGTATTTCTAATAAATTTGTCAGGGTACATAAACTTGAATGCTAAAAATATTTGAAACTCACATAAAAAAATAAAGCATCCACACACAATCCTCACTCATGAACACATAATATTTCGAAAATCACGTAGAATTCTCGTATGATACTTTTATTTTTGTTTCCTCTTCGCAAGTCGAATTACTTTGTTCTTCACTTCTGTAAGCTTATTTTCGGGGGACATAATAATTCCAGCTATCATTCTTTCTCTCGAACTATCAATAGATTCCTGAAAAGTAATAAAAATAATTTTATTTTCATCACTTATATATGATATAATGTACTAATTTTTCATACTAAAAATGTACCTACCTGAGAAATAGCAGTAATAAATTTTTCTCTGTCCCAGTATTGAAAACAGCGAAGGACGAACAGCCCACATGAGTTCCTGTGTTACAAAAACATAAGTGCAATATTCAAAGCACGTTAAGTAAGATAGCACTAGATCAATTAATCTATTTCGAAAGCACATGCTACATGTAACTCACCCATCTTCTTGTTGAGGCATGTCCTAGGGGACTATAGGCCATGTGGACACATCCGGGAACGGCATAATTGCACTGTCATTTGCATCTTGGATATCTCCTGCAAGTTGCTCTTTCTGACAAAAAATATGAACACGTTGACTACATACGGTAAACAAATTATATGGTTAATTGTACACACATGAATACGAAACTTACAAAATTTTCAACGAATTTCCTGGTAGCTTCAGAGATATTTTCTTCCCCCTTCAAAGAACCAAGAATTTGGAACTCTTTCTTTCTAGTGTGCATAACACATGTAATCCAATGGTTTTTACCCTTATTTAAAGCAAAATAAGCCTATTTCACAACTTAAATATTGTTAGTAAGCTCGGCTTTCACATAAGATAGTAACGAAAATACAATTCTGCAATACAAACGGTACCTTCGGTTTTGCAAAATATTCTATCATGCATCTGTTGAGAGGTTCATTTGCATGTGCTAAACCTTCTGGATCGTCTACCGACTTCCCTCATCTTACTGACTTTGGGCGAGTGTTCAATAACCAGTAAGACCTATGTGTGCGTACAAGATACCTGTCCTTGACGATACTTGAATCCGATATGTACGTCGCATAAGCGTCAATTACCTGAAATAAATGACTAAATTTAACATGGATGTAACATACTTAACACATGACATAAGCATGACAATAAAAGTACATACATCACCGGATAACCATGCATGGTTAAGTATCTGGCAAACTCTTGCCGCAGAAAGTCCATCATCTTTACCGTTGTTGAATATTTTATGGTTCTTATGTTTTGGTGAGTGCTCGTACGCTTTCACGTACTGCACAGGGACACGCACCATATCATCAACAGAATGATCAAATTGAGGGGTTGTTTCATTAAACAGTTCTACAACACAAGTCAATAAAGTTAAAGTACAAATTTGTACTATATAATTTTCAAAAATATATATTCATACCATGTTTAACTTACTCGTTTTCACGGAACATTTCACACGTTTTCTCGGAGTCTTTTTAACATAAGGAGATTTCGTGTACTTTGACGCACACCGCTTTCGCTTCCCTGGAATCACCTCCTTCTTCTCTTCTATCTCGCTATTACCATCTGACACGGCCTGTGACACTTCTTACTCATTTTGTTGCACTTGCCATCTTGTAGCTTCTATTTCATCGGTTTTTAGAGATGATGCTTCTTTTTTTTCCGACTGCTCCGGGACATCTATCGGATCCTCCTTTTCACCTTTAAAGCTACTCAAGTGACCAGTACTGAATTTGAACGAATCCCCTTCTTCAGAATCCAAATCATAATGCCCATTGTCATTTCGGCCATTAGGTGTGTGTTTGTCATCATACTGAAATTCTTTTTTAGGATACTTGTTTTCATACCTGGACTCACTATTCTGTCCATACAGATTTTCTTCCTCCTCTGCCATTGTGCCCGGTTTGTACCATACATCAGTTTTATTCATTTTCTCTAACAATCTCTGCAAAAGTAAGCCCAGTCACATGTTATATCTTTTTATCAATTTATCGAGTTTAATAGAGTGCATACCAGAATTGCTACATTTTTACCTTTGCGCATAACTCCGGCATACGAAACAATTCCTTACGAATTTCCTTCATATCATTCATAACCCGGTCCATAAAAGGCTTTAGGTTAGCAGGGACCTCGGACACATAGTCCACTTTTTTCTTTCCCGTAACGGATGACTTTCGGCTACTATGTTTCTTACTGCTTTCAGCTTGTTTATCTGCAAGTTTTTTCATTCTATACTCTTTCGTATTGCAGTCATCAATCTGCAAAGTGAGTATGCAAGGAAAACATGAGTACATAACATTCTCAATGCATAATCAATGTACTATTAAATAAGCATTATAATATTACCAATCCATGACCACGACCATTTTCCAGGTCGTACTTGTCTCGTTTCTCCGCTTTAGATTCAGTCCAGTTTTTCATTAGGGGAACTTGCAACGACAACGTGTCATTTTTCGGGCCGATGGTTGGCTGCACCTTCTCCCAATATAATTAATACAAAACAAATGAAAAAATAAATTATGAACGCATAAGTTGAAGGAATATGAAATAGCATTAATTAATAGCATACCTGGAGTAGGGCTAGGTTGGCACATGGCCATTGCCTCACACGGCCGTCCTGCTTGAGTTTACCAATCTCCGTCAAACAGGTTCGCAAAGTGAACACATTAAAATTCAACGTGCTTATCCGCTTCACGTCATGCACCAACGCGTAGTACTCTTTTGGTATGGAGACAGTCGACATGGGTGAAATAATGGTCCCCAGCAAAACAAGAACAGCCATCCCAAGAAATTCATTGTCGGCGGATTTATTCCTCACAATTTTTTGAATCAAGTCATATATCATTATGTGACCATTTTTTTGTGAACATACTGAATAGGAATTTTCTTTATTAACTCTTTTCCTTCCGTCGCAAGAATGCCAAAAACATCCTCACCTTCATTCTTAAACCAAAATATTGAAAACACATCGTCCGGTCTAACTGAAATAAGGCCTTTACTGTCACTATCTTCTTGTATCATGAATTTTTTGTTGTTTGGGTTATAACCTAACATCATAAAATGCAGCAAAAAATCTCTCATTTGTACTGACGGAATGATCAACATCTCTTCCAAGCTTGTTTCGTAGAACCTAAATCGCTGAGCGGTGGTAATTAAATTTTTCAACGAGACTTATCCACTTCTTTATGGAACATGGAATCACACCATCGATGTCCATACTGCATGTTAATTTTTTCCTATTAATACATATGATTACGCAATAGCATCGAGAGAAATTGTACGAGGCGGGAAACGTGACCTTGATCCGGGCGACAGCCGCCGAACAACGGCTGTGGCGGAGCAGAAAGCAGGCAGCCGAGCGTTGGCGATCTGCGCCTGCGGGCGTGGGGCAGTCTGTGGCAACAAGCGCCGTTGACGGTCGACGGCGATGGACGGCGCTGCACGTGCGGCGAAGTCGTTGCGCGCCTGGGGGCGATCGTGGTAGGGAGACTTGGGGGGCACGGGGCGGTGTACGGGGCGAGACTGGTCACGGGCGGCGTACGGGGGCGAGTGGTGTGGTTAGGGTTCTGCCGTGCGTGGCGGTATACGGCGATGGAAAAGGAAAAAATAATTAGTTCGCTGACTGGGCCCAGGCCCGATAGCGCCCAACCTATAGCGATGACGGCCACCGCCCAACATGCTAATGTTTAGTCCCACATTGCTTCTCGTCATGCTTATTCACCTGTTTAAATACCGTACTCTGCTTGCAATGTCAAGTCCTCTAGTGTGGCGGTATTACTTAAGAAGGTTAACGTAAATTATGCTCTGGCACTCCATAATCATGGAGTGTCACAGCAATAATTCACATTAATCTTCTTAAATAAATCCGTCCGCAATATAGGACTTTTTATATTTTTGTTATTTATTTTTTTTCCATGAAACGTCGCCATGTTTTTTTCACACGCAACAATATGCCACAGAAGCACGCCTGCAAAATTAGGGTGTGTTTCGACACTCGATGCATTTTCTCCGTGGAAATTTTCGACGTGACGCAACTTTTTTTCGATTCCATCGAAAATTGGTGCGAAATCACACGCCGCACGCAAAAGTTGCGTGCCGTCCATGTTGGCACATAGTCACAGTACAAACCTGAGGTGTCGGTCTGGGGTAACATGCATGAAGTAGGTGTTCCCTCTCGCAAAGCCATGAAACGCCGCCTTCCATTCGTATACTCGGTTCCATCGAAAATAGGCATGCGAGCTGGTGGGGGTCACTCACACGCGCACGCAAAAGTTGGGTGCGTTTCGTCCATGTTGGCACATAATGACAGTACAAACCTGAGGTGTCAGTCTGGGGTGACATGCATGAAGTAGGTGTTCCCTCTCGCAAAGTCATGAAACATCGCCATGTTTTTTTCACACGCAACAGTATGCCACAGAAGCATGCCTGCAAAATTGGGGTGTGTTTCGACACTCGATGCATTTTCTACGTTTTTCTCTGTGGAAATATCCAGAAAAGGTCTCCCGACGTGACGCAACTTCCGTTCGTACTCCGATTCCGTCGAAAATAGGCGTGCGAGCCGGTGGGGGTCACTCACACGCGCACGCAAAAGTTGGGTGCGTTTTGTCCATGTTGGCACATAGTCACGGTACAAACCTGAGGTGTCGGTCTGGGGTGACATGCATGAAGTAGGTGTTCCCTCTCACAAAGCCATGAAATGTTGCCATGTTTTTTTCACACGCAACAGTATGGCACAGAAGCACGCCTGCAAAATTGGGGTGTGTTTCGACACTCGATGCATTTTCTACGTTTTTCTCCGTGGAAATACTCAGAAAAGGTCTCCGATGACGTGACGCAACTTCCGTTCGTATTCATATGACTACTTAATAAATATTAAGTAGTGTTTTAAATATAACTACTTAATAAATTAGATATTAAGTAGTGTTTTTAATACATCTACTTAATAAATTATAAATACATTTTACTTTAAGTAGTGCTTTTAATATAGCAACTAGCTCATTATAATTTTTTAATAAACTCAAAAATGTTAGCCAGTAACGAAAAAGCATAATCAATTATTTTCAAATAATTCATTATTTTTACTTATAAATTATAATAAACAACTTATTATTCTTACTTATAAAGTAAATAATAAAATTAGATAAATAATCTAGTACTATTTTTAAACAAATAATAATAACAAACCGGCGACAGCGCGCGGTCGCCGGCCCAATAACTATGCGCGATGGCGCGCGTGGGCCGGCCCATTAGCTGTTCGGCGGAGCGGGGCAGGTTCGGCGGGGCTGGCGTCAAGAGTTTAGTCCCACCTCGCCCGCCGAACGGCGCCGCGACCGCCTTATATACCCGCCTCCCACGCCCCTTTCGAACGCCTAAGAATCCCGCCCTGTGTCGCCATTGCCCCCTGTGACCGCCCTGCAGGCCGTACATCGGCCGAAAGGCCGGCCCTTTCGCCTTTGGCTTGATCTGGTCGGACCGATTACGCTCTGTACCGGCCTGCAGGAATGGTTGGGCGTTTTTTTGACATCCTTCAAATAAACCCCGTTCAAAAATGAGTTTTTTTTGACATCCTTTAAATAAACCCAATTTTTTTCCATAGTGTTGTATCATCATGACTAGGATGCATGACAAGTTTCGTGGCTTTCTGCCACTTTATGAATTTTCTATAATTTTTTAGGTCCAAAAACCGAAAACACTGACCGGACGTGACACAACGTGCTCTTCGTTTCGAAATACGATCACTTATTGGATTCCGTGTGGGAGTGGGCATACTGACTCACATGCAAAATTTCAGGCCATTCTAAAAATGTCAAAAAATTGACCTCGTTCTCCGTAGACCGTTCTGGTAGGAGCAAAGGCCCCGTTCGAAAATGAGTTTTTTTCGACATCCTTCAAATGAGCCCAATTTTTTTCGATAGTGTTGTATCATCATGACTAGGATGCATGACAAGTTTCGTGGCCTTTTGCCATTTTATGAATTTTCTATAATTTTTCGGTCCAAAAACCTAAAACACTGACCGGACGTGACGCAACGTGCTAAAACAACAATGCTCAAGTAACACTACCACAGCTGTCCGGACAGTGTAACACTGTCCGGGCAGCGGCGGTAGCGCTACCCGGGCAGTGCGAAGTCAAACCATATTTTTAGTAACTATCTTATCTGCTAGAGTGCATGGAGCCGCCTATTTAAGCCGGTCAGGGCGCCCTTCTGCGCGCGAGGTGGGACTAAAATCTACGCCACACACCGCCCCGTGCGCCTCTGCGCCCTGGACCGCCCGCGCGCGCCTCTCAAAGGCGGCACAGCCGGCCCACAACGGCGGTGCTCGCAGCGCCGCGGGAGGCGTGGTCAGGTACGGATTTTTGTTTTGTTTTTCTAATATTATTTAATATTTTATTGCTTTATTTCTTTTTTACTTTTTTTATTTTGATATTTATTTATTTTCCATCTTTGTTTCGTTTTTTATTTCCTTTCCTAATGTTTATAGTTTTTTTATGCATTCAAAGTTTAACTCATTTTTTTTTTAAAATTTATTTTCATTCTATTTTGCTAATATTATTTAATATTTTTATTGCTTCATTTTTATCTACATTGTTTCATTTTTATAATTTTTTCAATTCAACATTACTTCTGTTTTAATTTTAATTTTTTAAGAGAACAATTTCATTATTTTTGGGACTATTATTTATTTTCCACCTTTGTTTCGTTTTTATTTCCTTTCCTAATGTTTATAGCTTTTTTGCATTCAAAGTTTAATTCATTTTGTTTTTAAAATTTATTTTAATTCTATTTTGCTAATATTATTTAATATTTTTATTGCTACATTTTATCTACTTTGTTTTATTTTTATAATTTTTCAATTCAACATTACTTCTGTTTTAATTTTAATTTTTTAAGAGAACAATTTCATTTTTTTGGTACTATTATTTATTTTCCACCTTTGTTTTCGTTTTTTATTTCCTTTCCTAATTTTTATAGTTTTTTAATTAAAATTTAACTCATTTCTGTTTTTAAAATTTATTTTCATTCTATTTTGCTCATATTATTTGACTGTCCTCTTTTTTATTTTTATTTTCTTTCCTAATTTTCAAACTTTTTTGCACTTGTAGTTTAAAGTTTTCTGTTTCTATATTTTGAACAATAATTGTATACAGTATACCATTTTTAAATAATAGTATTAATTCGAACATTCAATTTGCAAACAATATTTTAAAATCATGCATTTAAACACACTTGATATTTCATCATAATTTTCATAAACCCGCGACAGCACGCGGTCGCCGGCCCAATAAATGTGCGCGACGGCGCGTGTGGGCCGGCCCATTAGCTTTTCGGTGGAGCGGGGCAGGTTCGGCGGGGCTGGCGTCTAGAGTTTAGTCCCACCTCGCCCGCTGAACGGCGCCGCGACCGCCTTATATACCCGCCTCCCACGCCCCTTTCGAACACCTAAGAATCCCGCCCTGTGCCGCCACTGCCCCCTGTGACTGCCCTGCAGGCCGTACTTCGGCCGAAAGGCCGGCCCTTTCGCCTTTGGCTTGATCGGGCTGGACCGATTACGCTCTGTACCGGCCTGAATTTTTTTTCGATATCCTTCAAATGAGCCCATTTTTTTCGATAATGTTGTATTATCATGATTAGGATGCATGACAAGTTTCGTGGCTTTTTGCGACTTTATGAGTTTTCTATAATTTTTTCGTCTAAAACCCTAAAAAAATCCTAAGACACTGACCGGACGTTACGCAACATGCTCTTCGTTTCGAAATACGATCACTTATTGGATTGCGTGTGGGAGTGGGCATACTGACTCACATGCAAAATTTCAGGCCATTCTGTAGATGTCAAAAATCGACATCGTTCTCCGTACACCGTTCGGGTAGGAGCAAACGCCCCGTTCAAAAATAAGTTTTTTTCCGACATCCTTCAAATGAGCCCAATTTTTTTCCATAATGTTGTATCATCATGACTAGGATGCATGACAAGTTTCGTGGGTTTTTGCGACTTTATGAATTTTCCATAATTTTTTCGGTCTAAAAACCCTAAAACACTGACCGGACGTGACGCAACGAGCTCTTCGTTTCGAAATACGATCACTTATTGGATTCCGTGTGGGAGTGGGCATACTTACTCACATGCAAAATTTCAGGCCATTCTGAAGATGTCAAAAAATCGACCTCGTTATCCGTACACCGTTCGGGTAGGAGCAAAGGCCCCATCCGAAAAGGAGTTTTTTCTGACATCCTTAAAATAAACCCAATTTATTTCCATAGTGTTGTATCATATTGACTAGGATGCACTAAGACTGTTCAAGTACTAAAAATGTAATTTAAATCAGGTGTGGCAAATTTTATAAAAATGAAGGTATTAATGAAACATACTTGCATAAAATACTAAACTATAAAAAATAAGATAAATAGTAAATATATGATCTTAGTTTACACTGCTCAAGTAACACTACCACAGCTGTCCGTACAGCGTAACACTGTCCGGGCAGCGGCAGTAGCGCTGCCCGGGCATTGCAAAGTCAAACCATATTTTTAGTAACTATCTTATTTGCTAGGGTGCATGGAGCCGCCTATTTAAGCCGGTCGGGGCGCCCTTCGGCGGGCGAGGTGGGACTAAAATCTACGCCACACACCGCCCCCTACGCCTCTGCGACCTGGACCGCCCGAGCGCGCCTCTCAAAGGCGGCCCAGCCGGCCCACAACGGCGGTGCTCGCAGCGTTGCGGGAGGCGTGGTCAGGTACGAATTTTTGTTTTGTTTTTCTAATATTATTTAATATTATTATTGCTTTATTTCTTTTTACTTTTTTAATTTTGATATTTTTTTCAATTCAAGTTTAATTCTGTTTAAATTTTACATTTTCTTTAAAAAAACAATTTCATTCTTTTTCGTGGTATAATTTATTTTCCACCTTTGTTTAGCTTTTCCATTTCCTTTCATAATGTTTATAGTTTTTTGCATTCAAACTTTAACTCATTTTGTTTTTAAAATTTATTTTCATTCTATTTTGCTAATATTATTTAATATTTTTATTGCTTCATTTATATCTACTTTGTTTCCTTTTATAATTTTTTCAATTCAACATTACTTATGTTTTAATTTTAATTTTTAGGAGAACAATTTCATTATTGTTGGTACTATTATTTATTTGCCACCTTTGTTTCGTTTTATATTTCCTTTTCCTAATGTTTATATATTTTTTGCATTCAAAGTTTAACTCATTTTGTTTTTAAAATTTATTTTCATTCTATTTTGCTAATATTATTTAGCTATCCTCTTTTTTCTTTCTTATTTTCTTTCCTAATTTTCAAACTTTTTTGCACTTGTAGTTTAAATTTTCCCGTTTCTATATTTTGAACAATAATTGTATACAATATAACATTTTTAAATAATAGTATTAATTCGAACACTCAATTTGCAAACAATATCCCATGCAAACACACTCGATATTTCATCATAGTTTTCATAAATATTTTACATAATACTAGAAATTTAACTTAACTAAACTAAACAACATTAAGAAAATAATTAAACATTACTAAGCGTTATTTCGAAAGTAACCTAAACTAAACTACTCGTCCTCGACGCCGCCAAAGTCCATCTCGTCGTAGAGCCCGTCGCCGTCGTCGCTGTCGTTCTTCTTCTTTGTCGTCGTCCAGTCCACCACCGGCGGTTGGGCTTGGCCGAGCAGCCATCGAGTCGGCCACAGTGGCGTGGTAGCCGGGGAAGTCCGGCGGGTCCTCTGGGTGGACGGCGACCGGGCGAACTACATGTAGTCCTGCACGAGGGGCGGCGGCATTGGCGCGTTCTCCGACTCCCGGATCGATGTCAGGTAGCCCGGCATGTCCTCCGGGTCGCCGGCCTCCGCCGCCAGCCGCCTGTACTCGGCCAGCAACGCGGGCTCAGTTCCGCGCTGGCTCGTGGAGGGGCGGCTGGACCAGCGCCGCCAGCGTCGCGCGTCGACGATCCCGCTGCCGAGGCGGTCAACGCCATGATCACCGACGAAGGCCAGCAGCGGCGCCGGGCGCGGGCCGACGTTCATGCGCGCCGACGGTTTCGCAGGTGGACCATGCCTCGCCGAGGCGGAACAGCGTGTAGCCGTACCCCAGCGGAGCGGGCACGGCACCGGTGGCCGCCTGCGCGCAGTACGACGCGACCACCTCCTCGAAGGTGCGCCCATCCCAAAGCTGATGCCGCCGCACGCGGTTGTGCTTCGTGGGCGGGCGCGGGCCGGCGTAGGCGTGGAGGCGGCGCATGTGGTCATCGGCGAGGCGGTCCGCCCAGCCGGGGTTGTTGGGGGCGTACTGGGGGTCGGCAAGTTCCTCCGGCGACAGGCGAGCCCGATACAGGCCGACGGCGCGGGTGAAGAGATGGGTGCCGACCTGGGGCACCGGCACCACCGGCACGCCGTCGACGTTCAGGCGCCACCTCGTCGGCAGGCGCGCGTCGGGCGCGGCGGGGATGACGAAGTGTGCGAGCTCCTCCGCCTCCTCGAGCGTCAAGTTGGGGCGTGCCATCGCCGGCGAGAGGGAGAGGTTCGGCGCGCGAGGGAGAGGAAGGGCGCAACAGGGGCGACGCCGGCGACAGGGGAGAAGGAGAGGGGAGGCGAGGGCCGGTGTGCGAGCGACGGCGGGGCAAGGCGCTCTTTTATAGGCGTATTGGTGGGTGGGTGGGTGCCGCGATCAATGCCGGGGTAGCCGAGCGGTCAAGGGTGCAGCAGGCCAGGCGGCGGCGTGCGAATCGGCGCCGGCGATTAATGCCTGGTAGGCGAGCGGTCAAGGGCGCAGAAGGCCAGGCTGTGGCGTGCGCGGGCGATCAAGCGGTGGCGTGCGGAGGCGCGCGGCAGGCGGTGGCGTGTGAATCGGCGCCGCCCGTGGACCGCCGCCACCGACGGGACGTCTCACTGCGCCGGCTTTAATGGATTCGCCCCCGTAGCGCGCCCGATTAATGGATTCATCTAATTAGGGTTTAGTACCTGTGGGCCTGCCCTCCTCCTCACGCGGCGTACACCACCCACGTACGGGCGTACAGCGGGCCGTACGGCCACGTACAGTCACGCGCCTCGCTACGCCGCCCCAACCTTAATTTCCCATCTTACCCCTACTCACTTATCCTCACGAAGGGGTATCTTCTAATCTGGACCGTTGATGTGTCCAGGGGTTGTACCGAAGAAGAAATGATAATCACAAAAAAAAGAAACAACATTCCATTCTCCTCAGCGGTACCAGGAGGAGATTGACATGGATCTTTGCCGGCTGCAGGCGGACCCACCCCCTAGCCGATGATCGGAAACAACGGTACCTTGTAGTAACATGCCACCGGACAAAGATTAGTTAGGCCCCAACGCAGTGTCCTGAGTACTCAGTCACGGACTCACGATCACGAGCACAGCCAATGGAATCATGTGAATGTACGCTCTTGGCCTTCAAGCAAGCTATTCATGAAGAAGCAACAGGTTGTTACAGTCCGATTCATTTGGTGAACACAATTACAGGTTGTCGGATTGGTGAACACAATTACAGGTTGTCGGACTGATCAATGATACAACGACTCATCAGAGTATTTTCTTAACCACTTTAACTTATACATATATTAACCAACACTTATGTAACGGAAAACGGACAGTTTCAACATGCAGGACGGAGCAGTCTAGCATAACTTCTTAATACAACCCCTTACCACCAGTGAAAGGAGAGAGAGAGAGAGAGAGAGAGGGGGGGGAGAGAGGGGGGAGAGGTCAATTACTTCATCTTCCCTCTCGCAAAACTGTCGCTGAAGACTCACTCGACATGGTGGCAACACTCATTGCGGGTTGAGAACATGGCATATTCTGTGAATCAAACCCTTCATTTTGCATTTGGGCCATCATGATGTAGCTTATGTAGGCCGGTGATAAGTCAGGAGGTGATTGACCATGGTCAAGGTATTGCATGACCTTTCGCATGATAGGCCGCGCGTTGGGCGACGGGTACGTGCATAATAAACCCAGTTTGAGCACGTTGGTTACCTCCTCCGTGTTGAATTCCGCTATGGTTCGTGGATCGACCGTGTTGACCATTGAGCCGTTGTGGTGGTGCTCAAGCACCCACTCGACCACCAATACTTAGTTGTTTTGCTTATCGATGAAGATTGGCCTTCGTCCACATGTCACCTGTAGGAGAAACACGCCAAATGCATATACATCAGAGAAGGGTGTTGGTCTCCTGCGCAGGAGAGTTCTGGCGCAAGATATCCCATGGTGCCAGCCACATGGGTGGTTTCAGCAGCGGTTTCATGGTCATATATCCTTGCCAAACCAAAATCGCCCAACCGTCCATTCATCTTACTATCGAAGAGCACATTACTTGCCTTTATATCTCGGTGGATGATGACCTGCTCCCATTCCTCATGTAGATACAACAGGCTTGATGCGACACCTTTGATGATCGAATACCTCTGAGACCAACATAGGACTTGGTCATTTCTACTGTGTAGGTACTTGTCGATGCTACCATTTTCCATGTAGTCATAAACCAAGAGAAGTTCATCTTTACGCCTGCAGTAGCCCAATAACTACGCGAGGTTACGGTGCCTAAGACGACCAATGCTCACCACCTCGGCGATGAACTCCTTTACCCCTTGTCTTGAATCGTGTGACATTCTCTTCACGGCAACCTGCATCTCAGGCCCTCGAAGCACACCCCTGTAGACGCTTCCGAAGCCTCCCCTCCCAAGCAAGTTCTTGTCTCCTCTGTCGCATGAAACAAGTCCTTGTAAGAGAATCGGTTCGGGCCAAACGGAACCTCCCAGTCCTCACGCACCTAAGAGTACTTGAGACGCCGCCGTCTTACAAAGATGTAGATTCCGATGCCCACAGAAACCAGCGTCGACAATGCTATGGCCAGCACAATCGTCCAGGTATCTGATATGTAAATGTATGGCGAGTGCCTCCGGGCGGCCGATGACAAGGCCGGCGGCATCGAGATGTTCAGCGCACGGGCTGGCCCATCCAGCGCTAAACTCCAGCCGAGGATGGAGTGTCGCCCGAACATAAAAAAGCTGCCTATCGTTGATGAGGTCGTCGATGAGAAGCCGACGTACGCCGTGCTCTGCACCACACCCGAGAGGTCGACGGTGGTCCGTAGGAGTGGCCTCTTGGGCCTGGCCATGCCCAGCAGAGCCATGGTCACGGTGATCTCCGTGGCCCTGCTGTCATAGTCCACCCACACTTGCATGGCTTCGCTCAGTTCGCTGCTTCTCAGGCTTAGGTGCCGGAACTGACCGGTGGCGTCGTCGTAATACCCGGCGTTGCTGGAAGCACGCGACACCAAGCTATTGACGTCGACGCCGACGTGATTGTTGTTGATGTCATTGAACTCATCGTCTTTGATGTAAATCTGAGAATACCGGGCAGCTTGATTGCCTGCCTCGGCGCACCCCTGTCATATATATAGCATACAAGTTTACAATTACAAAAGGAGTCCCAAACAGGGAAACTATCTATGTGGAGGCTGCCGGACTTGTACGCCAAGTCGGCCTGAAGCCGTAGCTATATTGGTCTCCAACATGCCCCCGCAGTCTGAACCGGGAACGGGAGTGACCTGAAGACTGGACCAAAAATCACGGAAAAGAGCGGTTGGTAAACCCTTGGTGAAGATGTCCGCAAATTGCAGGGCTGACGGAACATGAAGAACACGAACTGCGCCGAGAGCGACCTTCTCCCGAACGAAATGAATGTCTAACTCGATATGTTTCGTGCGTTGATGTTGTACCGGGTTTGCTGACAAGTAGACTGCACTGACATTCTCACAATATACAACAGTAGCAGTCGAGATGGGCCTGTTAAGTTCCTGTAATAACTGACGAACCCAGCAAGACTCTGCAACGGCCGCAGCAACGGCTCGGTATTCGGCCTCTGCGCTAGATCGAGAAACTGTCATCTGTCGTCTAGAGGACCAGGAGACGAGATTATCGCCAAGGTACATGCAAAATCCAGAGGTGGAGCGACGTGTATCCGGACATCCAGCCCAATCGGCATCTGAGTAGGCTGTAAGAGAATGTGTAGAAGTGCAGTGTAGAGAGAGACCATGATCAAGAGTGCCATTGAGCTAGCGGAGTATGCGTTTAACGAGAGAGAAGTGAGGTTCACGAGGGTCATGCATATGGAGACAGACTTGCTGAACAGCATAAGCAATGTCAGGGCGAGTGAGAGTCCAGCGAGTCTACGATAGAGAGAGGGATCCGAAACCCTGAGGTCCGGTAGAGGATGGTAGTTTGGCGTTAGTATCAATAGGGGTGGTAACGGGGTGACAATCGCGCATGCCAGCACGAGATAAGATGTCAAGAATATATTGTCGTTGAGAAAGATGGAGACCAGAAGCCGAACGAGTGACAGAGATACCGAGAAAGTGATGAAGAGGACCGAGATCCTTCATGGCAAACTCACGAGCCATGGAATTAGTGATGGTGGTAAGGAAAGATAAGGAGGATGCAGTGAGATAATATCATCTACGTAGAGAAGAAGATAAGTTGTGGAAGAACCTTGACGAAAGATGAAGAGAGAAGCATCGGATTTAGATTCAGTGAACCCAAGAGAACGAGCAAAGGATGCAAAGCGGTGGAACTAGGCACGAGGAGCTTGTTTGAGCCCATATAAGGATTTGAGGAGACGACAAACGTGAGTAGGATGACGAGAATCAATGAAACCAGATGGTTGCTGGCTGTAGACTACCTCATTAAGATGACCATGAAGGAAGGCATTTTTGACATCAAGTTGGTGGATAGGCCAAGATTGTGAGATGGCTAGAGAAAGAACGATTCGAATGGTGGCTGGCTTAACGACAGGGCTAAATGTTTCATCAAAATCGACCCCCGGTTGTTGAGAGAAGCCACGAACAACCTATCGAGCTTTGTGACGTGAGAGAGAGCCATCGGCATTGTATTTATGACGGAAGATCCACTTGCCACTCACAATATTTGCGCCAGATGGTGGAGGAACCAAGACCCATGTTTTATTGAGTGTAAGGGCATCAAACTCCTCCTGCATGGCTTGGCGCCAATTGGGGTCGCGAAGGGCTATGAGATAGTTACGGCTTCAGGCCGACTTGGCGTACAAGTCCGGCAGCCTCCACATAGATAGTTTCCTTGTTTGGGACTCCTTTTGTAATTGTAAACTTGTATGCTATATATATGACAGGGGTGCGCCGAGGCAGGCAATCAAGCCGCCCGGTATTCTCAGATTTACATGGTATCAGACAGTCCGATCCTCTCCCTCTGAAACTCCATGTTGATTACACCGCAATCAAGCCTGAATCGAACATAGCTCTGATACCATTCTTTGTAGCGATCAGACCTCAAACAGTCTGATCTCTGTGCTCAAGTGTCATCCCTGGATCAGTAATGCTGACACCACACAGTACTCGAAGGATTTATAACAGAGTAGCAATCATACACTTATTACATCGAATGTCTCAAGAGAGAACTTAACAAAATAAATATGGCTTAAGGCCATCTAATAACGATAACAGCGGAAGGCTTTGAAGAATAAGCGAGTCCATCAACTCCAACGACATCACTGAGTATAGAACCACGGCCTAAGCACCTTACTCGTCGTCTGAAAAGTCTGCAACATGAAACGTTGCAGCCCAAAAACGGGTCAGCACATGGAATATGCTGGCAAAGTAACACATAGAGAATAATGGAAGAATAAGCCTACACTACATGCATATATGGCTGGTGGAAAGCTCTATGGTTACAGTTTTTGCGTAAAGCCAATTTTTCCCTACTACAAAGGAATAAATTTATTTAACTATCATGGTGGTTGTTGAACATTGAGAATGGTTGACAGCATCCTCAATCCCAATTAAAAGTACTCATTAGCAACCCAACAGTATTAATTAATGTAACATGATGAGATTCACATGATAATCCAAGTACTAGATACTCAAGATGTCCATAACCGGGGACACGGCTAACCATGATTAGTTTATACACTCTGCAGAGGTTTGTGCACTTTTCCCCACAAGACTCGATCTCCTCCGTTTGATTTCTCGCACTTCTGAGGTGTTTGAGAAGCGGATGACCGAGACATAGTCTTTCAGAAGCGCTAGCACCTTACATGTGGGTAGACCGTACCAACCTACAACCCCTACATCAGCTAATCTACCCATAAGAGTTCGCACAACTTAGTCAACTATGCTAGAGCCCATAGTAGCATGTGGCTGCACACGGAAGTTTCTAGTATGAATAATCTCATGATCCCTTTGAGCCTGGGTGGCGGTGCGAAGAAATACAGGCAAATCCTGATAGAAACCAGGTGCCTCAATCCACCCAGATGTGTGTTTAAGTTGCCACCTTAAATAAACCATTAATTAACAATCTCACATCTGTCATGGATACACTCACCCAATCCACGTCTACTAGCATAGCATGGCATAATAAGCAAACGTAGAAGTAACTCCCAAGGGTTTGAATATAAATCAGGTAATAGGTACTACCTCATCTACTCCCCATCCCACAATTTAATTAGATCCTAATCATGCAGTGTTTGAGGATAGATCTAATGCATAAAAACTGGGTAGTAGAAAAGTATATGATCAAAGTGTTACTTGCCTTGCTGATGATCCGCGAAACCTAGACACTCGAAGTAACAGGCTGCGCACTCCGGGTATTCTATCGCAGACAAACAAACAAGCATACTATAAGTATTCATCTAATGCATAGGTAAAAATCAAATAGATCTAACCAGATAGTTCAACTTAAGAACTCCGGTTTGCAAAAAGAAACAAATCAAACGAAGCAATGAAAGTCAAACGGCGAAAGAAAACAGCTTCGTTTTACTAATCTGGATCTAAGTCAAATTTTGCAGAAGCAAAAACTTGTTTAAGTTGGTTATTCGGAAAGAGGGTTTCGAGACGAAACTCTAGGCGCTTGAATCGCCTGATTCGGAGAAACGAGCAAAAAGTTATACTAAAACAAAAATCGGATCAGGAATCGATATCAGAAAAATCGCGGATTAAATCTGAGAAAAAGAAAAACGACGAACAGGTTAACGTTCGTTAACTAAACTAATCTGACGAACGCGTTCATTAAAAACGATCGAACGAACGAACGATCTCTATTTAACCGAACCGAAAAAAACCGAAACTAAAAAAAATCGAAACTAAACCGAAGAAAACCACTTTTTTTTAAAAACCAATGCACGGAATTCGAGGCGGCGGCGAACCTTGGCGGCGGGTCCGTGAAGTCGGCGGCGGTGGCGGCGGGTCCGGCGGCGGTCCCGTGACAAGAAATGCGGCGGCATGAGCTAGGGCTTGGCGGGTGGGGTGCGAAGTATGAGGTGGGCTCGGGTGGCTCGGGTGGGCTGGGGGGCGCCGGGGCGGCGGTATTTATAAGTGCCCCCCGGGCGGAGTCCCGCTCGGGCATGGCCCAAGGTCGGTGCGCGTTTTTTTTTTATTTTTTTAAAATAATTATTACGCGCAGAAGAAAAAAGAAACAAAAGAAATAGTAAACGGACTCCAAAAATCCCGAAATAAATTTTCCCCGGCTTCTAAAATCAAGCCGGACTAGATGAACATTTATTTGGGGCCTAAATGCAATTTTGAAAAACGCGTATTTTTCCTAAATTCAAATAAAAAGGCGAAAAACTCCGAAATAAAATCTTATTTGATTTTATTATTTAATCTTCATTATTTATTTATTTTGGGAAAGTCATTTTATTCCCTCTCTCATATTTTGATAGTAGAAATAATTAAAGATAAAATAATTAAAATCAAATGATCCTATTTTCAAAATTTGAGAAAACTCAAATATGAAAATAACGAAATCCCCAACTCTCTCAGTGGGTCCTTGAGTTGTGTAGAATTTCTAGGACCGAGCCAAAAATGCAAAAAAAAAATGATATGCAATGATGCTCTATGTATAACATGACTGCATGTAGACTATTTGAGAAAGACTATAAGTTTAAATCAGGTAATAGTTGAATAGAGGAGTGTCCTACTAGGAGTTGTCACTTGGATTTACACTTGAGCACAGGAAATCAACGTGACTCCATGTAGACTGTTTGAGAAAGACTACAAGTTTAAACATGAGAAAACTAGAGTCCTTCCTCTATTCAACTATTCCAACAACACGTACACGATATTGGTGGATCAAAAATTTCAGTGCAACTGGGTGGAGAAGGGGATGGTGCCGGTTCATATGGAAAAGTGGACTCGTCGAAAACGACATGGCGAGAAATAATAATACGACGAGTGGTGAGATCAAGACAACGATAAACTTTATGACGAGAGGGATAGCCAAGGAAGACACATTTCATGGAACGTGGAGAAAGTTTGTGAGCGGATGTAGAGGTAGTATTGGGGTAACAAAGGCAACCAAAGACACGGAGGCTGTTGTATGGTGGTGTAGTGCCTAAGAGTAAAGTGTATGGAGTGAGAAAATTGGTAGACGAAGTGGGACGAATATTGATGAGGAAGGTGGCAGTGTGAAGAGCTTCGGCCCAAAAGGGTGGGGGGAGAGAGGCTTGGATGAGAAGTGTGCGGATGACATTATTGGTAGTGCGAATTGCTCGTTCGGCCTTGCCGTTTTGTTGAGAGGTATAGGGACAAGAAAAACGAAACGTTATACCGTGAGAAGCACAGAAAGAGTCTAACTTTGTATTGTCGAATTCGCGACCATTGTCACTTTGGATGGCAACAATGGGTAGGTCAAACTGGGTGCGGGCATAGGCATGAAAAGTAAGAAACGTGGCATAGACATCTGATTTTTTTACGAAGAGGAAACGTCCAAAAATAATGAGTATAATCATCAACTATCACGAGATAAAATAGATAACCAGAAGTACTGGGTACAGGAGATGTCCAAAGATCACAATGTAATAAAGAAAAAGGTTTAATAGTATATGAAGTAGAAGGATAAAAGGGCAATCTAACATGACGTCCAAGTTGACAAGCATGACATATAGATGGTGTAACTCTAGAAGACGGAATATTCTGATGGTGGTGGAGACGCTTCATGGTGTGGTGACCGGGATGACGCAAACGACGATGCCAGATGTCGACGGAGATGGTGATAATGTGGGCTTTGGTTAGTGGAGGTGGGGAGACGGAGTAGAGTGGTCCGGTGCTATTGCATCGAAGAATCTCGATCCGAGTAGTAAGCGCCTTCACAGAAAAACCCCAAGGGTCAAACTCGATAGAGACAAAATTATCAGTAGTAAGTTTACAAACCGAAAGAAGATTTTTTATTATGTAAGGAAAAACGAGGACATGATTTAAAAAGAGAGGTTTAGACAGAGAGGGTAGTGTGTGAGAACCAATATGAGAAATAGGTAGGGAAGCACCATTACCAACGGTGATTGTGTGAGCATTAGAAGGGGTGAAAGTGGAGAGTATACCAGGGTCAGATGCCATGTGGGAAGATGCTCCGGAGTCCATGTACCACTCCTGGTTGCCGGGAAGTTGCATGTTGTTGAGCGCGGTGATGAGAGCCGGGTCGATCTGCTGAGTGAAGTTGTTGTAGGGTGTTGAATGGTTGCTCATGGTGTAGCCGGATGGTGCTGCTGCATTACCGTGACCGTAGGCCGTATAGGCTTGAGGCGAGGGCACAGTGGGTCGAGGACCGAGGACCCCCGGAGCAGAAGGGCGCCAGGGGCGAGGCGACCAGGCCGGCGGAGATGCTTGGGAGTGTTGATGCGAGGGCGTCGTCTGCTGTTGGAGATGAAGACGAGTAGGCTGGCCTGTCCAAGGGTTGTACATCCAGGGGGTGTCTCGGCGACCACGGCCGCGGCCGCGGCCGCGACCACGGCTGCTGATGTTGCTTCCCCCGCGTCCAACAGAGAAGGACGGGGTGCCGCCGCGATCAGTGGTGAAGGTGCGGCCATCATTGGGAGGTGGAGCGCGTTCGCCACCGGCGCTGGGAAGGATGCTGTTGCCGCTGGCCCATAAGGCGGTGGAAGCAGAGTTCTTAGCGTCAGTTTTCTTCTGGGCTTCTTCAAGAACGAGGGCGGAGCGAGTCTGAAGAAAGGACGGGAACGACACTTGGAACGGCTGGAACGAGCGTAGGTGGGAGTACTGCTCGTTGAGCCCACGGAGCAAGGTAAGCACGAGGGTTTCGTCGGTGACCAACTGACCAACATCATCAAGAGCATCTGAGAGAGACTTGAGCTTTGCACAGTAGTCGGAGATCGTCATGTCTCCTTGAGCAGTATTGCGGAACTCGGCGTCAAGGGCGAGAGCACGACTCTTTTTGTTGTCGCGGAAGAGGTTGGCGATGGCATCCCAAATTTGCTTGGCCGTGGAGCCGGGCTTCATGATGATGCCGAAGAGCTCGAGAGAGATCGAGCCATAGATCCAAGAGAGGACGGTGAAGTCATCACAGCCCCAATCAGAAGTGGCAGAGATGTCCGATGGGGTGCTGCCGGAGAGAACATGAGCCGAGAGACCATAGCGGCCGAGAGCAACAAGGAAGAGCTCGCGCCACTTGGCATAGTTGGAGTCCTGGAGGTCGAGCGTGATGGGGACAAACGTCTTGATGGAAGCAGCATAAGTGGAGGCAGCCGAAGGAAGAACGGCGGCCTTCCCCCGTTCTTCAGATTGGCGTCGGAGTTCGTCCTCGCGAGCCTGGAGGAGAGACTCGCGGTTCTTGAGTTCTGCCTCAAGTTTCTTGAGATCGTCAGCAGTGGCCATGGCGAGGGGGAAGGGGCTGAGATGGTGGAGCACTGCGACGGCAGGGTCTGGCGGCGGAAGAAGTCAGCGGTAGCAGCAGCTAGGGCAAAAGAAGATGCGGCAGCGAGAGTTTCAGAGGGAGAGGATCGGACTGTCTGATACCATGTAAATCTGAGAATACCGGGCGGCTTGATTGCCTGCCTCGGCGCACCCCTGTCAGATATATAGCATACAAGTTTACAATTACAAAAGGAGTCCCAAACAGGGAAACTATCTATGTGGAGCTGCCGGACTTGTACGCCAAGTCGGCCTGAAGCCGTAGCTGTATTGGTCTCCAACATAGCAACTTGGTGTGTTGAATAGAGGAAGGACTCTACTTTTCCCCCGGAGGTGACGGTGGGGCGGTTAGGGACGAAGCCATTGTACGCGTTGTTGGAATAGTTGAATAGAGGAAGGACTCTACTTTTCTCATGTCTAAACTTGTAGTCTTTCTCTATCCCTTCTTCTGTCCAACTTCCTCCCGTTCTGTACCGACCTTCTGTAAACGATCTCTTCGATCGATCATCTTGTAAGCCACGACATTATTGATATAAATATAAGTGCGGCCCGAGCAAAGGGTTCTACGCTTCCCAAACAATCTTACATGGTATCAGAGCGTCTTCTTCCTATCGATCAAAAGAGGATCACATATAGACTAACCCTACCACAAACTTTCGCCATGACTACAGCCTCCACCCAAAACAGCACCATGAGTGCCCTCTCCACGTTCCTGTCCTCATCATCCACCTTCGCACCTTCCTCCTCCTCAAATTCATCCTCCGTCATGTCCATTGGACCACCACCTCAGGAGAAGCTTACGAGGAACAACTACCTCGATCCGGAGAGCCAAGCGCCGCCGGAGACTCTCACCATCACCAAGGATGGAAAAGAGGAGCAGATTGCCAATTTCGCCCGTGTTCTCTGGTATGCACAACAGCAACAAGTCCAGGGTTTTCTGATGGGTTCTCTGTCTCATGAGGTACTTGCACAGGTTGTTACCCTTCAGACACCGGCGGAGGTATGGGCGGCGATCCATGCCATGTTCACTGCCCAATCCGAAGCTCAAGCCATCAATACCCGGATAGAGCTCACAAACCTGAAGAAGGGGAATATGTCTATGACTGAATACCTAGCCAAGATCAAGACCCTCTCTGATGAGATCGCCTGCACTGGAGCTGCGCTGACAAGGGGTGAGATCGTGTCTCAAGTTCTGGCCGGACTCGATCTTGACTACAATCCAGTGGTGTCCGCCCTTGCTGCACGGGTAGAGCCCGTCACCGTCCAGGAGTTGTATACACAGCTGTTGAGCTTCGACTCTCGTCTCAATCTTCTTCACGGGGTGAACATCCGGCAATCTTCAGCAAATTCTGCGTCACGTGGCCGCGGAGGTGGTCGTGGGCGTGATCACCAGCAGCGGAATCGGAGCAGCAGCAGCAACGGGCGCGGACGCGGCAGCAGCCAAGGCGAACGACCAAGCGGTGGTGGCTACATCAACAACAACGCCTCTGCAAGGTCTGGAGGGGGCGGCTACAGCAACAATAACGCCTCCTCTGGATCATCTTCTTCCAACAGCCGTGTTCGGTGTCAGCTATGCAAGAAACCAGGCCATGAGGTCATGGATTCTTGGCACCGTTTCGACGAGGACTATGTTCCTGATGCTCGCCATGTCGTTGCTGCAATAAGGGAGCAAGGAGGCGATGCCACTATCTGGTACACCGATTCAGGGGCTACGGACCATGTCACCAATGAGCTTGAGAAACTTGCCATGAGGGAGAAGTATTACGGCAGCGATCAAATTCACACCGCAAGCGGTGGAGGTATGGATATTTGTCATATTGGTCAAGCATCTATTAATTCCCCTACTCTTAAACGTGATCTAGTTCTAAAAGATGTCCTTCATGTTCCACAAGCCGACAAGAATCTTGCATCTATGTCTCGTTTAACCGCCGATAACAATGTCTTTTTTGAAACTCATCCTACTTACCTTTTCATAAAGGATCGGGCAACGAGGGAGCTCATTCACCACGGTAGATGCATTGGAGGCTTGTATCCCATCACATCCGGAGCACTTAGTCGAAAGCGTCGTCATCAAGTTTACTCCATCGTCAAGCCTTCCTTGGCAAGATGGCATCAAAGATTAGGACATCCTTCTTCGATCATAGTTAAGCAAGTAGTGAATAAAGGCAATCTTCCATTGTCATCTAGTCAAAGTATTGAGTCTGTTTGTGATGCTTGTCAATGTGCAAAGAGTCACCAACTCCCTTATCCTAGGTCAAATAGTGTGTCTCATGCTCAGTTGGAACTTATTTTTAGTGATGTTTGGGGTCATGCAAGAGATTCTTTTGGAAGAAAAAAATATTATGTTAGCTTCATCGATGATTTTAGTAAGTTCACTTGGATATATTTGCTTAAGTTTAAATCTGAAGTTCTCTCCATCTTTCAAGAATTTCAGAAACTTTTTGAACGTCACTTTGACAGAAAAATTATTGCAGTCCAAAGTGACTGGGGAGGTGAGTATGAGAAACTCAACTCCTTCTTTCGTGACATCGACATTGCTCATCATGTCTCTTGCCCTCATGCTCATCAGCAAAATGGCTCCGCCGAACGGAGGCACCGTCATATCGTTGAAGTAGGCTTATCCCTTCTAGCTCATGCATCAATGCCTCTAAAATATTGGGATGAAGCTTTTATTGCTGCCACTTATCTTATCAATCGTCTTCCTAGCAAAGTTATTGGAAACATTACTCCCTTGGAAAAATTGTTTCATCAAAAACCAGACTATAACTCCCTAAGAATTTTTGGGTGTGCTTGTTATCCCAACCTCCGTCCATATAATCGACACAAACTCGAGTTTCGCTCCACTCAATGTGTCTTCCTTGGTTATAGTAATCTTCACAAGGGGTACAAGTGTCTTGAGATCTCCACAGGACGCATTTATATTTCTCGTGATGTTATATTTGATGAAACAATATTTCCCTTTGCAAAGCTTCATCCAAATGCCGGAGCTCTACTTCGTGCAGAAATTGCTCTTCTTCCTGATTATATCCCTAGTCCAGATCACGGGGGCGAGTTAAATAGTGCTAATCATATGACTCGTACCAAAGAAAGTTTAATTTTTGATGCTAAGTGTGCAGCTTCAGGTTGTGATTTTATGCAAGGAGAAGCAGCCAAACCTGTCATAGAATCCCAGGTTGATTCAGCAAGCAGCAGCTGCGTGCGATCCGAGGGAGATCTCGGCGCGCGATCCCAGGAAGACCACGGTGCGCAGCGAGCGACAGGCCGTCTGTTGGCCGACAGCCCCGGCAGTCTGGGCCTCCCCAGCCCAGCTAGCGCGGTCCGGCACGAGTCACCGAGCGACAGACGCGGGGCCCAACATTGATGCCTCGCCCCGCTCCACTGAGCGTGCGGACACCGAAGGCGCCACCTGGCGTACTCCTGTTGGCGCTGGGGTTACGAGGGAGATGCCTGACTCCTCCCTGGTCGTCTCGGATCGGGAGCGGTCCGGTGCAGTGGATCCAGATCCAGTAGGATCTTCTGTGGACGGGAATTCTACTGCTGATTCAGCAATGCCATGGTCTTCTGTACCAAAAGCGCGTGCACCTGAGCTTCCTCGCCGTCATACAAGATCTCAGCCTATTGTTGTCAAGGAGAAAGAATACACTGATGGTACTATAAGGTATGATAAAATTAAATCGTGCTTTCCTTACCAGTATGGGTGAACCAACTCATCTGCATGATGCACTTGCTAGCAAAGAATGGAAGGAAGCTATGGATATAGATATAGTGCACTCATGAAAAATAAAACATGGCGTTTAGTACCACCAAAAAAGGCAAGAATGTCATTGATTATAAGTGGGTGTATAAAATTAAAAGAAAATCTGATGGAAGCATAGATAGGTATAAGGCAAGATTAGTTGCGAAAGGTTTCAAGCAGAGTTTTGGTATTGACTATGAAGATACTTTCAGTCCTGTTGTTAAAGCAGCTACTATTCGACTTGTGCTATCTATTGTTGTTTCCAGAGGTTGGAGTTTGAGGCAGCTAGATGTTCAGAACGCGTTTCTTCATGGAGTTCTGGAAGAAGAGGTTTTTATGCGGCAACCACCAGGTTTTGAGAATATAAGCACACCTCATCATGTGTGTAAGCTAGACAAAGCATTGTATGGTTTGAAACAGGCCCCAAGAGCTTGGTACTCAAGGTTGAGCACACAGTTATAGAAACTAGGGTTTACACCATCCAAGGCAGATACCTCATTGTTCTTCTATAAGAAAGGTAGTGTCACTATATATATTCTAGTATATGTTGATGATATTATTGTTGCTAGTTCAAGTCCAGATGCCACCACTTGTTTGCTCAAGGATTTAAAGATGGAGTTTGCTCTTAAAAATTTGGGAGATCTTCATTATTTTCTTGGTATTGAGGTCAAACAGACAAAAGATGGTATAATTCTTTCACAGGAGAAATATGCACATGCCATACTCAAGAGATTAGGATTGGAGAACTGCAAACCTGTAAGTACACCAATCTCAAACTTCAGAAAAACTTACTATTGAAAGTGGAGAAGCACTTGGACCAGAAGATGCAAGGAACTATAGAAGTATTGTAGGTGCTTTACAATATTTGACTCTCACACGTCCAGATATTTCTTACTCTGTGAACAAAGTTTGTCAGTATTTGCATGCACCTACTACAACTCATTGGACAGCAGTTAAAAGAATTGTGAGGTATCTAAAATTCTCAGAAGGACTTGGACTTAAAATTGTCAAGTCACCATCTATGCTTGTGACTGCCTACTCAGATGCAGACTGGGCAGGATGTGCTGATGACAGGAGATCCACAGGTGGGTTTGCCGTGTTTTTGGGGACAAATCTTGTGTCATGGAGTGCAAGGAAACATGCTACAGTCTCAAGATCAAGTACTGAGGCTGAGTATAAGGCTCTAGCAAATGCCACTGCTGAAGTCATGTGGATTCAGACTTTACTTTATGAGCTTGGAGTGAAAACTCCTCAAGCTGCAAGATTATGGTGTGATAATATTGGTACCACCTATCTCTCAGCTAATCCTGTCTTTCATGCACGTATTAAACATATTGAGGTTGATTTCCACTTTATCAGAGAAAGAGTAGCTCGCAAGTTACTTGACATAAGGTTCATACCCACTGGAGATCAACTGGCTGATGGCTTTACTAAACCCCTTACTACACTACAAGAAATACGGTCAATTATGACTCCCCATTTTGGTCGTTGATTCGTCATTGTTATCATTTATTGACCTTTTTTTGACCAAGTTATGAAGGTCAACAGTTGGCCGTCAAGAACAAACAAACGTGACCTTTTCTGAAATTTTCGTCATGGCCACCCTTGACCAAAATTAAGGTCATGAAATCTAAGACCAAAATTATGGTCATTACTAATGAGCCTAGACCACGTAGGATCTGATGTGGCCGAGCCACATGGCATCGTCCACGTGGCACATTTGATGACATGGCAAAAATGATGACGTGGATGCCATGTAGGAACGGTGCAAATCAATTGTTTTAATGGGCTGAGCCCAATAATCCAGCCCACTTCTCAAATTACTTTTGGGCCATGTGCATGGGCCAAGCCCAACATATCAGCCTGTTAATAATATTCGTTCTTGGGCCGAGGCATGCAGTCCTTTTATTCAATCCATCATTAACTAGGCCAGCCCATTTCTATCAAACAAATACATATTGAATATTTTTTCTATCAAAAAAATTACATTGGGCCTTGAAATGTTCCAGCCCACTCACACAATTTAGTATTTTTGTTCCAGCCCTTACTGAAGGGTGACCAACAACAACCAATAGTGTCTCAAAAAGAAAATTTCATTGCACAATTTTGCAGTCAACCAACACAGGAGAATATAATGACAACAATAATAAAATTCTCCAGGATTTCAATAATTTAGGCCCAGCAGTATCATTACACCACAGGTTCATAAGATGAACCAACCAAAATAACACAACTAGTAGCTTAGTATCATTACCCCATGTTCATAAGATTGCACATGTCCATATTGTGCACTAGTAACTAGTAACATAAGATGGCACCAACCAAAAAAAATACAACCAGTGAAGGAATGTGCGGAGTGAAGGAATGTTCTCCACCTTCTGGCACCTCTTATTCCATAGCACCATGTGAGCCTGACATTTAAAGAAAGATGTAAACATGAGCAGACAGCAGAGTACTATGTCCATCAATATATTGCAGTTGGTTCTGAATGACTAGGAAACTTTATAAGTAAACTATTCAAGAATAGATGTCCTAGTAGCAGCAATTTAAGAAGCTAACATCATAATACTAATACAACACCTGACATTTTGAAAGAAAGGTGGGAAAATCTATACAACACACGACGCACACCCGCATCTTATGCGGCGGCTGCCACGCGCGGCTAGCTACAGCATGGTGCATTGTTTGCTCAATACAGACTATTAGTGATTGCTACATGGGCTGGACAGCACATTCTTTTGTACATCTTTGGAATAGAATGTTGACTAAATAATAATCCAGTACATGCTACTACTAGTAGATGGTACGTGCATGCACGTGATGTCTTGTGATCAGACTACAATCGAAGTTACACGATGCAATTCTACAGGCTTCGTGCCCATATGTCTTTAAACGAGGGGTGCTTCAGAAACCAGCCACAAAAGATATTGTATAGAAGCTTTTCTCTCATCAACACCAGACCGTGAGTGCGCAGGTGTATAGTGGGTTCACGATAACTCCAGAAAGACCATCTCCACGTCGTTTTGGCGCGCGGTCGCACCAAGCGAATCCCAGAAACCAGGGCCGTTGGATGAGTTGGGTTGGGTAAGAAATCAATGGCCAGTAAATGTTATAGAATGTGCTGTCCAAGTTCAAATTTTTGTGTATTATAGCAGTAGACCAACTAAGTAGTAGTTATTTGAAAACTTTGTAGCAGGCAAGCAGAACAAATCATCCTTGGTAATTACATTTTGTTTTTTGCAATTTACTGTTAGCTCCATGAAATAAGCATGGCACCAGGTTTACTATACAGGTAGGCATGCAAAACAAACCATTGTTGAAATTTAAATCGGGCACATAGCTTAAATGGGAACATGGAGCAGAGAAGAATGTAGTATGTTTCAGGAGCACATATGTTGTTTCTTTAGTACAGTGTACAGTATCAGATATTACTACCACAAGTCCTATACATTTCATTCAGATCTTATATGAAATGTCACAAGTTTCTCCTTTCTGAAAGCCGGGAAGATAGATGCTTCAGGCAATCACTAGAAAAATAATCAGAGAGCATACAACACTCTATCTTAATTACTAGTGTCAAACGACAAAGCAATGCCTGCTGGATTGCGACAGGAACTGAAATAGCTAGAGTATTTTCGCATTTCCAGTACCAAAAAGAATGTTCAATACAATTAGAAAAGGGAACAGGGAACATTGCGGCCATGAAACAGAGGACTGGGACAAACAAACAAACTATAACAAAACACGAATCATATACTATACTACTTTGAACGAATCATCTATATCAGGTCTGTCGAGCAGGAATTATATAATGCAATCAAGTATAACAAGGACGAGGTAAACAAGCCACATCAACATGACAGAGAATACTAGAAACTTACTATCACTTGAGCTGTCCCCTCCGCTTGGAGAGGACTACGATCTGGTCATTGAGCGTCTTCCTGGCTGCACCCTTGGAGAGAGGGCGGTGGCAGGCACGGCCACGGACATGGACATTAGCCGCACCAACGACCCTTGGACGCTCTCACCACCAGAGAGAAGGTGCCTTGCATACGGGCTCCTTCAGGTCTGCGAGAGCAAGAACGAGGTGGGGGTCAATAAGCATCAAGGATGTTGTTGTTCTGGGTCAAGCTATGTAAAAAAATCAAGGGCATAACAGATTCAAGTCAACAAAAATTAACATGTGTACCATCTTGCGCAAACTATCATAATTTATAAAAAATACAAAACAAAATATGCAAACAGTTGTACAGTGGTTAAGTGCTCATATTTATATCATATCAAGCATTAGCATTTAACAACAGTGATGATCAACTACAGTATTCACATATCATGAATAATTAATCCTCAAGATGCAGAACTCTTATTTACAATAGTTTGTGCTTTAAAATGTGCCATCTTGAAACATCACACTAGCAAATGATAGGAAAGATCGCAGTAATTCCTGAGCATTATGGTTCATGCCTGGATTGGTTCAGTCAGATGGAAATGTATTGAGCTAAAATTCTCCACTAAGAAAGTATTGAGCTAGAAGTTAATCCTGGATGGGTTTAGTCAGATGGAAATGTCAGGCCAGGAAAGAGTGTCACCTGTAGCTTTGAGAGGACTTCGGCACCTTTCAAGCTCACAAGCTTGTTTTCGATGACTGAGAGCCATTTTAGATTGGTGCATGCGGACAAGCCCTTCAACATGTAAAAAAGTATGGACATAAGTGACAATAAGAAGATGCTCGGAGCCTCAAATGAGGATAACAGCTAGAGTTGACAGTCCCACGGAACAAACGGATCAGGTAAATCCCAATTTGAGCGCATCATCGAAGTAACTCACTGTAGCATCATTGTACACCGACAACTGCTTCCCTGTTATCTACGGCTGTTGCTCGCGAAAACAATTTCAGACGGTGATAGTGGCAGCACGCATGAGTTTCTTGTAATAACTACTAGAACAAGTCCACAGCGACAGACATGGGTACTTGCGTATATCCAATCGAAAGAGGTGAAATGCCGGGAAGAATATATCTACCTGTTTCTGTCCCGCAATCCACATCAAGGGCAGCAGCACATGTTTGGACCTAGTGCGTGGCATTTGAGATTGGGCGTGTGGAGGATGTGATGTGTTGGCAGTACCTTGAGCGTGACGAGGCAGTTGTGGCCGAGGTCGAGGCGCTCCAGGTTCTTGAAGCTCCCCAGGCACGACACCTGCACGCACGCACACAGCAACGGCAGAGAGCGATGAGCGAAGCCGGCGAGCCACTGTTAACCTGAAGCAGCCGAGGCGGACGAGAGGGATGGACTTACGTCGCCGAAGGAGCGGTGGGATAGGTCGAGGAATGTAGCGAGGCAGCCGGCCGGCGCGGCCTCCCTCGTCGTCTGCTCCAGCGTCAGCCGCACCATGAGTTGATGAGGTCAAATCCGCTCCTCCGCCTCGGCCGCCGACGTGGCCGCGACCGCCACCGCCGTCACGGGCGACGACGAGCACTCCCCTCCGCCTCCGCCCCCGTCCCCGAAGCTCATCTCCATGCCTCTTTCCTGGTCACCGACGCCTTGCATGCGCCGATCGATCGATCTCCTGCGCGCCGGAGATGGCTGCCGGCCTAGATGGCAGCGGCGGAGAGTGAGTTGGGTGAGTGGGTAGGGCGGATCTGGCCGCCGGTTGAGGGGAGAGGAGGGGATGGGACGGTGGATTGGATCGGGAGGGGGCGGCGGCGGCGAGGAGATTGGGGGGGCGTCTGAGCTAGGGTTTGCGCTGCGGGTGGGGTATCTCCTTTTCAATTTTTTTTCTTTTTTTCCGTAGATAGATGAATGGATGGATGTGGGATGAAGAGATGGATGGATGGATGGGCGCCATGTCATCGATCCGTAGGAAGAGTTTTAATTGGTTCAGAAAACCAGTGATTTAAACAGTTTTTAAGTACTAAAAATAGAGAAATTTTTTGAAGTAGCTATCAAAAATACTTTGCAAAAAGGCACCACAAAATTTTCCACTAGAATTATACCACAGTAGTCATCAACCCGTGCCTCCAGCACGGTCTAGCAATTTGTAAAAAAAAGAATAACATTGTATTAAATTTATATAAGTATTGTGCTTGAATCTTATAGAAACAAAGGTACAACATATTTACAAATATCATTTACTACTTACTTTTCTAGTTTATAACTTTTTATATTCCATACTTCCTAGTATGCTCAGAGCATCGTGTATCATCTTATATTTTTGAAAAAATTGTATTAAGCATTGTGGCGCAATAAAAATTGGTGACACCATTATATATATTTGATGGCTCCTGATCTTTGTAATTACTCATCTACTTTCTATTTAACATTATTATACATATCTCATCTACTTTTAAATTGTTTGCACCGTTGGTACCTTTTTGATTTTGTTCTCTACTGGCACAATTACTACATGCATTCGCCCAGTACGTATGATTAAAATATTCCACAAAAACATAGGTGAGCTATCACCATTCTTAGAGGAGTTAGTTTACGTCGGCCACTCTCAGCTCTGTTTGCACAGGCTCCCTCTCTCTATATATATGGGCTCCCTCCCTCCCCCTCTACGTCTCACACGTAGATGCACACACACATATAAACCTATGTAAATCATCGGCACCACCACCATTGAAGCCGTCATCACTTCAACATGCCGCTGAGCTGCATTGCTTGTTATGAGAAATGGCTCCGTTCAAGCTTATCTTGTACATTAAAATGTATGGAAAATCACAGAACTTCTTGAAGATTTTTTTTATAGAGGCCATCCTTATATTTTCAAATTTCAACATTAAAATTAGAAAAAAAATATTTTTTTAAATGGGCCTGTAAATTTCTAGAAGCTCACCCTTCTCTATTTTAAAAGTTCCCGCAAACTACTACATGTCCACCTATATGATTTTGAAAGTGTGTTTGTTCACTGTTGGAAATTGAGCCTTGATCCCAAATGATTCATCCATAGGACTAATAAAAATGATTTTTCTTTCTCTGCTAATATTTTACATTTTTTTAATTAACTATGCGCTCTCCATTGTCATGCATTTATCCATAAATATATTAAATATGAAAATTAATCTGCATGCCTTCACTTCTGAAACTAACGGATTTCTGATGCAGCTGCACAGAATATCATTTAGATTTTATAAAAAATATTTTAGGATTTTTTTATTACGTGACACATACAGATTTGGGAGTATATATGGATGTGCGATATAAGTACATGCATCATTTGTATAGTACATGCATATATGCATTGTTTTTTTTTTTTTGAAACAATTGTTGTGATTGTGTGTGTGTGTGGTGATTTTTTTATTAGAAAAAATAGTTCACATACGTACATACGTGCCTAGTTGTGTTAGCCATGCATGGGTAACTTCATCGCTATGTTTCTTGAAAAAAAAACAAAGTTTGTTGGCCAATCTTACATTCACGTATTTTTTAGGGTAACATTCACGTTCCGTAGTGTAACACATATGGAATTTTGGGCTGATGCAATCTCCTAGGTAGTTTTCTAGGATTAATAGGTAATCTAGGAGGAGACCAAGGAGAGCACGTCTCCTGCATATTTTTTCTTTTCTTTTCAAGCGTAGAAGGGAGAGATCAAGGGGAACACTTCTCCTGTTTCATCCAATGGCTACAAACAAATTATATATTAATCGAACGGATAAAATTACTTAATTTTTAGGATTAACGTGGTGTCTCGTATGATGCTTCCAATTAGTAAATATAAGATTTTATGGATAATGACCAATTTGTATGCATTTCTGATCTTTCTAGCTATTTTTAATCATTTTTCGAGTGGCAAAAATGGTTTTTTTGTGGAGAACATATCAAATATTTGTTGCAAAATTGGACTTCATCAATTTTTAAAATACTACTCCCTCCTTCCCAAAATATAAGGCGCGATTGACCTTTTACGGTCTTTGATGCACAACTTTGACCACTAATATATATCAAAGTATATGGATTGAACATTTATAAATGACATCGCTGTATTTGTCTTGCAAAGCAATTTTATTTCATATGTATGTATAATAATTTTATAGACATATAATACATAAAAAATATAGTCAAAGTTGTGCAACGAAGACCAAAAAAGTCAAACCATGCCTTATATTTTGGGAAGGAGGGAGTAGTCCATATTTAATATACAATTAACCAAATGATTGGGTGTCAAAAGTTTTTATCCACCTCTCGTGAAAAAAAAATTATGCCGATTCAGTTGAAAGCGGGTCAAATTTGAACTGCAGCTGCCTAATAGTTTGCTCTTTATTTTTTTTCAAAAATCATTTCTAGGTACAAACGTATCTATTTCTTCATACATACTCCAAAATATTTACAAAAATCAAGATTGACTTTGTTCACACACATTGTATGTTTTCTGTATACATTTTTCTTATACATGAGACACAAATTTTTTATACACAATTAACAATTTCAAGTGCTTGGTTAAACTTTTTTAATACATAGTCAACATTTTATATACAACATTTAAATGTTTTTAAAATACAAGATTAATATTTTTAATACATGGTTAATATTTTTTATTTACACATTTTAACATTTTCAAATGCTTGATTTACATTTTATATAATTGTTTAACATTTTAAATGCTCAATTAACATTTTTAAATACATGATCAACTTTTTCCACACACATTGTATATTTTTGTACATATGGTAATCATTTTCTTTATACACATGTAAGATTTTCAAATGCTTGGTTAACATTTTTTCAAATGTTTTATGTGAAGTTTGTTTTTCAATATATATAGAATAAAAGTATAAATAATAAACAAAAGTAAAAAAGAATGAACGAACAAAAACAGACAAAAAACGAGCTGCCTAGTAGTTGGCCCACTCGTGGACGAAAAATATAAAAGAAAAAAAGGTGCCCTTGTCCCACTAAGGCCCAAGCCCACTCGACACTACCCATTAAATAGGTTACGGGCGAGAATGTACCAGTGTCTTTGTTACGGTGTGGTGGTTTGTCTCCTTAGGGGAACTCGACTGGTAGCTAGTTCGAATCACGTGGTGTGGTTTATTTTTTGCTTTATTCAGCTTTGTGGGACGGGTCCTTTTTTTCTTTGAGAGTGCCGTTTTGGCGCGGTGGCCTTTCTTTTTTGCTTTATTCACCTTTGTGGGACGGGTCCTTTTTTTTCTTTGAGAGTGGCGTTTTGGATCTAAGATGTAGATACACTTATTATGAAATATGTATAGAAAAAATCTCGTGTGTACATCTGGACATCCTATGTTCGCACACAAAAATTCGGTGAACAAGGGCATTTTTGTTGCATGTGTAAAAAGGATTAAAAATGGCTTGTGAATAGCTGTAATCAAGCATCGAAAATTGACTTTTTTACACAAGCCACAAAAATGTCATTTTTCATCGAAACTTGGTGCACACACATATAGTGTCCGGATTTACACGCGGGATTTTTTCTGAATTTTTTTTAACTTTTTAAAATATGTATTTAGACAATGGGTGCATATACACCTATGAGCCAAAGTGAATTTTTGCCTTTTTCTGCTTTATTCACCTTTGTGGGATGGGTCCCACGTGTCATTTGTACTGTGTTAATTGGCCCCGTTTGTAAATGTAGATCAAGTTTAGTCAACAAGTTAGTCTATGGACGGACTGACGCTACAATCGACACATAAGCCAAAATGACACGACACATAGGTAAAATTGATGATGTGGACGTCCAGTCATCCATGTTACAACACCATGACCATTTGGATTGGTCATAATCAGCTAGAAATAAGGTTGTCGACCACTGTTGTCTGCTTATGACCATTTTGTGTAAGGCAATTACGACCTTTTTAACCAAAATGGTCACTATGGTTTATGGTTTCGACTCTCCTAAACAGGCATGACCAATTAGATCGAAATGGTCATAGATTTATGACCATTTCTTCGACGGTCACTGCCAGAAGGTCACAATTGAGCATATTTCTTGTAGTGCTATGAGAAGGCTGGATGAGTTCAAGTACAATCTCAACCTTGCAATCACTTAGGTTTAGATTGAGGGAGAGTGTTGGAATAGTTGAATAGAGGAAGGACTCTACTTTTCTCATGTTTAAACTTCTAGTCTTTCTCTATCCCTTCTTTTGTCCAACTTCTTCCCGTTCTGTACCGACCTTCTGTAAACGATCTCTTAGATCGATCATATTGTAAGCCACGGCATTATTGATATAAATATAAGTGCGGCCTGAGTAAAGGGTTTTCCAAACAATCTTACATAGCTATATTGGTCTCCAACATTTAAACGTGTCAAGCTCGGCCAACATGTGGGAGCTCCGATTGCCATTATTGGTGGCGTTGAGGAGACCCAAGAACTGGCCTGACAACGCCGTGTAGAGCACCTCCTTGGATGCGGAAACGAAGAAGGCCATACCGTTGCTGCTCAGGCCGCTGTTGATGGCGAACACGAAGGTGGTTGAGAAGGACCGCAAGAAGCTGGTGGCGTTCGACGCCGTGCGGAACGGCAGCGGGGACGGGTGGAAGGCCTGGCCTTTCGACGTGCTGCTATTCGTGGTCATCTGGAGGAGGCTGCTGGGCGCGACGACCGCGCCATCAAGCGTCGGGTTCATGCCCGTGAAGCCGTTGTAGGCGAACTGCCGGCCGTCATCGCCGCCGTCGCCGGTGGCCGCGAGGCAGCGGCCGGCAGCGACAAGGAACAGGAGCGGAGCCACCAAGTGGTAACGCTGGAGAAGAAGCATGGCTCTTGTATCACTATCACTAGCTGTGCTTGGGATTTCAAGCGCCGTGCTTCCGAGTTGGGGTGAGGAAAATTAGGCTATCTTCCCACCTGAAATCAAAATGCTCTCTTCCCAGCTGCGGTGTCTACACCACGTGTTGTTGAATGCAAATCCTTTTCTAGCTGAGACGCGAGTCGACCGGCAGGCCGGGCAACCACAGGTCTTCAAGTCGTCGTTCTTCCTGTTCGAAAAAAAAGACGTGGATTTTTAGAGCTTAGGCTCATGGACACCCACTATCCATACCTTTCAATATAGCTTTGAGATCCGTGCTAAACAACTAACTTACAACGTACAAATTTTTCTTTTTTGTTGCTTCCAAATAAAATAACATATGAACTTCAAACTTCGCAGAATAGCAAAACATTCTTACTACAATGAGAGAAAAAACTTATAGATTTTTTTGACGGATATTAATATACAAAATGAGATTTTCTTTACTAAAAAATATTATTTTTAATACTTATGATGGACGAAAAAATCTGAAAGTTTTTTCTCTCATTGTAGTAAGAATGTTTTGCTATCTTGCAAAAGTTTTAAGTTCATATGTTATTTTATTTGGAAGAAACAAAAAAGAAAAAAAAAATCTTGCACGAATCGCGATGCAGAGATGGATGGCCAGATAAGGGGTGCACCTAAACCTATGCTCCACAGGATATTTTCCCGAAAAAAAAAAGTCGTTGTTCTTGAATCTTGAGTGTGACTTGTGGGAGTTCGCTACTAGTAGTGCACATTTTTACATCCAACTACATGTGGTGAACGTTTATTAGGATTTCACACCGGAACTTGTGGATTTCCTTCATGCTTTGATTGATTGATAGAGCGCCTAAGCCATTAGGAGGATGGATTTTTTTTCCACGAATACACAAAGCTTGCGTATCATTTATTGATAGAAGAAGTTAGAGTGAATACAGAGGGTACAACTCATGGCACGAACGCAAGAGGCGTGAACATGGTTGCCGAAGCAAAGAGACATGAGAAGCTCGACCCAAAAAAAAAAAACACAGCTAAACTCGCCAACCATGGTTGCCGAACATGGTTGTCTTGTTTGCTCGCGGTGTCCTCGGTGCTAGATGTGAAGATGTTGGTCGTCTAGTTGTTGCAGGATGGAATTTTAGCACTAACAAAAAGATCCTCCGGTGGCTCAAAGGGTTAACCGTCCTCTCCTCCTCCGACGGCAAGGACCACGGCACCTCGTTCGACGACTCGGACGATCCTCCACCAGCCGCCGACGTCTACAGCAGCGCCGTCGGCCGGAAAGTGAGAGAGCCGGCGAGGAAGTGGTGAAGATCGGCCTTATTCACCTTAATTTCATGTTTTTAGATGTAGTTCACTGGTGGAAAAACAGGCTTCCGTCCAGCCCCATAAGTCGCGAAGTCAGAGGAACTGGCGATTAATGGGACCTTTAGTCATGTTCGGAGGTGAACCGCGACCAAAGGCCTGGGCCTGTGGCGCTCGGTGGCGGTGGGTGGCGACGTGAGGGTCTTTAGTCGCGGTTGGCGGGACAACCGCGACTAAAGGTTTTCGGCACTTTTAGTCACGGTTTGCTGTGCCAACCGCAACTAAAGCCCTCCCTATATATACCCATCCAGCAGCCAACACTTAGCCATTTGGAGCCATTCTCTTCACAAGTGGGTGTAGGTTTGCTTTTGGTTCCTCTTATGCACATAAGGTGTTTGATGAAATGCCCCAAGAGCATGAAAGAAACATGACATGAAGTGTTGGAGCCACACTCTTCGATCGCGGTTAGCAACTTGATGAACCTTTGATGTGTCAATATGCATGTGTGTAGTTCATTGTTTAATTTATATTGTTTGTAGCTAGTTAGTTTAACAAATGCATGATGGTTAATTATATATTTTATATTATAATAATGCGATGAATCGGCAATGGATGTCTGGTAACCGACTCTCCATGAAGTTCACTACGGGTTTGAAAGATTTCCTCGTAGTGGCTAATGCGAACAAGCGGGGGTTTTGTTATCCGTCCATGTGTTATCTGAAGAATGAGAAGGGTTACTCTTCCTCAAGAGTTGTTCACATGCATCCGCTTGTAAGGGTTTCATGCCAAGCTATAATTGTTGGACCAAGCATGGAGAAAGAGGGTTATAATGGAAGAAGATGAAGAAGGGATGATTTCATCGATGAAAGCTATCTTGCTCATTTCGGTGATACTTTCATGGAGGATGTCAAGGTGAAGGGAAGGTGAAGAAGAGGCACGTGATGATCCCGCTGATGATCTTGGTCGGACCATTGCCGATGCACGGAGACGCCTAAACCGAAAAGGAGAGGGAGAATTTGGATCGCATGTTAGAGGATCACGTAAAGGCGTTGTACCCGGATGCGATGATGGTCGAAAAAGTGGGCTGCACAATCGGATTTGCTGAAATGGAAGGCAGAGGCAGGTGTAGCTGACTCGGCATTTGAAAACTTGCTGAAAATGTTGAAGAATATGTTTCCAAAGGATAACGAGTTGCCCGCCAAGACGCATTTAAGCAAAGAAGGTTGTCGCCTCTAGGTTTAGAGGTTCTCAAGATACATGCATGCATCAACGATCGCATCCTCTACCGCTGTGAATACGAGAATTTGAATGAATGCCGGTATGCCTTTGCATTGCTATAAGATCGAGGCGATGACCCCGGTGACGATGTTGAGGGCCGAAACCCGTGAAGAGGGTTCCCGCCAAGGTGATGTGGTATGCTCCTATAATACCACGGTTGAAACGTCTGCTCAGAACAAAGAGCATGCCAAGTTGTTGCGATGGCACAAAGAGGACCCTAAGTCGGACGGGAGTTGAGACACACCGCAGATGGAACGCAATGGAGAAAGATCGACGAGATGGTTCAAAGATTTTGCACCGACGCAAGGAACATAAGATTTGCTCTAAGCACGGATGGCATGAATCCTTTTGGCGAAAGCGAGCTCCAGCCATAGCACTGCCCGTGACTCTATGCATCTACAACCTTCCTCCTTGGTTGTGCATGAAGCGGAAGTTCATTATGATGCCGGTGCTCATCCAAGGTCCGGCAACCCGCAACGACATCGATGTGTACCTAAGGCCATTAGTTGATGAACTTTACAACTGTGGGGTGGTGTCCGTGTGTGGGATGAGCACAAACAAGAGGAATTTGACCACGAGCGTTGCTTTTGAACCATCAACGATTGGCCTGCTCTTAGTAACCTTTCGGATGTCAAATAAGGGATACAATGCATGCACGCACCGCTACATGAGACCGAAAGTGTACATTTGCCAAATTGTAAGAAGAACGTGTACCTTGGGCATCGCCGATTTCTTCCAAAATTCATCCAAGAAGAAAGAAAGGCAAGCATTACAACGGCAAGGCAGATCACCGCCGAAGCTGCGCGAACGACCGGTGCCGAGGTATTTGATATGGTCAAGGATTTGAAAGTCATCTTTGGAAAGGGTCCCGCGACAATCAGTTCGAAGGGAGCCGACGGGCACGCAGCCATGTGGAAGAAGAAATCTATATTCGGGAGCTAGAATATTGAAAGTCCTAGATGTCCGCTCTGCAATCGACGTGATGCACGCTTTTAAGAATATTTGCGTGAACCTCCTAAGCTTCTTGGGCGTATGGGAAGACAAATGATACAAAGGAAGCACGGCAGACCAAAGAACGCTTGAAAGACCTCGATGACCGCATCCGGAATGGTTTCAAGGTCGTGCCAGCCTACGCCCGACCAAAGAAGAGAAGGTCATCTTTTTGAATGCCCGAGCAAAGATGAAGGTTCCGTCTCGATTCTCGCCCAATATAAAGGGAATAATAAACATGGCGGAGAAAAAGTTCCAAAACCTGAAGTCTCACGATCGCCACGTGATTATGACGCAATTGCTTCCGATTGCTTTGAGGGCTCTGCGGAAAATGTTCGAGTAGCCATTGTGAAGCTATGTGCATTCCTCAATGCAATTTCTCGAAGGTAATCAATCCGAAGTTCTACCACGTTACTGAACGATGTGATCCAATGTCTTGTCGATTTCGAGTTGGTGTTCCCGCCATCCTTCTTCAATATTACGACGCACCTCCTGGTTCACCTAGTCGAAGAGATTTTCGTTCTCGGTCCCTGTATTTCTACACAATATGTTCCCCTCGAGAGGTTCATGGGAGTATTAAAGAAATATGTTCAGAACCGTGCTAGGCTGAAGGAAGCATCGCCAAGGGCTATGGAAATGAGGAGGTAATTGAGTTTTGTGTTGACTTTGTTCCCGACCTTAAGCCGATTGGTCTTCCTCGATCGCGCACGAGGGGAGACTAAGTGGAAAAGGCACGATCGGAAGGAAATCAACGATATGTATGGACGACCATTCTCGATGAAGCACACCACATCAGCATCGACCAATTCCAGCTTGGTGGCTCCGCATTTTGAGAAACACAAGAATATTTTACGCTCGACAACCCGGGAAGCTGAACTCGGATTAGGAAGGCCCACATGGAGACTTTCGCGCTTGGTTGAGAAAACATTTAATGAATGACAATGATGTTGTAGATCAGCTGTACATGTTGGCCAAGACACCATCTTCGACTATAACGACTTTCCAAGGGTACGAGATAAATGGGAATACATTTTACACGATCGCCTAAAACTAAAAGCAAAAAGAATTAAAAAATAAAGCAAAAAACAACAAAAAATAAATAATAATGCAGAAAACAAAACAAAAAAACTGGAAAAAAATAGTGCCGCCATCTGGACCCCCACGGCTGAATACGACTAGAAACCCTACATGGGCTGTGATTCAGCCCGCAGGAGGCCAAGTAGGCCCACAGCACATAGCTAGTGATGATTAGGGTTCGAAGCTGCAGTTGAGAGGAGCTCGAGAGGGTGGGCAGCAGCGCTATAAACCACTCGAGCTCTCTCAACTAGCGAGGTGGGACTAAACTTTTGGGCGCTGGCAGACGAGGCCTTTAGTCGCGGGTCGCTGCATCAGCCGCGACTAAAGGTGGGGCCTTTAGTCGCTGGTCGCTGCACCAGCCGCGATTAAAGGTGGGGCGCGGAACGCAAAAAACCGCTTAAACCTTTAGTCGCGGTTGGGCAGGCGACCATGATTAGCGTAAAGGTTTTAGTCATGGGCCTCAGAGCCCACCGCGACTAAAGGGGGGCCTATAAATACCACGCCCCGATTTCGTCTTCTCCGATTCCCTTTGTTAAATGCGCGCCGTCGCCGCTTCCCTCGACGCGCCGCTTGTCGCCTCGCCCTCGACGCTTTCGCCGTCGCCGTCGCTTCGACGCCGCCGCCGTCGGCCCGCCTCGCATCATCGGCCCCGCCTCCTCCAGAACCCGCTACCTCGCCGCCGCAGTTTCGCCACCCCGCAGCCTCGCTACTCGCCGCCCTTGGCTGCCTCCTTGTCGCCGGTGGTCGCGCCGAGGCCATCGCTGGGCTCGCCCGGTGGCGCGGGCGCGCCATCGCCTGGCTCGCCTGGTGGGCGGGCGCGCCATCGCTCGGCTCGCCCGGTGGGCGCCAGGTCAGCCGGTGAGCCCACAAGTCAGCATGGGTGGGCGCTGTGGCCGCGCCTGTGAGCCCTCAAATGTAAAAAAAAGCAGGAAAAAAATATATTAATTAAAATTATTAATTAATTAACCAATTAATTAACTTAATTAATCTTGTTAATTAATCTAACTAACCTGTTAATTAACCTTAATAACCTAATTACATCACCTTGACATCATGCCGACGTCATAATGGCATTTCCTAATTAAATTAATTTCATTAATTCTAAAAATGAATTAAAACTTTGAAAATTAATATTAAATAATCCGTAGCTCGGATGAAAAACTTTCTACATGAAAATTGCTCGAACTAAGAGACGAATCCGGATACGCAACCCGCTCGCCCACCACACATCCCTAGCATAGCAAACACGCAACTTTTCCCTCCGGTTCATCTCGTCCGAAAAAACGGAACACCGGGATACTTTCCGGATGTTTCCTTCACCGGTATCACCTCATACCGCGTTAGAACATGTCTAGCTTTGCTTGTTGTCCTGTTATGCACTTGCTTGCTTGCCGCCAGACCAACCGGGACCCACGTGGTTGTCTGTTGTCCTCGCCTCCCTCTCCGTGTGTGTTGTCCTCGCCTCCCTCTCCGTGACGCCGCTGCCGCCCGCCTCTCGCGCTCTCACCGCGACACCCTCTCCCACCCCTTCCTCGCCTCCTTTTGCCACCGCCTTTCGCCACCGCCACCGCCACCGCCTTCTTCACTTAATTAATTTGTTTTACTACATATTTTCGGGGATCGACACGATAGAGTCAACCCGATTATGGACAACTATGATCCGGACGGTGAAGCACATATGTTCGCATCATAAACGGCGATATTCAATATGTGCCGACCGGAGAAGAAGAAGATGATATCTCTTCTTATCTGAACCTTGACGGTGAAGATGAAGGGCGCCACAAGAAGATGATGTCAAGAAACGCCGATAAACCATTTATCTTCAAATGGAAGTAGCAACCACCTCCGCGCCGAGGTATATATATACATTGAGCCTCCGTGATACAAACTAACTGATTTGAATAAATATGTGTGTACTAACGCGCGACTCTCTTTCTTATTTTAGCCCTCGGCCGGATCGTCAAACAATCGAGTACGCCGTCAAAGCGTGGCGCAACCAAGACGATGAAACCAGGAGAAACATGCACCATCGAGGTTGTCGACAAGGCAACCGCAGGTCACCGGAGCCCCGCAAGAACGCCACCAAGTTTGTCACCAATGCGAGCCATTGTTAGAGACAACGCCTCGATCACCGCCCAGAGTGGAATGAGCCAAAGAAGGCACGAATTGATGGTTTCACTTTTGTCGATAAGAGAACAAAAAGATTGCTTCAAGAAGCTTATGGAACATTTCGCTCTACCTCCGAATACAACAAATTCGATGAGGAGGGTAACAAGATTGAGGAAAACAAGGAGAGGAGGAGGCTAGTCAAACAGTTCGCTTCTTCATAAGATGGCCGACGATTCCGAAATTCAAGCAAAATCTAGCCCGTGACTTTGTCAAGCGTAACAAGACCGGATTTCAAAGGACAATATGAGAAACTCAAACATGATTGGCCAGAATTTGTGAAGCAAAAGAAATCGGAGCAGTTCATTGAAATATCGAAAAAATAAGGAAAATGCGGCTAAGAAGGAGTACAATCATGTTATGGGGCCAGGAGGGTATCGCATTTTGGTGCCTAGGTTGGAGAAGATGGAGAACGAGATGAGGCGCGAGGAATCGCCCCAGTACGGAGGATGGGACCCAAGGGCCAAAAGTGGTGGTACGGGCATGGGGAACGCTGAACCCGGAGACAGGGGAGTGTGTTTACCGGGCAAATTAATTAAACCCACCCAAGCCCTTATTGACGCAATGAAGGATGCTCAACAGGGAAGATCAAGTTCAACAGAGAGAACGACGCTACCGACAAAAGCCCTCGAATCCTCGAACACGGAGGACGTACGAGGCATGGGGCACATTCCGTGGAAAATAGGGTTCCCCGAGCGATGACCCGACGATTCTGAAGCCGAAGAGAAAGATGGATCGGGAAGCAGATGTTGTGGCGCGGTTGGCATCGGAAATGGATGTGATGAAGAAAACCATGAGTGTACTAGTAGTCAAAGAGATGCAGCTCGGGTGCAGATGAAGATCATCCGGCGGATCTCGAAGCCAGAAGCGGAGAAGCAGCGTGGCTTCCACGGAGGCTCCCACCGGCTGGTGCAGATGCACCGACGATCGAAATTACTGCACCGGAGCCTCGGTGGTCGAAATTACTGCACCGGAGGTCGAAATTACTGCACCGGAGCCTCCTCGCTACCCGTGGATTTATATAAAGGAGATGAAAGAATGTCATCTGATTATCCTATCGGGAACATGTCCATGAAGGTAGCCATCGATGTGCTTTACCATGTTTACTCGAGCACTCCACCACAACAACCCCATTCAAGATGGCTATGCTCGTGTCACGGTGGAGGACATAGTCCAAGGGTTTGAGGACCGGAGATTGACATTGCTACACCAAGGGGATAAAAGACTTGAGATGTCAAGCGCCATTTCATTCTATGGCAAAAGAAGTTTATCAAGTTTCAGCGAGGCGCCAAGGACAACAAGTCCACCCTCTACGGTGGTGGTGGTGGCGGTGGCGGTGGTGGTGGTGGTGGTGGTGGTGGCGGTTCACCTACACCTCCGTCACGTAGCCGACGCCGCCCCCGCCCACAACGTCCGTGGTGATCATCCGCCGCCCCGGCCCTCGTCCCGGCAGTGATCGACGCCGCCCCCAATCCACCTACGGCAAAGAGGCGTATAGTCCTGGATTATTAACCCGGACCCTTATGTACCTAAGACCACAAAGGTACCGGAGCCATCATCAAGCCTCTCCCCACAAGGCCTTGGGAACGAGTGCCGAGGAAGTCGACGCGCATGCGGCTGCTGATTTGGAGAAATGGAAGGCGGACTGCAAGAAGAAAAGAGAGCCCGAGCCCAAGCCAAGATTTTTCGATAAGCAAAAGAAGTGGGCTAAGTCATTTTTGAGCACACCGTCCCAAGTCACAAGAATCTGCTCGACGACTATGCACGTGAACTGCAGCAGGCACTCATGTTCAAGGAGAACAAAGAGCGGAGAAGGCCGAAGTAAAAAGCGGAAACAAGTTGCCCAGCTCGGGAACAAAGTAAACAATCGATTGCCCCACTTATAGTGGAAGCCTTCGTCCGGATGACCCCGAGATCATACAAGCTGCGGCAACACAGGATTGGTATGAACGAGTGCCGAGAACAAGCGCCAACTTAGGTATTACTCTTCGTGGAACTGTTAGGCCTTGATGAGGCGCCAAGTGAAGGAGGTAGTAATTACATATGTCAAGAATGGTCCTCTCGTCGAGCTGCGCAGAAAATGATCTACCGACCAAATGAAAGGTCCGCTGAATTGGTACAAGGGTTACATAAAAATAAAACGCCAAAGAATATATTTATGCGGAAGTTAGACATGAGCATCACTTCAAACATTACTATGTACAAATTGCATCGAGTGAATTGTTCCAGCTTTTCAATCTGCGCGAGCTCGACAAATCTATCATCGGTTGCTACGCTCGTAAGTGATTTACTAATTTCTACCCCATCTCGCTCATATTGCCTGCACTATATATATGTCCTAACTATATTGTTGTGTCCGCTATTATACATGCAGAATGAAGATTAAGGAATGCAGAGTAAGGAACATCCATGATGTTGGGTTCATTGACCCACACATCGTTAATGGACATGTGTTGGAGCGCCACCCCGCCGACGTGGAGGCGACACTGTGGCAGTTTCTTACAAAGCAGGATCTCAAAAGTGATATTCTATTTCCTTACCATTTTGGGTGAGTGTTTCGTCTTGAGCACATTCTCTTTTGTTTACTCCATGCATGGTATGTGGCGGCTAATCGATGAGTTATGCATGACGATGTGCATGTATCGTGTCCGCAGTTCCACCGGATTCGCTAGTAATTAAAGTTAACACCTCGTAATGTCTCGCCCACGACTCTCGAATATGGATCCAAAGCTTTGGGCCGACATGAGAAGAATGCTGCGAAGTAATTATTTTCATTCATTTGCGCCTATATCGATCGGCCTATTTCGCTCATTTCCTAATATCAAGTAACTAATAACTCTCTTGTTCATTTAATTTTCTTTGCCTCGTAGGGTTTGGAGACGGTTCAGATACAAAGGTCGGTGAATTCAAAAAGAGCTAGAATTCAAAATGTTAAAGCCTAAGAATGTGGGGATATTCAGCCACCGGAGACCAGTCTATGTGGATACTATGTTCGTGAGAGGATCCGAGATACACCTCGAGCGGGTTCCGAGTGATACCAATGCTCGGAGGAATAACCTCCGGATGATGCTTAGTCCGTAAGCTCGCCCGACCACTTCAAGAGGAACTAGCTGGATGGTTCAGCAGGAAGTCCTCCATCCTAAAGGAGAACACTATTACGAGGACGAGAACTTTATATGGATTAAATCATGTATGGAAACTTGTTCAAAATTGTATATGGTCATCCGATGATATTGAATATATATTGTATATTCCTCTTGAATTCTTTTGGTTCTAATTTCAAATTTATTTGAAATTGTACATTCATATGCATGTATGTAGTACCGTAGAATATATGAAACTCCTTCAAAATTAAAATAAAGCATAAAAGAAATAAAACAATACAAATTAAACAGAAAACAGGTTTGGGGGGGCTAAACCCTAAACCTGTGGCGGCTTTTAGTCGCGGTTGTTGAAGAACCGCGACTAAAGGTCCTCCGCCCCGACGGCCGCCTGGCGCCCACGTGGACGGGCCGTTAGTCGCGGTTCTTAAGCGGCCGCGACTAAAGGTGGGGAGCTTTAGTCGCGCTTATTTGGTCGCGGTTGCGCAACCGCGACTAATGGCAGTTGCGAACCGCGACCAAAGGCCTTTTTTCCACCAGTGGTTTGAACTTTCCCGTCGTACTATGTGCATTATGTGAACTTTGGCTATCTTTCTAAGATCCGGCTATGATCTTTTTCTAAATGAATTGTGCATTTGTATGTTCGCTCATGATCTATGTAGTTTTTATCATCGTTGCATCGTTTAGTATGGATATAGGGAATAGGATATTACATACGTGGATGTGGACGAGGAAATTTGAGGACTAGCCGTTCAGTGCCTGTGAATGCGCCCGAACATGTCCGCAGTGCGTTTGAGTTGGGCGAGGAAACTTCTGGGAACCATGTCGCGAGTAGGACGTCTACCGACTGAAATTGGAATGCATGGAAACGGTTATCTCTTCCCTGCTAGCTGCAGTGTCTACACACCACATGTGGCTGAATGCAACCGTTTTCTAGGAGACGTGAGTCGACCGGCCATGCCGACCAGCCCCAGGTCTCAACTCAAGTCGTCGTTCTTGAGTCTTCACTTAGCAATGTGGGCCTCTTGGAAACTAATATTGGTGTTGGGAACGATTTACAGATTTTGACACCTCCGTGAACGCTTATTAGTATTAGGTATCATGCCGTTGTTGTGTTAATCTGTATATGTGACCCTGTTTTAAAATGAACATCAGAAACTCAGAATTAATTTGTTTCGCTCAAGCCGGAATTGCAGCCGAACTTGGTGTTTGCTATCTTATGATTTTTTTTGGAAAAGGGGATTCCCCGGCCTCTGCATCAGAAAGATGCATACGGCCATTTTATTAATCAAATAAAGTAGTGTCAACATGGTTCAAAAGGTCTCTAAATGTAATAAAGAAAGCACAGAAAGCTCACACAGAGCCATAAGGGCTAGGAACACCAACTAGCCAAGAGAAGACGCCACAATCGGCCGGCTAAAACTAGTTAGGAATACTAAATGCCTATCCTATTACATGACCGCCATCCAAACCGTTGAAGATATCCCGAGCTACCATCTCCCAATGGAAAGACCCAAGAACTAAATGCTCCACGGCCTCCGTCGGGTGAGTAGCGACCACTTAACGGATCAGTGCCGTAGTTCGAATATGACCTGCAAAAATGTATACATGATATTCTCGTTAAAACCAAATCATTTCGCAAGTTCGGATAGTGCACAACAAAGCACAAACTCCAACCCGAATATGTCTTGCTAAGTCGCTCAACCCCATTAAGCCATGTCCCAAATAACGACAATGTAATTCGTGGAATGATATTAAAGCAATGTGGACCCGTCGCCAGAGTATCTTGGCCAACGGGCAAGCAAAAAGAGGTGTTTGATAGTCTCATCCCAATCGCAGAAACTACACCTAGTAGGTCCTGTCCAATTACGCTTTATCAAGTTGTCCTTAGTTAAAATAACTTGTTTATGGACAAATCACATAAACACTTTTATTTTTAAAGGAACTTTGACATCCCAAACATGCTTGGATGTAGGAATGGAGCTCGAATTAATAACATCAATACATTGATTTAACCGTGAAGACCTGGACTTAGTCAATTTCAAAGATAATTCATCGGGTTGTTGTGAAAGCTGGACTTCCATCGCCTCCTAACTAGACGGAGCTAATCTTCCCAACGATTGCCCGCTAGCGATCGTCGGAACTGAATATTAAGGGGGTAGATTGAAAGACCGATGCGATTTAACACGCCACGCCGTTGAACAATGCGGTACAAAGATGGGTATTGATGGCCAAGGGTGTCTCGCCGAGCCAAGTATCCTCCCGTAAACGTGTACTCGTGCGCTTCCAATAACAAACTTCGCCCTATTGAACATGGCCTGTTTGACTTTCATCGCCTTTCCGTATGGGCTAATCGGTTGGCCGGATCTGTAACTCGACAAAGTTTTTGTCCGGAGGTACTTGTGTGAAGGATTTGAGCCCACATAGCATCATTCTCCGATGAGAGCTTCCATGACCACTTGCTAAGAAGGCATTTATTCTTAACTTCTAGATTCTCAATACCTAGACCCCTTGGTCTTTCGGTCTCACGATGATATCCCATTTAGCAAGCCGATATTTTCTTTTAAGCTCATCACCCCGCCAAAAGAAACGCGATCGATAGAAGTCCGCCTCTTCCTAACACCAATCGGGACCTCAAAACGATAGGAGAAACATTGGCATACTCGTGAGCACGAAATTAATCAGATTAATCGGCCTCCGTATGACATGAGCTTACCCTTCCAAAGAACTCAATTTCTTCTCAAATCGGTCCTCGATGCACTTCCATTCTCTGCTTGTCACCTACGATGGTGGATTGAATCCCCAAGTAAGAGAGGGTAACTCTCCCAACTCACAGCCAAACACTGTTTATAAGCATCCTGCTCATCTTTGGCCCTACCAAAGCAGTAACAGCTCGCTCTTATGAAAGTTAATCTTTAACCCGGTCAATTGTTCAAATAGGCATAGGACAAGCTTCATATTTCTCGCCTTGGCCAAGTCATGCTCCATAAAGATAATTGTATCATCAACAGATCAAGGATGGATACACCTCCATCAATAAGATGAGGTACCAATCCACCTACTTGACCATTTTCCTTAGCCCTTCCTATCAAAATTGCTAACATATCCACCACAATGTTAAACAAGATAGGGACATCGGATCTCCTTGTCCGAGGCCTTTATGTGTCCGGAAATAATGACCTATGTCATCATTAACTTTAATTCCCACACTACCTTTTTATGTAAATGATTCAACTGTCGGCGCCAGCTTCATCAAAACCTTTCATACGCAATAACTGTTGGAGGAATGGCCATTTGACCTTATCATATGCTTTCTCGAAATCCACCTTAAAAATTACTCCATCTAATTTTTTGGAATGGATTTCATCGAGCGTTTCATGCAGGACAACCACCCTTCAAGGATATTTCGTCCGCATAAAGCAGTTTGGGATCTGTTGCACCACGTAACGCATAACTGTGTGAGTCTCGTTAGTCCCGACCTTGGTGAAAATTTTGAAACTAACATTGAGGAGACAGATCGGCCTGAATTGCTCAATTCTCACCGTGATCCGCCTTCTTGGGGAGCATGTGATAGTCCCAAAATTCAAGTGAAATAATTGAAGCTGTCCAGAGAATGACATGGAACATAGGTAGTAAATCCCCTTAATAATGTGCCAGCACTTTTGTAGAACTCTGCGGAAACCATCCGGTCCGGAGCCTTATTGTTTTTCATCGTGCAATAGCATCAAACACCTCCTTCTCCGAGAACGGGCAACCAAAATATCATTATCGGCAGCCGTTAGTGAGGGACATCCTCGCCCCGACTCATCGAGGGACACACAATTATCCTCCGCGGTCCAAATAACTGCTTATAATAGTCGGTAATATATGTTTTAGGTTATCCGACCTAAAATAGTGCCCTCGCCTTGCTCAAGCTGAAAGATATGCTTCTTTTCGTGCTTGCCATTAGCTATCAAATGGAAGAACTGAGTATTTGCGCCCCTTGACCACTTTTTGCGGACTTCAAAGACGCAAAGCCCACTTCAATTCTTCTTCGGAGCGATTCTTTCAACCTCTTCTCCGCCTCATTTTTAACTTGAAGCTCAGTTGGCGATAAAATATTGGATTCGGCCTGTAAGTCGAGGGCTTGTGTAAGAGCAAGGAGTCTATCCTTTTCAATCTTATACACACCACTGAGGTTCTTAGCCCAACCCCGTAAGAAACTTCGCAAATGCCTAATCTTATTCTGCCAACGCTCTATCGCAGTCTGGCCTCTTACACCTCTATCCCATTCCCTGGCAATTAAGTCCAAGAACCCCTCACGTTCAAACCATGACATCTTGAAGGAGAAGGAGTTCTTGTTACCCACGTGGTTCGGCTCCCCTGAGTCCACGAACAATGGGGTGTGATCAGATATTCCTCGAAAGAGCTTGCATCAGAACCAGAGGGAACTTTTGTTCCCACTCTCACGCTCGCAAGAACTCGATCAAGTTTTTCATAGGTTGGGTTTGGCAGAGCATTAGCCCAGGTGAACTTCCTACCAGAAAGCTCTATCTCTCTCAGATCCAAGCTTTCAATAATGGGGTTGAACATAAAGGACCATCTGCCGTCAAAGTTATCATTGTTCTTCTCCTCTCTCCTCCCGATGATATTGAAATCGCCCAACTAAAATTGGAAGCTGTTCGACCACGATTCAACAAGGTCCGCCAGAAACTCCGCTTTAAGCTCGGGCTGTGCGGCACCATAAACCGCCACCAAAGCCCAGTTAAAACCATCTATCCAAGACCTGACTAAACTTCACCGCCAAGTCGCCCATCACCACACTTCGACTTCAAGCTTAATCGCATCTCACACCTAGTAAGATACCACCCGATCTTCCTCAAGGAGGGAGGCAATGCCAATCGAAATCAATACCACCCACAAGAGAAGAGAGAAACTGGGCGCAGTTATCTCCACCCGCCTCCGATAGAGCAACAAAATCTAAACTCGCTCAAGCTGTCTCAGCTAGGAATCTTCTTTAGCCAAGTCCTTCAGACCTCTTCTATTCCAAAAATTCCTCTCATAATTCATCATGGAATTTTTAGTGGTTCAATCCTAGCACTTCTACTAACTGCGGAATCGGGATAGATCTTCCGTTTCCACTTACGCTTAGGTTTACTAAGCTCTCCGCCGTCCTCATAACCGGTTCACCAAAATTACTAGCATCATTCTCTAGGGGTACATCATCTTCCTCCGAGTCATGATTGGGGGTGCTAGATCCGCATACAGATTATCGAGCACTCTAACCCCTAACGCATCAATCTCATCATCATTCATTGGTTTAACTGCTGCAAGATTACGAATAGTCTCTAAGGCCTGCTCCGCCCCAAATCTAAAAGATCATTCACCGAATTGGTAATCTCACTATCCGTAGCACCTAGTGAAACTCCTAATTGGTTTGCATTATTAATAATGTCCTCATTAGAAAAATGCAATAATGAATTAGATAAGTTGACGGACATACCAGAAGAAACAGCAGCCTCCTGAAGCTTGGCCGCCCTCATAGCGCACCGCTGCTGCATATCATCCACCTCAGGGATGGCGAGGATGCGAGCACTCATCCGTCTCCCCTCAGAGATAGGGTCCGGGATCCCGCCAAACGCGACAACCTCCTCCCTAGTAAAACTTGGCACTGAATCCCTCAAAGGGTCTGCCGATGTTACCAGAGAAGGCGTGTGCGGTCTCCCGATCCCCACAGACGAGTGCCCCACACCAGGGGCCCCGGCCATGGGTAGGGGCGAAGAGGGGATGACGGGGGCCGTCTGCCCGCACCATCCTCCCACCCCCGCCGCCGGCTCAGACGGATGAGCCATCAGCGAGGGAGAGGCGGTCCTCCTGACCGACGGGGAAGAGGGAGGAGACAGGGCCTCCTGCCCCAGCACCCCCCCCCCGACGCAGCTGCTGCCAAGGTGGGTAACGCCCCCATCGGAGTAGCAGGACCCGAGGCCGCCTGCCTCGGGCTCCCTCTCCCAGCAGCGACCGACCCCCGCAGGTCCGGCATCTCCGACGCCACCGGGATCGAGGTGGGGATGGGAGAAGACGAGGCCACCTGCCCCGAACCCCCTCCCCCACGACCCATCTCGCCCGAGTCGCGTCCTCGAGAGGCGCAGGACAAGAGAAGCACCCTTCGGCCTCCTCTCCATAGCGCCGACCAAAGCCCTAGCCGGCCGTGCAGCAAACAAACCAGCATCTCCCTCAGACTCCAACGGAGGGAGCGTGTGCTCAAGATAATCATCAGAATCTACCCGGTCACTCCATAGTTTGGGAGGTGCCGAGGCTGGCTCAAAAGACCCAAAACGCAGAGTAGTCATGGGCACCGCTGGTGACATCATGGGCGCAACCCCGGTCCCATCCTCAGCGATCGAGAAGCTGGGTGCAAACCGTTAGACCCTCTCTCGTGGGCTCATCCGACGGTGCCCCTTAGCCCTCGTGATTGCCATCACTGCGTGCATGTCAACATCGCTTAATAACCGCATCAGCAAATAAATCAGTGTCCTCAAACTCGATCTCTAGTGGGAACACCTCTCCCCCATAGGTCCAGTTGACCTTATCAGGCACAAACTCAATATCCAGGACACTCACTAAAAGCCGGGCCACCCCATGGGCACGCGTGAAAGCCATATCCACTTTTTCTGTCTTCCCAACCATGATGCCCATACTGGGCACCACTCGAGCATCCTGCAGAGGCTTAGAAGGAGCCCCTATAAACCGCAACCAGACCTGCGTAAGCGGCTTTCCCTTAGGCTCAACCTGCTTCCACTCGTGGAACTCCAGGATACACCACATCGTCGATAGCTCTATTTGAGAAGATCAAGATGGATTTGAAGATGGTCTAAAACGGAGCTCGGATGCAAAAGTTATGACAAGTTCGGAGATGCTCATATTGACATCAGATTATATAATGGCCATAAACTCAATTAAGATGGCTTCTGATGGAAAACGTTTCAACATGAAAGTTGTGCGTCTCGTCGAATCGGTTGACTTTGATATAAAAGTCGTCTTAATCCGAGGTCGTATGCAACCTGTGGAGGCAAAACAAGGTCAGAAACAGAAGCTGCAGAGTCATTTTGGACCGACCGAGTTGATTGACTCGGTGAGACCGAGTTGATCCGGAAAATTACAGAAAGTTATAGAAAGTGGGCAACGCTCACTCGGTGGGACCGAGGCAAACTAATCGGTGAGACCGAGTTGATCCCGAAAATTACATAAATTTACAGAGAGTTGGCCACGTTCACTCGGTGGGAACGAAGCAAACCAATCAGTGAGACCGAGTTGATCCGGAAAATTGCCAAAGATTCCTGTCCAAGTTAGGTTAGGGTTTTTTACGTTTTGGATGGACTTTTTAGTACTTTTCTTGTACGAGAAGTCCAGCCGCCTCATAAATAGATGAGAGGTGACGACCGATTGAAGAACACACAATCGACAAATCAATATACTACTTTTTACATCTCTCCCTTGTTCTTTCTCTCTCGTTCTTTGTTCGTTCTTCGTGTTGAAGGGCAGCGATCCTCGAGGCTCTAGGGGCGAGCGAATCGACCTAGGGCATCCCATAGCCGCCCCGCGTCCAGACAGGGTCCCTCCCGAGCGTGTGGGGTTTCAGGTCCTCAAAAGCACCCACCGGATTGCTTGCGTACCGCGCTTCCGGACGGGTCTCCTTCGACGTGAGCTGCGGTGCATCACCCTCGGTGGTGGAGGTACACGATGACGTGTCCGTGTGCGAACACACTTTTTGGCGACTCCGCTGGAGACCCGTCAAAAAGTGACCTCTCACGTCAACTAAGGGGTTTTCAGATACACCAACAGTACCACTAGTTGACGCAAGCGTGTTTTTCTTAGCATTAGTATTTGCCATAAAAGAATTGTACGTCATCACATTACCCTTACTAACAAGACTCTCAATCACAGCCACTTGCTTTGGAGAAAAAACATTAGTCACAGTGATTGCATCTTGTTCGTCAATGAGAGGAGGGAAATTGACGTTTCCAACCAGAGTGATGTTGCCTTGACGGTCCTTCTTGAAACTTGAAATAAACACCTCCAAATCCTCCTCCTCGCGCTTCTTCTTGAGCGCCTCAAAAGCCTCTTCACGCTGCTTCTTGCGCGCTTCATAGGTTTGGCGATGTTCATCCGATAGTTCATCAAGACCGGGCTTAATGATGTTATCGGCGCTAACTTCTGAAGGCTTGGGGAGATCCGACATGGTTTATGATGATTCTTGATCTTTCATCCGCAGCGGAGTCGCCAAAAAGTGTGTTCGCACACGAACACATCACCATGTACCTCCAACGCCGAGGGTGATGCACCGCAGCTCACGTCGAAGGAGACCCGTCCGGAAGCGCAGTACACAAGCAATCCGGCGGGCGCTTTTGATGACCCGAAAACCCACACGCCCGGGAGGGACCCCGTCAGGGCGCGCAGCGGCTATGGGCTGCCCTAGGTCGACCTCATAGCCCCTAGGGCCTCAAGGTTCGCCGCCCTGCAACAAGAAGAACAAATGAAGAACGAGGAAGAAGAAGAACTAGGGTTAAGGAGAAAAGATAAAAAATAAAAAGTGGTATATTGATTTGTCGATTGTGTGTTGTTCAATCGGCCGTCACCTCTCATCTATTTATGAGGCGACTGGACTTCCTGTACAAGAAAATTACTAAAAAGTCCATCCAAAACGTCAAAAACCCTAACCTAACTCGGACAGGATTTTTTGGCAATTTTCCGGATCAACTCGGTCTCACTGATTGGTTTGCTTCGGTCCCACCGAGTGAACGAGGCCAACTCTCTGTAACTTTCTGTAATTTCCCGGATCAACTCGGTCTCACCGATTAGTTTGCTTCGGTCCCACCGAGTGAATGTTGCCAACTTTCTATAACTTTCTGTAATTTTCCGGATCAACTCGGTCTCACCGAGTCAATCAACTCGGTCGGTCCGAAATGACTCTGGAGCTTCTATTTCTGACCTTGTTTTGCCTGCACAGGTTGCATACGACCTCGGATTAAGACGATTTTTACATCAAAATCAACCGATTCGACGAGACGCACAACTTTAATGTTGAAACGTTTTCCATCTAGGCCATCTTAATTGACATTTTGGACATTTTATAATCTGATGTCAATATGAGCATCTCTGAACTTGTCATAACTTTTGCATCCGAGCTCCGTTTTAGAGCATCTTCATATCCATCTTGATCTTCTCAAAGAGAGCCATCCCATGGTGACTTCCAATCATAAGTTTGAATTAATCTTGAAATAGCTTTAAGCAACTTTTACGATTGTGCCATTTTTGATTGTCAACACATGCCACCAGTTTTCGGCGAAGCTAACGTGCCGAAAAATAACTTGTGCCGTATTTAATCTAAGGACGATGTCAACACTCCATCGGCCATGTCTTATTAGGGCGATAATTATATATCGGCCATTGCTTGTGTGAACTTCTTGTTGCAAACTTGGGCGAAATCTTCTCAACTTCATTAACAATCCGGTAATAAAGTTCCATAGATATGTGTATCAAAGCCATCCTCTGAACCATAATATTCACCCTTTCGCTAGTATTTTGCAGATAATCAAGAATGAACTTCCTTCAATCCTTTCTTTTCCTGCATAAAAGTTTCATTAGTGGCCGAGGTGGTGAGCTCCAATTCGGCCTTCCCTATGTTGGCAAGAATAAGCATCGGCTATTGATAGATGTGCAATACACCATGACGGACATGGCAGCCCGATGCTTGCTATGCCAACTCTCTCCAATTGTCATGTCTAAATATATGAACAATTTTAATGCAACCCAAGGTAAATTTTGCACCTAGACATACCCCAGGATAAACTATAAGTGATTCGTCAAAACATTGATAACCCTTGGATATTTGTTGCACTACTCATAACGAATCACCGAAAGCCTCAATATGTATAGCACCTATAGTGAGTAAAAGAGTCAATCTGAATAACAATGCATGTTCGGCCTTGATTAATCATGCATAAAAATATTCTAAGCGGCATGAGGCTTCAACAATAGTACCATAAAGAGATATATAAACAACACCAACACTTTGGCCATTGCTATGAATTGAACCATCAAAACATAATCTCCATAGTACTAGAGAGAAAAGGCTAATATTAATATTATGCATGTCATTAATCCGATGTTCAGTAATAAAATCAACTATGATTTGATCTCTTATAGATCTCAAAGATGCATAAGCCAAATCATATCCAAACAAAGTATAAGCCCATGATCCAATTCTGCAGCTATGAATTGGTCTATGCAGCATATATTCAATGACATCGTTCATGATGTCTCTACTCCATTCAATCATAATATAGGCATGCATATAAATTTCCATGAGCATGTACCTTGTCTCGCTCTCCAATCGAACTAAGGACGATGTTAGAATACTACACCGGCCATGCATTGACATACTCTTAGGACGATAGATAAATATCGGCCATTACCATGTAAACTTCATTCAAAGCACATATAGCCGAAATAAACAAATGAAATGACAAATCAAGTATTTCGGCCCTTTTGATCAGCAACAAACTTGTAGCTAATCAAATGTATAGTGACTTGGTAATACCCTTTCATGACGTAAGAAATTATTGCATCCATGGATTAAAATAAGCCCATTGAGGGTTACCAATCATACCTGATGACGAATTCCATGGCATAGGCGTTAATGGCATAGTTGAAGAATATGGATAATGTCTAGACCAAAGATGTTGAAACTTTCGCCTTGGTCCTTCATAGTTTTCACTCTTTTCCTTCTTCACCTTTGCCGCACTTCTTGTAATGGAAGCTTGCACATAATTCTTATTTTGAGCACTTCCTTTGGGAACCCCAACCATGTTCCTTTCTTCAAGTTCTTGTGCACTAAGTTTTTGTAATTTCTTCTTTTGCCAATACGATAAGCCGAGCGGGCATCTCGGCTGTGATTCTGTTTTAACCAATGGAAATTCCTTTTTGGCCTTGTGCACTCTCAACTTCTTTTCTTCAGATTTGGCACTTCGACTCTCAATAATTGGTTGCTTTGTCTCATTGCCTTTAGTAGCCAATGTCAACACTTTAATTGGCTGTTTTTCATTTGAGATCAAATCTGAAGTTGCACTCTTACGACCATCTCTTTTAACATGGTAAACTTTCTTGACCACCTCTTTCTTCTTCCTTGAGCTCTGGATCGATTCCTTATGATTGAAACGGTCTTTAACATGTGATTGTTCAAATGTTGATCTTCTCGGAGCTGCATAATATTGGTGAGATGGTCTAAAATAAGATGGAGAATGTGCCCTTGTATCATACCTGTCCCATGATGGACATGGATCTATAGGAGCATAGGGAGGCATCCACGGCATTGGCATTGGCGGCCCAAAATAAGGATATGAATATGTTGCCTTAAAATTCTCACTTTGCCAATACCAATCCTCATATTTGCGCCTTGGGGGTGATCTTGGTTTCTTTGCATGATTTGTCCGATAAGTATTCTTCTCTTCACTCTTCTTTTGATATTTATTCAATAGTTCAACGAAGGTGATTTTTGATCTCTTACACTTGCGCTTATTTCGGCCTTTGTTTTCTTTTGGTTTGTTTCCATTGATCATTGGATTTGCTTGTTGTCCTCAGTCCTTGGCGTCTTCATTGTAGCCTCGATGGAATTCTCGCCCTCAAGATTATGTTCATTATGTTCTTCAACAACTTCTTTACTTGAAAGCTTGATCCTGCCACATGCAGCTTTTACCTTCTCTTTAAATGGATCGGCTTGAAGCAGCCGATGCAAAAACTTTTTGGCATCAGGACCAATTGGAATAGACTGGTCATCTCTTTGCGTTTAACAAATTTCAATCGTCCTTTTTGAATGGCCGATTTAACTATTTGACGAAACATGTTGCAATCCTCAAAATTATGCTTGGATGAATCATGTAACTTACAATACATTCGTCCCTGGATTGATTGCTTGACATGGTGATCAAGAATTCTAATGTAATTAATTTTCAGCAACAAATCAAAAATTTAATCGCACATGCTTGAATTGAAGGTATACTTCTTACTGTTTAGCCGGTCTTGCTGTGAGAACGGCTTTGGAGGTAAGCAAACGAATGGTTCAGATTTGGAATCTCCCCATTCGGCTATGCAATGTGTTTTGCACTCTATATCCGATGTCTTTCGATAAGATACCATAATAGCATCGGTTTTCCCAAAAGAATTTAACCTTGGCTTTAAATTTCTGAATCGAAAATAGTTAGAGCATACATGTCTCAATGGAGACCAAATGCAAGCCAAGTAATAAATAAGCAAAGTTACCCAATTAGATATGAACTTTAGATAAAGCAATAGGGAAAGCCTTGGCTGCAACAATAAGTCACTACCGGTCTTTATAAATGGTGCAATGGGTTGACCGATATGCTCAATAACAACTTTATTGCTAACAAGTAAATTACCCTTCTTCATTGGTCTTTCAAAATTACTTATGAGGATTTTCCTAATAGATGCATCAACTACGAAGTTGCGACCAAATCTGAAAATAGGAAAATTACTTGCTAGGCATACCTCTTCAAATATGTTGGGAAATCATGATGGTGGTGTGACTTGAAAAATATCTTGCTCCATCTTTGGATGGCTCTCCAACGCCTTATCATCATCTTTTTCTTGATTCCGTGCATCATTACTTTGAAGATCCTTATCAGGCGAACTTTGTTCGGCTACTTGCTCTTGTTCTTGAGGCTTGTCAATTTCTACAACACAGAACTCATAGGGCAGGAAGTAGTTTCCATTAACTTCAGAAAAACCAAGCACCGTTGTTTTCCTATGCTTGCCATGCCCTTTCTGAGTGATGCTTGCCTCGTTGGATTTGATGAATTCAAAATATATACTATTTGATTCGGCTTTTTCAACCGAAGCACTTTTAGTTTCTGAATCATCATTCTTTTCACCGGTTCTACCAATTGTCAGTGCTTCTTTTATTTGAGCCAATTCTTTTTCTGTTTGTTTTTGGCGGCGAGCAGAAAAATTGGCTTTAAGTTTGTTCTCAATTTCAGCCCACTCCGGATATGATTGCCCCCCAATGCTTTTAAACTCTTTCGGCAATAAAACATGGGTGTTGCCGAAACTTTGCAATTGTGTAGGCGGTGTATAGTATGATGTAGTACTAGGTGAAGGCATATACATTGTTGTAGAACCATATTTTTGCTCGCCAATTTTATCAATTGACAAAGATTCATCTTCTTGGAAAACTCTAGCTTTTATTGCCGCATAATCAGAAAATAGCCCCTTTTCATGTTGTTCAAGGAAAAGAGCACTAATCCTCTTATTTCGGGCTAGACTCTTCAATGCAGCCACCACTACCTCATCTTCTACAATATTGGGCACAACCGCTCCTGTAATATTTACATTTATTCGGCTATGACCACGAAGGTGTGAAGCCGAATTATGAACATCTACAGTTGTGTATGGTGCTGAAAAATTACTAACATGAGGTGTAGCATATGACGGTTGAGAATAACTGGTAGTAGCATGGCCAATTCTCCCATTCATCGGCATGGTTGGATTAGTATATTGCACATTACTTGCCGATGAATAAAAGGGGGAAACACTTTCTTGCATGGCATTGAAAATTCTAACATGAGGTGTTTCAAATTGATTAACCAAACCCATCATGTTGTTCATCGGCATATGGATTTGTGGGTTTGCCAATGCATGAGAGTTAGGATACATATGTTGTATGTTACTAGTATCGTAACAAGTTGAAACATGTAAATTACTTCGAATCGGCCTATGCACGTAATTAGATGCATTATCGAAAAAACTAGGGCTGACCAATACAGTATAATCATTGAATGATCTAGTAACACCATATGAATTATTTGCATCTACAATAGGGAATTGGGTATTCATATTACCTTTGTAGATTGCAAACCCTAGATGACGATCTCTTCGTAGCAAGAACGGGCTGGAGACCGTTCAAAGCTTCGTCCCCAGCGGAGTCGCCAAAAATTGTGTTCGCACACGAACACATCACCGTGTACCTCCAACGCCGAGGGTGATGCACCGTAGCTCACGTCGAAGGAGACCCATACGGAAGCGCGGTACGCAAGCAATCCTACGGGCGCTTTTGATGACCCGAAACCCCACACGCCCGGGAGGGACCCCGTCAGGGCGCACAACGGCTATGGGCTGCCCTAGGTCGACTTGATAGCCCCTAGGGCCTCGAGGTTCGCCGCCCTGCAACAAGAAGAACAAATGAAAAACGAGGAAGAAGAAGAACTAGGGTTAAGGAGAAAAGATAAAATATAAAAAGTGGTATATTCATATGTCGATTGTGTGTTGTTCAATCGGCCGTCACCTCTCATCTATTTATGAGGCGGCTGGACTTCCCTTACAAAAAAATGACTAAAAGGTCCATCCAAAACGTCAAATACCCTAACCTAACACGGACATGATTTTTTGGCAATTTTCCGATCAACTCGGTCTCACCGATTGGTTTGCTTTGGTCCCACCGAGTGAACGTGGCCAACTCTCTGTAACTTTTTGTAATTTCCCAGATCAACTTGGTCTCACCGATTAGTTTCCTTCGGTCCCAACGAGTGAACGTTGCCAACTTTTTGTAATTTTCCGGATCAACTCCGTCTCACCGAGTCAATCAACTCAGTCGGTCCGAAATGACTCTACAACTTCTGTTTCTGACCTTGTCTTGCCTGCACAGGTTGCATACGACCTCGGATTAAGATGATTTTTATATCAAAATCAACCGACTCGGCAAGACGCACAACTTTAATGTTGAAACGTTTTCCGTCAGAGGCCATCTTAATTGACATTTTGGATATTTTATAATCTGATGTCAATATGAGCATCTCTGAACTTGTCATAACTTTTGCATCCGAGCTCCGTTTTAGACCATCTTCATATCCATCTTGATCTTCTCAAAGATAGCCATCACATGGTGACTTCCAATCATAAGTTTGAATTAATCTTGAAATAGCTTTAAGCAACTTTTTGGCGACTCCGCTGGGGACGAAAGATCAAAAATCATCATCAAGCATGTCGGATCTCCCCAAGCCCTCAGAAGCTAGCGTCGATAACATCATTAAGCCCAGTCTTGATGAGCTATCGGATGAACATATCCAAGCTTACGAAACTCGCAAGAAGCAGCGTGAAGAGGCTTTTGAGGCGCTCAAGAAGAAGCGCGAGGAGGAGGATTTGGAGGCGTTTCTTTCAAGTTTCAGGAAGGACCTTCAAGGCAACATCACTCCGGTTGGAAACGTCAATTTCCCTCCTCTCATTGATGAACAAGATGAAATCACTGTGAGTAAAGTTTTTTCTCCAGAGCAAGTGGCTGTGATTGAGAGTCTTGTTAGTAAGGGTAATGTGATGGCATACAATTATTTTGTGGCTAGTGCTAATGCTCAGAAAAATATGCCTCCGTCCTCTAGTGGTACTGTTGGTATATCTGAAAACCGTAGTCCAACTTTACCTATTTCATCGGCACCACCTATGAAACAACAATATAATATGCCGTTGAATTTTTACCCTACTCAAACCAACCAGCTTGTGGCTGCACCTACATATCCTAATCCTATTATGAGTGTGCCCAATTCGGCATCAACGCCGAATCACTTTGTCACACAACCTATAAGCGCAAGCATGTTTGGTCTTCCGCCGAATTATGGTTCGGCGCCCATCCCACAAGTTGCATGCTAGCTAGTGCTCAGGTTGCTCCTATGTTATTGCCACAAACATCTTCATCTACTTCGGATCCAGTTTTAGCCAAATTAAGAGAGGATTTGCATAAGATGTTTCAAGAAACTTTCTGAAACGAGTCGAATGTAAAGAGTTGTGTATACCAAAAGCCTTATCCTGAACACTTTGATGCAGTTTTGTACCCTCAAGGTTATAAGGTTCCTGATTTTGTTAAATTTAGTGGAGAGGGCACGAAAACAACTTGGGACAAGATGATTAGTATATCACACAAGAGGAGATGAGGTTTACTTTTGATATATCAAAGTGTGATAAAATATTTGATGCTCTCTTGCAAGACAAGATGATTAGAATATCACACACCATACCACCGTTTGAGGAGTTAAAACGGCGTGCTTATTGCAAGTACCATAATTCATTTTCTCATGCTATAACGATTGCAATGTTTTTCGACGACAGATACAATCGGCCATTATTACGGACGATTGAATTTTGCTGAGATGAAATTTGATAAACAACCCTTCCCGATAAACACCATGGACTTGGAAGGGAAGAAAATGCTAATTCGGCCTAACATAGCCGAATCCGCTAATAAAGATAATGTTGTTATTGGTGAACCCAGGAATAGCAAGGAGGGCAACAAGGTCTTGGGAAGAAAGATTGTGCTTGAGAAGCAACCCGATGGCAAAGAAGTATTGAAGATCACCATAAAAAATCCTTCACTCGGGGGGCAACCACAAGTACAAGAAGATGCTCATGTTAAGTTGATCAAGCCCAAGAATTCAGAAGTTGGCAGGTGGAAAAAGAATGAAACTAAGAACAAGAGAATCAAGCCAACTTTTGATATGTTGCTATCCAAATATGCAAGTCAAGCGGCCGGTTCTAACTCTAATCGGCCATCACATTCAAAGTGTTCAAAATTGCCTCCGGAGGAAGAGTTTCGACGATATGCAAGGCCATATGGGTCATGGGCACCGACTCCATGGATATCACAACCCTCCTATGTGCCATATTACATGAGAGGCTTCAGTGGAGGATGGGGGCAGCCCCCAATGGCTCCTTATGCTTTCCATATGGGGTGGGCAGCACCTAGAAGGCCTACTCGCGAGAGGCTTTATTATCCCACACAAGGCCGTTCAAGCTATGGTGCTAATCGGCAAACAAAAATTTCTCCAAGCAAGGCCAATAAAAAAGTGTGGCGTATTAAGTCACCTAATGAGGAAATTTCAGAATGCGACAAGCAAAAGGAGATCAAAAAGCCGGTTGTTGGTAATCTGGCTACTTCTAATGGTGATATTGTTATTGTTCAGCAGGGTTCCATGGTTAGTTATCCTGAGGCGAGTACAAGCAAGGCCAAACCAAAGGATCCCAAATATACTCAACCTAAGTGGTGTCCTCTCGGTTTAACCAAGACCATGAAAAGGATATTACAACCCATGAGGAACCACGATAAGGTACAGCTCAAAGAGGAGAGGCAAAGTGACGAATTGTTAAGTGAAATTTGTCCCATGGCACTCACAAAACAAGTGTGGAGGCCTAAATAAAAACGAAACACAGATGCTTCTACATTAGCTCCAGCAACACCTTCACCGTCAAAAGAGGATGATGCGACCCTTATTACATCATCCACACCACCTGAAACATCCCCTTCAATTAAGGAATATTTAAGCCCAATATACACATTGGGAGATGAAGATGAGATGGTGGATTATGAATCTGCGCCGGTTCGGGAAGGTATGGATATTAATATGGCATATTGCTTACCTGCCGAGTTTCGTGCTGTAGGTGAAGAAGGGGAGGTAGCCGAACTGGATTTTGGTCCTAAGAATGCTATCTTCGAGAAGGCAAAAGAACTGGTGAAACACTTGAAGCCATTGTACCTCAAAGGTCATATTAACGGATCACCGATTGCTAGGATGCTCGTTGATGGTGGTGCTGTGGTAAATCTTATGCCCTACTCGGTCTTCAAGAAGTTGGGGTTAGATGATGATGCATTGATGAAGACCAATATGGTACTTAATGGATTTGAGGGTAAAGAAAAGACAGAGGCCAAAGGTGTGATGTGCATGGAACTCACCGTGGGAAGTAAAACTTTGGCCACCACATTCTTCATCGCCGAGGTGCAAGGTAACTATAGTGTTATATTAGGCCGCGATTGGGTTCATGCTGACCAATGTGTGCCATCTACCATGCATCAATTTTTAATACAATGGGTTGATGATGAGGTAGAAGTCATTCACGTGGATAATTCGGCTTGTGTTGCTTTGGACAATGCATCGGTGGATTGGAATCACCCCAATGTTACTTGCTTAACAGGGCGTGACCTCTTGGAGTTTGATTTCCTTAGTGCTGCAAGGAATGGGTTCATTCCCATCTCTTTAAAGCCGATTGGTGGTAATCGGTTGCAAGGTATGATGTGAACAAGAAGTTAAAATCCACGGCCGATAAATATCTATCGCCCTTAGCATAAACATAGCCAATATATACTTATCGTCTTAAGAGCATATAAATGGCCGATGGAGTGTTCACATCGTCCTTAGAACAAACTTGGTACAAGTTATTTTTCGGCATGCTAGCTTTGTCGAAAAACAGGGGGGCATGTGTTGACGCTCAAAAGTGGCACAGTCATAAAATTAGCTTAGGCTATATATAGACTAATTCAAACTTATGATTGGAAGTCACCTTGGAATGTCTCTCTTCGAGAAGATGAAGATGGATATGAAGATGGTCTAAAACGGAGCTCGGACTCAAAAGTTATGACAAGTTCAGAGATGCTCATGTTGACACCCAGAGTAAAGAAAGGCATAAAACTCAATCACCTCTCACAGACACTCCCCAGTGGAGTTGCCAAAAAGTGTGTTCACACACGAGCATGTCACCGTGTACCTCCAACGCCGAGGGTGATGCACATCAGCTCACGTCAAAGGAGACCCGCGAAGGGCGGTACGCAAGCAATCCGGTGGGTGCTTTTGAGGACCCGAAACCCCACACGCCCGGGAGGGACCTCGTCTGGATGCGCGGCGGCTATGGGCTGCCCTAGGTCGATTCACTCGCCCCTAGAGCCTCAAGAATAGCTGCCCTTCAACACGAAGAACGAACGAAGAACGAGAGAGAAAGAACAAGGGAGAGATGTAAAAACTAGGGTAAAAAGTAGTATATTGATTTGTCGATTGTGTGTTCTTCAATCGGCCGTCACCATTCATCTATTTATGAGGCGGCTGGACTTCCCGTACAAGAAGAGGACTAAAAAGTCCATCCAAAACGTCAAAAACCCTAACCTAACTCGGACAGGAATCTTTGGCAATTTTCCGGATCAACTCGGTCTCACGGATTGGTTTGCTTCGGTCCCACCGAGTGAGCATGGCCAACTCTCTGTAAATTTCTGTAATTTCCGGGATCAACTCGATCTCACCGATTATTTTGCCTCGGTCCCACCGAGTGAGCGTTGCCAACTTTCTGTAATTTTCCGGATCAAATCGGTCTCACCGAGTCAATCAACTCGGTCGGTCCGAAATGACTCTGCAGCTTCTGTTTCTGACCTTATTTTGCCTCCACAAGTTGCATACGACCTCGGATTAAGACAACTTTTATATCAAAATCAACCGATTCGACGATACGCACAACTTTCCTGTTGAAATGTTTTACATCACAGGCCATCTTAATTGAGTTTGTGGTCATTTAATAATCTGATGTCAATATAAGCATCTCCGAACTTGTCATAACTTTTGCATCCGAGCTCCGTTTTAGACCATCTTCAAATCCATCTTGATCTTCCCGAATAGAGCTATCCCATGGTGAATTCCAATCAAAACTTTGAATTAATCTTGACATAGCTTTAAGCAACTTTTACGATTTGCCACTTTTGAGCGTCAACAAGCACAGTACTACAAAGTCAAACCCGAATAGAAGAACCTAAGAGCATCTCCTCATGCCTCATTGCTAAGGCCTAAATATTTTGCTCCTGGAGACCTAACACGGTACATTTCGATTATTCTCTTTTTTTTGGCAGGAACATTTTGATTATTCTAACAGAATTTTGACTATTATGCAGAGGGTTGATGGCATTCGTTAGGGAAAAGAAGGCTGCACGCGTTTCCGACTTGTGCGAAACAAAAATGATTTAACATGCACACGCGTTACACGCAGCTTGACGAAATATCCACTGGTCTAGTATCATGCCTGTACCTCAATACTGTGGTTGCCCGACCTTGCTGGTCGACTCACGTCTCCTAGAAAAAGGATCACATTCAACCACATGTGGTGTGTAGACAGTGTGCAGTCACTCTTAGACAGCAGGGTAGAGAGCACATTTTCTAGACCCCGTCCATATGCATTCCCATTTCAGTCGATAGGGCTACCAGAATTCTCATCACCAGTTCACCACAGCTAAAAAAAGTTCTCCTCACCGAGCTACGGTTCAGCGCTCACGCACCCCAGGTACCTTCGCCAAGAATACGAGAGCCATGCTTCTCAAGCCTTACCACTTCGTCGCTCCGCTCGTCCTGTTCCTCGTGGCCGCCGTTCGCTGCTCTCTCATGGCCGCCGGGAGCAGCGGCAGCAGCCATGATGGTCGGCAGTTCGCTCTCAACGGCTTTGCGGGCGCGAACATGATGCTCGGCGGCGCGAGCACGGTCATGAAGAACGACCTGCTCATGCTGACCAACGGTGCCACCAGAAAGACGAAGGGCCAGGCCTTCCACCTGTCCCTGCTGTTGTTCGGCTTCGGGTCAAACGGCACCGGCCTGTGCGGTCCTTCTCGACCACCTTCGTCTTAGCCATCTTCGGCCATGGCCAGCACGCCGACCTTAGCGTCCGTGGCCTGGCCTTTTTCATCTCTTCGTCCTGGGAGGTGCTCTCCACTGCGTTGTTAGGCAAGCGCTTGGGCCTTAACAATGGCAACCAGGGCACCAACATCTTCGCCGTGGAGTTTGACATGCTCTGTGATGCTGAGTTCGGCGACATCCACAACAAGTACATCGGCATCGACGGTGATAGCCTTGTGTCCCTCAGTTCCGCCAACACCGGGTACTACGATGACGACATGGGGCGGTTACTAAACCTATCTTTCATAAGCTGGAAAGCCATCCAAGTGTGGGTGGACTACGACAACAGGGCAATGATTTTCACTATGAGCATGGCTCCGTTGGCATGGTCAGGCCCAAGAGGCCCATGTTGAAGACCACCATCGACCTCTCTGGCGTGGTGCAGAGCACGGCGTGATACGTCTCCGTCGTATCTACTTTTTCAAACACTTTTGCCCTTGTTTTGGACTCTAACTTGCATGATTTGAATGGAACTAACCCGGACTGACGCTGTTTTCAGCAGAATTGCCATGGTGTTATTTATGTGCAGAAATAAACGTTTTCGAAATGACCTGAAACTCCACGGAACTTATTTTTGGAAAATAGGAAAAATACTGGCAAAAGAATCAAGATCAGGGGCCCCACACCCAGTCCACGAGGGTGGGAGGCGCGCCCCCTGCCTCGTGGGCCCCCTGGTGCTCCACCTACCTCAACTCCAACTCCATATATTCATGTTCGGGGAGAAAAAAATCGGGGAGAAGGATTCATCGTGTTTTATGATACAGAGCCGCCTCCAAGCCCTAAACTCTCTCGGGAGGGCTGATCTGGAGTCCGTTCGGGGCTCCGGAGAGGGGAATCCGTCGCCGTCGTCATCATCAACCATCCTCCATCACCAATTTCATGATGCTCACCGCCGTGCGTGATTAATTCCATCATAGGCTTGCTGGACGGTGATGGGTTGGATGAGATCTATCATGTAATCGAGTTAGTTTTGTTAGGGTTTGATCCCTAGTATCCACTATGTTCTGAGATTGAATTTGCTATGACTTTGCCATGCTTAATGCTTGTCACTAGGGCCCGAGTGCCATGATTTCAGATCTGTTCTTGATCCTATCTTGCAAGTCTATAGTCACCTACTATGTGTTATGATCCGGCAACCCCGAAGTGACAATAATGATGACTGTAGTTTGAGGAGTTCATGTATTCACTATGTGTTAATGCTTTGTTCCGGTACTCTATTAAAAGGAGGCCTTAATATCCCTTAGTTTCCAATAGGACCCCGCTGCTACGGGAGGGTAGGACAAAAGATGTCATGCAAGTTCTTTTCCATAAGCACGTATGACTATATTCGGAATACATGCCTACATTACATTGATGAATTGGAGCTAGTTCTGTGTCAGCCTATGTTATGATTGTTATATGATGAACCGCATCCGACATAATTATCCATCACCGATCCAATGCCTACGAGCTTTTCACATATTGTTCTTCGCTTATTTACTTTCCCGTTGCTATTGTTACAATCACTACAAAACCCAAAAATATTACTTTTGCTACTGTTACCACTACTATCATATTACTTTGCTACTAAATACTTTGCTGCAGATATTAAGTTTCCAGGTGTGGTTGAATTGACAACTCAGCTGCTAATACTTGAGAATATTCTTTGGCTCCCCTTGTCTCGAATCGATAAATTTGGGTTGAATACTCTACCCTCGAAAACTGTTGCGATCCCCTACACTTATGGATTATCAAGACTAATTTCTGGCGCCATTGCCGGGGAGCATAGCTCTATTCTTTGAGTCACTTGGGATTTATATCTGCTGGTCACTAAGAAGAACTTGAAAGACGAGAAAACAAAAATTTATCCCTCAACTACGAGGGGAGGTAAGGAACTTCCATCTAGCTCTGCACTTGATTCTCCTTCTGTTTTGAGTAAGCTTGCGACACCTAAACCCGCTACCGCTATTAATTCTGATATGTCACATGTTATTGATGATGCCACTTCTGCTATGCATGATACTTATGATGATACTACTTCTATGCTTGATACTACTGTGCCACTTGGTGAATTTCTTGATGAACAACTTGCTAGGGCTAGAGAGAATGAAATTATTGAAACTGATAATATTGATGAAAGTGATGATGAAGGCTCTACCCCTAATAAATATGAATTACCTGTTGTTCCTGAGGGCTATGTTTTGGAGGAAGAAGTTGCTAGAGCTATTCTTGCTTGCAATGATAGATATGATCTTAAGAAGTTATTAGCTAAATGGAAGCATCAATCTCTTAATGTTAGGATGAAACCCGACCCTGCTTTTGCTACTTCACCTATCTGTGTTACTGATAAGGATTATGAATTCTCTGTTGATCCTGATATAATTACTTTGGTTGAATCTGATCCTTTCTATGGCTATGAATCTGAAACTGTTGTGGCATGTCTTACAAAATTAAATGATATAGCCACCCTATTCACTAATGATGAGAGAACTCACTACTTTTATATCCTTAAATTATTTCCATTCTCATTAAAGGGTGATGCTAAGACATGGTTTAATTCTCTTGCTCCTGGTTGTGTGCGTAGTCCCCAGGACATGATTTATTACTTCTCTGCTAAATATTTCCCTGCTCATAAGAAAAAAGCTGCCTTAAGGGAAATATGTAATTTTGTGCAAATTGAAGAAGAGAGTCTCCCACAAGCTTGGGGGAGGCTTCTCCAACTACTTAATGCTTTGCCTGATCATCCTCTCACGAAAAATGAAATACTTGATAACTTTTATAATAGACTAACCGATGCTTCCAGAGTCCACCTGGATAGTTGTGCTGGTTGTGTTTTCAGGGAAAGAACTTCAGAACTCTATTGAATAATATGTTGACAAATGAAAATAATTGGACACTTCGTGAGCCTATTCCTAAGCCAACTTCAAAGAAAAGGGGTGTTCTATTTCTCAGTCCTGAAGATATGCAAGAGGCAAAGAAATCTATGCAAGAAAAGGGTATTAAAGCTGAAGATGTTAAGAATTTACCTCTTGTTGAAGAAATACATGGTCTTAATTTACCGCCTGCGAGTCGTGCCGCCGCCTTGGGCAGCCGCCGTCGAGCCTACCTTCACTACCACCTTGGCTCACCTCATCCGCTGGGTTGACCCGCCTCGCCTCTGCTACGGCGGTCGCCCGCGCAGTCTCAGTCCACCGGCCGCCTTCGAAGTTGACCCGCCACCACGACAATACGCCTTTGTAAGCCGCCACGGCCCCTGATGAGTCTACCTCGTCCTCAAGTCGCCCGGCCAACGTCTCCGCCTCACCGGGGTTTGTACAGCCGCGTTACGTGTCGACGCCTCTCCGGCCTGCGCGCCGTTTCTTCCACCACAGTGGTCGGCGTCCAGCCGCCCGGCCTTGCAGCCGCCTCTACTTAAAGACGGAGGCGCCCACTATCTGTCTTCTTTAAGTCGTTGTCACCTCGCCTTGGTTGCTTCGAGTCGCCGCAGCTCCGAGCGCGACCCGGACTGTTGCTGCCACTCCTTCCGTCACTACGGTCGCTTCCATGACTCGCCTCGCTCCTATTATGCCACGATGAGCAGTTTCCAAATCACCAACACACCCGTGCTAACCCGCCTTCTGCCATAGTATACCTGAAGTCGTCTCCGGAGATTGGATCAGTCAATATGAAAAAGCAGCATGCCAGGACGACGCTACCGGTGCAACACGGACACACATGTTAGATGCTGGATGAAAAAGCACCTCCGGGAGAGCCCCGGTAGGATCAGCAGTAGCTCATGATCTGCCACTGCTGCCGGTCCATCATGAAGAGCCAAGCAACAAAATTAGAAGGATCGGGAGATCAAATCAGATCATATATCATTGAGCATCAGTGCAAGTACGTGGGAGTTTAAACAAAAATACGAGAGATGCTCAAATCAGGCGTCAGTACTTCTCATGGGCGATTTGCATACCTGATGCTCAAATCAGGATTCAGAAAGAGAAGCGGTCAACTGGTGACACACCAAGTACTTTGCATCAGATTCATTGAACAAGACGAAGCCGGGCCAGCATCTGCACCATGCCTGGAGTTAATTTGCGCTGGGGCTTGCATTCTCCGTGTCAGAGCCACACTGCCTCGAGCGCCCGAACACCTAACCCGCCGAGCCTCTCCGCAATGCGCCGGCTCAGCCTGCGCCTCCTTCGGCAGCAGCGCCGGGTTCAGGCTGACCCGCCCAACCTTCTTCATTGGCAAGGACCAGCCTCGAGCCACCGACTCTCCGGAACCTTCTGTTGTAAGCCACCATCATATCTCCATCGACTCGCCTCGCCCGTCCGCCTCCCGTCCGCGGGCTCACTCTTAGTCGCCGCCCTCGAATTTCCCCTGAGGCCTCACTCGCCTGAGCTGCCTTGCTATTGCTCCGAACTGCTGCTCTGCCGGAGCTCCGCCCTCACCGCAGCGCCTCTAAGCCGGTTCTTTAGGCCGCCGTGGTTTCTCTGCGGTTTTACGTGAGCCGCCGTCAACGCCTTGAGTCACCTGCACACTGTGAATAAAATAAAGGGATGAGTACAGAATATGAGTAAAGCAAAGCATGAGGATAACAAAGGTATGTTACCCAGGGGCAGCCTTGAAAGCCGGCATGTTGGATTGCATAGACTCGCCAGAAGAAGGAGAGGTATCCTGACAATTGGAGTCAGATGAATTGAGAAGCTGACGAAATAAACCCGCCAAAGGATAAACAGAACGCAAAGCGGAGATGACCTCAGTTCGACGTTTCCTGGTTATATCGGGTAAGCCGGAGGAGAGTTCTGCGTCTTGAGTGGCCCGAGTTTGCCTCCGGTTCTCAAGTTGTTGTTGCTTCAAAAGAAATTGAGGATCTTGGTAAGCTATAGGGTGTGAGAACCTTACTTTCCGGGTCACCCTTCGGATTTTTTGTGTTGGCAAAGGCTCTGAGTCGGAGGAAATTATAGTTACCTCTTCGCCAGCTGCTTGACTGTTTTCAGTATCCTCCTGAAAGGATCAAATGTCAGTAAAGTAATGGCAAAGGAGTTAAAGAAAATTGAAAAAGAATACCTCTTCCTCGTCCGAAGAAGAGTCATCCAATTTAAACATATCAGAGGCGTTGGGTTTCTTCTTCTTAGAGGTGCCCATCCTGGCGGCTTTTCTTTCAGTCTTCTTGGCCGCCCTGGCCTGTTTAGCAGCCTCATGGTCATACTTGACCTTCCAGAAATCATCACCGGCCTGTGGAAACAGATAAAGAATCATAAGTATAAGAAGGTAACATATAAAAGAGTATTTGTGAAGACTAGTAACTTACCGTAGGAGCCGGGTTCTTCTTGCGAAGGAAGTAAGTCAAGGCATTATCGTTGCGATGCCTTCCTTCAACGGAGATTGACTATAGCATCTACCGCATCGCCGATAAATCATCGAGCTATGCGCGATCGAGTCATCCTTTTCGCTTAGTATAAGTACACATTAAGCGGAGCGGCGGCTTAATGGTAGTATCCGCCAGTGACCGGCTTCGAACGGATCGATGCCATTTAAACCGTTCCCTAGAAGAGCTTTGATCTTCTTGATGGTGGGGTTGAGAGGCAGGCGTTCAACACCGGATAACTTATCTCGCGGCGGATGATTGGATTCGAGACGCAGGCGCGAAGCCGGCAAATGGCTTCTCATCAGCCGGTGATGTATCTTGGCAGTAGAACCACGTCTGGTTCCAGTCTTTCGGGTGACTTGGCAGCTTAGCATAAGGGAAAAGACAATCTCTTCCCCGCTGGATGGAGATGCCGCCAAGTTCAAGACTAGGCCCGTTGGCACGTTCGTTTTGCCGGTTCAAATAAAAAATTTCTCTGAACAAGAGCAGACTTGGTTCTTCTCCCAGGTACACTTCATAGAAAACTTGAAAATTGCAGAGATTTGACACGGAATTGGGCCCGATGTCTTGAGGTCTAAGGTCAAAGAAATTCAGAACTTCTCTTAAGAATTTTGAGCCGGGAGGGGCAAATCCCCGGTTCAAGTGATCCGTGAAAACTATCACTTCCCCGTCTTTTGGTTGAGGCTTTTCTTCGGATGGGTCAGGAACACGATAAGACATGACCTCCTTTTTTGGCAGATGGCCAGACTTCACAAATTCGGCCAGTTTACTCTTAGTGACTGTGGATGGGACCCAGCTGTAGGTTACAGGAACTTTTGCCGCCTTAGGTGCCATGACAACAGTTGGCCTATTACAAAATAAGAAGTTCCGGTTCAAATTTTAACCCGGGAGGAAAATGACCAAATTACTGAAGGTAGCGGCTTACGAAGGGGCCTAATGATATAAGGGTGATTGTGCAACAATATTTAAGCCGCTACAAACATCAAGAGCGATTCAAAAAAATTTAAAGTCATGAGAAGACGGCAAGGATTACAGCTCAGTATCACTTATTTAAACCGGACACCTGGACAGTTGTGTTTAAGGGCATTTGCCAGAGGAAGCTTTCCGGGTGGTAGAAACAAGTTTCACAGATGACAACTATTATTTTGGATCAAATTATTGTTCTGAAAGAAATTTTTTCTAGACCTAAAACAGAGCAGAGAAGTTCACGCGCTCGAAGAAAGTTCCCAAACAAGGGAGATGAGATCTGTTTTTATGCAAGATCAACACAAACAACTACCGCAGCAGTTCTGCACAGTTTTTACGATCTAAGCAGGTTGTGGAGGTGCAAGTTAGCAAAGGTTTGCGTCGGGCGGTGATGAACGCCGACAAACTCAGGAAAGTTCCGATGCAGATCTAAAGAAAGGAAAGGAGAGGAACTCACGGATGAACTCGAGCTGCGGAGGTTCGCCGTCGATTTCTGGTCCGAGTCAGGCTGATGCAGCGGCCTGAGTCGATGAAGACGAGGGGTTCGACGGCGGCGGCGGCGGAGCTTGAGTGACAGAGAAGAGAGGAAGAAGACGACTGGAAGGAGAAGAATGAAAGACCTGAAGTCGCTCCTATTTATAGGGAGAAGCATAACTGAGACGACGCGGGAAACAAGGAGATATGAATTATTATCCAGCGGCTCCGACGCCTCGATTCTCGGAACGGGCAATAAAGACAGAGATCCGTTGGGCCGAGTCGGCGGGATGAAAGGAAAGATGACGTCATGACGGGTTAACACGGATCCAAAGAGTGACATCACGCCGGGTTAAAGAAAGTCTTTTTTGCGTAGTCCGAAGACTGAAGATTTATGTTTTAAGTTATTTTAAGATTGACATGAGCAGGTTCAAATCAATCTGGGGCCTAATGTTGGGGATATAACTATTTGTGTAAGCCGCCCAGGAGGGGCCGGGTTACGTAAAGAGGTACCAGACAGAAGCTCAAGTCCAAGCATGAAGATGGCGACTCAACAAGGGGCCTAAGGCCCACAGGCGACTTAAAGCCTGTTGTAGTAAACCGCCATAATGGCATGACTTGTATCATAAGGTAGACTTGACTAGTCACCGAGCCGGACACTGTTTATGAGCCGGCCGAGACTCTGTAAGCCGCAGGGCGTCAACCCGTGTATATAAGGGGACGACCCGACGGCGGCTTAGGGCAAGAAACAACCCTTTGAGAACCGGGCATAGCGTATCTCGCTCCCTGGTCATCGAAACCTCAAGCAATATCAACTCAACTAGACGTAGGCTTACCTTCACCGTAAGGAGCCGAACTAGTATAAACCCTCTCGTGTCTTTTGTCCCGATTAACCCCTTTAAGCTTCCTAGTTGCGATGGCTCCACGATTAAGTCCTTGCAAAAGGACATCTGCCGTGACAATTCCACGACACACCTGGATAGTTGTGCTGGTTGTGTTTTCAGGGAAAGAACTTCATAATTCTATTGAATAATATGTTGACAAATGAAAATAATTGGACACTTCCTGAGCCTATTCCTAAACCAACTTCGAAGAAAAGGGGTGTTCTATTTCTCAGTCCTGAAGATATGCAAGAGGCAAAGAAATCTATGCAAGAAAAGGGTATTAAAGCTGAAGATGTTAAGAATTTACCTCCTGTTGAAGAAATACATGGTCTTAATTTACCGCCTGTTGAAGAAATATATGATCTTAATCCAGCACCTATTGAAGAAACACATGGTCTTGATAACTCGACACAGGTAGTAAATGTAAATTCTCTCTATAGATTTGATGAAGGTGATAATTCCTTGTTATAAGTCTGCTAGCCAATGCTTAGATAAGTTTGATAATTTTATTGTCAAACAAGAAAACTTCAATGCTTATGTTGGTAGAGAATTAAAGCGTAATGCTAATATGCTTAAACACTTGGGTGATTATATGTCTAGAGTTAAAGGTGAACTTAAACTCATTAGTAAACATGCTTCTATGGTTACCACTCAAGTAGAACAAGTAATTAAAGCTCAAAATGATTTGCTCAATGAATTAAATAGTAAGAATAATGATTTTGCTATTAGAGTGGCCACTAGAACTGGTAAAAGAACTCAGGAACCTTTGTATCCTGAAGGCCATCCTAAGAGAGTTGAGCAAGATTCTCAGAGAAATAATGTAGATGCACCTAGTCCTTCTAAGAAAAAGAAAAAGAAAAATGATAGGACGTTGCATGATTCTAGTGAACCTGTTGCTGATAAACCTGAGAATCCTAATGATATTTCTATCTCTGATGCTGAAACACAATCTGGTAATGAACATGAACCTAGTGATAATGTTAATGATGATGTTCATGTTGATGCTCAACCTAGCAATGACAATGATGTGGAAATTGAACCTGTTGTTGATCTTGATAACCCACAATCAAAGAATCAACGTTATGATAAGAGAGACTTTGTTGCTAGGAAACACGGTAAAGACAGAGAACCATGGGTTCAGAAACCCATGCCCTTTCCTCCTGAACCATCCAAGAAAAAGGATGATGAGGACTTTGAGCGCTTTGCTGAAATGATTAGACCTATCTTTTTGTATATGCGATTAACTGATATGCTCAAAATTAATCCTTATGCTAAGTACATGAAAGAAATTGTTGCAAATAAAAGAAAGATACCGGAAGCTGAAATTTCCACCATGCTTGCTAATTATAGTTTTAAGGGTGGAATACCAAAGAAACTAGGAGATCCAGGAGTACCAACTATACCATGTTCCATTAAAAGAAACTATGTTAAAACTGCTTTATGTGATCTTGGTGCCAGTGTTAGTGTTATGCCTCTCTCTTTATATCGTAGACTTGATTTGTATAAGTTGACACCTACTGAAATATCTTTGCAAATGGCCGATAAATCAACTGCTATACTTGTCGGTATTTGTGAGGATGTGCCTGTTGTGAATAGTATGTCTATTATTCTTGGAAGACCTTTTTTGAATACTGCAGGGGCTGTTATTGATTGCAACAAAGGCAATGTAACTTTTCATGTTAATGGTAATGAGCATACGGTACACTTTCCGAGGAAACAACTAATACGTCTCCAACGTATCTATAATTTTTTATTGCTCCATGCTATATTATCTTCTATTTTGGACATTATTGGGCTTTATTATTCACTTTTATATTATTTTTGGGACTAACCTATTTACCGGAGGCCCAGCCTAGAATTGTTGTTTTTTACCTATTTCAAAGGTTCGCAGAAAAGGAATATCAAACGGAGTCCAAACAGAATGAAACCTTCGGAATGTGATTTTTAGGAAGAATATGATCCAGGAGACTTGGACCCTACGTCAAGAAACAAAAGAGGAGGCCACGAGGTAGGGGGGCGCGCCCACCCCCCTAGGGCGTGCCCTCCACCCTCGTGGGCCCCTTGTTGCTCCATCGACGTACTCCTTCCTCCTACATATACCTATGTACCCCCAAACAATCAGAGAGGGAGCCAAAAACCTATTTCCACCGCCGCAACCTTCTGTACCCACGAGATCCCATCTTGGGGCCTGTTCTGGAGCTCCACCGGAGAGGGCATCCATCACGGAGGGCTTCTACATCAACACCATAGCCTCTCTGATGAAGTGTGAGTAGTTTACTACAGACCTTCGGGTCCATAGTTAGTAGCTAGATGGCTTCTTCTCTCTTTTTGGATCTCAATACAATGTTCTCCCCCTCTCTCGTGGAGATCTTTTCGATGTAATCTTCTTTTTGCTGTGTGTTTGTTGAGACCGATGAATTGTGGTTTTATGTTCAAGATTATCTATGAACAATATTTGAATCAAATCTAAACTCTTTATGTACGATTGGTTATCTTTGCAAGTATCTTCGAATTATCAGTTTGGTTTGGCCTACTAGATTGATCGTTCTTGCAATGGGAGAAGTGCTTTGCTTCGGGTTCAATCTTGCGGTGTCCTTTCCCAGTGACAGTAGGGGCAGCAAGGCACGTATTGTATTGTTGCCATAGAGGGTAACAAGATGGGGTTTTTATCATATTGCATGAATTTATCCCTCTACATCATGTCATCTTGCTTAAGGCGTTACTCTGTTTTCATGAACTTAATACTCTAGATGCATGTTGGATAGCGGTCGATGAGTGGAGTAATACTAGTAGATGCAGGCAGGAGTCGGTCTACTTGTCTCGGACGTGATGCCTATATACATGATCATACCTAGATATTCTCGTAACTATGCTCAATTCTATCAATTCCTCAACAGTAATTTGTTCACCCACCGTAAAATATTTATGCTCTTGAGAGAAGCCAGTAGTGAAACCTATGGCCCCTGGGTCTATCCTCATCATATTAATCTTCCAACACTTAGTTATTTCCTTTGCTTTTTACTTTGCTTTTATTTTACTTTGCATCTTCATCACAAAAATACCAAAAATATTATCTTATCATATCTATCAGATCTCAGTCTCGTAAGTGACCGTGAAGGGATTGACAACCCCTTATCGCGTTGGTTGCGAGGAGTTATTTGTTTTGTGTAGGTACGAGGGACTCGCGCGTAGCCTCCTACTGGATTGATACCTTGGTTCTCAAAAACTAAGGGAAATACTTACGCTACTTTGCTGCATCATCCTTTCCTCTTCAAGGAAAAACCAACGCACTGCTCAAGAGGTAGCAAGAAGATTTCTGACGCCGTTGCCGGGGAGTCTACGCAAAAGTCAACATACCAAGTACCCATCACAAATCCCTTATCTCCCGTATTACATTATTTTCCATTTGCCTCTCGTTTTCCTCTCCCCCACTTCACCCTTGCCATTTTATTCGCCCTTTTTCCGTTCGTCTTTTCGTTTGCCTTGATGTCTTACTTGGCTCGTTGGCTCGTTTGGCTGAAATAGTTGAGTAATTATTCCTAAACAGAGAAGCTAATATCTATGGATCCTCATCCGCTTGCCAATCTTTTTAAGAGATCCAATTATGTTGAACCGATTCCTAGTGATTTGGATGCACTAGATTATCTTTATAGGGTTTTGCTTGAAATCCGTGAATCTGAAAATTGTGATGAAGTGCTTTATGAAGTGATTCACGATAGATCTTTGAATCAAAAGCATGATTGAAATGATTTTATTACAAATTCTATTGATGTAAATTATGCTAATAATATGCAAACCCCTAAGCTTGGGGATGCTAGTTTTGCTATGTCCACTACCTGTTGCAATAATCATGATTGGGGAGATTCTTCTTATGATCTTGACAATTTATTTAAGCCCCATGATGAATATAAGATTGATAATAGTGTTTGCAATAATATTGAAAGTGGGTTTGGAAGAGTGTCAACTTTAGATCCCACATATTTGGATAATATTCAATCTTATGAAATTTTTGATAAAAGTGGGCTTTGAGAAATCATGACTTTTGTTAATGATAATCACACTATTTTGGAAAAGTGCCAACTTCGCATTCATGTGGATCGTGTTGAGAATATGTTATGTTATAGCTATATTTTTGAATTTTCTTATGATCCTACATGTAATTATTATGAGAGATGAAAATATGGTTATAGAAATTTTCATGTTACTAAATTACCTCTCGTTATGTTGAGATTGCTATTGTCCCTTTCCGCTTCCTTGCATATGCTAGTTTTTGCTTGCTATGATAATTTGTTTTTCTATAAGATGACTATGCATAGGAAGTATGTTAGACTTAGATGTGTTTGTTACGTGTTTTATGATGCTCTCTTTGTGCTTCAATTCTTGTCTTTCATGTGAGCATCATTAAAATTATCAATGCCTAGCTAAAAGGCTTTAAAGAAAAGCGCTTGTTGGGAGACAACCCAATATTTTTACTTGCTGTTATTCAATAAATAATTGTTCTAGGCTCTGGTTAGATGTGTTTTTATGTTTTATTAGTGTTTGTGCCAAGTAAAACTGTTAGGATAACCTACGGTAATAGTTACTTGATTCTGCTGCAGAAAAAAGAAACTTTGCGCGCACGATATTAGTTTTCATAAATCACAGGAACGTGCTTTTTAGTTGATTCTTTTTGTTGTAGATCAATAAACAACTTATATAGAACTTCCTAATTTGGCTGAATTTTTCACGTTCCAGAAGTTTGCGTTAGTTACAGATTACTACAGACTGTTCTGTTTTTGACAGATTCTGTTTTTCGTGTGTTGTTTGCTTATTTTGATGAATCTATGGCTTGTAAAATAGTTTATAAACCATAGAGAAGTTGGAATACAGTAGGTTTAACACCAATATAAATAGAGAATGAGTTCATTACAGTACCTTGAAGTGGTCTTTTGTTTTCTTTCGCTAACGGAGCTCACGAGATTTTCTGTTAAGTTTTGTGATGTGAAGTTTTCAAGTTTTGGGTGAAATTTTTTGATGGATTATGGAACAAGGAGTGGTAAGAGCCTAAGCTTGGGGATGCCCATGGCACCCCCAAGATAATCTAAGGACACCATAAATCCAAAGCTTGGGGATGCCCCGGAAGGCATCCCCTCTTTCGTCTAGTTCCATCGGTGACTTTACTTGGAGCTATATTTTTATTCACCACATGATATGTGTTTTGCTTGGAGCGTCTTGTATGATTTGAGTATTTGCCTTTTATACCACAATTATCCTTGCTGTACACACCTTTTGAGAGAGCCACACATGATTTGGAATTTGTTAGAATACTCTATGTGCTTCGCTTATATCTTTTGAGTTATATAGTTTTGCTCTAGTGCTTCACTTATATCTTTTAGAGCACGGTGGTGGATTTGTTTTGTAGAAACTATTGATCTCTCATGCTTAAATTAGATTATTTTTAGAGTCTTAAATAGCATGGTAATTTGCTTAAATAATCTTAATATGCTAGGTATTCAAGAATAGTAAAAATTCTTATGAGTGTGTTGAATACTATGAGAAGTTTGATGCTTGACGATTGTTTTGAGATATGGAGGTAGTAATATTAGAGTTATGCTAGTTGAGAAATTATGAATTTGATAAATACTTGTGTTAAAGTTTGTGATTCCCGTAGCATGCATGTATAGTGAACCGTTATGTGATGAAGTTGGGGCACGATATATTTATTGATTGTCTTCCTTATGTGTGGAGGTCGGGATCGCGCGATGGTTAACTCCTACTAACCCTTCCCATAGGAGCATGCGTGTAGTACTTTGTTTTGATGACTTGTAGATTTTTTCAATAAGTATGTGAGTTATTTATGACTAATGTTGAGTCCATGGATTATACGCACTCTCACCCTTCCACCATTGCTAGCCTTTCTAGTACCGCGCAACTTTCGCCGGTGCAATACACCCACAATATACCTTACTTAAAACAGCCACCATACCTACCTATTATGGCATTTCCATAGTCATTCCGAGATATATTGCCATGCAACTTTCCACCGTTCCGTTTATGATGACACGCTCCATCATTGTCATATTGCTTTGCATGATCATGTAGTTGACATCGTATTTGTGGCAATGCCACCATTCATATTTCTTTCATACATGTCACTCTTGATTCATTGCATATCCCGGTACACCGCCGGAAGCATACACATAGAGTCATATTTTGTTCTAAGTATCGAGTTGTAATTGTTGAGTTGTAAGAAAATAAAAGTGTGATGATCTTCATTTTAGAGCATTGTCCCAAGTGAGGAAAAGGATGATGGAGACTATGATTCCCCCACAAGTCGGGATGAGACTCCGGACGAAAAATAAAAAAAGAGAGAGAAAAGAGGCCATAAAAAAAGAGAAAAAAGGCCCAAATAAAAAATGAGAGAAAAAGAGAGAAGGTACAATGTTACTATCCTTTACCACACTTGTGCTTCAAAGTAGCACCATGATCTTCATGATAGAGAGTCTCTCATTTTGTCACTTTCATATACTAGTGGGAATTTTTCATTATAGAACTTGGCTTGTATATTCCAATGATGGGCCTCCTCAATGCCCTACGTCTTCGTGAGCAAGCGAGTTGGATGCACACCCACTTAGTTTCTTTTGTTGAGCTTTCATATGCTTATAGCTCTAGTGCATTCGTTGCATGGTAATCCCTACTCACTCACATTGATATTTATTGATGGGCATCTCCATAGCCCGTTGATACGCCTAGTTGATGTGAGACTAGCTTCTCCTTTTTTTGTCTTCTCCACAACCACCATATTCTATTCCACATATAGTGCTATGTCCATGGCTCACGCTCATGTATTGCGTGAAAGTTGAAAAGTTTGAAAATTCTAAAGTATGAAACAATTGCTTGGCTGAAACCGGGGTTGTGCATGATTTAAATATTTTGTGTGATGAAGATAGAGCATAGCCAGACTATATGATTTTGTAGGGATAACTTTCTTTGGCCATGTTTTTTTGAGAAGACATAATTGCTTAGTTAGTATGCTTGAAGTATTATTGTTTTCATGTCAATATTAAACTTTTGTCTTGAATCTTTCGGATCTAAATATTCATACCACAATTAAGAATAATTACATTAAAATTATGCCAAGTAGCACTCCGCATCAAAAATTCTGTTTTTATCATTTACCTACTCGACGACGAGCAGGAATTAAGCTTGGGGATGCTTGATACGTCTCCAACGTATCTATAAATTTTTATTGCTCCAGGCTATATTATCTTCTGTTTTGGACATTATTGGGCTTTATTATTCACTTCTATATTATTTTTCGGACTAACCTATTAACCGGAGGCCCTGCCCAGAATTACTATTTTTTACCTATTTCAGCAGAAAAGGAATATCAAACAGAGTCCAAACAGAATGAAACCTTCGGGAACGTGATTTTTAGGAAGAATATGATCCGAGAGAATTGGACCCTACGTCAAGAAACAAAAGAGGAGGACACGAGGTAGGAGGGCGCGCCCTCCACCCTCGTGGGCCCTGTGTTGCTCCACCGATGTGCACTTTCCTCCTACATATACCTACGTACCCCCAAACAATCAGAGACGGAGCCGGAAACCTAATTCCACCGCCGCAACCTTTTGTATCCATGAGATCCCATCTTGGGGCCTGTTCCGGAGCTCTGCCGGAGAGGGCATCCATCGCGGAGGGCTTCTACATCAACGCCATAGCCTCTCCGATGAAGTGTGAGTAGTTTACTTCAGACCTTCGGGTCCATAGTTAGTAGCTAGATGGCTTATTCTCACTTTTTGGATCTCAATACAATGTTCTCCCCCTCTCTTGTGGAGATCTTTTCGATGTAATCTTCTTTTTGCGGTGTGTTTGTTGAGATCGATGAATTGTGGGTTTATGATCAAAATTATCTATGAACAATATTTGAATCAAATCTGAATTCTTTTATGTATGATTGGTTATCTTTGCAAGTCTCTTCGAATTATCAGTTTGGTTTGGCCTACTAGATTAATCTTTCTTGCAATGGGAGAAGTGCTTAGCTTTGGGTTCAATCTTGCAGTGTCCTTTCCCAGTGACAGTAGGAGCAGCAAGGCACGTATTGTATTGGTGCCATCGAGGATAACAAGATGGGGTTTTTATCATATTTCATGAATTTATCCCTCTACATCATGTCATCTTGCTTAAGGCGTTATTCTGTTTTCATGAACTTAATACTCTAGATGGATGCTGGATAGCGGTCGATGAGTGGAGTAATAGTAGTTGATGCAGGCAGGAATCAGTCTACTTGTCTCGAACGTGATGCCTATATACATGATCATACCTACATATTCTCATACCTATGCTCAATTATGTCAATTGCTCAACAGTAACTTGTTCACCCACCGTAAAATATTTATGCTCTTGAGAGAAGCCACTAGTGAAACCTATGGCCCCCGGGTCTATATTCATCATATTAATCTTCCAACACTTGGTTATTTTCTTTGCTTTTTTACTTTGCTTTTATTTTACTTTGCATCTTTATCACAAAAATACCAAAAATATTATCTTATCATATCTATCAGATCTCAGTGACCGTGAAGGGATTGACAACCACTTATCGCGCTGGTTGCGAGGAGTTATTTGTTTTGTGTAGGTACGAGGGATTCACGCCTAGCCTCCTACTGGATTGATACCTTGGTTCTCAAAAACTAAGGGAAAACTCTACTTTGCTGCATCATCCTTTCCTCTTCAAGGAAAAACCAACGCAGTGCTCAAGAGGTAGCAACAACCTCAAGTCCACAGTATCAATTCTATTGGAAAAATTCCAACTATCATTATTGGAGGTTTAGAATTTCCTATTCCTACTGTCAAGAAGAAATAAGATATTCTTATTGTTGGGGGCATACATATCCCCGTTGAGGTAACCTAGTGCTATTCGAAAATTCTCCGGTTTGATGCAAGTCGGAATGAGTTTGTTAACAAGACCTGATCAACCTTGTTAGTGGATTCCTTTTGATGAGAATGAGATGGATGAAGTTAGAAAGCACAACTTTCTGTACCCTTCTTTTACTTTCTGTTATTTAGAAGAAATAAAGTAAAATTAATATTTCTTGTCTGTTTTCTGATTTATCCGGGCAATATAAAAATACCGCGAAAATAAAAGTTCTCCAAATGCCCCGAAAATGAAGTATGATTTATTCTAGAATATTTGAGAATATATATCTGGCACTGAGAACACATCAGGGGGAGCTGGCACCTGGCCACGAGGGTCCAGGGCGCCCCACCCCCTGGGGCGTGCCCCCTGCCTCGTGGGCCCATGGTGGCTCCCCTCCACTTATTCCTGCACCCACACACTTCTTCTTCCTCCCAAAAAAATCACCATCCAGCTCAAGCACGAGTTCTAGCTCATTTTGCTGCGATTTTTGATCTCCTTGCTCAAAGCACCTCTCACAAAACTGCTTTGGGGGATTGTTCCTTGGTATGTGACTCCTCCAATGGTGCAATTAATTTTTGTTCTAGTGCTTTATTCATTGCATATTTTTGCTGCTTAGGTGACCAGGTTCTTGAGCTTGCATGTCAAATTTATATGGTTACAAGTAGTTCTAATGCATGATATAGGCTCTAGGCACTTGTGGGAGTAGTTGCTATCAATATTATTGAGCTTGGTTCAATTTTATTTGAAGTTACTAAAAATTTCAGAAATTTTCAGAAAATAATGAAGAGATTTTTGAGGGGCTCATCGAGCCGAAGCTCGAAGGAAAAGCAAAGTGAAGAAGAGGAGAGGCCCAAATATAATCTGCCTCATACCGCGGAAGTTCGGCCGTGCGAATGGCCTTGTAATGATTTCTTGAGAGCAGCCGGGATTTATGATGATTTTTATGAATTGGCTGAGAATACATGCCTCACCGACTTCCTCAGCGACCAACGCGAACAGTATCTCTTACTCACCAATACTTTTGTGCAAAACTTCTACTATTATCCTAAGGAATCACCTCCTTCAGTAGAGTTTCATTTATATGATGTGGTTAAGAAGATGTTACTAGAGGAATTTTGCAGGGTTTGCAAAATACCTTTTAAGGGTGGCTTAGAGGAACCGCAGCATAAAGATGTGGAAGGGTTTATTGATACTATTACTATAGGGGAAACTAGGAAGGTTTCAGATGCAAGAATCACTAGCATACATTTCCCTGTTTTACACTACTTTGCATTATTTGCTAGTCGTTGCTTAATTGGTCGCGGAAAACTGTGGAAACCTTAGTGTTCCTGATATTATCATTTTGTTCCATGGTTTATTCCGTGATAACTCTGTCGGTATGGGCGGTATTATTGCCAAACAGTTAAGTCTGAACCGTACAAAGGGCCCCATCTTTGGAGGTATCTATGCTTCACGCCTCGCTGCATACTATAACATACCTATTAGGCATTATGAGAAAGAAGAAAAATTGCTGCCTAATGTTTACTTAGATTATAAGAGTATGGTAGCGCATGATTTTATTGTTATGAATAGGGAAGGGGCGCTTAAATATAAATTGTTCTTTGATAAACATCACCCTGAGACTATCACCTTGCCTGCTCCTTCCTTGTTTGATTTATCTGCAGGCCAGTATCTTGTTCCACTGGCGGCCATTCACGCCTACCGGAATCCTACATCAGTCGGAGCCAGAGCCGGAACCACAATTTGATCTTCCACGACAACCAAATTATCAGTGGGATCCGGAGATGATTGCAAACCAGTGGCAATCGGAGTCCTCCTCTTCTCAGTACGACCCTAGTTACAACTTTGGATATCCGCCAGGCCGGCCTTGGCCATAAACCAACTTAGGACAAAAGCCTAAGCTTGGGGGAGTACGTATTTCTCATCGACATTACATTTATGTTCACACACTCATTGCTAGTTGTCGGTGCACATACTCTTTCATTGTACTTTCCATGCTAATTTATTTTCTTTTTACGCTTTCTTCTTGTGTGTCTGAAAAACCTTAAGAAAAACAAAAAAAATTGGTTGTCGCTTTTAGCTAGTTTACTTTTCGTGCTCATAGTAGTAATAATTAAAAGAAAACCCAAAAAGATTTACCATTCTTCTCTTTGCTTGTTGGGAGCTTTCCCGTGTAAATAGTTTTTATTTCTTTTCTTTCCTTTGGGGGTTGATAGGAGAAGATCATAATGAAATTGTTGAAGTGGATCTTATATGCATTATTGTTGATTTAACCAAGAGCCCATATTGCCTTGTCTTCTCCTGTTTATTGAATGCTTGCAGATTCCAGCCTAGTCCAATGCACGTGCACTATTATCATTTTACACACCGTTCAGTTGTGCGAGTGAAAGGCAATAATGACGATATATGATGGACTGATTGAGATAAGAGAAGCTGGTATGAACTCGACCTCTCTTGTTTTTGTAAATATGATTAGTTCATTGTTCCTGGTTCATCCTATTATGAATAAACATGTTTGTAATGACAATTAGAGATTATAGTTACTTATGCCATGCTTAATTAGCTATGAGTTATAATGGTTTACCTTGCGTGCCAACCTGCTATTAAAATGGTTGTGATGTGGTATAGTGGGGTGGTATCCTCCTTTGAATGATTCGAGTGGCTTGACTTGGCACATGTTCACGCATGTAGTTGAAACAAAATCAACATAGCCTCCACGATATTTATGTTCATGGTGGATTATATCCTACTCATGCTTGCACTCAATGTTTATTAATTTTAATGCATGTTCATGACTATTGTCGCTCTCTAGTTGGTCGCTTCCCAGTCTTTTGCTAGCCTTCACTTGTACTAAGCGGGAATACTGCTTGTGCATCCAATCCCTTAAACCCCAAAGTTATTCCATATGAGTCCACCATACCTTCCTTTATGCGGTAATTCTGTTTTGTAAGTAAATTTGTATGTGCCAAACTCTAAACCTTCAAATGAAATCATGTTTTGTATGCTCGAATAGCTCATGTATCAACTAGGGTTGTCTGTATCTTCCATGCTAGGTGGGTTATTCTCAAGAGGAGTGGACTCCGCTCCTCATTAACGAGAACATGGCTGGTCACCGGGATGCACAGTCCCATGCTTTAAGCAAATCAAATCAAAATAATTGCAAACAAAACTCCCCCAGGGCTATTGTTAGTTGGAGGCACTTGTTGTTTCGAGCAAGCCATGGATTGATGCTTGTTGGTGGAGGGGGAGTATAAACTTTACCATTCTGTTTGGGAACCGCCTATAATGTGTGTACCATGGAAGATATCGCCATCTCTTGGTTGTTATGTTGACAATGAAAGTATGCCACTCAAAATATTATTTATCTCTATTTCAAAATCGAGCTCTGGCACCTCTACAAATCCCTGCTTCCCTCTGCGAAGGGCCTATCTATTTACTTTTATGTTGAGTCATCACCCTCTTATTCAAAAGCACCAGTTAGAGAGCACTTCTGTCATTTGAATCCATTACTATTAATTCATATTGGATATGACTGGATCTCTTTTACCATGAATTACAATGTCTAGTCAGTCCTTGATCTTTAAAGGTGCTATGCATTTATGTTTTGCGGTCTCAGAAAGGGCTAGCAATATACCATCTTGTTATATCATATTATGATTGTTTTGAGAAAGTGTTGTCATCCGAGATTTATTATTATTGCCCGCTAGTTGACTATGTCATTGACATGAGTAAACATGAGACCTAAGTGTTATTGTGAATATGGTTAATCATAATCTTTGCTGAAAACTTCAATGCTAGCTTTACATATTTACAACAACAAGAGCAAACAGAGTTTGTAAAAGTTTTTCTTTATCACTTTCAGTTTATCAACTAAATTGCTTGAGGACAAGTAAAGGTTTAAGCTTGGGGGAGTTGATACGTCTCCGTCGTATCTACTTTCCCAAACACTTTTGCCCTTGTTTTTTACTCTAACTTGCATGATTTGAATGGAACAAACCCGGACCGACGCTGTTTTCAGCAGAATTGCCATGGTGTTATTTATGTGCAGAAACAAACGTTCTCGGAATGACCTGAAACTCCACATAACTTATTTTGGAAAATAAGAAAAATACTGGAGAAAGAATCAAGGCTATTGTTACAATCACTACAAACCCCAAAAATATTACTTTTGCTACCGTTACCACAACTATCATATTACTTTGTTACTAAATACTTTGCTGCAGATATTAATTTTCCAGGTGTGGTTGAATTGACAACTCAGCTGCTAATACTTGAGAATATTCTTTGGCTCCCCTTGTGTCGAATCAATAAATTTGGGTTGAATACTCTACCCTCGAAAATAGTTGCGATCCCCTACACTTGTGGGTTATCACGGCGTACGTCGGCTTCTCATCGGCGACACGCAATATCACCTCCAGACACTTCATCGTCGGCTGGAGCTTCGCGTTGGACGGGCCGGCCCCGATTCTGGACATCTCGGTGCTGCCGGCCATGCAATCGGCCTAGACGAATACCAACAGGTCCAACTCACCAACCATGTCCAATTCGATGAAGCGCGTGCTCGCCTTAGCATCGGTGACGTTGGTTTCGGTTGGCATCGGAATCTACATCTATGCAAGGCGGCATCTCAATTGCTCCGAGGTGCAAGAGGACTGGGAGGTTTCGTTAGGCCCCAGCCGATTCTCTTACAAAGACTTGTTTCATGCGACAGAGGGGTTCAGTGAGAAGAACCTTCTTGGGAGAGGAGCTTTCGGGAGTGTATATAAGGGTGTGCTTCGCAAGCCTGATATGGAGGTTGCAGTGAAGAGAATGTCACATGATTCAAGGCAAGGGGTTAAGGAGTTCATCGTCGAGGTGGTGAGCATTGGTCGTCTTCGACATCAAAATATCGCACAATTGTTGGGCTACTGCAGGCGTAAGGGTGAGCTTCTCCTGGTTTATAACTACATGAAAAATGGTAGTCTTGACAAGTACCTACACACAAGAAATGGCCCAACTCTATGTTGGTCCCAGAGGTATTCAATCATCAAAGGTGTGGCATCAAGCTTATTGTATCTACATGAAGAATGGGAGCAGGTCAACATCCTCCGAGATATAAAGGCAAGTAATGTGCTCTTGGACAGCAAGATGAATGGTCGGTTCGGTGATTTTGGTCTTGCAAGGATATATGACCACGAAACTGCCGTTGAAACCACCCACGCTGCTGGCACCCTGGGATATCTGTCGCCAGAACTCTCACGCGCCGGGAGGCCAACACCTTTCTCTGATGTATATGCTTTTGGCGTGTTTCTCCTGGAGACATGTGGACGAAGGCCAATCTTCATCGATGAGCAAAACAACCGGGTATTGTTGGTCGAATGGGTTCTTGAGCACCACCACAATGGCTCAATGCTCGAAACGGTGGATCCACGTCTCGGGGATTCAACACGGAGGAGGTAACCATCGGGCTCAAAGTGGGTTTACTATACACGTTGTCGGAGTAGTTGGACACGGATACCCCGAAGACAGTGAGACAATAAATCAAGACATCGAGGCTAGCAAAACCCCTCAGTCCGACTGCCCGGCCGCTCCTGCCGGCTCCCCGTCTGACTGCTCTGCCCGGCCGGCTGCCAGGCAGCCGACTGCGCCAACCAGCCGGCTGCCGACTGCAGCCCGACCCGACACCGACAAGACCCAACGTGGCGGCCATACCACGGACGAGACAGCTGTACCTCGATGCCATCATGTATAGCGTCACTTGTCCCCTGGCACTATTTATGAAGTGAACCAGGGGACAAGCATGACACCCCACCATCCCCCTTGCTCCCATACCACCATATAGCTTAGATAGTAAGCTAGCTCAACACTATATATAGCCATCCATCCATACATCCACCCAGATATGCACTCACGCATGAGCACACACATGCTCACGGCCACGAGCCATGAGCACGGCCGGCCACTAGAGCATGCCACATATGAGACATATACAAAGCCAGATGCATATGGCACTAAGCTTAGATACGGCTCCAGGAGCAACTCTGTACCAGATATACCACATATACTCAGACATGCAGGAGTAGGGGTGTTATCTCTCCGGAGAGCCCCGAAGCTGGGTAAACTAGCGCGTGCTATAAGCATTCCCATCCCTGGATATTCCGGCAGCAGTCTTACCCTCACACTAAGCCACCTTGTGGCATCTGTCGTCTAGCACCCCACGTGAGAATACCACGACATTTGGCGCCCACCGTGGGGCGGTACTATGCTACCGCGCTGCTGCTGGTTTCGCAGTCCGGGTGGGACCATCTTCGCCATCACCGCCGCGGCGTCGCGCCGTCTCTCCGGTAGCGCTCGGGGGCTCGACTTCGACCCGCCCACGGAGCGGCCGCGAGGGGCGGCGCGTCCTCGCCGTCGGCCTCGCCAGCTTCATCATCGTTGCGACGTCGCCACCTCTCCGGCGTCGGACGAGGGCTCGACATCGGCACACCCTCGGCGCGTCCGTGCTGGGCGGTGCGTCTTCGTCACCACCGTCGCAACGCTGGCTGTCCATCCGCGCATGCCGCACGCGGGGCCACGCTTCGGTGGGCCGCATCCATCCGCGCGCCGCTCGCGTCCGCTTCCCTCCGCTGCGCTTTGCTCCGGCCGGAACGGGCGATCCGCTATTCCATATATCATCTATGCTAGCTAGCTAGATATGAGTCAAACAATGGTCAAAGCATTGCCCGTACCCAAGCCAGGTAATCACCGTATAATCCCTGGACAGTGGCCGTATAATGGTCATGCGCTAAGCCTCCTATGCAGCTCGTCTGGCTTCACCTGTTCACTGCGGGCGACCTCTGCATCCGCTCGTTGCCAGCGCACAGGCCGCCTGTTGAGGAACATAGTAATTTCAAAAAAATTCCTACGCACACGCAAGATCATGGTGATGCATAGCAACGAGAGGGGAGAGTGTTGTCCACGTACCCTCGTAGACCGAAAGCGGAAGCATTAGAACTGTTAGAGTTATATTAGTGATGACTTTTGGTCTTTTGCATTCTAGCCTTTTGGCATCCTCATGTACTTGTACATATGTTGCCTTTGGCTTCCTAATAATATTAAGTTGCTTTCGTAACATGGTATCAGAGATCTAGGTATTTTTTTCGCACGTCGCAACTCGTGCTACTCCCGATCCAATCTCCTGCACAGCCGCCGTTGCTCTCTTTCCTGCCGGCCGTGATTTTGCTTTTGCGTACGTCCAACTCCAGCTACACGCGCTAATTAGCTGATCCATCCTGTGTTGGATCCTATCGGAGTGTGTCCTGATCGATCAAGCCGCTGGCCGCTTGTATTCCTCCAAGATCGCTGCCGGCCGTTTGTCTTCCTCCGCGGCTGCCGGCCGCCCGCCTCGTCCGCGCCCCTGCCGCCTTTCACGGCGCCGTTGGCCGCCGGCCTCCTCCGCGCCGCCGCTGCCTTCCGCGGCAGCTTGTCGGCCGCCGGCCTCGCCCACGCCATCGCCTTCCGCTGCAGTCCGCGGGCGCTTGACTGGCCGCGCATGCGTTCATAGCTGCTGTTGTTTCGTGTCCAGGCATCCATCCGCTCCAGATCGAGAGCTCTCCAGATCAAGCAGAGGCAGCAGCTATCGGAGGTCAACTGCTCCGCCTCGGCTGTTCGTCTGCTGGATTGAATCGAGTCGTCGCAGTTGCTCTGCTTCGTTTTTTGGCCTGGGGTGCTGCCTTTGGGACTCGGCTGTTGGCCTAAGGCCCGATTCTTCGGTTGTTGCCTGATCTTTCCGCTGTTGTAACAAAAAATGGAAGAAAAAGAAATTGGCATGATGTTTCGGTCGGGCCTGCGTCTTCGTCGCCATCCACAGACTTTCGAAGGCGTTCCCTATATTGATCCAGTCTCGCACATGCGCCATCGCTCGGTGCTTGGTGCATGTCCGTCTGCGATGTTGTCCCCTTTAGAGTCTTCAATAGGCTGTGTTGGTTGCTATAAGTCGACTCCTCTTGCGGCTTCCGTGCACGGCAGTGGCCGCTCTACGTCGACTCTTCCCACGACTTCCGCACCTGGTGCTTGTCGCTCTATGTCGACTCCTCTCGCGGCTTCCGCGTTTGGCGGTGACCGCTCTATGTCGACACCCTCAGTGGCTTTCTCATGCGGCTCTACGTCGACTCGCTACTCCCGGTCGACTCTGCACGCAGCTCCCATGGGTGGAGGCAACTGCTCATCATTGGCAGGTGTTTCTACCACGACCTCTTCGGCTGTGTCCTTGTCTGCGCATGAGATTGCACAGCTGAAATGCATGCTTGATGCTTGGGATTCTTCACCGACTGTTTCTACAGGTTTTGTGGCTAACTCTTCTGGCACTGAGAAACCACCTTCCACTCATTTAGGTACATCCCCATGGATTCTTGATACTGGAGCGTCTTTTCATATGACTTATGATTCCTCCACTTTGACCTCTGTTCAACCTGTGCAGTCTCATGTTCGTGTTCTTACAGCTGATGGCACTCCCCTCCCTGTAGCTAGTCGAGGCACTCTTAGCACTTCTTCATTTCATGTTCCCTCTGTCGCTCATGTTCCTCGACTTACGATGCAGCTCATATCTGGTGGTCAGATTGTTGACTCTAGTTGTAGGGTCATTCTCGACTTTGATTCATGTTCTATTCAGGATCGTCGCACGGGTGCTCTGCTTGTGCTGTCCCTCGACGCTTTGATGGTCTCTGGGAGCTTGATTGGCTTCGTCGTCCCTCCGCTGCCACCGCCGCCAGTCTGGCACCCCTTATAGCTGCATCTACCAGCTCTTTTCAGTGGCATCATCGTCTTGGCCATTTATGTGGTTCTCGTCTCTCATCTTTGGTTCATCGCGGTGTTCTGGGGTCTATCTCTGGTAACGCTTCGTTGGATTGTCTGGGTTGTCGGCTTGGTAAGTAGATTCAGCTACCCTACCCTCACAGTGAGTCGGTGTCCGAGCGTCCTTTTGATCTCATTCACTCTAATGTTTGGGGTCCGGCTCCCTTCGCTTTGAAAGGGGGTCATCGCTACTATATTATCTTTATAGATGATTTTTCTCAGTACATTTGGATCTATTTCATGTCTTCTCGTAGTGAGGTCTTACCTATATTCAAAAAATTTGCCGCCATGGTTCATACCCAGTTTTCCCCTCCTATTCATGTTTTTCGCGCAGATTCAGCTGGTGAGTATATCTCCCATGCACTGCGAGGATTTCTTACTGAGCAGGGTACTCTTACTCAGTTCTCTTGCCCTGGTGCTCATGCTCAGAATGGTGTGGCTGAGCGCAAGCAGCGTCACCTTCTTGAGACGGCACGTGCAATGAAGATTGCTGCCTCTCTTCCGCCTCACTTCTGGGCCGAGGTTGTTACCACTTCCACCTATCTCATCAACATTCAACCTTCTGCTGCTCTACAGGGTGGTATTCCTCTTGAGCATCTTTTTGGTCGTTCTCCTGATTATTCGGCGCTCTGTTCGTTTGGTTGTGTTTGCTATGTTTTGCTTGCCCCTCGTGAACGCACCAAGCTGACCGCTCAATCTGTTCAGTGTATCTTTCTTGGATACAGTGATGAGCATAAGGGCTATCGGTGTTGGGATCCTGTCGGTCGCCGGATGCGTATTTACCAGGATGTGACCTTTGATGAATCTAGTCCCTTCTACCCACGTCCATCCCGCTCGGCTTTTTCTACGGAGGACATCTCTTTTCTTACATTTCCAGATACACCACCCTTGGTGCCCAGTATTCCTACTCCTCGTCCTGCTGTTGCAGATCCGACCCCGTCCTCTCCTACGTTTTCTTCTCCTCCCTCATCGCATGACTCTCCACCTTCATTGTCGATACCTTCCCCTTCTCCACCTTCATCACCGATACCTTCCCCTTCTCCACCTTCATCGCCGATACATTCCCCTTCTCCACCTTCATCATCGATACATTCCCCGTCACCATCTTTAGTGATTCCACCTCTTCCCTCATTTCCTTTCCATTATACTCGTCGTTCACGTGTTGTGGATAAGTCTATAGATGTGCCCTCTACTTCTGATGTGTCGTCTTCCTCCTCTCACCCGACTTATGGTCTTCATTCTCGGCCTTGTCCGCCCCCTAATCGTTATTCTCCTTCTCACTATGGTCTTTCCACCGTTCGTGAGCCGACTTCTTATCGAGATGCTATTGTTCATCCTGAATGTCAGTTTGCGATGGCAGAGGAGATTGCTGCCCTTGAGCGCAATGGCATGTGGAACCTAGTTTCTCTTCCTCCCCGTGTTCGTCCCATCACTTGTAAGTGGGTCTTTAAGATTAAGACTCGCTCAGATGGTTCTCTTGAGCGTTATAAAGCTCGTCTTGTGGCTCGTGGCTTTCAGCAGGAGCATGGTCGTGATTACGATGAGACTTTTGCTCCTGTGGCCCATATGACTACTGTCCGCACACTTCTTGCCGTGGCCTCTATTCGCCACTGGTCTGTGTCTAAGCTTGATGTTAAGAATGCTTTTCTTAATGGTGAGTTGCGTGAGGAAGTTTATATGCAGCCACCACCTGGGTATTCAGTTCCTGATGGCATGGTTTGTCGTCTTCCTCGCTCTCTATATGGCCTTAAGCAAGCCCCCCCGTGCTTGGTTTGAGCGTTTTGCCTCTGTGGTCACTACAGTTGGTTTTTCGCCCAGCGCTCATGATCCAGCACTGTTTGTCCACCTTTCTGCTCGTGGCCACACTCTTCTTCTTCTTCTATATGTTGATGACATGATCATCACTGGCGATGATTCTGAGTACATTGCCTTTGTTAAGGCCCGTCTCAGTGAGCAGTTTTTATGTCTGATCTTGGTCCTCTATGTTACTTTCTTGGGATTGAGGTTTCCTCCACCTCTGATGGCTTTTCTATTTCCCAAGAAAAGTATATTCAGGATCTTCTTTCTCTTGCGGCTCTTAGTGATGAGCGCACTGCTGAGACTCCTATGGAGCTCAATATTAACCTTCGCGCTTCTAATGGCAAGCTCCTGTCTGATCCAACGCGTTACCGTCATCTTGTTGGGAGTCTTGTCTATCTTGCCGTCACTCGTCCAGATATCTCATATCATGTCCATATTTTGAGCCAGTTTGTTTCCGCTCCCACTTCAGTTCACTATAGTCACCTTCTTCGTGTTCTATGATATCTTCGTGGCACGATCTCTCAACGTCTCTTTTTCCCCCGTTCTAGCTCATTACAGCTCCAGGCCTATTCAGATGCTACGTGGGCTAGTGATCCTTCGGATCGTTGTTCACTTTCTGCTTCATTGTGTTTTTCTTGGTGGTTCTCTCATTGCACGGAAGACGAAGAAAGCAGATGCAGTTTCCGTCGAAAGTCTTTGAGGCCGAGTTGAGAGATATGGCTCTTCCGACGGCGTGAGGTGACTTGGTTCGATGGCTCTTGGAGGATTTTAGGTGTTTCACATTACACCTACCACTCTCTTGTGCGACAAGACAGTGCAATCAACATTGCGCGGGACCCCATGAAGCATGAGCTTACCAAGCATATTGGTGTTGATGCTTCCTACGTGCGTCTTCTTGTGCAGATCATGTTATTGCTCTTCAAGATGTACCTTCCGAGTTACTGCTAGCGGACTTCTTCACGAAGGCACGGACTAGAGCACACCATAGATTTCACCTCGCCAAACTCAGTGTTGTGGATCCACCATGAGTTTGAGGGGGGGGGGGGTGTTAGAGTTATATTAGTGATGACTTTTGGTCTTTTGCATTCTAGCCTTTTGGCACCCTCATGTACTTGTATATATGTTGCCTTTGGCCTCCTAATAATATTAAGTTGCTTACGTAACAAGAACAACGCGGTTGATGTAGTCGTACGTCTTCACGGCCCGACCGATCAAGCATCGAAACTACGACACCTCCGAGTTCTAGCACACGTTCAGCTCGATGACGATCCCTGGACTCCGATCCAGCAGAATGTCGAGGAAGAGTTTTGTCAGCATGATGGCGTGGTGACGATCATGATGTTCTACCGTCGCAGGGCTTCGCCTAAGCACCGCTACAATATTATCGAGGACTATGGTGGAGGGGGGCACCGCACACGGCTAAGAGATCAAGAGATCAATTGTTGTGTCTAGAGGTGCCCCCCTTCCCCCGTATATAAAGGAGCCAAGGGGGAGGGGGCGACCAGCCAAGGAGGGGCGCGCCAAGGGGATTCCTACTCCCGCCGGGAGTAGGGCTCCCTCCTTTCCTTGTTGGACTAGGAGAAGGGGGGGAAGGATGAGGGAGAGAGGAAGGAAAGGGGGGGCGCCGCCCCCCTCTCCTTGTCCTATTCGGACTAGGAGGGGAGGGGCGCGCAGCCCAGCCCTTGCCTCCTCTCCTCTTCTCCACTAAGGCCCATGTTGTTGGGGAACGTAGTAATTTCAAAAAATTTCCTACGATCACGCAAGACCATGGTGATGGCATAGCAACGAGAGGGGAGAGTGTCCGTCCACGTACCCTCGTGACCGAAAGCGAAGCGTTATAACAACGTTGTTGATGTAGTCGACGTCTTCACGATCCGACCGATCCAAGCACCGAGCGACGGCACCTCCGAGTTACGCACACGTTCAGCTCGATGGCGATCCCGGACTCCGATCCAGCAAAGTGTCGGGATGAGTTCCGTCAAGACGACGGCGTGGTGGCGATGTTGATGCTCCACCGACGAGGGCTTCGCCTAAGCTCATGACGATATGACTTCTCGGCGCAGGCTTCGCCTAAGCTCGTGACGATATGACCGAAGTGGAATATGGTGGAAGGGGCACCGCACACGGCCAAGGAAAGATCCGTAGATCAACTTGTGTGTTATGGGGTGCCCCCTGCCCCGTATATAAAGGAGCCAAGGGGAGGTGGCGGCCCAAGGGGGCGCGCAAGGAGTCCTACTCCTCAGGGAGTAGGATTCCCCTCAATCCTAGTTGGATTAGGATTCGGAGGGAAAGAGAGAGAGGGGGCCCACCTTTCCTAGTCCTAATAGGACTAGGGGAAGGGGCGCGCCACCTAGGGCTGCCCTTTCTCCTTTCCTCCAAGGCCCACTATGGGCCCATGAAGTTCCCGGGGTTCGGTAACCTCCGGTACTCAATAAATTCGATTTCACTCGGAACACTTCCGATGTCCAAATGTAGGCTTCAATATATCAATCTTTATGTCTCGACCATTTCGAGACTCCTCGTCATGTCCGTGATCACATCCGGGACTCGAACAACCTTGGTGCATCAATACTTATAAACTCATAATGAGCATCATCGAAGCGTTAAGCGTGCGGACCCTACGGGTTCGAGAACTATGTAGACATGACCTAGAACCATTCTCGGTCAATAACCAATAGCGGAACCTGGATGCCCATATTGGTTCCTACATATTCTCTGAAGATCTTTTATCGGTCAAACCGCATAACGACATACGTTGTTCCTTTGTCATCGGTATGTTACTTACCCGAGATTCGATCGTCGGTATCAATACCTAGTTCAATCTCGTTACGGTAAGTCTCTTTACTCGTTCCGTAATACATCATCTCACAACTAACTCATTAGTTGTAATGCTTGCAAGGCTTAAGTGATGTGTATTACCGAGAAGGCCTAGAGATACCTCTCCGACAATCGGAGTGACAAAACCTAATCTCGAAATCGCCAACCCAACAAGTACCTTTGGAGACACCTGTAGTACTCCTTTATAATCACCCGATTCACGTTGTGACGTTTGGTAGTACCAAAGTGTTCCTCCGTAAGCGGAGTTGCATAATCTCATAGTTATAGGAACATGTATGGGTCATGAAGAAAGCATTAACATACTAAGCGATCAAGTGTTAAGCTAACGGAATGGGTCATGTCAATCAGATCATTCAACTAATGATGTGACCTTGTTAATCAAATAACAACTCCTTGTTCATGGTTAGGAAACATAACCATCTTTGATTAACAAGCTAGTCAAATAGAGGCATACTAGTGACATACTGTTTGTCTATATATTCACACATGTATCATGTTTCCGGTTAATACAATTCTAGCATGAATAATAAACATTTATCATGGTATAAGGAAATAAATAATAACTTTATTATTGCCTCTAGGGCATATTTCCTTCAGTCTCCCACTTGCACTAGAGTCAATAATCTAGATTACAAAGTAATGATCCTAACACCCATGGAGTCTTGGTGCTGATCATGTTTTGCTCGTGGAAGAGGCTTAGTCAGCGGGTGCGCAACATTCAGATCCGTATGTATTTTGCAAATCTCTATGTCTCCCACTTGGACTTGGTCCCGAATGGAATTGAAGCGTCTCTTGATATGCTTGGTCCTCTTGTGAAATCTGGATTCCTTTGCCAAGGCAATTGCACCGATATTGTCACGGAAGATCTTCATCGGTCCCGATGCACTAGGTATGACACCTAGATCGGAAATGAACTCTTTCATCCAGACTCCTTCATTTGCTGCTTCGAAGCAGCTATGTACTCCGCTTCACATGTAGATCCCGCCACGGCGCTTTGTTTAGAGCTGCACCAACCGACAGCTCCACCGTTTAATAAAAACACGTATCCGGTTTGCGATTTAGAATCGTCCGGATCAGTGTCAAAGCTTACATCGGCGTAACCATTTACGACTAGCTCTTTGTCACCTCCATATCGAGAAACATATCCTTAGTCCTTTTCGGGTATTTCAGGATGTTCTTGACCGCTGTCCGATGATCCACTCTGGATTACTTTGGTACCTTCCTGCCAAGCTTACAGCTAAGCATCGTCAGTGTCTGGTACACAGCATTGCATACATGATAGAGCCTATGGCTGAAGCATAGGAACATCTTTCATTTTCTCTCTATCTTCTGCTGTGGTCGGGCATTGAGTCGACTCAATCTTACACCTTATAATACTGGTAAAAACCTTTCTTTGCCTGATCCATTTTGAACTTTTCAAAACTTTATCAAGGTATGTGCTTTGTGAAAGTCAATTAAGCATCTTGATCTATCTCTATAGATCTTGATGCCCAATATGTAAGCAGCTTCACCGAGGTCTTTCATTGAAAACTTTTATTCAAGTATCCTTTTATGCTATCCAGAAATTCTATATCATTTCCAATCAATAATATATCGTCCACATATAATATTAGAAATGCTCTGAGCTCCCACTCACTTTCTTGTAAATCTGAGGCTTCTCCAAAAGTGCATATAAACCCATATGCTTTGATCACACTATCAAAGCGTTTATTCAACTCCGAGAGGCTTGCACTGGACCATAAATTGATCGTTGGAGCTTGCACACTTTGTTAGTACCCTTTGGATCGACAAAACCTTCTGGTTGCATCATATACAACTCTTCTTCTAGAAATCCATTCAAGAATGCAGTTTTACATCCATTTGCCAAATTTCATAATCATAAAATCGGCAATTGCTAACATGATTCGGACAGACTTAAGCATCGCTACGGGTGAGAAAGTCTCATCGTAGTCAACCCCTTGAACTTGTCGAAAACCTTTCGCAACAAGTCGAGCTTTGTAACAGTTATATTACCATCGTCAGTCTTCTTCTTAAAGATCCATTTATTTTCAATGGCTTGCCGATCATCGGGCAAGTCAACCAAAGTCCATACTTTGTTCTCATACATGGATCCCATCTCAGATTTCATGGCTTCCAGCCATTTTGCGAATCTGGGCTCACCATCGCTTCTTCATAGTTTGTAGGTTCGCCATGGTCAAGTAACATGACTTCGAATAGGATTACCGTACCACTCACAGTGCGTATTTTACTCTGGTTGACCCACGAGGTTGAGAGTAACTTGATCTCAAGCTTCATGATCATCATCATTAGTTTCTTCACTAATTGGTGTAGTTTTCACAGGAACCATTTCTTGTGATGAACTACTTTCCAATAAGGGAGCAGATACTGATTATCTCATCAAGTTCTACTTTCCTCCCACTCACTTCTTTCGAGAGAAACTCCTTCTCTAGAAAGGATCCGAATTTAGCAACGAAAATCTTGCCTTCAGATCTGTGATAGAAGGTGTACCCAATGATCTCCTTTGGGTATCCTATGAAGACACATTTTTCCGATTTGGGTTCGAGCTTATCTGGTTGAAGTTTCTTTACATAAGCATCGCAGCCCCAAACTTTAAGAAATGACAACTTTGGTTTCTTGCCAAACCACAGTTCATAAGGCGTCGTCTCAATGGATTTTGACGGTGTCCTATTTAACGTGAATGCGGCCGTCTCTAAAGCATAACCCCAAAGCGATAGCGGTAAATCGAAATAGACATCATAGATCGCACCATATCTAGTAAAATACGATTCGACGTTCGGACACACCATTTCTCTGTGGTGTTCGGGTGGCGTGAGTTTGAAACTATTCCACATTGTTTCAAATGTAAACCAAACTCGTAACTCAAATATTCTCCTCCACGATCAGATCGTAGAAACTTTATTTTCTTGTTACGATGATTTTCCACTTCACTCTGAAATTCTTTGAACTTTTCAAATGTTTCAGATTTGTGTTTCATTAAGTAGATATACCCATATCTGCTCAAATCATCTGTGAAGGTGAGAAAATAACGATACCCGCGTGCCTCAATATTCATTGGACCACAAACATCGGTATGTATGATTTCCAACAAATCAGTTGCTCGCTCCATAGTTAGGAGAACGGCGTTTTGGTCATCTTGCCCATGAAGCACGGTTCGCAAGTACCAAGTGATTCATAATCAAGTGATTCGAAGCCCATCGGTATGGAGTTTCTTCATGCGTTTTACACCGATATGACCTAAGCGGCGAGTGCCACAAATAAGTTGCACTATCATTATCAACTCTGCATCTTTTGGCTTCAACATTATGAATATGTGTATCACTCTTGTCGAGATTCAACAAGAATAGACCATTCTTCAAGGGTGCATGACCATAAAAGATATTACTCATATAAATAGAACAACCATTATTCTCTAATTTAAATGAATAACCGTCTCGCATTAAACAAGATCCAGATATAATGTTCATGCTCAACGCTGGCACCAAATAACAATTATTTAGGTCTAAAACTAATCCCGAAGGTAGATGTAGAGGTAGCGTGCCGACCGCGATCACATCGACTTTGGAACCATTTCCAACGCGATCGTCACCTCGTCCTTAGCCAATCTTCGCTAATCCGTAGTTCTGTTTGAGTTGCAAATATTAGCAAGAACCAGTATCAAATACCAGTACTCTGAGTATTAGTAAGGTACACATCAATAACATGTATATCACATATACCTTTGATCACCTTGCCATCCTTCTTATCCGCCAAATACTTGGGGCAGTTCCGCTTCCGATGTCGGTTTGCTTGCGGTAAAACACTCGAGTTTCAGGCTTAGGTCCAGACTTGGGTTTCTTCTCTGAGCAGCAACTTGCTTGCTGTTCTTTTGAAGTTTCCTTCTTCTTCCCTTTGCCCTTTTCTTGAAACTAGTGGTCTTGTTGACCATCAACACTTGATGCTCTTTCTTGATTTCTACCTCCATGCTTTTAGCATTGCGAAGAGCTCAGAATTGTCTTAGTCATCCCTTGCATATTATAGTTCATCACGAAGCTCTTGTAGCTTGGTGGCGTGATTGGAGAATTTCATCAATGACACTATCATCCGGAAGATTAACTCCCAGCTGAATTAAGTGATTGTTATACCCGGACATTTTGAGTATGTGCTCCTTGACGAACTATTCTCCTCCATCTTGCAGCTATAGAACTTATTGGAGACTTCATATCTCTCAATCCGGGCATTTGCTTGAAATATTAACTTCAACTCTGGAACATCTCATATGCTCCATGCGTTCAAAACGTCGTTGAAGACCGGTTCTAAGCCGTAAAGCATGGCACACTTGAACTATTGAGTAGTCATCAGCTTTGCTTTGCCAGACGTTCATAACTTCCGCTCGGCATCTCGCAGAGAGCCTGTCACCCAGCGGTGCTTCCGGGACGTAATTTTACGTGCAGCAATGAGGATAATCCTCAAATTACGGACCCAGTCCGTGTAATTGCTACCATCATCTTTCAACTTTGCTTTCTCAAGGAGCGCATTAAAATTCAACGGAACAACAGACGAGCCATCTATCTACAGATAAACATAGACAAGCAAAATACTATCGGTACTAAGTTCATGATAAATTTAAGTTTAATTAATCATATTAAAACCTCCCACTTAGACAGACATCTCTCTAGTCATCTAAGTGATTCGTGATCCAAATCAACTAAACCATGTCCGATCATCACGTGAGATGGAGTAGTTTCAATGGTGAACATCACTATGTTGATCATATCTACTATATGATTCACGCTCGACCTTTCGGTCTCTCGTGTTCGAGGCCATATCTGTTATATGCTAGGCTCGTCAAGTTTAACTTGAGTATTCTGCGTGCGCAACTGTTTTGCACCGTTGTATTTGAGCGTAGAGCCTATCACACCCGATCATCACGTGGTGTCTCAAAGACGAAGAACTTTCGCATAGCGGTGCATACTTAGGAGAACACTTCTTGATAATTTTGTGAGAGATCATCTTATAATGCTACCGTCAATCAAAGCAAGATAAGATGCATAAAGGATAAACATCACATGCAATCAATATAAGTGATATGATATGGTCATCATCATCTTGTGCTTGTGATCTCCATCGCCGAAGCAACGTCATGATCACCATCGTCACCGGCGCGACACCTTGATCTCCATCGTAGCATCGTTGTCGTCTCGCCAACTATTGCTTCTCGACTATCGCTACTCCTTAGTGATAAAGTAAAGCAATTACATGGCGTTGCATTTCATACAATAAGCGACAACCATATGGCTCCTGCCGATTGCCGATAACTCGGTTACAAAACATGATCATCTCATACAATAAAATATAGCATCACGTCTTGACCATATCACATCACAACATGCCCTGCAAAAACAAGTTAGGCGTCCTCTACTTTGTTGTTGCAAGTTTTACGTGGCTGCTACGGGCTGAGCAAGAACCGTTCTTACCTCGCATCAAAACCACAGCGATACTTCGTCAAATAGACTCCGTTTAACCTTCTCAAGGACGGGCGTAGCCACACTCGATTCAACTAAAGTGAGAGAGCAGACACCGCCGGTCACCTTTAAGCAACGAGTGCTCGGGCGGTGAAACCAGTCTCGCGTAGCGCGACGCGTAATGTCGGTCCGGGCGCTTCATCTCACAATACCGCTGAACCAAAGTATGACATGCTGGTAGGCAGTATGACTTGTATCGTCCACAACTCACTTGTGTTCTACTCGTGCACATGTCATCAACGCATAAAACCAGGCTCGGATGCCATTGTTAGGGAGCGTAGTAATTTCAAAAATTTCCTACGATCACGCAAGACCATGGTGATGGCATAGCAACGAGGGGAGAGTGTCCGTCCACGTACCCTCGTAGACCGAAAGCGAAGCGTTATAACAACGCGGTTGATGTAGTCGACGTCTTCACGATCCGACCGATCCAAGCACCGAGCGACGGCACCTCCGAGTTACGCACACGTTCAGCTCGATGGCGATCCCGGACTCCGATCCAGCAAAGTGTCGGGATGAGTTCCGTCAAGACGACGGCGTGGTGGCGATGTTGATGCTCCACCGGCGCAGGGCTTCGCCTAAGCTCATGACGATATGACTTCTCCAGTAGCGAGGGCTTCGCCTAAGCTCATGACGATATGACCGAAGTGGAATATGGTGGAAGGGGCACCGCACACGGCTAAGGAAAGATTCGTAGATCAACTTGTGTGTTATGGGGTGCCCCTGCCCCGTATATAAAGGAGCCAAGGGGAGGTGGCGGCCAAGGGGGCGCGACCAAGGAGTCCTACTCCTCCGGAGTAGGATTCCCCTCAATCCTAGTTGGATTAGGATTAGGAGGGGAAAGAGAGAGAGGGGGCCGACCCACCTTTCCTAGTCCTAATAGGACTAGGGAAGGGGCGTGACCACCTAGGGCTGCCCTTTCTCCTTTCCTCCAAGGCCCACTATGGGCCCATGAAGTTCCGGGGTTCGGTAACCTCCGGTACTCGATAAATTCGATTTCACTCGGAACACTTCCGATGTCCAAATGTAGGCTTCCAATATATCAATCTTTATGTATCGACCATTTCGAGACTCCTCATCATGTCCGTGATCACATCCGGGACTCCGAACAACCTTCAGCATCAATACTTATAAACTCATAATGAACTGTCATCGAAACGTTAAGCGTGCGGACCCTACGGGTTCGAGAACTATGTAGACATGACCTAGAACCATTCTCGGTCAATAACCAATAGCGGAACCTGGATGCCCATATTGGTTCCTACATATTCTATGAAGATCTTTTATCGGTCAAACCGCATAACGACATACGTTGTTCCCTTTGTCATCGGTATGTTACTTACCCGAGATTCGATCGTCGGTATCCAATACCTAGTTCAATCTCGTTACCGGTAAGTCTCTTTACTCGTTCCGTAATACATCATCTCACAACTAACTCATTAGTTGTAATGCTTGCAAGGCTTAAGTGATGTGTATTACCGAGAAGGCCTAGAGATACCTCTCCGACAATCGGAGTGACAAAACCTAATCTCGAAATCGCCAACCCAACAAGTACCTTTGGAGACACCTGTAGTACTCCTTTATAATCACCCGATTCGTTGTGACGTTTGGTAGTACCAAAGTGTTTCTCCGATGGCGGAGTTGCATAATCTCATAGTTATAGGAACATGTATGGGTCATGAAGAAAGCATTAACATACTAAACGATCAAGTGTTAAGCTAACGGAATGGGTCATGTCAATCAGATCATTCAACTAATGATGTGACCTTGTTAATCAAATAACAACTCCTTGTTCATGGTTAGGAAACATAACCATCTTTGATTAACAAGCTAGTCAAGTAGAGGCATACTAGTGACATACTGTTTGTCTATATATTCACACATGTATCATGTTTCCGGTTAATACAATTCTAGCATGAATAATAAACATTTATCATGGTATAAGGAAATAAATAATAACTTTATTATTTCCTCTAGGGCATATTTCCTTCACATGTAGGCCCAATAAGCCCCGGGGGGGTTCCGGTAACCTCCCGATACTCCGGTTTTATCCGAAACTTCTCCGGGACACTTCCGATGTCCGAATATAGTCGTCCAATATATCAATCTTCATGTCTCGGCCATTTCGAGACTCCTCGTTATGTCCGTAATCACATTCGGGACTCCGAACAAACTTCGGTACATCAAAACTCATAAACTCATAATATAACTGTCATCGAAACCGTAAGCGTGCGGACCCTACGGGTTCGAGAACTATCTAGACATGACCGAGAACCATTTCGGGTCAATAACCAATAGCGGAACCTGGATGCTCATATTGGCTCCTACATATTCTACGAAGATCTTTATCGGTCAAACCGGATAACAACATACGTTGTTCCCTTTGTCATCGGTATGTTACATGCCTAAGATTCGATCGTCGGTATCTCAATACCTAGTTCAACCTCGTTACCGGCATATAACGCCCCGGATTCGATGCGCCAGGTGTCCGCGAGTTATTCGTCGTCTTTGCCATGTCATGTGCTTGCGTGTTGCACTTTGCCATGTCATCATCTGCATTTCATATCATGTCATCATGTGCATTTCATTTTGCATACGTGTTCGTCTCATGCATCCGAGCATTTTCCCCGTTGTCCGTTTTGCAATCCGGCACTCCTATGTCTCCCGGCGCTCCCTTTAGCCTCTTTTCGTGTGCGGGCGTTAAACGGTCTCGGAATGGACCGAGGTTTGTCAAGCGGCCTTGGTATAGCACCGGTAGACCGCCTGTCAAGTTTCGGATCTTTTGGAGGTCGTTTGCTACTCCAACGGTTAACCGGGTAACCGTGAAAGCCCCTTTCTCTTTGCAGCCCAACACCCCTCCCAAAGTGGCCCAAAACCCAGCAAACTCCCCTCCATGCTCTCGGTCGTTCGATCACGATCGCGTGGCCGAAAACCGCACCTCATTTGGAGCCTCCTAGCTCCCTCTACCTATAAATATGTGTCTCCCCCGAAAATTTCGCGGATGAAACCCTAGTCTACTCCTCCTCTCGCCCGGCGGACATGTCCATGGCCACGGACGAAACCCGCCACCGCTCCCGGCCATTCAGGATGCGCCACGTGGCCCCAGCCACCCGCCTCCGCCGCCAGCCCGCCTGAACCCGTCGGGGCCAGCGCGCCGCCGCCTCCGGCCAGCGCCAGCGGCCGCTTCGCCCCGGCGCTTCGCGCCCGAGCCCTCCGCCGCCGTCCGCCCGAGCACCGCGCCTCCCGCCGGCCGCCAGTCGTCGCCGAGCCGCCCCTCCACCGCTCCGGCAGGAGCTCGCCGGAGCCCGAGCTCCTCCGGCCTTGTCCTTCTCTGCCGGGTGTCGCCTCCGCCGCCGGCGTCCCGTCCCCTCGCCGGAATCCCCGAGTTCATTCTGATTTTGACTAAGTCCCCGAGTTTTCAGTAATTTTCATGCATTTTCATCATGCCATAACTCTCTGTCATCGTTGCTCCGTTTTGCGTGTGTAATATGTCAAATTGTTCGTCTCGATGAGTAGATCATTTCATCTCACTGCATCATTTTCATTTGAGCTCATCTTGATGCCCGAAATGCTGTTAGAAGAGTGCTATGTGATGTTAGTTTCTGTTTCTTAACAGAACATGCACTTTTGTCATTTTTGCCATGATTGATGTGTGCACCCTATGAACTTGAGTCCTACATGTGTTTTGTAATATGCCATGTCTTCTTTACAGTGGTGCTTTCTATGTATTTTTGTGATCTCTGTGGTGACTAGCACAAGCATGCAAACTAGGTGTCTTGTTGTTGCTGATTTCAGCCCTGTTCTGCTGATATTTTTATGCCATGTTAACTTGATGCTACAGAGAGATTCATGCATATTTTGAGATACTTCAGTAAGGATGTTTTGTTATACATCATGCCCATGCCTTTTGTTATTATGTTGAGATGCTGTAGCTTGTTGTTTTGATGCTTGCAATATGCCTACTTGCTGTTTTGGACAGATTGTTGCTATAACTTGTATAGGGTGTATGTGTTGCATCGTTACTCCGTTTTGAGTGTGCTCTATATGAAACTTGCTTGATTTTGCATGTAGTTTCATATTATTATGTTGCATCCTTGTTTCGAGGTGTTTGCTTGATGTTTGTATGCATTTTGCATCAATGCCATGTTTAACTTGTTTTGCTCATATCTTCGAGGCCGTAGCTCCGAATTTAATGAACTTTATATGTAACTTGACTAGAATTTCGTGTAGATCATCGTGGTGCATCTTAAATTGCTGTTTAACAACTTGAACATAAAGTTATTCAGATCTGGACCAATTTCGAAATTTGCATACGAGGACTTACCGAAATTGTTATATGTTGTTCCCGGCCTCATTTAAACTTGCCTTGATGTGTTGCTCTTGTTTGCATCATCTCTTGCCATGAGTAGCTTCATGTAGCTTTGTCATGCATCATGCTTCGTTGTGCATCATGTCTTGTCTATGTGCGGTGTGTTTACCATGTTGTGTGCTTCTTCTTGTTAGTTCCTGTTTCGTTGTGATCGTGAGGATTCATTCGTCTACGCTTGGTTCGGCTTCTTCCGTTCATCTTCTTCATGGACTCGTTCTTCTTCCTTGCGGGATTTCAGGCAAGATGACCGCTACCCTGGATCTCACTACTATCATTGCTATGCTAGTTGCTTCGTTCTTTCGCTATGCTGCGCTACCTATCACTTGCTGCTCAAGCCTACCTAATTGCCATGTCAGCCTCTAACCTTTGTTACCCTTCCTAGCAAACCGTTGTTTGGCTATGTTACCGCTTTGCTCAGCCCCTCTTATAGCGTTGTTAGTTGCAAGTGAAGATGAAGTTTGTTCCTTGTTGGAACATGGAGATGTTGTTCCTTGTTGGAACATGTTTACTTGTTGGGATATCACAATATATCTTATATTATTAATGCATCTATATACTTGGTAAAGGGTGGAAGGCTCGGCCTTATGCCCGGTGTTTTGTTCCACTCTTGCGCCCTAGTTTCCGTCATATCGGTATTATGTTCCCGGATTTTGCGTCCCTAACGCGGTAGGGTGATTTATGGGACCCCTTGACAGTTCGCTTTGAATAAGACTTTTCCAAAGAAGGCCCAACATTGGTTTTTCCATTTGCCTCACCACCACCTATATTTCCCTTGGGAGTAATTAACCCAAGGGTCATCTTTATTTAGCCCCTCGGGCCAATGCTTGTCTAAGTGTTGGTCCAAACTACGATGCTTTTGGCGCCCCTCAAGGAAACTTGAGGTTTGGTTTTAGTTATACGGACTGCTCATCCGGTCGTGGCTCGAGAAGAGATACGCGGCTACTATCGTGGTGTCGACGCGCCGGGAGGTCTTGCTGGTCTTGTTTTATTGCTGTGGAATGTCTTGTAGCCGGGATTCCGAGACTGATCGGGTCTTCCCGGGGAGAAGGAATATCCTTCGTTGATCGCGAGAGCTTATCATGGGCTAAGTTGGGACACCCCTGCAGGGTATAAACTTTCGAGAGCCGTGCCCGCGGTTATGTGGCAGATGGGAATTTGTTAATATCCGGTTGTAGTAAACTTGAAGCAAACTCTTCTAAAAAACACCAACCGTTTGCGTAACCGTGAGTGTCTCTTTTCGGGGTTGATCGAGAGGAGAACACGGTTTATGGGTTATGTCTGACGTAAGTAGGAGTTCAGGATCACTTCTTGATCATTACTAGTTGACGACCGTTCCTTTGTTTCTCTTCTCGCTCTCATTTGCGTATGTTAGCCACCATATATGCTTAGTCGCTGTTGCAACCTCACCACTTTACCCCTTCCTTTCCCTTTAAGCTTTGCTAGTCTTGATACCCATGGTAATGGGATTGCTGAGTCCTCGTGGCTCACAGATTACTACACCACCAGTTGCAGGTACAGGTTTTGCAATGATCATGACGCGCGAGCGATGTTTGCTTGTATTGGAGTTCTTCTTCTGCTTCCTCGATCAGGGGATAGGTTCCAGGTCGGCAGCCTGGGCTAGCAGGGTGGATGTCGTTTGAGTTTCTGTTTATGTTTCATCCGTAGTCGGGTGTTGATCTTGTATATGATGTTGATGTATTCTTATGGCATTTGTGCCTTATGTATGTATCCCCATCTATTATGTAATGTTGATGTAATGATATCCACCTTGCAAAAGCGTTTCAATATCGGGTCTATCCTTGGTGGGACCGTCGAGTTCCTTTTGGATAGGGTCGCATATTGGGCGTGACAAGTTGGTATCGAGCCTCGACCGACCCTAGAGCCCCTTGATTGATCGTGTAGTTTGGGCGTTGTTGAGTCTAGAAGAAAACTGTTTTCTGAGTCTAGTTATATCGGAGAGTAGGAATTCTTTTTACTCCTCAGCCCCTTCGTCGCTCTAGTAAGGAATCTTGACGTAGGTGTTTTGAACTACCCCTCTTCCCATTCAAATTTTTTTTAGGATCACGCAGTTGGTTTTCCGGTAGTTGTTCCTCAGCTCTTTTATCCGGTGCATTTCTCGTCAAGTCGACTCGACCATCTTCATCTTTGCCAAGTTCAATCCTCAGTTCTTCCTCCGATGTCGTTGTTTTTCCTTGTCCGAAGTTGTCCTTGTTTTTCCCACCCGCCCACCCTTCTTCTTCTCGGAACCGGAGTCCGTTATTGAGTATCCATCCTACTCGTGCGAAGCCATTGCTTTGTTTCCTCAATGATTTCAACCGGTGTTTTCTCTTCAAGATATGCGTCGGTTCCCCTTCCAAGTTGCCTGTGTTTTCCCGCCCTCCCACCCCTTTTATTTCCGGAGTCTGAGTCTTTATTCGAGCAATCAATTTCATCCGTGCGGAGTATCTTCAGTCTTTTCTCAATTGTTTCAACCGGTGAATTCTCGTCTCGTTCGTCATTCTTCATCTCTTTCTTCTCCGGTGGACTCAATTCAAGTTTTTCGGGTTAATCGTATTCTTTTCCTTCGAAGTGTTCTCTTTGCTCGTTCGCCTCTCGCTAGCTTATCATTCCGGAGTTCCGAAGTCATCTCAGGAGATTCGTCTGTGTTCCAATTAATTCGAGGTTGTCACCTCAGTCAAATATTTCAATCGTTCCGGTGCATCATCTATCTCGTCAACAATCCTTTCCAACGGTGTTTTCTCTTCAGTGGGCCCTAACCCACAGGTCTTTCCCAGGATCTTGCCTGACTCTTCTAATTTCCCGGAGTTATTCTCAATTCTTTTCAAGTGTGACGTCAGAATGAATTTCATCAGTCACTTGCCTTTTCCAAGATCTCTTTCAAATTCTTTTCATTATTGGCTCAACCTCTTCGCTTTTCATTCTTCCAGAGTACCTCATTAATTTTGGTGGTGTTTTCTCGTCGTCATTTGAAGATCGAAGAAGATTTCCTCTTAAATCTTGTCCGTTCTCCCGAAGATTTGTGGTGCTAGCTCGATGTTATCCTATCAATTTGTTTTCAGTTGTGCACTTCTTTTCATCCATCCGGAGTATGTCAGGAGTTCTTTTCCTATTTCTTTTCACCGGAGGCCTTTATTCCAGAAGAATTCTTGTCCTCATATTTCAGCTACCGTTATCCAATTATCCCGGTGCCTCGTTCAAGTATTCGTTAATCAGTTCGCGATCTCTTCGCTCTTTTGCATCTAAATCCCCTCTAGCTTATTGGTTCTTCTAATTCTTCCCGGTGATTCATTCTCTTCCATCAGTCATTTCCGAATTCTTACGGTGGTTCGTTCAAGATTCTTTTTCCTTGTGTATCATCTGCATTCATTCGCTCTTTCCAAATCCTACCGGTGGTTCATGAAGACTCACTCAAGTTTTGTGCTATATTCCCCTTAATTCTTTTTCAAGAAGAATAAGTAATATGCAAAATCCATTGCTTGTCATCAATTTAATTTGATGAAGGATAAGCATACAATAAATCGCATTCTTATTTCATCCAAGTGTTTAATCCCTTCCTTCAGAGTTTGTTCTTGATGAATAAATTCTAGTTCCAAATGTTCTCTATCTTTTCTTTTCCGGAGTTCAATTTCCTCGGCCATTTCGTCGGAACCTCCATCTAAATCATCGCAAGGCTCATCTTATTTTTTCATCCTTCATTTCTATCTCATCATCCTTTTTGTTACCAGAGTTCTTCACGGTGGTTCTTCATGATTTAATTCATTTCTTCAAGAGTTCATCAAGATTTTGTTGGCGGAGTTCAAGTATCTTTTCTTCTTGCATCTCGAAGTGCAATTAAATCTCCGTATTCTTTTGAAGTGGAGTTTTGCATTTCTTCGTTCTTGTCAGCTATCCAATCATTTTCGTTTGTGGCCGGTTATCACCTTATGATCTTGAGATGTTACCTATAAGACCACAACAAGCTTATTATTTTCATTGTTGATTTTCTCAACAATTCCGTTTAAACCTTCCTTCTAAAGATGCTTTCAATTTCATTCGTGGAACAAGTTGTCATATTCTTATCCGTTCTTTTCATTAAACTTTTTCAATTCTTTCCGGAGGTTTTGTGTCATGTCTTCATCAAGTATCATTCCATCCTCTCAAGTTCAAGTTCTATTCCTCCATGTTTTAGCCGGAGTGCTGCCTAAATCCTTTCAGTCTTATTCGTTTCTTTTCTCATTCTAACCACTCCGGTTAGAACGAGTGCTTTCAGAGTCTATCTTGATTCCGTGAGTTTTGATTCTCGTCATTCTCGTCGTTCCTCTCTTCTTCTCGAGTGCTCTCGATTCTTTGCTTCTTCTCTCGAGTTCTTGTTTTACCTCATTCCTTTTTCCCTTCCGTCTCGGTCCTAAGATCTCGGGACGAGATCTCTTGTTAGTGGAGGAGTGTTGTAACGCCCCGGATTCGATGCGCCAGGTGTCCGCCAGTTATTCGTCGTCTTTGCCATGTCATGTGCTTGCGTGTTGCACTTTGCCATGTCATCATCTGCATTTCATATCATGTCATCATGTGCATTTCATTTTGCATACGTGTTCGTCTCATGCATCCGAGCATTTTCCCCGTTGTCCGTTTCGCAATCCGGCACTCCTATGTCTCCCGGCGCTCCCTTTTGCCTCTTTTCGTATGCGGGTGTTAAACGGTCTCGGAATGGACCGAGGTTTGTCAAGCGGCCTTGGTATAGCACATGTAGTCCGCCTGTCAAGTTTCGGATCTTTTGGAGGTCGTTTGATACTCCAACGGTTAACCGGGTAACCGTAAAAGCCCCTTTCTCTTTACAGCCCAACACCCCTCCCAAAGTGGCCCAAAACCCAGCAAACTCCCCTCCATGCTCTCGGTCGTTCGATCACGATCGTGTGGCCGAAAACCGCACCTCATTTGGAGCCTCCTAGCTCACTCTACCTATAAATATGTGTCTCCCCCGAAAATTTCGCGGATGAAACCCTAGTCTACTCCTCCTCTCGCCCGGCGGACATGTCCGCGCGCCGCCGGACGAAACCCGCCGCCGCTCCCGGCCATTCAGGACGCGCCACGTGGCCCCAGCCACCCGCCTCCGCCGCGGCCCGCCCGAGCCCGTCGGGGCCAGCGCCCGCCGCCTCCGGAAGCGCCCAGCGCCGCTTCGCCCGGCTGCGCTTCGCGCCGAGCCCTCCGCCGCCGTCCGCGGAGCACCGCGCCTCCGCGGCCGCCCGATCGTCGCCGAGCCGCCCTCCACCGCTCGGCAGGGGAGCTCGCCGAGCCCGAGCTCCTCCGGCCTTGTCCTTCTCTGCCGGGTGTCGCCTCCGCCGCCGGCGTCCCGTCCCCTCGCCGGAACCCCGCCGCCGGTCGTCTCCCCGGCCAGATCCGGCCTGGCAGCGGCCGGATCCGCCGCTCCCTGGCCGCTGGCCTTCTCCGCCCGCCTCCGTCGAGCGCCATCGCGGCAGCGGTCATGGCCGATCGGGAGAGCCCGATCTGCCGCCGCGTTGACCTCGCATGGCCCCTGCAGGCCTCGGTCCCGCCGGCCCAGCCTGCCCAGCGAGCGGGCCTGCTCGCTCTGGCCTGCTAAGCCGCTTCTTCGACCGGGCGAAGCCCTGTGGTGGAGCCCTCAAAGTCACGCTTCGGCGTCTTTTAGCTTACCCGCGCTCATTCTGATTTTGACTAAGTCCCCGAGTTTTCAGTAATTTTCATGCATTTTCATCATGCCATAACTCTCTGTCATCGTTGCTCCGTTTTGCATGTGTAATATGTCAAATTGTTCGTCTCGATGAGTAGATCATTTCATCTCATTGCATCATTTTCATTTGAGCTCATCTTGATGCCCGAAATGCTGTTAGAAGAGTGCTATGTGATGTTAGTTTCGCTTTCTTAATGTAACATGCACTTTTGTCATTTTTGCCATGATTGATGTGTGCACCCTATGAACTTGAGTCCTACATGTGTTTTGTAATATGCCATGTCTTCTTTACAGTGGTGCTTGCTATGTATTTTTGTGATCTCGGTGGTGACTAGCACAAGCATGCAAACTAGGTGTCTTGTTGTTGCTGATTTCAGCCCTGTTCTGCTGATATTTTTATGCCATGTTAACTTGATGCTACAGAGAGATCCATGCATATTTTGAGATACTTCAGTAAGGATGTTCTGTTATACATCATGCCCATGCCTTTTGTTATTATGTTGAGATGTTGTAGCTTGTTGTTTTGATGCTTGCAATATGCCTACTTGCTGTTTTGGACAGATTGTTGCTATAACTTGTATAGGGTGTATGTGTTGCATCGTTGCTCCATTTTGAGTGTGCTCTATATGAAACTTGCTTGATTTTGTATGTAGTTTAATATTATCATGTTGCATCCTTGTTTCGAGGTGTTTGCTTGATGTTTGTATGCATTTTGCATCAATGCCATGTTTAACTTGTTTTGCTCATATCTTTGAGGCCGTAGCTCCGAATTTAATGAACTTTATATGTAACTTGACTAGAATTTCGTGTAGATCATCGTGGTGCATCTTAAATTGCTGTTTAAAAACTTGAACATAAATTTATTCAGATCTGGACCAATTTCGAAATTTGCATATGAGGACTTACCGGAATTGTTATATGTTGTTCCCGGCCTCATTTAAACTTGCCTTGATGTGTTGCTCTTGTTTGCATCATCTCTTGCCATGAGTAGCTTCATGTAGCTTTGTCATGCATCATGCTTGGTTGTGCATCATGTCTTGTCTATGTGCGGTGTGTTTACCATGTTGTGTGCTTCTTCTTGTTAGTTCCTGTTTCGTTGCGATCGCGAGGATTCGTTCGTCTACGCTTGGTTCGGCTTCTTCCGTTCATCTTCTTCATGGACTCGTTCTTCTTCCTTGCGGGATTTCAGGCAAGATGACCGCTACCCTGGATCTCACTACTATCATTGCTATGCTAGTTGCTTCGTTCTTTCGCTATGTTGCGCTACCTATCACTTGCTGCTCAAGCCTACCTAATTGCCATGTCAGCCTCTAACCTTTGTTACCCTTCCTAGCAAACCGTTGTTTGGCTATGTTACCGCTTTGCTCAGCCCCTCTTATAGCGTTGTTAGTTGCAGGTGAAGATGAAGTTTGTTCCTTGTTGGAACATGGAGATGTTGTTCCTTGTTGGAACATGTTTACTTGTTGGGATATCACAATATATCTTATATTATTAATGCATCTATATTCTTGGTAAAGGGTGGAAGGCTCGGCCTTATGCATGGTGTTTTGTTCCACTCTTGCCGCCCTAGTTTCCGTCATATCGGTATTATGTTCCCGGATTTTGCGTCCCTAAGGCGGTCGGGTGATTTATGGGACCCCCTTAACAGTTCGCTTTGAATAAGACTTTTCCAGCAAGGCCCAACATTGGTTTTTACATTTGCCTCACCACCACCTATATTTCCCTTGGGAGTAATTAACCAAGGGTCATTTTTATTTAGCCCCCCGGGCCAATGCTTGTCTAAGTGTTGGTCCAAACTAGAGTGCTTTGCAGCGCCCCCTCAAGGAAACTTGAGGTTTGGTTTTAGTTGTACGGACTGCTCATCCGGTCGTGGCCTGAGAAGAGATACTGCGGCTACTATCGTGGTGTCGGCACGCCGGGAGGTCTTGCTGGTCTTGTTTTATTGCTGTGGAATGTCTTGTAGCCGGATTCGAGACTGATCGGTCTTCCGGGAGAAGGAATATCCTTCGTTGATCGCGAGAGCTTATCATGGGCTAAGTTGGGACACCCTGCGCAGGTATAAACTTTCGAGAGCCGTGCCCGCGGTTATGTGGCAGATGGGAATTTGTTAATATCCGATTGTAGTAAACTTGAAGCAAACTCTTCTAAAATACACCAACCGTGTGTGTAACCGTGAGTGTCTCTTTTCGGGGTTGATCGAGAGGAGAACACGGTTTCTGGGTTATGTCTGACGTAAGTAGGAGTTCAGGATCACTTCTTGATCATTACTAGTTGACGACCGTTCCTTTGTTTCTCTTCTCGGTCTCATTTGCGTATGTTAGCCACCATATATGCTTAGTCGCTGCTGCAACCTCACCACTTTACCCCTTCCTTTCCCTTTAAGCTTTGCTAGTCTTGATACCCATGGTAATGGGATTGCTGAGTCCTCGTGGCTCACAGATTACTACACCACCAATTGCAGGTACAGGTTTTGCAATGATCATGACGCGAGAGCGATGTTTGCTTGTTTTGGAGTTCTTCTTCTGCTTCCTCGATCAGGGGATAGGTTCCAGGTCGGCAGCCTGGGCTAGCAGGGTGGATGTCGTTTGAGTTTCTGTTTATGTTTCATCCGTAGTCGGGTGTTGATCTTGTATATGATGTTGATGTATTCTTATGGCATTTGTGCCTTATGTATGTATCCCCATCTATTATGTAATGTTGATGTAATGATATCCACCTTGCAAAAGCGTTTCAATATGCGGGTCTATCCTTGGTGGGACCGTCGAGTTCCTTTTGGATAGGGTCGCATATTGGGCGTGACATGGCAAGTCTCTTTACTCGTTACGTAATGCATCATTCCGTAACTAACTCATTAGCTACATTGCTTGCAGGGCTTATAGTGATGTGCATTACCGAGAGGGCCCAGAGATACCTCTCCGACAATCGGAGTGACAAAACCTAATCTCGAAATACGCCAACTCAATATGTACCTTTGGAGACACCTGTAGAGCTCCTTTATAATCAGCCAGTTATGTTGTGACGTTTGGTAGCACACAAAGTGTTCCTCCGGTAAACGGGAGTTGCATAATCTCATAGTTATAGGAACTTGTATAAGTCATGAAGAAAGCAATAGCAACATACTAAACGATCAAGTGCTAAGCTAACGGAATGGGTCAAGTCAATCACATCATTCTCCTAATGAAGTGATCTTGTTAATCAAATGACAACACATGTCTATGGTTAGCAAACATAACCATCTTTGATCAATGAGCTAGTCAAGTAGAGTCATACTAGTGACATTTAAGTTTGTCTATGTATTAAAAAATGTATCATGTTTCCGGTTAATACAATTCTAGCATGAATAATAAACAATTATCATGATATGAGGAAATAAATAATAACTTTATTATTGCCTCCAGGGCATATTTCCTTCACCGCCGGCCTACCGGTCTGCTGCCGCTCCCCAGTCCGCATCCACATCGCCTCGGCCGCCCGCACTGCTCCAACTTTTTTTTTTATACTGCTCGCGCCGGCTATCTCGGCCTGCTCCGCGGATGGCCGGTTGCTCTGTTCCGCCTGCCGTTTCCACCTCCTTCGCTCGTGGCCGGCTGCTGCTCCGCCTGCGTGCCCCATCCCGGGCCGTCTGCTGACTCGCCGTTAGCTGGCCATCCCGGGCTTATAGTGATGTGCATTACCGAGAGGGCCCAGAGATACCTCTCCGACAATCGGAGTGACAAAACCTAATCTCGAAATACGCCAACTCAACATGTACCTTTGGAGACACCTGTAGAGCTCCTTTATAATCACCCAGTTATGTTGTGACGTTTGGTAGCACACAAAGTGTTCCTCCGGTAAACGGGAGTTGCATAATCTCATAGTTATAGGAACTTGTATAAGTCATGAAGAAAGCAATAGCAACATACTAAACGATCAAGTGCTAAGCTAACGGAATGGGTCAAGTCAATCACATCATTCTCCTAGTGAAGTGATCTTGTTAATCAAATGACAACACATGTCTATGGTTAGGAAACATAACCATCTTTGATCAATGAGCTAGTCAAGTAGAGGCATACTAGTGACATTTAAGTTTGTCTATGTATTCACACATGTATCATGTTGTTGGTTAATACAATTCTAGCATGAATAATAAACATTTATCATGATATGAGGAATAAATAATAACTTTATTATTTCCTCTAGGGCATATTTCCTTCACCGCCGGCCTACCGGTCTGCTGCCGCTCCCCAGTCCGCATCCACATCGCCTCGGCCGCCCGCACTGCTCTGACTGCTCGCGCCGGCTATCTCGGCCTGCTCCGCGCATGGCCGGTTGCTCTGTTCCGCCTGTCGTTTCCACCTGCTTTGCTCGTGGCCGGCTGCTGCTCCGCCTGTGTGCCCCATCCCGGGCCGTCTGCCGACTCGCCGTTAGGTGGCCGCGCCGCCTCGCGCTGCTCCGGCCTCGCACCACCGGCTGCCGCCTCGTGCCTGGCCCCGCTCCTCTACCTGGCCAGAGTCACGTCTGCGCCGTTGCGCCGCTTCCGCCCCGTGCCGACTTCGCCCCCCGCGCCGGCTGCCCAGCTACTCGACCGCTCCGCCCGGCTCCCCACGGCCGCCTCCACGCCGCCTGCTCCGGCCGCTGCAGGCTTCGCAGGCGGGCCTCGCAACCCGCCCGCCGGCTTCTCCCACAACCTGGCTCGCCTGGCTGGCTGCCGGCTCCCCCGCAACCCGCCCGCCGGCTTTGCCCACAACCCGGCCCGCCTGGCCGGCTGCCGGCTCCCCACTCGCCCGCTGGCGGCTCCCGCCGTTCGGCTGCCCGTGGCCGGCTGAAAAAGAAAAAAGGGGCGCGTGCATCCGGCTGCCCAGGGCCGGCTGAGGAAGAAAATATAAACGGCCGACTGCTCGCGTGATCCATCCGGCTGCTTGGGCATAAGAAAAAAAAGAGAAGTGCCCAAGCCGGCTGGAGAGAAAGAAAAAAGAAAGAAGGGCCGGCTCCCCGCGTGGAGTCGGATAGAAAGGGAGAAGAGAAAAGAAAGGGTCGGATGTCCAAGTCAACGGCCGACTGACTGTCACCGCCTGCTATAAGAGAAAAAGAAAGAAGACAAAGTAGTTGCCGGGAGATCCGGCCCGACTGCTCAGCAGTCGGCCCAAATCTCGGGCTACACCGAAGTACTGACGCGCTTCGCCAAGAAGAAGACGTAGTAGTTGCGGGAGATCCGGCCGACCGCTCGCCATCGGCCCGGATCTCGAGGCTACACCCATGGAGTCTGACGCGCGCGCCAAGAAGAAGACATAGTAGTTGTCGCGAGATCCGGCCCGCCGCTCGTGCGCCGGCCATCTCGGGGCTACCTGTGGCGCGGCGACGCCTGCCAAGAAGAAGACATAGTAGTTCTTTGGAGATCCGCACGATCGCCGCTCAGCGATCGGCCCAGATCTCGGGCTACCGATGGCAGGTGTTGACGCGCTTCGCCAAGAAGAAGACATAGTAGTTGCCGGAGATCCGCCCGACCGCTCTCTGGTTGGCCCAGATCTGGGGCTACACCAATGGTCTTGTTGACGCACCTACCCGAAGAAGAAGACATAGTAGATGCCGGAGATCCGCCCGACCGCCGGAAGACGGCCCAGATCTCGGGGCTACACCAATGAGTGGGACTGGCGCGCCGCCAAGAAGAAGACAAAGTAGTTGCCGGGAGATCCGGCCCGACTGCTCAGCAGTCGGCCCAAATCTCGGGGGCTTCACCCAGTGGGTGCGCTGGCGCGCCCCCATGCAAGATTGCAAACAAGAGAAGAGGTTTGTCCGGCTGCCAGCAGCCGGCAGGAGAAAAAAGGCGCTGCAAGACGCTTCGCCGCCTGGCCGGTCGAGCCTGACCGGCCGGGACCCCCCCCTTCGAGCACCCGGAGGCTCGAAGGCTACACCCAGGGGGTGCACCGGCGCACTCCGCAAGCGCCGAGCCGCGCCGGCTGTCTTCAGCAAACTCCGCCTCGACTACATGAAAATCAATGTGAGCTCCTCACCCACATTTTTTTTTGCATCACGCAAGTACGGATAATCCCGAGCGATGCTCGGGGATAATCTCCGCATTTTATTACAGTTGCATCACTGTTCGCCCCGGCGCCAGCCAGAGTTGGCCCGGGGGCTGGCCGCTTAGCCTGAGACATTAGTTCCCGCAGACGTCTTAGTAGCGTGCGCGGTACCAAAGGCCCACTCTCAGACACAGTCCACAGAGCGGCTGTCCGACTGGCAAGAGTGAATGCTGGAGGCCACCCACGCGAAAAACGTCTGGGAAGAAAAATGGTTCGGGCGACCCGGCCGTTTCCTTTACAAGTATCTGCTCGGTCGAATCTGCTCCCAGACTCTGAGTACTGTACACTCCACTTCGCGGCCCACTCTCAGCCACAGACCGCAGAGCGGCTGTGCGGCGAGCGAGAGCACAAGCCAAAAAGCGGAGGGAACACGAAAAAGATTGAAGGGGGCTCGGATGAAACCGAGTCGGCACCCTCCGCATAAAACTTGCAATGCTAAAAGCAGACATTTGATATATCTGCATGGACTAACTTTGTCTTTTTCATGATCATTTCCATGAACACTCGCCAAAAAACCTCCGCCCAACTTTGCCAAGTTGCCCGGAGGCTTGGGGGCTACTGTCGGCGTAATTGTACATGGATACCCCGAAGACGGCGAGACAATAAATCAAGACATCGGGCTAGCAAAACCCCTCAGTCCGACTGCCCGGCCGCTCCTGCCGGCTCCCCGTCCGACTGCTCTGCCCGGCCGGCTGCCGGGCAGCCGACTGCGCCAACCAGCCGGCTGCCGACTGCAGCCCGATCCGACACCGACAAGACCCTGACATGGCGGCCATACCGCGGACGAGACAGCTGTACCTCGATGCCATCATGTATAGCATCACTTGTCCCCTGGCACTATTTATGAAGTGACCCAGGGGACAAGCATGACACCCCACCATCCCCCCTTGCTCCATACCACCACATAGCTTAGATAGTAAGCTACATCCACACTATATATAGCCATCCATCCATCCATCCACCCGGATATGCACTCACGCATGAGCACAAACATGCTCACGGCCACGAGCCATGAGCATGGCCGGCCACTAGAGCATGCCACATATGAGACATATAGAAAGCCAGATGCATATGGCAGTAAGCTTAGATACATCTCCAGGAGCAACTCTATACCAGATATACCACATATACTCGGACATGCAGGAGTAGGGGTGTTATCTCTCCGTAGAGCCCCGAACCTGGGTAAAGTAGCGCGTGCTACTCGCATACCCGTCCCTGGATATTCCGGCAGCAGTCTTACCCTCATACTAAGCCACCTTGTGGCACATGTCGTATAGCACCCCCCGTGAGAATACCACAACACACATACCCGTCACCCAACGCGCGGCCTATCATGCGAAAGGTCATGCAGTACCTCGACCATGATCAATTGCCTCCCGATTTATCGTCAACCTACATAAGCTACACAGTGATGGCCCAAATGCAAAATGAAGGGTTTGATTCACACAACATGCCAATAACGAGTGTTGCCACTGTGTCGGGTGAGTCTTCAGCGACAATTTTGCGAGAGGGAGGGTGAAGTGTGTATGTAATTAACCCCTCTCTCTCTCTCTCTGTGTGTGTGTGTGGGTGTGCGCATATTCGGCACTGCTCCGTCCTGTGTGTTGGAACTGCCCGATTTCCATCATAATGTTGGCTAAACAATGTACATATGTATAAATACAAGTGGTTAAGAAAGAGTTCGTGCATAGTTTTGAAGGTTGGAGTGTAGAAATACTCTCGTCATTGATCAGCTTGATGACATGTAACTGTGTCCACCAAGTGAATCGGTAACAACAGATTATGTGTTTAGGAATAGCTTGATTGAAGTTCAAGAATGTGCATGTACATGCACACTTCATGAACTATCAGTGAGAGGATGACTAGGTTGTTCTGGTGATCGCGGATCAGGACACTGAGTTGAGGCCTACCTGATCTTTGTCCGGTGGCATGTTACGAAAACAGGTAGTAGTAGCCAGCATTTGTTGTGTTGTCGTCTCGAGGAATTGGATCATTGCCATTTGAATGCTTGGAATCACGAGTCATCGGCAAGTTAAGCTTATTTTCCTCGCAAAACTTTACCATGCGAATTTGTAATATTCTTTGTGCTATTTAAGCTTATTTTTAAAAAACTATAGCACTGCCTAACAATTCTTAGTAGCTTGTACTCAACAAATGCTAGCTACAAACCCGCCGACGTTCGATCATTGGATCGTGGTCGTGGGTGGGTGCCGGTCTCTGTCTTACAGACCCGATGATGTGGGTCCACTTGCAGACAGCAAGATCCCTGTTGATGTGAGGTGTGCACGCGCAGTTGTGCGTCATTTGAGCATACATCGAGAACTTGCGGGAAATTCATGGAGCTTGCTCAGCTTCCGATGCCACTGTCAAGGCACTTGGTCACCACCGACGGCAACGACTTGCCCGAGGCCGCGATCCTGGAGCGTGCCGCCATGGCCGGCTTCGTGGGACTACTCTGTCAGCTCAGAGACCTCGCCCAGTACGTTGCTCATGTCCTTCCATCCCCCCGTCCTGGAATGCACTGCTAGTTCAATCTTCCCTTGGTTTCTGTACCCGCTCTTGATCTTCTTCAGACTCGCCGCGGAGGTGTCCCATGGCCTGCACGACCAGGCCACGGCCGCGTCTGCGAGGGCGCGCGGCGGCTTGAGGCGGAGCTGCCGCCCGTCGAGGAACGTATGTGCCGTCGTCAAAATGAACAGCCTTGCTTACGACACCATGACGTCGCCGCCATTGTGGATTCCAATTCTAGTACGCAGCAGATGCAGGCCACCGAGTGGATTGGCGGCATGCAGATGTCCCCACAAGGCTTGTGTCCGGAGGAATAATATGCAAATTTCAAACCTTGGTACCCACACACACACTCCATAGTTCAACCAAATGAACTCTGACAAGAAAGTTACCTTTGAAGTTGTGCGTGATCTAGAGGAGGTCGTGTTGGATTGTAGTACGGACATAAATGAATAAAAAATAATTTTCCTCGAACACAATCTAAAGTCACGTTACATAAGAGCATCACTAGCAGATCTGCTTAAAGCTTGTCGCTGATTACTTGTATTTGTGTCGGTAATTCCTCGAAGAGGAGGGGTGATTCAGTACAACAATGGTAAGTATTTTCCTTGGTTATGAAATCAAGGTTATCAATCTAGTAGGAGAACCAAGCAACACTATGTAAACAACACCTGCACACAAACAACAAAAACTTACAACCCAACACGTAAGAGGGGTTGTCAATCGCTCATCGGTACTGAAATAGATTAAATTGTATGACATTTGATAAATAGATCTAACTAAATACAAAAATAAAATAAATAAATAATGCAGCAATGTATTTTGGTCTTAATATGATAATAAATAGACTCAGGGGCCGTAGATTTCACTAGAGACCTCTCTTGAGAAAATAGCATACGATGGGTAGAAAAATTACTGTTGGACAAATGACAGAACAGCAAATAATTATGACGATATCCAAGGCGATGATTATGTATATAGGCATCATGTCCAAGATTAGTACACCGACTCCTGCCTGCATCTACTACTATTACTCCACACATCGACCGCTATCCAGCAGACATCTAGTGTATTAAGTTCATAGAAAAATGAGTAATACAATAAGAACCATGACATGATGTAGACAAGACCTATTCATATAATAATAGACCCCATCTTGTTATCCTTAATAGCAACGATACATCCATGTCATGTATCTTTCTGTTACTGAAATTGAGCACCACAAGATCAAACCATTACAAAGCACATTGCTACGTCTTGAGCTTGCGTTGGTTTTCCCGAAGAGGAGAGGATGATGCAGCACAGTAACGTAAGTATTTCCCTCAGTTTTTGAGAACCAAGGTATCAATCCAGTAGGAGGCCACGCACAAGTCCCTCGTACCTGCACAAAACGATAGCTGCTCGCAACCAACGCGATTAGGGGTTGTCAATCCCTTCACGGTCACTTACGAGAGTGAGATCTGATAGAGATAATATTTTTGGTATTTTTGGTATAAAGATGCAAAGTGAAAAGCAAAGGAAAAAAATAAAGCAAGTATAAAAGTGATGGAGATTGATATGATAAGAATAGACCCGGGGGATATAGGTTTCACTAGTGGCTTCTCTCAAGAGCATAAGTATTCTACGGTGGGTGAACAAATTACTATTGAGAAATTGACAGAATTGAGCACAGTTATGAGGTTATCTAGGTATGATCAAGTATATAGGCATCACGTCCGAGACAAGTAGATCGAAACGATTCTGCATCTACTACTATTACTCCACTCATCGACCGCTATCCAGCATGCATCTAGAGTATTAAGTTAAAAACAGAGTAACGCCTTAAGCAAGATGACATGATGTAGAGGAATAAATTCAAGCAATATGATAAATACCCCATCTTGTTATCCTCGATGGCAACAATACAATACGTGTCTTGCAACCCTTTCTGTCACTGGGTAAGGACACCGCAAGATTGAACCTAAAGCCATGCACTTCTCCCATTGCAAGAACTACCAATCTAGTTGGCCAAACCAAACGGATAATTCGAAGAGACTTGCAAATATAACTCAATCATACATAAAAGAATTCAGAGAAGATTCAAATATTATTCATAGATAAGCTGGATCATAAACCCACAATTCATCGGTCTCAACAAACACACCGCAAAAATAAGATTACATCGAATAGATCTCCACGAGAGAGGGGGAGAACATTGTATTGAGATCCAAAAAGAGAGAAGAAGCCATCTAGCTACTAGCTATGGACCCGAAGGTTTGAAGTAAACTACTCACACTTCATCGGAGAGGCTATGGTGTTGATGTAGAAGCCCTCCGTGATGGATGCCCCCTCCGGCGGAGCTCCGGAACAAGCCCCAAGATGGGATCTCGTGGATACAGGAAGTTGCGGCGGTGGAATTAGGTTTTTGGCTCCTGTTCTGGTCGTTTGGGGGTACGTAGGTATATATAGGAGGAAGGAGTACGTCGGTGGAGCAACAGGAGTCCACGAGGCAGTGGGCGCGCCATAGGGGGGGGCGCCCCCACCCTCGTGACCGTCTCTGTTACTTCTTGGAGTAGGGTCCAAGTCTCCTTGATCACATTCGGTGAGAAAATCACGTTTCCAAAAGTTTCATTCCGTTTGGACTCCGTTTGATATTATGTTTCTTTGAAACACTGAAAAAGGCAAAAAACAGCAATTCTGGGTTGGGCCTCCGGTTAATAGGTTAGTCCCAAAAATAATATAAAAGTGGAAAATAAAGCCCATTATAGTCCAAAACAGTAGATAAAGTAGCATGGAGCAATCAAAAATTATAGATACGTTGGAGACGTATCGGGCATTCCCAAGCTTAATTCCTGCTCATCCTCGAGTAGGTAAATGATAAAAAGATAATTTTTGATGCGGAGTGATACTTTGGCATAATTTCAATGTAAATATTCTTAATCATGGTATGAATATTCAGGTCTGAAAGATTCAAGACAAAAGTTCATATTGGCATAAAAATAATAATACTTCAAGCATACTAACTAAGCAATTATGTCTTCTCGAAATAACATGGCCAAAGAAAGTTATCCCTACAAAATCATATAGTCTGGCTATGCTCCATCTTCCCCACACAAAGTATTTAAATCATGCACAACCCCGATGACAAGCCAAGCAATTGTTTCATACTTTAACATTTTCAAAAAAAAATCAATCTTCACGCAATACATGAGTGTGAGCCATGGATATAGCACTATAGGTGGAATAGAACGGTGGTTGTGAAGAAGACAAAAAGGGAGAAGATAGTCTCACATCAACTAGGCGTATCAACGGGCTATGGAGATGCCCATCAATAGATATCAACATGAGTGAGTAGGGATTGCCATGCAACGGATGCACTAGAGCTATGAGCATATGAAAGCTCAACAAAAGAAACTAAGTTGGTGTACATCCAACTCGCTTGCTCATGAAGACCTAGGGCATTTTGAGGAAGCCCGTCATTGGAATATACAAGCCAAGTTCTATAATGAAAAACTCCCACTAGTATATGAAAGTGACAAAATGAGAGACTCTCTATCATGAAGATCATGGTGCTACTTTGAAGCACAAGTGTGGTAAAAGGATAGTAACATTGTCCCTTCTCTCTTTTTCTCTCATTTTTTTATTTGGGCCATTTCTATTTTTTATGGCCTCTTTTCTTTCTCTTTTTTTCGTCCGGAGTCTCATCCCGACTTGTGGGGGAATCATAGTCTCCATCATCCTTTCCTCACTTGGGACAATGCTCTAATAATGATGATCATCACACTTCTATTTTTCTTACAACTCAACAATTACAACTCGATACTTAGAACAAAATATGACTCTATATAAATGCCTCCGGCGGTGTACCGGGATATGCAATGATTCATGAGTGACATGTATGAAAGAATTATGAAAGGTGGCTTTGCCACAAATACGATGTCAACTACATGATCATGCTAGCAATATGACAATGATGGAGCGTTTCATAATAAACGGAACGATGGAAAGTTGCATGGCAATATATCTCGGAATGGCTATGGAAATGCCATGATAGGTAGGTATGGTGGCTGTTTTTAGGAAGATATATGGTGGGTGTATGATTCCGGCAAAAATTGCGCGTTATTAGTGAGGCTACCAATGGTGGAAGGATGGGAAAAAGTGCGTATAATCCATGGACTCAAAATTAGTCATAAAGAAATCATATACTTATTGGAAAAATATAAGTTATCAAAGCAAAGTGTTACGCGCATGCTCCTAGGGGGATAGATTGGTAGGAAAAGACCATCGCTCGTCCCCGACCGCCACTCATAAGGAAGACAATCAATAAATAAATCATGCTCCGAGTTCATCACATAACGGTTCACCATACGTGCATGCTACGGGAATCACAAACTTCAGCACAAGTATTCTTTAAATTCACAACTACTCAACTAGCATGACTCTAATATCACTATCTTCATATCTCAAAACAATTATCAAGCATCAAACTTATCTAAGTATTCAACGCACTCAAAATAAAGTTTCACATATCTTGAATACCAAGTATATTAACATTAAGCAAATTACCATGCTATTAACGACTCTCAAAATAATATAAGTGAAGCATGAGAGATCAAGTTTCTTTAAAACAAATCCACCACCGTGCTCTAAAAGGTCTAAGTGAAGCACTAGAGCAAAAATTATCACGCTCAAAAGATATAAGTGAAGCACAATGAGCAAAACTATCAAGCTCAAAAGATATAAGTGAAGCACATAGAGTATTCTATCAAATTCCAATTCATATATGGCTCTCTCAAAAGGTGTGTACAGAAAGGATGATTGTGGTAAACTAACAAGCTTAGACACAAATAATACAAGACGCTCCAAGCAAAAGAGGACGAAAGAGGGGATGCCTTCCGGGGCATCCCCAAGCTTTGACTTTTTAGTGTCCTTGGATTATCTTGGGGGTGCCATGGGCATCCCCAAGCTTAGGCTCTTGCCACTTCTTGTTCCATAATCCATCAAAAGAATTCACCCAAAACTTGAAAACTTCACAACACAAAACTCAATAGAAATCTCGTGAGCTCCGTTAGAGAAAGAAAACAAAAGACTACTTTAAGGTACTGTAATGAACTCATTCTTTATTTATATTGGTGTTAACCTAATGTATTCCAACTTCTCTATGGATCATAAACTATTTTACTAGCCATAGAATCATCAAAATAGCAAACAACACACGCAAAACAGAATCTATCAAAAACAAAACAGTCTGTAGTAATCTGTAACTAACGCAAACTTCTGGAACTCAAACAATTCTACCAAAATTAGACAATATGGAAAAAAAAATTATTGATCAGCAGCAATTGGAATCAGTATTTTATCACGGTCTGGTGATTTTTAAAAATTCAGTCACTGAGCGCAAAGTTTCTGGAAATTACAGCAAGATCAAATAACTATCATCCAAGAAGATCCAATAGGTTTAACTTGGCACAAACACTAATTAAAAGATAAAACTACATATAAACACAGGCTAGATGGATTATTTATTCCTAAACAGAAGCAAAAACAAAAAAAAACTAAAAATAAATTGGGTTGCCTCCCAACAAGCGCTATTGTTTAACGCCCCTAGCTAGGCATTGAGATTCAATGATGCTCACAAGAAAGGCAAGAATTGAGGCACAAAGAGAGCATCATAAAACATGTGACAAACACACTTAAGTCTAACATACTTACTATGCATAGGCATATTATAGGCAAACAAATTATAGTAGCAAGCAAAAACTAGCATATGCAAGGAAGCGGAAAGGAACAATAACAATCTCAACATAACGAGAGGTAAATTAGTAACATGAAAATTTCTATAACCATATTTTCCTCTCTCATAATAATTACATGTAGGATCATAGGCAAATTCAACAAAATAGCTATCACAAAGTATATTCTCAACACGTTCCACATGCATGCAAAGTTGATACTCTTCCAAAATAGTGGGATTATCATTAACTAAAGTCATGACCTTTCCGAACCCACTTTTATCAAAAACTTCATAAGATTGAACATTATCCAAATATGTGGGATCTAAAGTTGAAACTCTTCCAAACCCACTTTCAATATTATTGCAAACATTATTATCAATCTCATATTCATCATGGGGATTAAATAAATTTTCAAGATCATAAGAAGAATCACCCCAATCATGATCATTGCAACAAGTAGATGACATAGCAAAACTAGCATCCCAAAGCTTAGGGTTTTGCATATTTTTAGCACAATTGACATCAATAGAATTTATAGTAAAATCATTGCAATCATGCTTTTTATTCAAAGATCTATCGTGAATCGCTTCATAAAGTACTTCATCACAATTTTTAGATTCACGAATTTCAGGCAAAACCTCATAAAGATAATCTAGTGCACTCAATTCACTAGCAATAGGTTCATCATAATTGGATCTCTTAAAGAGATTAGCAAGTGGATGAGAATCCATAAACTTTTAGCAAGCGAAGATGCAAGCAAAAAGAAGGCACATGGTAACACAAGATTGAACGGAGGAAGGGCGAATAAAACGGCAAGGGTGAAGTGGGGCAGAGGAAAAAGAGAGGCAAATGGCAAATAATGTAATGCGAGAGATAGGGATTGGATGGGTACTTGGTATGTTGACTTTTGCGTAGACTCCCCGGCAACGGCGCCATAAATCCTTCTTGCTATGTCTTGAGCTTGCGTTGGTTTTCCCCGAAGAGGAGAGGATGATGCAGCACAGTAGCGTAAGTATTTCCCTCAGTTTTTGAGAACCAAGGTATCAATCCAGTAGGAGGCCACGCACAAGTCCCTCGTAACTGCACAAAACGATAGCTACTCGCAAACAACGTGATTAGGGGTTGTCAATCCCTTCACGGTCACTTACGAGAGTGAGATCTGATAGAGATATTATTTTTGGTATTTTTGGTGTAAAGATGCAAAGTGAAAAGCAAAGTAAAAACAAAGGAAATATAAAAGTGATGGAGATTGATATGATGAGAATAGACCCGGGGGGCCATAGGTTTCACTAGTGGCTTCTCTCAAGAGCATAAGTATTCTACGGTGGGTGAACAAATTACTATTGAGCAATTGACAGAATTGAGCATAGTTATGAGGTTATCTAGGTATGATCATGTATATAGGCATCACGTCCGAGACAAGTAGAGCGAAACGATTCTGCATCTACTACTATTACTCCACTCATCGACCGCTATCCAGCATGCATCTAGAGTATTAAGTTAAAAACAGAGTAACGCCTTAAGCAAGATGACATGATGTAGAGGAATAAATTCATGCAATATGATAAATACCCCATCTTGTTATCCTCGATGGCAATAATACAATACGTGCCTTGCAACCCTTTCTGTCACTTGGTAAGGACACCACAAGATTGAACCCAAAGCCATGCACTTCTCCCATTGCAAGAACTACCAATCTAGTTGGCCAAACCAAACGGATAATTCGAAGAGACTTGCAAAGATAACTTAATCATACATAAAAGAATTCAGAGAAGATTCAAATGTTATTCATAGATAAGCTGGATCATAAACCCACAATTCATCGGTCTCAACAAACACACCGCAAAAGGAAGATTACATCGAATAGATCTCCACGAGAGAGGGGGAGAACATTGTATTGAGATCCAAAAAGAGAGAAGAAGCCATCTAGCTACTAGCTATGGACTCGAAGGTTTGATGTAAACTACTCACACTTCATCGGAGAGGCTATGGTGTTGATGTAGAAGCCCTCTGTGATGGATGCCCCCTCCGGCGGAGCTCCGGAACAGGCCCCAAGATGGGATCTCGTGGATACAGGAAGTTGCGGCAGTGGAATTAGGTTTTTGGCTCCTGTTCTGGTCGTTTGGAGGTACGTAGGTATATATAGGAGGAAGGAGTACGTCGGTGGAGCAACAGGGGGCCCACGAGGCAGGGGGGCGCGCCTTGGGATGAGGCGCCCCCCACCCTCGTGACCGCCTCTGTTACTTCTTGTAGTAGGGTCCAAGTCTCCTGGATCACGTTCGGTGAGAAAACCACGTTTCCGAAGGTTTCATTCCGTTTGGACTCCGTTTAATATTATGTTTCTTCGAAACACTGAAAAAGGCAAAAAAAAAACAGCATTTCTGGGCTGGGCCTCCGGTTAATAGGTTAGCCCCAAAAATAATATAAAAGTGGAAAATAAAGCCCATTATAGTCCAAAACAGTAGATAAAGTAGCATGGAGCAATAAAAAATTATAGATACGTTGGAGACGTATCACACATCTTCTCGTGGCAAGAAAAATCAATCTAGTTGGCCAAAGAAAACAAAAGTTTTGGAGAAGAAATATGAGGCTATAAAGATCATGCATAAAAGAGTTGAGCAATGACTCAAATAATATTCATGGATAGATTTGATCATAAACTCACAATTCATCGGATCCCAACAAACACAACGCAAAAAGTCATTACATCAAATATATCTCCAAGAACATTGTATTGAAGATAAAATAGAGAGAAGAATCCATAGCTATTCGGACCCGTTGATCTGTTGTGAACTACTCACGCATCATCGGAGGGGCAACAAGGATGACGAAGAACCCCTCCATGATCGTTGCCCCCACCGGCAGCATACCGGAAAAGGCCTCTAGATTGGATCTCATGGTTCTGAAACTTGCGGCGGGTGGAGAAGTGTTACGTCGACTCCCTAGGGTTTTTGGGCCTTTAGATTATTTATAGAGGTGGATGGTAGTGGAGAAGCTTCCCGTGGTGCCCACTACCCACCAGGGTGCGCCTGGGCCTTCTGGCGCGCCCTGGTGCCTAGTGGGCCCCACAGGCCTCCTCCCGTGCACCTCTTTGGCTCTCTGGGTGTCTTCTGACCCAAAAAAATCTTTAAAAAGATTCATGGCATTTGGACTTCATTTGGTACTAATATTTTACAAAGTAAAAAACAAGAAGAAAATAATAACTGGCACCCCCGATCCCCTCCACCGCTAGCCCTAGTCAACTCCGACGACAAATCCCATCCGTCTCTCTTCTGTTTTCCCCTTCTCGATGGGTGGTGCTGGCAGAAGCCATGGCGGGTAGCCTCCGCACAAGCATGCACAACATGACGTGGAGCCCGGCAGATCCAGCCGCGCCATGGAGCCATGGCGGTCAAGGAAGGCGTGCGACCACGGCTAGCTCTCCAGAGTGGCGGGCGGGACCCTTAGGCCGCCTTTGATGTGCTCGACGAGCACATCAAGCGGTGCCACGGCGACGAGCACGAAGTGGCGGACGGAGAAGAAGATGTGGTCTGCTACCTCGCCGACGCCAAGGAGGAGCACGCCCTCGTCATCGTGCTTCGCATGACGGCAGTGAAGTTTTATCTCGGCATCGACGAGCGACCGTCCATTCATGGTTAAATTTCTAGCACAGGTATTTATTTACTATGTATGCACTGTGGTGGGATGATGAACAATTTTAGTGGGAAGTTGTTTCCAAAATTTGCAGCACCGATTTACGGGATCTATTATGTCATTGATATACCTCAAATCATTTGTACGGTATCGATTTTTAGCGGATCTGCTAGAGATGCCCTAGCGATCTGGGACTGCATCACGTGAAATTAGTACTAGTGATTGGGGCGCCACCCGGTGGCGCCTCTTGAGGCGGGCTTATGCGCACTAATCTGGTTGTCGTATTTGTTAACGTGTCTGTCTGACAATAGGTTTAGATTAGTGAGAAGACAGGCAGCACAGATGATAGAACAACAAAATCCCATTACACGCAGTGCACATGCAAAAAAGTAGATCAGGCTTAGAAGCTGACATGATCATCTTGGTGCTCGGAAAATGAATTTATTTGGCTCCATTCCTTACAGGCAATTGTGTTAGACTGGATGTAGATTTTTACATTATTTTGCACAGTGGTAATTACAAACAAGATTGGTTAATTCCTGCTTATTTCCAATTTATGAACAAAATATTGGTTCAAGTTTCAATACTCAAGTTGGGAAAAGTTCCTGGTTAGAAAATCATGTGCATGCTCTACAGTTTTTCATGGTCAACTAAGATCATAATTCAATAGTTCAGAAGTACAACATGGCCTAGAAACGCCATAAGAATAAGATGACTTCAAGGTTTGATGCGTTAAACAAAGAGATGGCAAGCAAGTTCAACAGTTTAGTTGCAAGGGTCTAATTTGGAAATCAGATAAGAGACCTTCTAAATAAAATTTTATTAACCTGCTGGAAGATAAATAAGTGCCCCCTGTCTGAACAAGTATAGTATATCACAACAGAACCATTTAACAATTTAAGATCGAGAAGAACCAAAACGTTGACAGCTGCACGACTTTGCCAAGGTGAAGCATTCAACTTATCTTCTTGTTGGTAAGTAGACAATAGAGCATAAACCAGATATGTAGAAGCCGAACACCCAGCCATGTCAAAGTAAAAGTTAGATATGACGACTCTACATTTGGTGTCTCTTGCAATGAAATACCAAAAAATCACCAAATATTGACGAAATTTAAGGCTGTCATACTGGAAGGACGTTTGTCATTAGTAATAATGAGAACTTAATGAATAATCCAGAATTGGTACACCAATAGAATGGCCTAGCAGATGAGCTCCTATTTCCCACAATCCTGAAAAAAAAACAGTTGCTTGGTGAAAATTTTGGAAAATTATTCGGCAAGATCTTATATGTACTGACCAAAAAACTTGAGTGTGCATAATGAAAGAAGTTTTAAGTTCATTTGATCATGAAACTCCAAAGGGACTTTTGGATACTCATAATATTATTCTGTTTTCCAAAAAAACATGAATAGTGCATAACAAAAAAGGTTTTATAAGTTAAATTGATCATGGAAACTTCAAAGGAACTTCCGGATGATCATAACATTATTCTGTTTCAATAAACAAGTACTGCTTTTCTGGGTTCACAAAATTGACTGAACAATAGGACACCGAACCGACTATTAGAGAGAGTACTGAAATAGTTAGGTGCCTTTAAAACAATCTCCCTAAAATTTCCTGATTTTGCGAAGAAGGATCTCCAAACCCTCTTCATATAGCCTTGTTAAGAAGTCTGGAGTCAATCATTTTCCGGATGTACCAAGTCCGAAAAAATGCGGATTAAACGATGAAGTGTCTTTCTAAAGGTTTGTGATGCAGAAAAATTGGATTGGGCGTTGAGCGGCTGCATCATGTAGTTGTTATTCGTTCATGCGTGCTTCGTCTACCTTTATAAAGTCAATGGGAACTACATAGGGCTTATAGGACCAATTTTGAATTCAACTACCTAGCCTCCAACATTTCTCAGTGAAAATCAGTAGAAACTAAGTATAGTAAGTAGTGATAAGTTTTGTTAAAAAATGCAATTGATAACAGGTTTACTTTAGAATAGCAAGGGAATTTCCTTGGTGAAATGGGCCAGTGTGTTCAGATGCAAACAATTTGTAATTGGCAGCAAAAGCAAGCTAAATGCTCAAAGAGAGGATGCCAAACTTATGGATCAATGGAATGATTGCATAGAAAGTGCATAATGGTGAAGGGGAGATGAATCTTGACATCTTCTGGTGAAGGGAATAATTGCATTGAAATCCCTACTAAAGAAACGGAGGGAGTGTATGTGAATAATTGCATTGAAATCCCTACTAAATAATCTTTTGGTGAAGCTAAATTGCATATAAAGTGCATAATGGTGAAGGAATAATTGCATTGAAATCCCTAAAAGGGCTTATATTTAGGAACAGAGGGAGTGTATGTGATCAATGAGGATTCTTGTTTTTATTATGCAGTATCTCTACGCCAATATCCCTACTAAAGAATAACATATAGGGCATTTAGTGGCAGTGCAAAAGTCTGCAACACCAACAATGAAGTGCCTAAACCATCCCCCGCCCCAACAAAAAAAAGGGTTTAGCAAGTATTTATGCTTTATCACTTCACTTCCACTTGCTGATTATAATATAGGCAACGGAAAATCCAGGATCAGTTCAGCAGCAAGCACAATCGCACGAATTTGAACCCTAACCCGGGTTTCAAAACTTTTGGCATGCTTATCTAAATAAATTGGCATTACATAAGACCAGAAGTATGCAGATTCTTGAGAGCTAAAACTGATCCATATTTCCATGCCTAGGGATGCAACAATTCAGTTTAGACATCCAATCACAGTTAGGTTCAGGTTCATGCTATTTTTACATAGCCAACAACAACAAATGGAAGACCGTCACCTTAGGGAACTACTTGTACGTATGTCCTCTGACTAAACTGAATAAGATCACCTCATCGCTATAATATGGTGTCCCATTCTCATCCTTGTATGACCTTTCTCCTCCTAAAATCAAATCTTTCCGAACCAAAACAGAAACATATTCGATTCATTTACTTTTAGCAACATGTAACAAAAATAAATTGATAAATCTTCCTTTGGTGGAATCTGCACTTTCATCTACCCAAAAGGGAACAATTTTGCACAATAAAGCACACATGGGGCATGGACTAATACACATGAAGTGAGATCTTCATCCCAAAAATAAGTGAAATTAACCTATCATACATATCTATCCCTTAGTAGGAGTATCTACTACTTAATGCCGAACAATACAGTTCTTGGAAAAAAGAAGGGAAAAGGGAACAAATTTATAACTGAAGCATATTTGAAACATATTGATTAGAAATAATTATTGAATATTTTCTATGACCTGATGCAGGAATTTATTTTTAGTCTATGTTCTCTAAATCGTCGAACCTTATCCTCAAACCAGCATCGATCTTGTTTTTTTTTACTTTAAAAATGTCAATTTGCAAGTGAAACAGAATATAAAACACACTTAAGTAGCCAAGTACTTCTATAGTAAAAAACGCATTAAACCATTTGCTCTCCTAGCTTAGCAGCTGAGGTAAGCCATAAACCCATTTCAGCTATAGAACTCTTACTTTGAAGAACCTGGCAACACTCTAAATTGTCCACTGCTTGACCCAAACTAATTAACCTCAAAACTGTTATCTCCCCGCGGCTAGATAAAATGGAACACGGTAGACTTAAGTAATGTAAGCACAGATCTGATTAGCATATGCATTGACGCGGATTTCGCTGATGGTTAGCTAACTAAGTTCAAACAATCATGATTGTCTTGTTAATTATAGTGCAAGCACTTGGTGTCAAAGTTCCAAACTTCAAAGAAGAATCTGGCATCATAGCTCTAAATTGTCCGCTGTTTAATTACATGCATGGTAGATTTAACTAAGCACAAGATCTAATTACCGTATGCATCAACGTGCATCTCGCCGATGGCACGCTCCAAGAGCTCCCGCGCTGGTGCACTACAGCGTAGAGAGTACAGATCGACCATCACGACCTCGGATGGCCACCCCATGTTGCCCGGGCGGAGCTCCGCCATGGCCGCCGTCGGATCGGTGCAAGCAGTCACTGCAAGCAAGCAAACATCACATATATAGCATCACAGCCACAGCGTGGGCAAGCTTGCATGCATGCTCGTACATAGCAACGGTGGCGAACGCGATCGAGCTAGCAAACGATGCACGCATGTGGCAGTAGAAGGATTAGTAACCTGATGCATATAGGCATAATTATAACAGCCATGTGCAACATTTGACAGGATTGCAACCATCATCGGACTCTGAAATCAAAACTGAAGGTGTAACTATAACCATATGCAAAACTGGACACACTTGTGATGTAAGCGATAACATGAGACAACCTGGAAGTGATTCCCACACTAACTACCTTGACCATTACATTCAAGATTGCATCAGCAGATAAAAAGGAGCAGAAGTGCATATTCCTTTGATCTCCCAGCAGGATCCTTTTGAGGTACTACCACTGTTGTGGTTTACCTGCTTTGGCAAAGTATCAAAATGATTATAACTGAATGTATTGCTACTCCATAGATGTATCATGAATTGAGAGTGAAAGCAATCTCTGACAAAAAATATATGAACGGGTATCATGACAACATAACAAAAGTCTGAAATCTCCCAAAACAATAGCGTGTATCACCCAAAACAGATTTGGTAGTTTTACAGCCAACAAGATAAATCAAAACCAGTCTAGAGCAGCAACAGCAGGGGGGGAGGGGCAGAGGCACAACCTTGTGCGGGGGGTAGTCAAGGTCAAGCTCACGACGATTTCCTCCTCCAGCTCGCCCGCTTGCGCTTGGGTTCCGGTCGCCCTCCTCGTCGATGGAGACAGGTGGCTACTGCACCAAATCTGAGGGAGACGGAAGTAGAGGTGAGGGTCAGAGCTCGAGCGGAGTAGAGAGGAGGAGGAGGGGGATGAACTCGCCGATGCAAACCATGTACGGCCCGACGCACAACATGCACCTCATGGCCATCAGGCACGGGAGGACCGTCTGTGAGGCAGAGCCACGCATGGGCGAGCTGCCGGACCATGCCGGCGACGAAGAGGACAAACGCAATATATAAGTTCTATGTAAACATGAAGTGAAAATGCAAATGGAATAAAAATGTGTTCAATGGCAACACAATGAACAAGTCTAATTTGTTAATCTCCAGAATAAAGAAAAGATACAACTGAACTGCATTTAGCATGTGTTACACAAATTAGGAATAGTAACAGAAGCATGGTGGACAAACAAAGGAAGATGACCATGGTCCTGGCGTCCATGGCCACCCCTAGCTCTGGTCAGCCTCCCCTGCTCGCTGCCATCGCTAATGTTGTACTTATACATGATCGACAGAATGTAATGGTTGCCTTTGCATATTCTTAGCTTCCATGTGCCAGACAACCTTAAGGACCAATAGAACTTTGATGCACTAAAATTGAAGGAAGCGTGATTGCTTTAAAAACGATAAAGGAAAAGTCATTGATGTCTACCAAAAGGAAAAGTCATCACATGCTTATAATCTAGATTTGATCTTTAATAAAGTTGGCATGATTCCGAATGAAAATTCCACCAATCTCCATCTTAAGTAAAACAAAAGAACCCCTACACTCTAGAAAGTGCTGTAAGAAAGGGGTCAATTGCTTTATGTTATCGGTAAATATAATGAACCATGGCCTTGGTGTTTTCATGTAAATCTGTAACAATAGGATTACTACACTTGGGAAGGAGACCTACGCTTGCTTGAAGGTGGCCCTGGCTTTGGGGTCGAGACCGGGGGGCGGCTACAGCACGGGGGAGCAAGGTGTGCAAACGTGCTGATTAGCTCACTGAGCACCGCCGTGCACAGTCCAAACGCCATGGTGAAGGCCGCCTCGATGTGAGTGGGATGCTTTGACATCCACTCCCGCACCATGGCCTCCGTCGACCTAAAGCTACCGGTCAGCTCGTCAAGCGGCCGGCGCGTCGGCGTCGCTCTGCTCTGCAAGTGACAGCCGTCATGTCTACCCCCGTGAAGCGCCGATCTGGTCCACCGCTGTTGGCCGCTGCTGCACCTCCACTGCCGGCCGCCCACCTATTGTGCGCGAGTCCGCGAGGTCCTTGTCCCTGTAGCCGGTGTTGAGGCGCACAATGAAAGTCGAAGGCGACGATGAGGTGCGTCGGCCTAGATCTTGCTGCCCGTCATGTTGGCCGTGTCGAGTGGCCAAGAGGGAAGCCGGCGGCACAGGGCAGAGGAGCGGATGGGAAGAGGCGAGGGGCTCGGGGTGTGACGCAAGGACGGCAGAGGTCGGCGGCGGCGGCAGGAGAATCGGGGGAGACGAGAAGGATTTAGGGTTGGTGGGGAAGAAGAGAATTATATTTTTTGTGGGCCGGCCCAATCTCGCAGGCATTTTCCTCCGTCTCCCAATCTCTAGCTGTGATCTGATTGGCCAGCGAAAATAGTAAAACCGCTGCCGACGTGGACATCGCGAGGCTACGCGCTTAATGCGCACGTTAATGCTTCTCGATACTTGGGCAAAACTCACTACAATAGACGGTGCTGCTAATAACAACTCGTTTCAGAAGTTTCGCAAATGAAAAGAAACTTTTTTCAGAAACACAAGACAGAAAAGATTCAGGCAAGTAGTCAGTCGGCTGAAAAGATTCAGGACAGGATGTTCACGCTGACATTATCTTTTACTCGATAACTAAGAAGCCGGAATACATTTTTTAGTAAAGAGCTTGAAGATACTAGTCATTCAGACAAGGTCCTCTCTCCTCACTTTAGAATAGAAGGGAAGTGTGGTTGCTAAATACTAATCGGTTAGCTATATAAAAAACAATCAACAACTTCAAAAAATACTATGCCTCATCCGTCGGTGCTACAGCCAGAATATTCCATTCCTGCAGTGCTACAGCCAGAATATTTCATTCGTGCAGACCAACACGGTAAGGTTATCCTGACAAAACTGTGACCATTTTGCAGAGGGCTGATGGCACCCGTTGGCGAGTTAAATGCATAGAACCACCACTTCCATGTCATGACTATAGAATGACCATCATTTTACAATATGTGACATTTGCACCGAACAGAAATTCTGACAGTGACAAAAAACACTAACGATGTATGCTAATCGTGACACGGAAGTGGTGGCTCTGTGCATCTAACTCCCCATCCGATAACAACACTTAAGCTGCATTTCTGACTTGGGGGAAACAAATTAATTGTGAATTTTTGACTGTTCATTGTAAAAACAGGCTCACATAACATATAGGATGACACGAATGACAGCGATGCTACTTGAGTGGAAACTCCAAGTAGAAACCCTAGCATACCTACGCGCCATTAATTGGACGATCCGATGAGCACGGTGCCGAATAACACCGACATCACAAGATGACTAGATGCAACCAAGCATTAAGTGAGTGGATGGGGCTGCCCAAGATGAGCATAAATATGCTTTCCTTCGTGAACTAGTGAACCTGACTAAGGATAACCCGTACCCAATGCTTATTAGAGGGGACTTTAATATCCTTAGGTACTAGGAAGAAAAAAAAATGACCGCTTCGACACTCATTGGCCTTTCCTATTCAATGTTGTCATTGATAGTTTGGATCTTCGGGAGGCATGTATGTCGGGGAGGCACTTCACTTGGGTAAATAACCGTTCTGTGCCAACGTACGAGAAGCTCGATAGAGTACTCATGGATACCGAATGGGAGCTAAAATTTCCTATGGTAACCGTGCGAGCCCTAGAGCGAATCGAGGCATTATCGGATCATGCACCAATCATTCTTGATTTTAATTCTACGAGCCATCCTGCCCGTCACCCTTTCAAATTTGAATTGGCATAGCTGCATCGGGATGGTTTTGTGGACATAATCAAGAATGTTTGGGAGCGGCCCGCCGTTGGTAGTACACCGAATCAGAGATGGAATTATAAAATAAGGGCCATGAGGCAACCCCTCTCTGGATGGGCGAAACACACCAACGGTTTGTACAAAAAAGAAAACCAGCGCCTCTGTACCATCATTGATGACCTCGACAAAATTGCAGAGACACGCACCTTATCTCAACAAGAGATTGAATTGAAAAGTCAATCTAATGAGAAGGTTGCCCGTCTATTGCGCGAAGAGGAGATCAAATACTACCAAAGGTCCAAAGCTGACTTCATCCTAATGGGAGATAGTAATACAAGATACTTCCAATTGATCGCCAATGGTCGACATAGGAAGAAATGTATTCATCGTCTCCAACAGGATGAGGGGCGGATCGAAGGTCAGGAGGAGCTCAAAAAGTATATCACCAGATACTACAAATCTCTATTTGGGGCGCCAGATGAAGGGAATGTCACCCTTGACGAGGCTCGAACAGATGATATTGCACAAGTCATGGCGGAAGAGAACGATATCCTCACGACACCTTTCTCGAAAGAGGAGGTGAGAGCGGCGGTGTTCCAAATGGAACATAACAAAGCTACAGGCCCTGATGGTTTCCTCACAGAATTCTATCAGAATTTCTGGGTTATCATCAAGAATGACCTTTTGGAGTTGTTTAAGAGTCTTCATACCGATCAACTTGACCTATTTAGGCTAAATTTTGGAGAGATTGTCTTGTTGCCAAAAATTAAGGAGGCCGTACGGATCCAGCAATTCAGACCCATATGCCTCCTTAATGTCAGCTTCAAGATTTTCACCAAAGTGGCTACGAATAGGTTAAACTTGATAGCCGACCATGTTGTCCGGCCATCTCAAACGGCCTTCCTGCAAGGAAGGAATATACTAGATGGTGCAGTAATCCTTCATGAAACCGTCCATGAGATGCACCAAAAAAATATGAGTGGAGTGGTATTCAAAATTGACTTTGAAAAAGCTTATGACAAGGTCAAGTGATATTTTCTCCAATAGGCCCTAAGGATGAAAGGTTTCTCCGATAAATGGCGCCGGTGGATCCAAAATTTTGTAACTGGAGGTAGTGTGGCCATCAAAGTCAATGATGATGTAGGTCATTACTTTCAGACAAAAAAAGGACTACGACGGGGTGACCCCATGTCCCCAATGTTATTTAACATTGTTGCTGACATGTTGGCTATTTTGATTGAGTGTGCCAAGCAGGATGGACAGATTGCGGGAGTTGTGCCACACCTTGTGGATGGTGGCCTCTCTATTTTGCAATATGTCGATGACACAATTCTTTTTATGGAACATGACCTGGACAAAGCTCGAAATCTGAAGCTCCTGCTTTCAGCGTTTGAGAAAATGTCGGGCCTCAAAATCAACTTTCATAAAAGTGAATTGTTCTGCTCCGGAGAAGTAGTTGAGGCGGCGGCCGATTATGCTGACCTGTTTGGTTGCGCACTTGGCCAATTCCCAATTAATATCTAGGAATACTGGTTCATTATCAGCGTCTCACCATTGCTGAGTGGAAGCATCTGGAGGAGCGTTTAGAGAAACGGTTGAGCAGCTGGAAAGGAAAACTGCTCTCAGTTGGAGGTCGGCTGGTTTTGATTAACTCCGTCCTCACAAACATGGTTCTCTATATGCTTTCTTTGTTCCAACTCCCAAAAGGGGTCCTACAAAGACATGACTACTTTAGATCCAGATTCTTTTGGCAAGGAGATGGTGAAAAGAAAAAATACAGGATGGTCAAATGGAGCGTGGTTTGTAGGCCTAAAGACCAAGGTGACCTTGGAATTCATGACGTGCAGGTCAAGAATGAGGCCCTTCTCAGTAAATGGTTATTTAAACTTCTTACTGAGGATGGTGTTTGGCAAACCATGTTTCTCAGGCATATTGGAAACCTGACGACTCGCACTTTTGGGTTGGCCTAATGGCGGCAAAGAAATATCTCTTTCGCTTTGGGTCTTTCGCGATAAAGGACAGGTCGGAGATTCGGTTCTGGGAAGACATATGGCTAGGCAACGCCAGTCTCAGAGAATAATATCCAGCCTTATATACCATTGCTCGCGAAAAGAAAAATACTATTGCGCACGTGCTCAGTTCTTCCCCTCTGAATATTTCGTTCAGGCGGGATTTGATTGGCCCCCGACCTGTGTCATGGCACAAACTTTTATCCGGACTGGATTCGATTAACCTGACACAAGGCCGGGATGTGTTTCGCTGGAACCTTAATACGTCAGGGTCTTTCACAGTAGACTCTATGTACCGTGCACTCATGCACTCTGAGGTACCATCGTATAATAATAAGAAAATTTGGAAGTCTAAGATTCCACTAAAAGTGAAAATCTTCATGTGGTATCTTTGTAGGGGAGTTGTGCTAACCAAAGGCAACCTCACACGGCGCAACTGGCCAGGGAGTAAGAAGTGTTTTTTTGTACTCATGACAAGACAATCAAACACCTCCTTTTCGAATGTAAGTTCGCCCATTCTACGTGGTTAGTCATCCAAATAGCGTTAAATTTGTATCCGCCCACAAGTGTTTCCAATATTATTGGTCATTGGTTGGACGGTGTTACAAATACGTTCAAAACGCTAATTAGGGTGGGAGCGTATGCCTTAATTTGGTCGCTTCGGCTATGTAGAAATGATTTAGTTTTTAATAAAAAAATTGCCTCTCCTTTGCAGGTTATTTTCCGATGTATGCACTCGCTACGTATGTGGTCTATGCTACAACAACCGGAGTACCAGCTGTTGTTTATGGCAGTGTGTACGCGATTGGAGCAGGTGGCTACGGAGGTTTTTCCCTACATGGGTGACAGCATAATCTACGGATCGACCCACCACCCCCTTCGACATAGGCATAGTGTCGGCCTATAGGGCTCTATTATTGCCGATTTGTCGGTTTTTTTATTTCATGATTTTTTGTCAGATTTCTGGATTTGGCTGTGTGCATCCTAGTTATGCAGAGGCCGGGTGTTACTCATAATGTTTTGTATCTGCTTGATGCTACATTTTGAGATAATAAAATCGCTTATTATCGAAAAATAATTAAGTGAGTGGATATTGTCAGTTTTGTCACCGGCAATGGCCTGAAGCGTACGTAGCACGTACTAGAACGACGACTGGAGACTTGAAGCTGCCTGGCCTGGCCGGTCCTCTCACAGTCTCACGTCTCAAATACAAAAGTATTGCATTCAACCACAAGGCACCCGTATATTCTCCTCACCACACTTGGAAAGCACTCACAAAGAGATATTCTCGTGACCGTGGTACAGTTCAGAAATCCTAAGCACCATAGCCAAGTACTCCTATGAAGAGATCGCCGTCCGCTCCTTCTGCTCCACTAGTGTTACCAGAGCCATGCATCCTCTCGAGCCTTAGAGCAACTCCAGCCACGCCCCCAACAGGCCCCGCAGATGACTTTTTACGCGCCGGCGCCGAAAAACATCTCAGTCGCGTCCTCAAGACTCCAAAATCCGCCGGTTCGGCCCGTTTTTGGGCCAGGCGATCGCAGGTCGAATCCAGCGCACTTGGGGGCGTTCGGATGCTCCGGCGCAAGGGAAAACACGCCTGGGACACATTGTCAGGCGAAAAGTCAAGCCAATCGTCTAGATTCGCCTCCCACCCCCGCGCGCTCGGCCGCCACTCTGCCGATCCAGGCGCCGCCCACCGTCCACCACCTCTAGATAGGTCATTCCCCGCCAGAAAAGAGAGGAGGTTTCACCGCGGTAGCCTCTCCACCATCGTCCGGGCGATTTTTCCGGCGTTTCGGCCACGCAGGGGCGGTGTACCGGCGGGTGTGCACCCACCACGCCCGCAAGGTATTCGCAGATGTCTGGTCGGCAATGGACTCGGACAACGAGGAGGCGCTTGCCGCGCTGCTGGAGGAGGAAGCCGATGCTGACGTCCAGGAAGAAGAACATCTCATGGTCCTCGCCCTCGACGGCCTGCTCGCGAGCAATGAAAAGCCGCGGCGAGGTGGCTTGGCGCCAGGGGAGATGAAAGCAAAGAACCGGCATCGTCTGGAAGGCTACTGCATGCTCTAGTCCGACTACTTCGCTGACGCTCCACTACACGGCGACAAAGTATTTCGGCGCCGTTATCGGATGAGCCGAAAGCTTTTCCTCAGGATTGTGAATTCCATCCGGAAGTTCGACAGCTACTTCAAGTGCAAGAAGAATTGCACCGGCAAACTTGGATTCACCTCAATACAGAAGTGCACGACAGCGATGAGGATGCTTGCATACAGAGCTCCCGGTGATTCACTCGACGACTATGGGTGCATGGCCGAGTCCATGCCCATTGGGTGTTTCTACAAGTTCTGCAGGGTAGTGGTGGCAGTGTTTGGACCGCAATACTTGCGAACACCCAATTCGGAAGACACTGCTCGGATCCTAGCACAGAATGCAACAAGAGGATTTCCTGGGATGCTTGGAAGCATCGATTGCATGCATTGGATACGGAAGAACTGCCCATTTGCTTGACAGGGGATGTACAAATGCGCCAAAGGCGGTTGCAGTGTGGTACTTGAGGCGATGGCCACACAGGACCTCTGGATTTGGCACTCCTTCTTTGGTATGCCAGGAACTCACAATGACATCAATGTGCTGCAGTGCTCCCCTATCTTTGCCAAGCTTGTTGAAGGTCATTCTCCTCCGGTGAACTTCAAGGTCAATGGGCGGCACTACAACAAGGGGTACTACCTAGCTGATGGCATCTATCCGAGATGGTCTACATTGGTGAAGACTATCTCAAACGATGTGCCAGGAGGCAAGAAGTCCTACTTTGCCAAGGTTCAGGAGGCTTGCAGGAAGGATGTCGAGCGGGCATTTGGTGTGCTCCAATCTCGATTTACTGTTGTCAGGTATCCTGCTCAGACCTGGCTGAAAGATCAAATGCGGGAGATCATGACTTGTTGTGTCATCTTGCATAATATGATCATTGAGAGCGAGCAGGAAGAGCCAGTGTTTGACACTAAACCATACTACAGGCAGGGTCCTCTTGCCCAAGTTGATCACCAGCTACCGGCAACCTGGACTGCCTAACTCAATATGCGTTAGGAGATCCGAGACCCACAGGTGCATCAATAACTGCAGCAGGATCTGGTGGAGCACCTATAGAGGATCAAGGGCGACGCCTAGCTCGACGTGTGATGAAATATGAGATTTTATTTGTTGAACTGTATAATTTGTATTGAACTATTTTTTGTTGAACTATTTGACTTTTATTTATTTTACATGATGAACTATGTGATAAAACGTCGAACCACGCCGAATATGGGCCGATTCGCGCCGGTATAGGGCCTTTTCGCCTAAAGTGGGCCGAAAAGCGGCCAAAATGGGCTGATATCGCCGCCTGGGGGCGACGGCTGGGTGCCCAACCGCCCCCAAAGCCGATTATACCGCCGGCTCGCCTCCAGGCGGCGATTTGTATGCCTCCTGGAGGGCCAACGACTGGAGATGCTCTTACGATCTGTTCGCTCTGCTCCTCGTGCTCCTCATGGCTGCCGGTCGCTCCCTCACGGCCACCGGCGGCGATGGCACCGATAACGGTCGGCAGTTCGCCTACAACGGGCTCAGGGCTGCGAACCCGACGCTCGAAGGCGCAGTCGTCATGCCGAACGGCCTCCTCATACTGACCAACTGCACCATTCAGACGAAAGGTCAGGCCTTCCACCCGTCCCCTCTGATGTTTCACACCGAGGCGAACGGCACCCACGCCCTGCGGTCCTTCTCCACTACTTTCGTCTTCGCAATCTACCGGCAGTATGCTGACCAAAGCATCCATGGCATTGCCTTCTTCGTCTTGGCATCCAGGGAGTTGCTCTCCACTGTGTCGCCAGGCCAGTTCTTGGGCCTCCTCAACGACACCGATGAAGGCAACCGACACTAGTAGAAAAAGGGTCAAACGTGAAGCACATTAGTGCCGATTTGCATTAGAGCCGGCACTAATGTTTATATTAGTGCCGGTTCGTGGCGGCGATCAACAGTACCGGTTCGTGGCGAACCTGTAGTACCGGTACTAAAGAGGCTGTGTCAGCCTGCGGTCAGGCTATGGACCCACCATCACCATTTAGTGCCGGTTCGAACCACGAACCGGTACTAATGACGTTGTGGCAGGCTGTTTTTAGTCCCACCTCGCTCCCCTAACAAGCCTTTTACCACCTTAAATATGTTATTACTCAAACTATCACAAGCACTTGGTCTTAATTGAACTCTATGTGTAGAATTTGTGGCCGCAATATGAGTCTTCATCGGTTTATAAATCGTTGATGACTCATATTGACAATTCAGATTGTACACACAAAGATCGTTGATGATCAAAGTATTTTTTATGTTATAAGATCATATTGACAATTTAGACTGTAAAGAAATATAAGATCATGATGTAAATGCTCTTATATTTTTTGCGTTCAGTATGCATCATTCAAAGCGACACCATCAGCTTTCAACCATTTCTGCCTTCATTTGCTATTTTTCATGCATTCAATGATTTGTTTTGAGAACTAAATGACCTGGAAATTGAAAAGCACTACAAATGAACTCTAAAAAAGTTGAAACTTGGCATGGTATCATCATTTCACCCACATAGCATGTGCAAGAAAGTAGAGAGGCTTACGGCTAAAACTGGATGCACTTCGTTTACAAACTGAACAATCTCTTTCGAAGTAGTCAGGTTTCTGACGGAATTAAACTCAGGAAACTGAACAATTATATTTGCTATTTTTCAATCGTTCACAAAATGACCGTGAAATTGAAAATCAATACAAAATGAACTCTGAAAATGTTGAATTTTGGCAAACTAGATGAAAAACTACTCACAAATAAATATAACAGAAAAGAAAAAACTATACAAAAAACTACGAAGAAATAAATAGAAGAAACAGAAAAGAAAAAAATATAAAAAAAATTGGGGTGCTGCCCTGTGGGCCTGCTACGCCACAGGCGTGCAATTACATGCCCTAAAGGCCCAGCAGACTCACAGGGCAGCGCGCAGAAATTAGGCCCACAAGCCTGCTATATAGAGGAGTTCAAAGAGGCAGCCACGACTGGGCTTATAAACCAGTGTGGCTGCCCTTCGCCCGGCGAGGTGGGACTAAACTTTGCGAACTGCGGGGTGGCAGCGCAAGGCCTTTAGTACCGGTTGGTGGCTCCAACCGGTACTAAAGACCACCCTTTAGTACCGTTTGGTGGCTCCAACCGGTACTAAAGGCCTCTCCTATATATACAACACTTGCGAAAATTCAGTTAGATCTCTACTTTTCGTCTCAACCTCTCATTCGCTTCGTCGCGTCGTCGCCGCCGCCGCCGCGTCGTCCCTCCCGCAAGGTCGTCGTTAAATAAATCCGCCGCCGCCCGTCGTCGTCGTCGTCGTCTCGCCGCCGCCCAACAACGCCGCTTTCGTTGTTCCGCCAGGTATACGTCTCTCTCGCTCTCCCCGCCGCCGTCCGTCGTCGTCGCACACGTACGCCGCCGCCCAGACGCTTCGCCAGATCGCGGCGCCGCTTCGCTGTCGACGGTGGGCGGCGTCGGGGACACACACACATATACGTACACGTACATGCACACATACACATACACACACACACACACTTTTTTTTACTTATTTTCTGTTTTTTAGAAAAGTTAATTAGATGATCGAATGTTAGATGAATTAGCTAGATAGAAAATTGTCGAACTAGAGATTTGAACTAGTTGAATAATTAATATAACTAGTTTATTTTTAGTAAGAAAATTGTCGAACTAGTTTATTTAGGTATATGAGATTTGAACTAGTTCAATAATTAATATAACTAGTTTATTTTAGTAAGAAAATTTAGGTATCTGATATTTGATGATCTAATTAAAATATTATTTGTTAATGAGTTTTTTGTTTATTTAATTTTTATATATATTGAGTTTATACAAATGTTAGATTAATGTCTAATGTTAGATGAATTAGATAAAAAGTTAATATAACTAGTTCATAGAATTTTTCATAGAATTTTTATGAATTTTTTGTTGTAATTTTGGTCATAGAATTTTTATTATGTTAGAAAGTGTTTAATGGACTTAGTTAGAGGGCAACTTGTTTATTTTGATTAAGTACTACATTATTCTATTTATAGTAAGTGCTTAGTAGTTGAACTAATTGAAGTTGTTTATTTTAGCAAGAAAATTAATAGAACTAGTTTCTTTTTAGTCAAATTGAGAGCACTATATGCAAGGCATATGCATATGATTAGTTGAATAATAATGATCTAATTTAGTCTTTGAATTATGAACATATAGGAAATGTCATCATCGGACGACGAAAATCTCCGGGAGTGCGACTGGTGCCACGACGATCGAGGTGAGTGCGACAGGCCTCACCGGACGATGGTCGGCGCTTCAAAGATTAAGCTCGAGGAGACTTTGAAGTTGAAACGACGCATAGCGACGACAAGTGTTTTTTTTCATAATTAAGCATGACTTCAACTATTTCAGCGTGTAATTTTCATCTTTTACAATTCGAGTATAGTTGATCCCATGCCATGCAAGACGCTATGTCTTGGAGAGGATGGATTTTGAAGACCATGAAAATTTTGAAACGAAGAAAATTCACCTAAGGACCCATCATGATGTGGATTTTGAAGTAAAGTTGTATAATGCTGAGAGTGTAACCCATTTTGGTTGCAAAAATTGGGAAGCATTTTGCAAATTGTATGGTTTTGATGAGGGTATGCTTGTCACCATGGATCTTGGTGATCCTGAAATCGAGCAAGACAATATGGACATTTGGGTCCTTGTTGATACTCCTCCAGTTCTACCGCTATGTGAGTTTCTCAAACATAGTTAATTATTAATAGAACTTATATTGTTTATTTCAAAATAGTTGACAGCTTATTTCCATTGACAGCTTATTTTGAAGTATCAAAGAATGTGCAGAATATGGTAGATAGAACTTACTACACCGATGGCTCTGAGTTAAATTACAAGGAGAAAACTCATCTGGTTGGATTTTGTAATGATATTGAGAATTACAATATCTACAATCGAACTCCTTAACATTATGGTCAATACGCGCCACTAGTGCACGTGTTGAACTCTGATAACTACCATGGAGATACCTTGGTAAGTTTTTTTACTATTACGACATCCGTGCATTTTTTTGCGTACTTCTAAAACTAGTACATCATTGCTAATTACGAAGTTATTACTATATTTTTCAACAGCTTATCCCAGAGTATTGTGTGCCTCATTTGATGTATCAGAATGGCGGCAGCGTTCGTGTTTTGAACATATATCCAGGTCATCCTACGAATCTCAACTGTTCATACCGGATTTCTAAAAGAAGTGGAGACATGACAATCAAAGGATGGAAAAAATGTATGGACAGTCGTAAGGAGCTTCTTGGAAGCAAAAGAAAGCGAGGCGCAAGAATTGGAGACAGGATGATCTCCATTCTTCATAATGGAGAGTCAGGGTCTATATTGTTTTATGCTATTTTACCTTAAGTGTGTTTAGGTTCGATCCTACCTGATACTGATTATCATGTGCTAAGAACAATTATGTAGGGTTGGGTTCGATGACTATGAGGATGATGATCGTATGACTTATTATTAATAATGAGTAGAAGTTGTATGATGATGCTTGATTAATTAGCTAGTAGGACTTGTTATTATATATGATGATGTATGATGCGAGCATGCATGAGTTATTATATATATATCTGCAGGTGAAACGAAAAGAATTAAAATGGAAAACACAAAATTAAATGAAAAGAAATCATAAAACCAAAACCCCCAAACATTTTAGTACGGTTGGTGTTACCAACCGTTACTAAAGGCTCCGCCCCGGAGATGGCTCGTGCCACGTGGTGGTTTTTAGCACCGGTTCGTGCTGAACCGGTAGTAAGCGGGGGGGCTTTAATCTTACACACTTTAGTCACGGTTCTTAAACCCAAGACTAAAAGCTTTACTGAACCGCCGCTTATCGCCGGTTCGCACTAGTGCGGAGCGACCACATCTTCGTCGTGGAGTTCGACACACTCTTTAATGCTAAATTCTGCAACATCAACATCAACCAGGTCGGCGTCGACATTGATAGCCTGGTGTCGCTCGACTCCATCGACGAAGGGTACTACGATGACGTCAGGTATACCGGGTACTACTGAAATTTCAATAACCTAAGCCTGATCAGTGGGAAGGCCATGCAGGTGTGGGTGGACTATGATCATGGGGCCACAGAGGTCACCGTGACCACGGCACCCCTGGGCATGGCCAGGCCCAGGAAACCCTCCTGCAGACCACCGTCGACCTCTCGGGTGTGGTGCAGAGCACTACATATGTTGGCTTCTCGTTGGCAACATGTGTGCTCACCACGCGACACATTGTCCTCGGCTGCAGCGTTGCGCTGGATAGACCAGCCCCTGCCTTGGACATCTCAGCACTGCCGGCCTTGCCGCCGTTGGCCGGGCCCAGGCCAAAGTCCAAGGTTCTGGAGATCGGGTTGGACTTAGCGTCGGTAACACGGGCTTCGGCTATGGGAATTGGAATCTACGTATTTGTAAGACGGCGACGTCTCAAGTACTCTGAGGTGCATGAAGACTGAGAGGTTCCGTTTGGCCCATGTTTGACACGAGAAAAACAACATCTAAGGACTCCGGGGAGAAGGGAAGAAGGGAGTGTGTTTCTCTCAGACGCCGGGGAAAGAAAACTGCGTATGCGGGCGTGCCAGTGTACCATAGTACACAAAGAAAAAGAGATACGGGAACATGTATTTCATCAATCTCATTGGAGAAATAAAATTACAATATCCCATAGAAAAAAAGGGTGTGCTCCGTGGCCTACTAGCACGACCAAGCTGGCTGTGGCGATTGTGTGATCTCCTGGTTCTCGGGGCCTCGGAAGACTCCCGATTAATTACTCCCGCGGGTTGCTCCGCGAGATACCTCCGATTGAGCTGTGTGGTCGTCTTCGTCGTCTTCGCTTCACGTTCTCCATGCATGATTATGGTGATGTGTGTGTGGGCGGCGGCAGATCCCGTGTCCTCGTCGGTACACGCGCCGCGTGTAGCGTAGCCTTCGCGGTGGCCACGCTCGCCCTCGCCGTCGTGCCTCGTCGGTCTTGGCGGTGTTGGAGGAGTTGTTGTTGGGGTAGCATGGATCACGCTCGGCTCGAACTTCTCGACGACCAGTAGCTTCTCGGGGTGTACAAGGGTCTACACCCTGCGGGAGTAATTGTCGATGGAGACCGGCGTCGGTGTGTGACCGTCGCGTTGCTCGCGCCAGCATGGCCTGAGTGGTCGATACCTCGTCCCGGCCGGACGCCGAGTCCACGGCAGTTGGCGTAGTCAAGGCATCGTCTCACGAGATCGTAGAGGAGCGGTGTTGTTGTTGAAGTCGCGTCGCCCTGCGGCCGCATCTTGTCCTCGGGCGGCACCGGTTTGCTCGGCTTCGGCCTCTGAATGAGTGTGGCGCCGGTAGCAGTGACACGGGGGTAGGAGGCCATCTGAATCATGGCATCGTGGTGTAGGACCCCAGCCTTCACTTCGCGTCCGGGCGCGGAGTGGACGTCGCCGTGCTCACATGTTCATCTTCATAGCTCTACAGTAAGACAGGGTGGACAAGCAGGAGGTGGGGTGATGCGCGTCTCCATCTTTGGCGACACCGAGCATGACGAAGCAGATTGTGTCGAACAGCTTGCTTGGCGTCATCTTCGGGTGATAGCTCATGTGTAGCTTCTTCCATGCATTTCTTTTTGCGAATCCAATGAACGCGTACGTTGCCATCCAGCCAACATGCACGTACATGCATGGCCCATGCACGTGCACATGAAGTATATTGTGCATACTAATTCGCTTACACGATTAGCGATAGTTTAGGGGCACTTTGTGGCACAAGGTGGTCTCTCGGTGGTGGGAAGCCGGCCGTCGAACCGGATGCTCCTGCTGTGACAAGGGAAAGGCGGACCCGACAGGCGTCGGCTCAGAGGTAGGGCATCGTTTGCTTCCGTTACAACATTGGCTGCACCGTTGCTCGATGTTGCTGGTAGGTGCCAACGAAGAACCGTCGGCGAGTGCTTCGGCGATGTTATGGGTTGCACGATGTCTTCAACGCGTCCACCTCAAGGAGCCGCCGGCAAGTGCTCCGGCTTCACGGAAGAACGCACGGTTTGATAGGCGTGCTTCTTCTTGGATGATGTTTCTCTTGTGCGATGAAGCAGACACGGGCTCCGTAGAACGGTGATGGCGACTTCAGTGCCATCGACCTCCACTCCATGGCGGCAGCTTGATAACATCGACAACGGGCGACGTCGTGGCATGCTCCACTTCGTCGTCCTCCGCTGCCTCATCATGATGAAGTAGACGTGAGGAGTGATGGGGCCCTCGGTGCCGTCGAGCTCCATGGAGCCAGCGTGACGAAGAGGATGACATCTCGGCGACCTCCGTGTCGTCGGCTTCCATGGGGCCGGCTTGACGACATCGACGACAGGCTCTTCGTGGCGTGCTCCATATCGTCGTCCTCCGCGGCACCATCGTGATAAAGCGGTCGCGAGTGATGATGGCGATCTCCGTGGCGTCCACCGTCTAGCGGTGATGAGCAGGGGCAGCCTTCATGGCGTTGACCTCTGGGGCATCGACCTCCGTGGCATCAGCGTCCATAGCGCGGGCTTGGTGAAGATGAGCTCCGGCGACGCGTCGTCCTCGTCGAGCGGCGATGAGTGGGGGCGGACACCATGGCGCCGACCTCCGGGGCACCGACCTCGGCGGCGTCGACGTCCATAGCGCGGGCTTGGTGAAGACGAGCTCCGGCGATGCGTCGTCCTCATCGAGTGGTGATGAGTGGGGGCAGACACCGTGGCGCCGGCCTCCGGGGCACCGACCTCGGTGGCGTCAGCATCCATAGCGCGAGCCTGGTGAAAACGAGCTCCGGCGACGCGTCACCCTCGTCGAGCGGCGATGAGTGGGGTGGCCACCGTGGCGTCGACCTCTGGGGCATCGACATGGCGACCTCGACGGTGGGCGGCGTCGTGGCGTGCTCAGTGTCGTCGTCTTGGTCGAACCGTCGTGACGAGGTGGACAGCAGGTGGTGATGACGACCTCCTCGTCGTTCTTTGTGACGCTGGCTTGGTGAAGACCACCCCCGGCAACGTTGACTTTATCTTCCGGTCCGGCGGCTCCATCTCCGGCGGCGGTCCAATAATGCGAACGTTGCCTTCGGCAACGCTCCCGACTTGTGTGCGTGCATACTATATGCCAAGAAAGAACTAGGGAAGAGATTTGTTAGATCAAAGTTTTACCCTTCGGAAACACGAGTTTGGCCTCCATGGTGGTTCGCCTCCTCATCCTCGCCTTGCTCCCGGGATGCGGCCGCCTGAAACTCTGCTAGAAGCGATCCAATCCGCGCCTCCGGCCGATGCGTGAGGATTCTACGTGCGCTCTTCCCTCGGCCTGGCCGTGAGTCCCGATTGATGGGTGCGTGGGTTGTGGATGGATGGATTGCTGCGTGGTTTGATGAATGGATGTGTGCGTGAGATGACAAATGGATGGGTGCTGGAGGTGTTGTGCGATGGATGTGTGCGTGCGTGAGTTCCTCTCCTCTGGCCGTGAGTTCCTCTCCTCTGGCCGTGCCTCCTCTCCCCTGCGAATGGCCTTGTGCCTCTGTATTTATAGGGAAGAGAGATAGGCAGAGCGCGAGCGTTTGTCCCGATATTCGTGGGAAGATGCTATCCTACAGAGCGATCTTTGGAGGAACACACCTATATGAGCCCGACTACTGGTCACAGTCTATGAGATTGGGGTGATCTCTAGCAAGCTCATGAACAGGCCAGGAGTGTGACTAATATGCTCCACCCGAGGGGTCAGCCTTCGGCAGCCTCGTATCAGTGAGACTTGTGGTGAAACTTCTTGACGCCAAACTGACAATTCAAGGCATAGTCCATTGTTCAATTGTGAAGGAGTGTAACTACCTGGTCTAGGTGGAGCTCAACCTTAATCGGTCTCCACTGAGATGCTGGTATATCAAAACAGTGTTTGGAACAAAGGACAAACTGGGCCCCTGAGATCTGGTGGGGGATTGTTGAAATATGAGATGGGCCTAGAGCCCATATGACAATTTCAGATTTAATCTCTAAGGGCCCATGTAGGTGGCATGACAAGTTGGTGGGAAGTTTAGTCCCACCTTGGAAGTGGAAGGAGAGTTGGAGTGGTTTATAAGGGACTCTCTCCCTCATGCTATTGGAGCTTGAGAAGAGATGAGGCCATCGCGCACTCCTCCTCCTCCGCTCGTCACGACGCGCCGCGCCGCGGGTTGCGGGATTGAGCCGAGCCGAGCTCACTCCTATGCGCTTCTTTTTGCCGGTCAGGAACGGAGAGTCTTTGACAGGTGGGGCCACGATCTGAGACGTCGGATCATGGGCTACCGACTTGGACGTGGGTTCAGCCCACGTCTCTCCACGCGCGGCCGCGCCTATATATGTGGGGCGCTGCCAACCCTAGCCGCCACGAAAACAGAACGCATCTCCGCCCACGCCGCATTGTTCCTCTGCTGCTGCTGCCGCGGCGCTCCGTCCGCTCACGCGACACGATTGACGGAGAGCAGGCCTCGAAACCACGCCTCTCCGAATCCTGTACGGGAAGAGGGGCGATTAGGTTTTTGGGTAGCGACTACGCGACTGCTCGCTTCTGTTCATCTACGTCCGCACCACCTTCATCTTCATCATGTTGACCGACGCCGACCGTGCCGCCGCTGAGAAGGCCGAGGCCGATAAGAAGGCCGCCGAGGATGCCGCGGCTGCTGTCACCGCCACCACCACCGCATGGCCGATTGGAGGGTATACATCGCTTATCCCTCTCGTGTTTCTTTCTGTTGTAGCAGTACTAGCGATATGCGTAGATGTTTCTACTATATGCGTAGTACATGCTTTGTTAGATCGTAATCAGTATGCTATCAATGCTGTTCATGTCATGCTCATGATTTATTCATGGATTAATTTAATCGGAAAACTGCCTATTTTCTTATCAATCCAAAAACCTAATGTGTGTAGGAGTTTTTCGAATTCTGGTTTTGCTGCTGCACTGAAACCGTCGCCGCCACGGGACGTATTTTAGCGTTGGCAGACTAAAACCACCTTATGGCTCACGGCCATGAGCGTGTTCAGGTCGCGGTTTGACTCCCACAGAACGATCGCTCTGAACAGGAGAAGGCGTTTAAGGAGGCCTTGTGGTGTTCCTCGGGGCAGTTCGGCGTGATTGGAGATAAGCTGGTTGATGCATATTTACATGTGCGGTCTGCCAAGGACTTGTGGGAGGCGCTCGAATCTAAGTTCGGGGCTGCCGACGCTGGGAGCGAGATGTATATTATAGAGCAGTTCCACGATTACAAGATGGTTGAAAACCGTCCTGTATTGGAGCAGGCTCATGAGATAATATGCATTGTTAAGGAGCTTGAGCCTCTCAAGTGCGAGTTACCGGGCAAATTTGTCGCGGGCTGCATAATCGCTAAGCTTCCCAATTCCTGGAGGAACTTTGCCACCACTCTGAAACATCAGAGGCGTGAATTCTCTGTGGAGGATGTCATTGGCCATCTGAGTGTTGAGCAGAATTCAAGGGCAAAGGACTCACACGGAAAAGGGGTCGAAGGAACTTCTGTGGCCAATATGGTGCATCAGAAGAACTCCAGTTCCCACAAGCCCAAGGGAAAGAACGGTGTCCAACAGAGTGCCGACTTTAAGAAGAAGGGTAAGAAGACCTTCAAGAAGAACAAGAAGGATGAGGGCTGCTTTACTTGTGGTTCGCTGGAACATTGGGCCAACAAGTGTCCAAACAAGTACAAGAAGCAAGGGCAGGACTCCAAGTCTGTCAATATGATTGTGAGCAACAATGAGAGTGGTGCATCCGGTGCAGTAATTTATTTGCTGTATTTTCGGTTTGGCCGTCCACCGATTGGTGGGTCGACACAGTGCAGGTGTTCATGTGTGTGCTGACATTTCATTGTTTTCTTCTTACTAGGCCACAGGTCACGGGTCCGTACTGATGGGGAATGGCGCGAGTGCTTCTGTTCTTGGTGTTGGCACGGTCGATCTGAAGTTTACTTCGGGCAGGATCGTGCAGCTGAAGAACGTGCAGCATGTCCCCGCCATCAAGAAGAACCTAGTTAGTGGCTCCCTTCTATGTAGAGAAGGGTTTAAGTTGGTATTCGAGTCTAATAAATTAGTTGTTACGAAATATGGACTATTTGTTGGAAAGGGTTATGAATGCGGAGGCATGTTTCACCTTTCTCTTGGAGGATATATGTAATAAAGTCGTGAACAATATTCATTTGAGTGTTAATGAATCTGAAGTATGGCATTCACGTCTTTGTCACATTAGTTTCGGTGTTATGACGCGGCTAGCAAAATCGAATTTAATCCCGAGTTTCACTTTAGCCAAAGGTTCTAAGTGCCATTCGTGTGTACAATCTAAACAACCTCGCAAGCCTCACAAGGCAGCAGAGGAGAGACACTTGGCGCCACTGGAACTCATACATTCTGATCTTTGTGAGATGAATGGTGTGTTGACTAAAGGTGGAAAGAAATATTTCATGACTTTGATAGATGATTCCACTAGATATTGCTATGTGTATCTGTTAAATACTAAGGATGAGGCTCTACACTACTTCAAAATCTATAAGGCGGAAGTTGACAATCAACTTGAAAAGAAAATTAAACGAGTCCGGTCAGATCATGGTGGAGAGTACTTCTCGAAAGAGTTTGATGCCTTCTGTGCGGAACACGGTATTATTCACGAGAGGACGCCTCCCTACTCACCCCAGTCAAGCGGGTTGCCGAGCGGAAAAACCGTACTCTAACTGATTTGGTTAACGCCATGTTAGATCGTCGGGTTTATCCAAGGCATGGTGGGGAGGCTATAATGACATCATGTCATGTCCTGAATAAAGTTCCGACAAAGGATAACGAGATCACTCCTTATGAGAAGTGGACCAAGAGAAGGACAACACTCTCGTACTTACGAACTTGGGGCTGCTTGGCGAAAGTTAATGTGCCGATCCCCAAAAAGCGTAAGCTTGGACCAAAGACTGTGGACTGTGTTAATTTGGGCTACGCTGTGAATAGTGTTGGCTATAGATTTCTAGTAGTGAAATCTGAGGTACCTGACATGAAGGTCGGTACAATTATGGAGTCTAAAGACGCTACATTCTTTGAGGACATTTTCCCATGAGAGATGTACAAAGCACTTCTAGACAGGAATCGAGGAGACTCTGAACCTGCCATTCGATGGAATATTATAATCAAACACATGATGAAAATCCTGAGGAGGATAATGAGGAATCCCTTGGTAGGGCAAGAGACAAAGGACTGTAAAGACCTTTGGTGATGATTTCTTCATATACCTCGTGGAGGATAATCCCACTTCTATTTCGAAGCATATGCATCTCCGAAGCTGACTCATTGGAAGGATGCGGTCCGAAGCAGATGGATTCCATCATGGCTAACGGGACTTGGGAGCTTCTTGAGCGTCCTTATGGTTGCAAACCATTGGGATGCAAGTGGGTGTTCAAGAAGAAGCTTAGGCCTGACGGTACAATAGAAAAGTACAAGGCTAGGCTTGTGGCCAAGGGCTACGCCTAGAAAGAAGAAGAAGATTTCTTGACACTTATTCACCGTGGCGACCGACCACCATTCGAGTATTACTCTCGTTGGCGGCCTCACACGGTCTTCTCATTCATCGATGGATGTTAAGGCGGCTTTCCTGAACGGAGAGCTAAAGGAGGAAATCTATATGCAACAGACCGATGGCTTTGTGATGGATGGTCGAGGAAGGAAAGGTGTGTAAGTTGGTGAAATCTTTGTATGGCTCGAGACAAGCGCCTAAGCAATGGCATGACAAGTTTAATGAAACGTTGACATCTGTTGGCTTTGTTGTTAATGAGGCCGACAAATGTGTATACTATCGCTATGGTGGGGGCGAAGGAGTTATCTTGTGTTTGTATGTTGATGACATACGATATTTGGGACTAATCTCAAGTTGATCGAGGAGGTTAAGTCTTTCTGTCTCGTAACTTTGAGATGAAGGATCTTGGAGTGGCTGATGTTATCTTGAACATCAAGCTTTTGAGAGATGATGAGGTGGGATTACATACGCAATCCCATTATGTTGAGAAGGTGTTGAGTCGTTTTCGATATTGGACTGCAAACCATCTCAAACACCATATGATTCTAGTGTGCTGATTCGAAAGTCAAAAGGCACAGCTATAGATCAATTGAGATACTCTCAGATTGTTGGTTCACTCCGTATCTAGCGAGCTTAACGAGGCTGACATCGCATTTGCTATTAGCAAACTGAGCCGATTTGTTTCAAACCGGGTGATGTACATTGGCGTGCTCTTGAGAGAGTTATGCGTTATCTGAAAGGTACTATGAACTATGGACTACACTATACGGATACCCGTCGGTACTTGAAGGGTATAGTGATGCTAATTGGATCTCGATGCTGATGAGATGAAGGCCACAACCGGGTATATGTTTACTCTTGGAGGTGGTGCTGTTTCTGGAAGTCTTGCAAGCAAACGATCTTAACAAGATCGACAATGGAAGCAGAATTAACAGCATTAGACACATCGGGTGGCGAAGCGAGAATGGCCGAGATCTATTGATGGACTTGCCGGTGGTTGAAAAGCGGTTCGGCCATCCTTATGAACTGTGACAATCAAACAGTTATTGTCAAGGTGAAGAGTTCAAAGGACAACATGAAGTCCAACAAACACATAAGAATGAGATTGAAAGCTGTCGAAAATTGAGAAACTCCGAGTGATAGCGTTGGATTATATCCAGACGGCTAGGAATCGCGATCCCTTCACTAAAGGGCTATCACGTGTTGTGATAGATAGCGCATCAAGGGAGATGGGTATGAGACCCACATGAGTTGCCATGGTAGTAACCCAACCTATGTGATCGGAGATCCCGTGAAGTAGGACCTGGGAAAACAAGCCGGTGGAAGCGAGGAAAGTAATTTTACTAACCCACTCCGTTGGAGATGCAATACTTTCGAAACTGTATGGAAGGATGACTCTGTCTTAGTGTGTTCCAAGGCTTATATGCATAAGCAAGATGCTATCCTCAGAGCGATCTTTGGAGGAACACACCTATATGAGCCCGACTGCTGGTCACAGTCTATGAGATTGGGGTGATCTCTAGCAAGCTCATGAACAGGCCAGGAGTGTGACTAATATGCTCCACCCGAGGGGTCAGCCTTCGCAGCCTCAGTCAGTGAGACTTGTGGTGAAACTTCTTGGCGTAAAACCGACAATTCAAGGCATAGTCCATTGTTCAGTTGTGAAGGAGTGTAACTACCTGGTCTAGGTGGAGCTCAACCTTAATCGGTCTCCACTGAGATGCTGGTATATCAAAACAGTGTTTGGAACAAAGGACAAACTGGGCCCCTGAGATCTGGTGGGGGATTGTTGAAATATGAGATGGGCCTAGAGCCCATATGACAATTTCAGATTTAATCTCTAAGGGCCCATGTAGGTGGCATGACAAGTTGGTGGGAAGTTTAGTCCCACCTTGGAAGTAGAAGGAGAGTTGGAGTGGTTTATAAGGGACTCTCTCCCTCATGCTATTGGAGCTTGAGAAGAGATGAGGCCCTCGCGCACTCCTCCTCCTCCGCTCACCTCGCCACGCCACGCCTCGTCACGACGCGCCGCGCCGCGCCGCGGGTTGCGGGATTGAGCCGAGCCGAGCTCACTCCTATGCGCTTCTTTTTGCCGGTCAGGAACGGAGAGTCTTTGACAGGTGGGGCCACGATCTGAGACGTCGGATCATGGGCTACCGACTTGGACGTGGGTTCAGCCCACGTCTCTCCACGCGCGGCCGCGCCTATATATGTGGGGCGCTGCCAACCCTAGCCGCCACGAAAACAGAACGCATCTCCGCCTCACGCCCGCATTGTTCCTCTGCTGCTGCTGCCGCGGCGCTCCGTCCGTTCACGCGTACACGGTTGGCGGAGAGCGAACCTCGAAACCACGCCTCCGGATCCTGACGGGAAGAGGCGATTAGGTTTTGGTAGCGACTACGCGACTGCTCGCTTATGTTCATCTCGTCCGCACCACCTTCATCTTCATCATGTCGACCGGCGCCGACCGTGCCGCCGCTGAGAAGGCGAGGCCGACAAGAAGGCCGCCGAGGATGCGCGGCTGCTGTCACCGCCACCACCACCGCATGGCCGATTGGAGGGTATACATCGCTTATCCCTCTCGTGTTTCTTTCTGTTGTAGCAGTACTAGCGATATGCGTAGATGTTTCTACTATATGCGTAGTACATGCTTTGTTAGATCGTAATCAGTATGCTATCAATGTTGTTCATGTCATGCTCATGATTTATTCATGGATTAATTTAATCGGAAAACTGCCTATTTTCTTATCACAAGTGCAAGTATACATTGGTTAGTACGTGAGCAAACTCAAAATGCATGCATGCACGTACCATTGCATCGAGGATCACCTAATGCGTGTGTGTACGTATACACCCAATATAAAACATAGATGTGTATAACTTACAATTAAAAAAATACATTTATACTTATATCTTCTGAAAATGGTAATCACAAAAACACGTCGAACAGCCCAAACCGATTCTCTTATAAGGATTTGTTTCATGCAACCCAAGGGTTCAACAACAAGAACATGCTCGGCGGGGGTTGGAAGTGTCTATAAGGTGTGCCGCAAGACTGGCATGGAGGTCGCCGTGAAGAGAATGTCACACGATTCAAGGCAAGGGGTTAAGGAGTTCATCGCGGAGGTGGTGACCATTGGTCGTCTTCGACACCAAAATATAACAAAATTGTTGGGCCATTGCAGACGTAAGGGGGAACTTCTACTGGTGTATTACTACATGAAAAATGGTAGTCTTGACAAGTACCTACACACAAGAAATGGCCCAACTCTATGCTGGTCCAGAGGTATTCGATCATCAAAGGTGTGGCATCAAGTTTGTTATATCTGCATGAGGACTAGGAGCAGGTCGTCATCCATAGAGATATAAAGGAAAGAAATGTGCTCTTGGATAGTAAGATGAATGGAACGTTGGGTGATTTTGGTCTTGCAAGGATATACGACCACGAAACGACCGCTGAAACCACCCATGTGGCTGGCACTATGGGATATCTTGCGCCTGAACTCTCGCGCGCGGGGAGGCTAGCAACCTTCTCTGATGTGTATGCATTTGGAGTGTTTCTCCTAGAGGTCACATGTAGACGCAGGCCAATCTTCATCGATGAGCGAAACAACCGGGTGTTGTTGGTTGAGTGGTTGCTTGAGCACCACCACGATGGCTCAATGCTCGACACGGTGGATCCACGACTCGGAGGGGAATTCAACAAGGAGGAGGTAACCATCATGCTCAAATTGGGTTTGCTATGCACGTACCCGTCACCCAATGCACGTCCTATCATGCGAAAGGTCATGCAGTACCTCGACCATGGTCAATAGCCTCCTGATTTATCTCCGGCCTACATAAGCTACATAATGATGGCTCAAATGCAAAATGAAGGATTTGATTCACACAACATGCCATGTTCTCAGCCCGCAATGAGTGTCGCCACTGTGTCGGGTGAGTCTTCAGCGACCATTTTGCGAGAGGGAAGATGAAGCATGTATGTAATTGACCCCTATCTCTCTCTCTCTCTGTGTGTGTGTGTGTGTGTGTTTTTTCACTAATTTGGTGGTAAGGAGTTGTATTAAGAAGTTATGCTTTGTTGCTGTCAAAGAAAAAGTTATGCTTGTGGTTCGGCACTGCTCCATCCTGCATGTTGGAACTGTCCATTTTCCGTTAAATGAATGTTGGTTAATCACTATATGTGTAGAGGATTATGCAACTCACGATATATTGATCGGGTGCAATACGCACGTATATATAAGTACAAAGGGTAGCCACGTCCTCAACTATACATGGAAGGAGGAGGGCTTGTTGTACAAGAAATACACATATATATCTACATCTCAACACCCTTCCCGATGAAGCGGCACCATGGTCGGCCTAAAGACTGGATCGAACTCCTCGAAAGACGCAGTAGACAGGGCCTTTGTCATGATGTCAGCAAATTGTTGGGACGTAGGGACATGGAGCACACATATATGACCAAGAGCTACCTGTTCCCGAACAAAATGGATATCAATCTCAATATGCTTGGTGCGTCGATGATGGACTGGGTTGGCGGAGAGGTAGACTGCAGAAACATTGTCACAGTAGACAATGGTGGCCTTGTCAACTGGAGAGAAGAGCTCATGTAGAAGCTGACGAAGCCAGGAGCACTCGGCGGAGCGTTGGCAGCGGCGGTACTCGCTTCTGCACCTGGAGCAGGAAACAACGGGCTGCCGCTTGGACGACCATGAGATGAGTGATGGTCCAAGGTAGACGCAATAACTAGAGGTCGAGCGGCGCATGTCAGGGCAGCCGGCCCAATCAGCGTCAGAATAAGCCGTCATATCCAGAGAGGATGAAGCCTGAAGTGACAATCAAGGTCCAAGGTGCCACGGATATAGCGCAGAATCGCTTGACCGCATGATCGATGAGCATCACGAGGAGCATGCATATGGCGACACACCTGCTGTACAGCATCTTTGGAGCTCCGGACGAGTAAGAGTGAAGTCTTGAAGAGCACCAACAATCGACACAGTAGAGCGGAGCATCTGAAGCAGGAGAACCATCTGTGGCAGAAAGCTTGGCCTTCGATCGGCAGGTGTGGTAGCGGTTTACTGTTAAGCATCCCGACACGGTCCGAAGCTCGTGAGCATACTTCCGCTAATGAAGAAAGAAGCCATCTGCTCGACGAATAACCTCGATCCCGAGGAAATAGTGCGAGAGGACCTAAGTCCTTAATGGCAAACTCAGCACGAAGGCGATCGGTGAGCTGTCGAAGAAGGCGATCGAGCATTTGTCAAGATGATGTCGTCGACATAGAGCAGCAGGAAAGCAGTAGCATCACCCTGGTGGTAGACACATAATGAAGCATCGAGCGAGTGGAGCGGAAGCCAAGCTGAGTAAGAACGCTGCGATGCGCTGGTACCCGCGCGAGGAGCTTGCTTGAGCCCGTACAAGGACCGAGAGAGCAAACACACATGATCTGGAGAAGACTCATCAGCGAACCCGGTCGGCTCTTGACAGAACACCTGTTCCTCAAGATGACCATGAAGAAAGGCATTAGAGACATCCATCTGGTGCACAGGCCAGGAGCGAGAAACCGCCAGCTGAAGAACAGTCCGAATCGTGCCGGGCTTGACAACAGGAGCGAAAGTGTCGGTGAAGTCAACACCCGCTCGTTGACGAAAACCCCGAACGACCCAACGAGCCTTGTGTCGGTCAAGAGTACCATCCGGATGAAACTTGTGCTTGAACACCCACTTCCCGGTAATGATGTTGGCCCGAGGAGGACGGGGAACAAGCTGCCAAGTGTGATTGCGTTGCAAGGCGTCAAATTCCTCCTTCATCGCGGCGAACCATATGGGGTCGCGAAGCGCGGAACGGGCGGAGGTCGGCACGGGTGATGGTGACGAGGAAGACGTTGAAGCCACATAGGTGTACTCATCCGGAGGGTAGCGAGTGCTCGGCCGATGGACACCCATGCGCGACCGAGTGGCGGGCGGCGGTGGGGCACCACAGCAGCAACCGGCGGTGGAGCGGCGGTGACGGAGGAGCGGGGCGGGGCGGCTGTGAAGTAGCCGGCGACACGCCAGCGAAGAGGCCAGCGGCGGCGCCCGATGGCGAGGGACCGTGAGGCGGCGAGGAGCGGCGTAGACGCCAGCGAGTCCGGCGCAGAACCTGGTGGTGAAGAGGCGGCGAGGCCGGGAGGCGGCGCAGAACCCGGTGGTGAAGAGGCGGCGAGGCCGGCTCGAGGCCGGCAAGCCAGCGAAGCAGCGGCGAAGCGGAGTGCCGCCACGACCGGGGCGCCCACGCCGTGGCAAGGAGCCAGGCGGACAGGGTCGGCGAGAGAAGGGCGGGCGCCGAGGAGGATGTCACCTGTTGTTCCTGTTTAAGCGGAAAACAAAACTCGTCGAAATAAACATGTCGAGATGTGATGACACGGTGGGAAACGGATCATAGCATCTATAGCCCTTTGTGTTAGCCGGGTAACCAAGGAAGACACAGGAGCGGAGCGAGGAGCAAGTTTATGAGGAGAAGTGGCGGCTATACTAGGGTAACAAAGACAACCGAAAATCGAAGACCATCATATGAAGGAGGGACCCAAAGAGAAGTTGGTGTGGCGTAAAGTTCCAGCGGGTGCGACATGGGCGAAGATTAATAAGGAGGGTGGCGGTGGCGAGGCGTCGGGCCGAAGCGAGGTGGCATGTATGCATGAAAGAGGAGAATGCGGACGCAATCGTTAAGAGTCGAAGAATGCGTTCAGCCCGGCCGTTCTGCTGTGAGGTGTAAGGACATGTAAGCCGGAAAATTGTGCCATGTGCGAGAGAAGATTGCGGATGGTGGTGTTGTCAAATTCTTTCCCGTTATCAGTTTGCAAAGCGAGAATGGGACGACCGAATTGCGTAGATACATAAAAGTAGAAGGCGGTAAGAGTGGCAGCAACTTCAGACTTCTTACGCAATGGAAAGGTCCACACAAAATGAGAGTAGTCATCCAAGATAACAAGATAGTATGAAAAACCGGTATTACTAGCAACTGGAGAGGTCCAGACATCACTGTGGATTAATTCAAAAGGTAACGATGCAACTGTGGATGAAGAACTAAACGGAAGGCGAACTTGTTTGCCCAGACGGCATGCGTGACAAGAGTGCGCATCTGTTTTATTACATGTAAAAGAAAAATCCCTAATAATTTGACGAAGAGCGGTGGAGCTAGGATGACCAAGACGGGCGTGCCAAAGATCGGCCTTGCAAAAAGAGCAACTGGCCCAGCATGTGTGAATGATGGAGGCTGGGCGGAGTATGTGTCGCGGGGCTGTCACGGTGGTGAAGAACCATCCGGGTGAGGCGTCCTTAACAGAAAAACCAACCGTCAAATTCCACGATTCTGAGTTATCACGAGAAAGTTTACGAACACAGACTAAGTTCTGAATAAGTTCAGGAGACACAAGAACGTTATTGAGATAAAGTGGTCGAGAGTTCGAGGGAAAACTAGTGGAACCAATGTGAGTGATAGGAAGACCAGCACCATTACCGACAATGATACAAGAGGAAGTGTGTATGGGAGACGCGGAAGAGAGATTACCCGGATAAGCGGCCATATGCGAAGATGCACCGGTGTCCATAAACCAGTCGCCACCACCGGAATAAGCCCCGATCGGGGGTTGTTGATGAAGGGCAGCAAGTAGGGCCGGATCATAAGAGACTGGCGTGGGATAACCCGAGTAGCCGGTCACTCCAGCGCTAGGGTTTGGCCCGCCATAGCCAACCGAAGCAGGAGAGTAGTAGGGCTGTGGGGCGACCGGACCGGTTCTTGACCGCGAAGAAGGCTGATATTTGGAAGGGCGGGCCGAGGAGACTCGGGCGGGGGTCGGGGCACGGGCATGGTGTAGGCGTGCACAAACCCTGTCCAGGGGTTGTGGCCGCCCCCCAAGGCGGCGTCGGCTGCTGCTGGGTAGGCCCGCACGTGGCTGCTGTTGTTTGTTGCTGGCCTTTGCGCGACCATGGCCGCTTGTATGGCTGCTGCTGCTTGCTGGCGGGTGTTGAGGAAGAGTCGTAGGACCCACAGGGCCGGAGGACGCGGCTGGTCTGGCGCCGTAAGGCGTCTCTGCATGAGAGGGGGCATGGGCGGGCGCCGGAGCGGCGCTGGAAAGCCGGGCGCGCCCTGGTGCAGGGCCGCCGCGTGAAGCCGGCGGCGAAGGCAGTATGAACGCACGGGCGAAGATGCTTCAACCGGCGTTCCTCGAGGCGGAGATCGCCACCGCCCGTTCGTAGGTAGGGTTCGCCATGAGGTGAGGTTGAGGCGGCATTGCGAGATCCTCGTGAGGCGGCGGTGATAGTGGAAGGAGCAGCTCGTCGCCCACCTTGAAGCCGATGTCATTGAGCTCGTCGGAGAGGGTCTTGAGGCGCATGCAGATAGTAAATCAGCGGAGGAGTCGTTTTGGTGACACCGAAAAACTCCTGCTGCGAAAAGGCGATCCGTTGGAGCTTGTTGTCGGTGAAGAGGCTAGCGATCTTTTTCCACACCGTGCATGCATCGTCCTTGTCGCGAGCAGCGGTGTGGAAGATGTCCTTGACACGGTGAGGAAGAGCCACTGATGATGGTGGCGTCGATCGCCAACCGATCGGCGTCGCGGTTACGGGCGAAGAGGTTGGCGGTGCCGTCGGCGTGATCCTGCAGGTTATACTCACGGAAGAGGAGATTGAAGTATGTTTTCCAGGCATAAAAGTTCGCCTCTTTGTGGGAGAGGATGACCGGAACGCGACGTTCGATGGGAACATCGCGGATGTAGGCAGGGTCGGGCAAGGTGGCAGCAGAGGAGCCGGCGGAGGAGCCGAAGGGGTTTGGCGGACGGACAGCCGGAGGAGTGGAGGCGGCGCTGGGGTGGGAGAGATCAGAACAGGCAGACATGGCTGCTGGTTCGGTTTTGGCTGGGTAGGGTTAGGGTTTTGGTGGCTAGCTACGGCGGCGGCGAAGGATCTGCGACACGGGCGTAGCGAAGGGGGGCTAGCAGCGGCGGCTTCAGAAGCAACGGCGACACGGCTAGGGCAGGAATCGAGTTTAGGCTGATACCATGTAGAGGATTATGCAACTCACGATATATTGATCGTGTGCAATACGCACGTATATATAAGTATAAAGGGTAGCCACGTCCTCAACTATACATGGAAGGAGGAGGGCTTGTTGTACAAGAAATACACATATATATCTACATTTCAACAATATGTATAAGTATAAGTGTTAAGAAAGATTTCATGCATAGCTTTTAAGTGTACCTTCACTGTTCGATCCGTTCAAACGGCCGAGTAGGTGCTACAATTAAGAAAGATTAGAGTGTACAAGTGCTCTGACGAGTCGTTGTCTCGTTGATCAGCTGCCTGCCAACCTGTAATTGTGTCCACCAAATGAATCGGCCGGTAACCGCACGTTGCATGTTATGAACAGCTTGATTTAAAGTCGAGAGCTACGTGCACATGATTCCATTGGTTGTGCTCATGATCGTGAGTCCGTGACTGAGTAGTGAGTACTCGTGACACTGGGTTGGACAAGCACTCAGCTTGAGTCAATGGCTACTACTACGTGCCAGGCGTGCACGCGCCGTTGTGTGTCCTTTGATTTGAGCATCGATCGAGCACCTATGGGGAATTCATGGAGCAGGCGGCTCGGCAGAGTGCTGCTCAGCTTCTGACGCTACTGTCAAGGCCCACACATATTTCCCCTTCAGCTTCATGCAGCAGTCGAAACAGCGAGTTGGGCGCGTCGGTGCTAGTTGCAAACGTCCGACAATGCCTCTGTGACGGCCGGAGACGAACAGAAGCAACGGCGGAGGTGAAGGGTGCGGATGCAAAACAAGGGGAAGAAGAGGCAGAGTGGAAGAAAATGGGACCGGGAGGGGGATTGGGTGGACCGGAGGTGTCGAAGTCCTATGTTTTGGGTGCTCGGACTCCCGCAAACCTCCCACACTTTGTCTTCAGTTTACGGGAGAGATCGCGTCCGGACTGCCCCGTAGACCGATACAGATCGGTGTTGGGTGACTTTCACGGTTCGGACAGCGCGGTCCGAACGGTTGCGGGAGGTTTATGTGTCCGCCTTGGAGATGCCCTAACACCTGATCCCGTCTAGAAAAAGCTCAGCAGCTACCTCAAAGATTGTTTTCGGTTAATTTTGGCTTGATTCGGTTGCAGGTATGATGCTGGTGGCGAGGGTGCGTGCCTGAAGAGATACACGGACCCGTCCTTCTTCAGAGGCCAGTACGTCTGCCAAGCATGAGATTTTCTTGTAGTAAACCAAACAAAAGCTTCACAGTTCAGACAAATGCTCCTAGTAAACACTTCTTATTATCAATTTCCAAGCTCATTTCTCCCTTTTCCAGCTTTCCAATTATGTGCTTTTATACCATCAACAATTAACTTGCCACTTGAACCTCCTACAGATTAAAAACAGAGGCATTATCTGATACGCTCCAACAACTTAAACATCGACAAAACATCCAAAGAATCAGGCGTCAGATACACAACTAACACAATCAAGATTCGTCACAAGATGAAGCATCGGAAGTAGACATGTTGTCATCAGCTGATTCGCCTGAAACATCAAACACCAGACTGCCATGCTCTGTTGTGCCGGTGAACAAGGAGAGAAGCAGTGACCTCATTGAGAGGACCACTTCGTTTGGGGCATGGCTCTCTCCAGGTGCAGCCTGTACGCATGCGTGTGGCATCACACAAAGCAATGCTGATGGATTTGCCAGCCATGACACCAACAAGGCCGACGAGATGCCAACATTACAATAAAAATTCTCGTAGTGCCTTTGTTGACTTCTTCGCCTCGAGGTTCGAAAGCCTACCGAGGAAGCTTTCTGCCAAGAAGCACGGTGACCCATTGACCGAATCCTTCTGGAACATGGCTAGGAAGCTACTACTTGAGAATGAATCACCACAGAATTTCGGTACCTGCAAACTAGTGTATTCTGAAGACGTGCCAGATCAAGATGAAGTTGCATTTTCTAGCAAAAGCACCAAGGAGACTTAGCATCGATGAAGAAGCAAGTGGCGGTATCATCGATCGCAACCGGCCGAGAGGGACCTGGCTACCAATCCGGCATTCACCGGTGGTAGTAACAGTGTAGTTTACATGTACTACATCAACCCCTAGCATACATCAGAAACAGAATGGTTGCTCTGAAGATACCGAAGAGGTCACAATACCGCCGCTGCCGCTTATTCCACCAATGCAGCTTTGCTTGAGACCTGGCGCTTGCCCAGACTGGTAATGTTTCTATGGTTTCATTTCTATGAAATTGAGCTGGGGGTTGGCCCCCTTTCGATCAAAAAAAAAATCCACCCATGCAGGGGCTGTCAGTCAAGTTACATAAGGGGTCTGGGATTGCATCACGTAAACTTAGAATGCTTGGACCAAAATCACCGGTTGATAAACCCGTGCAGCTAAGAACAATCCATTGCAGTCTGTCAGAAGCACGAGACTGAAAAGATTCAGGCAAGTAGCCAGATGAAAGAATTCAGGAGAGGATGTTCACGCTGATATCACCAACGGAGATGCTACTGGAGAGCTGTTTTACTCGATAATGAGCCTGAAGGAAAAAGTCACCGAGCCTGTCCAGAATCCAGATGAGAAGGAAATTGTGGTTGTTTGTGCATCAGAACAGCTAAGAAAAATGCCTCCTCTGTCAGTGCTACGGCCTGAACATTCTCTTCCCACAAATGTAACAAGGCAAAGGCATAAATAGACTATTCTGACAGAATTGTGACCATTTTATACAGGGCTGGTCACACTCGTCAGGTAACAACAAAGTTCAGCTACACTTCCGATTTGAGCGAAACAAATCAGTCATGAATTTCTGATTATTCGTCAGGTAAAATCAGGCTCACATATACGAGAAAATGATAGTGATGATTGATACCTTAGTGACTGCAGCCAGGTAGAAGACGCTAGCATGGGAGGCACCAACAATTTGACGATCTAATGATCAGAATTTTTCCCTCGAGCGCAGTCATCACAAAGTGGCCACACATGTCATGTAGGCGTTACACGCACTCACTCAGCTCCACAATTGCGCGTTTCCAGGAGTCAAGAATGACGGCAGGTTGCCCCGCAAGGACGAGGACCGCCGGTCTACTCACGCGTCTCAAGAACGACGACTTGATACTTCACACTGCAGTCTCAAGACTTCATAAGACAGCAGAGCAGAGAGCACAATTTATGGACCTCATCCATTTCGATTTCATCAGCCGTTAGCCACACTGGTGACACGACAGCCATGCTTCTCAAGCCTTACCAGTTGGGCACACTGCTCCTTCTCGCAGCTGCCGGCTTCGGCCTCGCCGCTACCGGCAGCGAAGACAGCGATGAAGGTCAACAGTTCGCCTACAACGGCTTCAAGGGCGCGAACCTGACGCTCGATGGCGCGGTCGTCTCGTCGAACGGCCTCCTCGTGCTCACCGACGGTACCAGCCAGATGAAAGGGCAGGCCTTCCACCCGTCTCCTCTGCCGTTCCGCGCCGAGACGAACGGCACCGGCGACGTGCGGTCCTTCTCCACTACTTTCGTCTTCACCATCTACGGGGAGTACACCGACCTGAGCGGCCACGGCATGGCCTTCTTCATCTCTGATTCCATGGAGGTGCTCTCCACTGCGCTGCCAGGGCAGCACTTGGGCCTCCTCAACAGCAACAACAATGGCAACCGGGCCGCTCGCATCTTCGCCGTGGAGCTGGACACGATCCTTAACCCCGAGTTCAACGACATCAGCGGCAACCACGTCGGCATCGACGTTGATAGCCTGGTGTGGCTTGATTCCACCGACGCCGGGTACTACGATGATGGCACTGGGCGGTTCCTGAACCTAAGCCTGATAAGCCGGACGGCCATGCAAGTGTGGATCGACTACGACAGCACTGCAACGAAGATCACGGTGACCATGGCTCCCCTGGGCATGGCCAGGCCCAAGAAGCCCCTCCTGAAGACCACAGTCGACCTCTCGGGTGTGTTGCAGAGCATGGCCTACGTCGGCTTCTCGTCGGCGACGGGCATTATGTTCGCACGCCACTTCGTCCTCGGCTGGAGCTTCGCGATGGATGGACTAGCACCGGCACTCGACATCTCGACGCTGCTAGCCTTGCCACAGATCTGGCCGAACCAAAGGTTCATGTCCGTATCAGTGAAAATAGCGTTGGCCTTAGCATCTGTGACCCTGGTTTCGGTAGGCATTGGAATCTACATCTTAGTAAGATGGTGGCATCTCAAATACTCTGAGGTGCATGAGGACTGGGAGATTCCGTTCGGCCCGTACCGGTTCTCCTACAAGGACTTGTTTCATGCGACTGGGGGATTTAGTGAAAAATATCTGCTTGGCAGGAGAGGTTTCGGAAGTGTCTATAAGGGTTTGCTTCGCAAGCCTGACATGGAGGTCGCTATGAAGAGGTTGTCACACAATTCAAGGCAAGGGAAAAAGGAGTTCATCGCCGAGGTAGTAAGCATTGGTCGTCTTCGACACCGAAATATCGCGCAATTATTGGGCTACTGCAGACGGGAGGGTGAGTTTCTCCTAGTGTATGAGTACATGAAGAATGGTAGTCTTGTCAAGTACCTACACAATAGAAATAACCCAGTTTTGGACTGGCCTCAGAGGTACTAGATCATTAAAGGTGTGGCCTCGAGCTTGTTGTATCTGCATGAGAAATGGGAGCAGGTTGTTGTCCACCTAGATATAAAGGCAAGCAATGTGTTATTGGATAGTAAGATGAATGGACGGTTAGCCAATTTTGGTCTTGCAAGGATGTATGACCATGAAACCGTCGCTGGAGTAACCCACATGGCTGGCATAGTTGGATATCTCGCACCCGAACTCGGGCGCACAGGGAAACCAACACCCTTCACCAATGTATATGCATTTGGCATGTTTCTCCTTGAGGTCACATGTGGACGTAGGCCAATCTTCACCAGCGAGCAAAAACATCAAGTATTACTGGTAGAGTGGGTGCTTGAACACCACCAGAATGGCTCAATCCTCGACACGGTAGATCCATGACTGCAGGGGGAATTTAATAGGGAGGAGCTAACCCTCATGCTCAAACTAGGTTTGCTTTGCATGTACCCATTGCTTGATGTGCGGCCTGCTATGCTGAAGGTCATGCACTACCTCAACCATGGCCAGTTGCCTCCTGATTTATCTCCAGCCTACATAAGCTACATGGACCTAGTGCAAAACGAGGGGTTGAATTCATACAACACGAATACTCCAGATTTTGAGCCCGAAATGAGTGTTGCCACTATATCCTCAGCGACAATTTTGCAAGATGGAAGATGAAGCATGGAATTGTGGGGACTCCTCTTATCAAATGTGGACCTCCTTTCATCAAAATTGCTAGCCCAGTCAACAACGGTACCTCTATTCTTAAGATGTCGAAGGGTTTTGGTTACCTCATCCAAATGGCTAAATCCAGGATCATGCATATATATACTTAGCACACTAAAAAAATACGCAAGAACTCAGAAATAAAGTTATCTCTGAAGATGTGCCCCATCTAGAGGTTGTTCCCTTTTCTTTTACATCGCTTAGACATACCTTCGGTCTTATTATAACTTTGCTATTTGCAGTCATGTTTTTTGTCTGTGTGCATTGGTGTTGAATGTGTGCATCCTAACTATACAGAGACTAGATGTGTACTCTGTTTGTATCCACTTCATGCTTCATTTGAAATCAATAAATTTCATCATTTGTCCAAAAGAAAAAAGGAGGTTGCATTGGATTGTACTATCAATATGAGAAAAAAATACCGCTGCCACTGCATCTTCCTCCTACGCAGTTGCTATTAGTCGATACGAGATTGCATTACCTTAAATTGGAGTACTTGGTCAAAAATCACCATGATAGATGGCATTCATTAGAGAAAAGCAGGTGGAACAGGCTACACTTCAGTCGACTGATTTTTTAATTAGGGTCAATCAATTTGTGGGCCGTTGGATGCAGATCGAATGATATCTAAACCTTCTTGTTCTTCACATCTGTTTCTTCCCGGACCACCATGCGTGCCACCGGCCGAACCGCCGGCAGCGCTCCCGCGACCGCCTCGCCGCCCCGCCCTCCCTGGAACCTCTTCCCAACGCCGGTCCGCCGCCGCCCCGGCAATCCCTCTAGCCCCTCCTCCCCCGCGTCGAGCTTTTTCTCCGGCGAATCCCCACGCCACCGCACCCCTCCACCGCCGGCGACCACCGCCCCCACCCTGAACCCTAAGGCAGATAGTGGGGTAGTCTCTCGGCGAGGTCCCACCCCCACCCTGAAAATCGGCTGATCCAAAGTCGAATCAGTCAACTGAAGTGTAAGTAAATCGAAAAGCAGGCTGCAAGCGTTTACGACTTGATCGAAACAAAAATAACGGGAAAGCAGGCTGCATGCGTTACACGCCGCTAAACTTAATCACCATGTACCCCAAGACTGAAGAACGACGACTTGAGACTTGTGGTTGCCCGGTCTGGCCGGTCGACTCACGTCTCCTAAAAAAGGATCGCAATCAACCACAGCAGGACGAGCCCTGCTCCGGTGCTCCCCCCTAACCTAATTTCGGAGGGGTATTTTTGTCCCCGTGAGTTTGTTTTTCCTGGCCCGCCGTAGCCCAGATCCAAGCCCTGTCTAGCCCTGCCAAGCCCTGTATAGCCCAGACTGTATACGTACAGTACCTGGTCCGAAAAAAAAACATCACACGACCCCACGACAACGTAGGACCTGCCGGATCCAATCATTCACGCACCTCCATCAATCTCGCGAGCATTCACGCAGCTCCATAATTCACGCGGTAGATCTCCAGCGTCGCGCGGCTATCTCGTCGCCGGCGATCTCGTCAGACAGCGGGCGTGGCAACATCGTGAATCTCCAGCGCTCACAGGTACCGCATCCTGCATCCCCCCGCACCCCTCTAGTCTCGCTCGCGGCAACATCGAACGAACTACCGCCGTCAGATATAGTGGTTAGCCTAGCGGGGAGGGTAACCTACCTACCCGGCGGCGCATGCAATCGTGGATCTTGTTCCGGTAGTGCTGCTCCTCGTGATCTGGCTTTCTTCAGTCTAGGATTCACGTAGCGTCGGTTGCCGTCGGCTGTGTCCACCAGGACTATCATTATTTGATGTGGCGGCTAACCTAGGTATCCGGCGGCAGAGGTAATCACAGATCTAGCTAGGTTTTGTAGTGCTGCTCCTGCTGCTCCTCGCGATAGAAAGTGATCACGACGGGTGCCGTGGCCATCTTCCTGGCTTGGTTCGGCAGATCTGAACGGCCTCGGTTGGGGTTGTTTACAGAACATCCGTGATCGTTAGCTATGTGTTGATATTTCATCATTGATAATGTTTTGATCATTTGTTGTAGGAAATGGCAGACGAGGAGTTAACTGATATGATGGTAGACATGGAGTTTGGAGAACTGATGAAAGACTGGATAGAAGATTGGTCAGATGATGACAATTCAGATCTTGGAAATCAGTCAGAGAATGGGAACGAATGGGAAGATTTTAATGTGAGTGGCATTACCATGTTGTAATTTTTTGGTGCCATCGTACAACATTATATTTTTGTGTTGAAAATTTGTAGATGGATGAGCATGATGATGGCCAGGAAAACTCGGAGCTCTCAAATGAAGATTACATTAGTCAGGTACGTAAGTGAAAAAATGTATTGGCATGCAAATTGAATTCATTCTGGAATATTATATGATAACTAATTATGTATTTGTGTTGTATTTTTCAGTTCATTTCCGAATGTTATAATGCATACGACTATTACGGTGAATCCGACGCGGAGACAGGCCTTAACGACGAATCATCAGATGCACCTGATTCTGGGGATTCGCAGTCGTTGGTCACCATGAGTGAGGTATTTGTGTAATCAATGTTCTATGAAAGTAATGTTAAACCATACAAAACAGTTTTCATGGCTATGTTTTGATTGTGTAGGTGACAGATGATGGTGGAGTAATGAATGTCCAAGATACTGCCAGTGCAGATGATAAGAGGGATAGTTCATGCAGATAATGGACATGACTTTTATGACTCAGGATGCTGCGTATGATTTCTACAACAGCTATGCTAAAGCTAATGGTTTCAGCATTAGGAAGAATAAGGTCAGGTACACCAAAACCGAGGCACATCTTATGCGTTATAGGAGGTTTGTTTGTCCCAGACAAGGGAAGCGTGACAGCAAGTTGCTAACGAGGAAGGGCACAGCCGTCGGCTCGAGCGAGACACGCTGCTTTTCGAAACACACCTGACTGTCAAGCTTGACCAAAAGCGTGGGGTTTGGTATGTTGCAAGTTTTGAGGACAAGAATAGCCATATGTTGGCAGGACCGGACGAGGTACCTTTTCTTTGGTCCCACAGAAAAATCAAAGAGTTTGAAGCATGAGATAATGTCCATGGGAGCTGCAGGATTAGAATTCACGACATGATGGATTCCCTCATCAGCAAACATGTATGGTATGGCGGTGTTGGTTTTACCAGGCGTGAAATATACAACCTTTGTGCCAGGGAGAAGAGGAAGCTGCTTTCAAAAGGTGATGCTGCCACAGCCATAGGCATCATGGCGATGAGGAAGCAGAGGATCCTAGCTTCTTTTTGAGTACATGCTAGATAAGGAAGGACACTTGAATAGGATGTTCTGGTGTGACTCCCAGTCTCGTCATGACTATGAGGACTTTGGCGACGTGCTTGTATTTGACAGCACGTACAAGATGAACCGCTATGGTATGCCATTCATACCTTTTGTTGGTCTTAACAATCACCGGAAGACCACTGTTTTTGGTTGTGCCATAGTTTCGGACGAGACCGAACAGACATACGTGTGGCTGCTGCAGACTTTTTTGAGGTCCATGTGTCAAAAGATGCCGAAGAGTGTAATCACAGACGTTGACGCTGCGATGATCAAGGCAATTCGCGAAGTCTTGCCAGACGTGTGGCACCGTATATGTACGTGGCATATAGAAAAAAATATGAAGATTCACCTCAGTCCCAAGTCCTTGAAGGAGTTCCGAACTCTTCTGTACTACAGCACGTCCACGGCCACGTTTGAGGAGAGATGGCACGCGTTTACCAAAAGATGGCAGTCGGAAAAAACAGTAACATGGTTGAGATGGATGTATAAGAAGAGGAGACTGTAGGCCGCGGCTTATCTGACAGAGGGGTTTTGGCTTGGCATGAAAAGCAACCAGCGGAGTGAAAGCCTAAACTCATGCCTTCACCTCCACCTAGACGGTGAAATGACGCTGGTGGATATGATTTTGCATTATGAGAACGCTGTTGTACGTATCCGTGAAAACGAGGCGTGAGATGACTGCACAGCCTCACAGAGTTTACCGGTGCCAGTTACTACATCGAGGGAACTTGAGATATCTGCTTCTCATGTCTTCACTCCAGCAAACTTCTATATGTTGCAAGAAGATCTTAGAAAAATTGATGGCATGGAGATTGTAGAAATTAAGCTGGGAGATGGATCACAACAGTACATCGTGGCCTGGAAGAATAACCGGAATAGTCGTTTTTGGGTGGAGTATACAGCAGTAAATTCCGCAGAACCTATACGGTACAGCTGCAGAAGAATGTATTGAAAGGGTCTACCTTGCAAACACATATTCCACGTACTGAAGTACTTGAACATATCTGAAATACCAAAGTGTTTAGTTCTTCTTCGGTTCACGAAAAAAGCAAGGTTGGGACTTCCCGCGAGGCGCACAAGCGATCTGTTGGGATATGGTTGGACTGGGGCAGAGGAAAGAATGAAATATAGCCAGGTCAGTGTGTTAGCGTCAGAAGCTATGCATGCGGCATGCAAACACCCAGCTTTGTGGGATCAGTTACAGGATAGTTTGAAGGTTGTGATAGCTAAGAGTCATGAGTATGATCTGCTACAGGAAATTTGAGCAAGAATATAAATGACTTGATAAGTGTGCAGTTGAATATGTGAGCGATGGTGAAGGCAACATGGTCGCAGATTAAAGATCCTATGAAAGTGTCAAGCAAAGGTGCAGCGAAGGTAGATGAGAACCGCCTGTCTCGAAAAATGGTAGACCACTCTCTTTTGATGAATTGAAAACCGGTCTGGCGCTTGCAAATTGCTAGGACACACTAAACGTAGCAAGAAATGCAAACTAAATCAGAAGTAAGTGTTTGTATGCATTCTGGATTATTGAAAAAATTATCGTTCATAAACTTATATTGTCTTCTATGATGTGCAGAACAGTGGAGAAGGAAGAAGTGTAGAACACTTGCTTCAATTTTTTACTGATGAATCGAGTGAACAGGGCAGTATATCCTTTTCACATTATGTCATCAATTTTAGTTCGACGTTTAACATTGTGTTTGGATCCTATATATATCTTCTATACCTAAATACCTATCCCCCAGTACTAGAGTTGTGTACACATGCAGTGGCGGAGCTAGCCAGAATCAACTGGGGGGGCAAAAGGTAAAATATGAGTGTTTTGGGGGGCCAAAAGCTAAAAAATCTCTCATCTAAGCCCTCACAATTTTTTCTTCACAAGTTGCATCAATGTTGGGGGGGCCACAGCCACCCCAGGAGACTACATAGCTCCGCCACTGTACACATGCCACTCCCCACAACACATTCACCCACCTAAATAAACAACAAAATCGGACCTAAATAAATTAGTTATAAATTAGAAAGAATATTGTACATTTCCCCTCCCCACGTCCTAACTGCCATTAAATCACCTAACTTACCACTCCCCATCACACATTCACCCACCTACCTCATGGCAGTTCGAACTCCCTTATCCCCACCTACCTCTGATGGATCGAGAAAACCACCGCGGCGACCGCTACAGCCGCCTCCATGGAGAAAAGCCTCGGCTGGCAGAGAGCGATGATGAAGCTCGCCGGCGATGACGAGGGGTGGCGCGCCCAGTTGGCGGAGGTGTGCGGCTAGTTCCCCAGCACGGAGATGTTGGTCAACCACGCAGTCCTGACCGACGCCGAGAAGAAGCGCGCCTTCCCCTACGGCTGCGGCGTCCCGCCGGCACTCCTCCTCGTCTGGGCAATGCGAGAGGCCACGCTGAGAGACTCCCCTGTTCAGCGCGCAAGGTGGTGGATGTACCGCTCCACCATCATGACGCTGCGGCCAGATCCGGCCGCGTCGCGCCGAGGGCGAACACGTCGGCGTCGAGCTCGCTCTCCCTGCGCCCGTCAGCCGGACTACCAGTCCGCCACGTGCAAGCCAATCCTGCCGTTGGGCTCGGCGTCGTGGAGGGCGGCGTGGGCGAGTACTGCTCATCCCTGATGACCACGAGGAGGCGAGGAGGATGCCGTGCGAGAAGGTAGCGCCTGTCGCCGTCGAGGGTGGCAAAACAATGCCCATCGACGTCGAGCTCCTTCCCCTGCACCCTGACATAGTGAAGGTGGAAGAAGAGGAGGTGGCTCAGGATCCGGTGGCGCAGCTTTCGAACAGGACGGCGGTCAAGAAGAAGGCTTCTCCGTGTGTGGTGCGCCGCTCACACCGCCTCAAATTTCTGAAGAAGTGAAGATGGGCACAGTTGCTGAAGGAGGAGGAAGCTGCTGGTTATCTTAGGTATGTTGTTATATGTTTCAGCATATAAGTTTGTTGTTCTCCTAGTTGCTACTGGGCTCCTTCAGCTCCATGCTTGCTTTTGATGTAATAATGATCGATGTAGGGTGGATAGTTTCGTAGCTTGGGAACTTGTTTGGGTCATTGCGCGGTTTGGCTGGCCTGTGTTGGCCTTCTCTTTTTAGACTGAACTTCGTTCTGAACTTTCGTGGTTTTCAGTAATGAAAATCGAAAGGGGCAAGCCCTTATTTGATAAAAAAAATTGTGCTTGATGTTGGTTAGGTGTGCTTTTCTCCAGGTAATTATATAAGTTATGGAATCGGTACGGTTTGGTCGGGTTCTTTGTGGCTAAAGAACTGAATATCTACTTCCTAGCCTAAGTGTGAAGTTCAGTTAAATTTTCAGAATATTGAATATGTACTGTTGTTTTGCTTCAGTGTTGAATCAAAGGTGTAGGTGTTGCTAGATGTTGCTCCTATGTTGCAACAAGACAATGAAGTGGGCTGCTGCACAAATCAGTAGTGTTGCTATGTGATGTGCCCATGTGCATCACTTACCAAATATAGAACATGACAAATGTGCAGTGTCTGCCAAATGTAGAGCATGCCAAAAGTGCATTGTCTACCAATCATGATGGCACCATGTTATTTCTGCTGCAATGTCTATTACACTTTGCCCATAAACCGAATAGCAAATAATTCATCAGGATTTCATCATGTCAACTACAATGATGTCAATAACTTTATGAACAATCTACTTGGTAACTATGACAACAATTATAGTGGCAAGCAGGCCAAGATACAGAAGACCTCCAAATCCTAAAATCCTATCCCTATAGAGCAATATTTCCTTGTGCATCTTAACCATTGCCCTCTTTTCTTTCTCATTCCTTTTAATTTCAGCTTCACATTTTGTAATCTTAGTCTCCAGTTTCTTGTTCTTCATGGCTAGATACTTAATGACTGAATTTGCTTTGCTATCCCACTCCCCATCAACCCATTCAACATACTCAGAAGTGACATCATCCTAAATAAATCATGAGCAATTCAAGTCAATTAATAATGCGATAGAAGCGAGCAAGCGGACATGACTAATTTTCATCTGTGTAATACGTTCTGCCTCGATATATTTACATAGCTAACATGATTACTTTTCATAATCATGTGATGAGGGGAAATTACCAGGAGATTATTGACATGCAGATAGCTAAGGCAGAAGGCAAAAGTTTGATAGAGTTTTTAAAAAAGTAAAGAATGTGAAAATTTTAATATGAAACTTCCGAGAGCAGTTGAAGAGAAAAATAGAATCTGAATACTATGAATGTGATAAATACAATTATAAAAAATTGAAGAACGAGAACAATATTAAGCAAGAACAATTGATAGTTGAAGCCAAAACTTTATTGGTACGACGAAATTGTCTTCTCCGAGCGAATTGTATGACCGAATTGTCAGGTACGAGCCTATTGTTTGACAGACACATACACATGTATGTGTCACAATATTCGAGGTGCCGTGATTATTACATAAAAATGATAGAAACAGTAAGATAATCATGCCGTCGAAACCATCGACCGGACTAAATCCAAAGCACTAAAACTTGACCCTTGCATGCTGCAAGAACTCTTCATGCGCGCCTTTTCCTTGCGATTTCGCGAATTTTGTTCTTCACACACTCCATCGTGTTCGAAGGTGACATAATCAACTCGGCGACGAAACGTCTTCTCCTTGCGTCAACGCTGGCCTACAAAAAATGACATACAGGTTACATGAACCGAATTTTGTACACGACCATAGTAGCTACTGTACAAACGTAAATAACAACATACCTGTGAAAAATCGCGGGTCATTCGGTCCCCGTCCCAATGTTGTAGACATTCTGTGACAAAAAGCCACAAGAGTTCCTGGTATATATGCAAACATTAGCGCCGTGCAATACGAACATGTGTATTGTTGTTTGAATGTGCATGATGTCGTACTAACTCACCCATCCTCTTGCTGCGGCATGTCATACTCGTTGATAGGCCACTTACTTACGTCCGGATATTTCCCTGGTGTAATAAGATTTGCTTGGCGAAAATCGTTTGCTATAGCCATTCGCTATAAACAGGATAGTGTTAAAGAAGAATCATAAACAACATGGAAGAGCAATGGTACAAATGTTGGTTATATTACCAGGGCTTTGACAGTCTTTTCTGTTAGCTCCAGAGGATAGAGTGAATCGAGAACTTGGAATTCTTTCTTGATCATGTGCATGATCACGGTCATCCAGTGGGCATTTTCGATATTCAACGTGATATACGTCTACAGTGCCAAAAACCATTATGGATCAAATGAAATACTAGATGAAATGTCCTGAAGTGAAGAATTACAAACATAACGTACCTTATCACGCACAATATACTCTTGCGTGACTCTATTAACTGCTCCAGCTTTGGACAGAGCACTGTCCATATTGCAGCTCGACGGCAACGGATCGTCTCGCGCGATAGCACGATCTACAAGGAATTTGGACCTCCACGCTGGACAGAGGTAACGATCATGACCAACGCACAGCTCCAAATGTCACATATAAGCATCAATAATCTTCATAGAATATCAGGGCATTACATGTTGAAATTTGAGACATAGATTATTGACAATTTAAATAACAGAACATGCAAGTAGTACTTACATCGTCCGACAGCCATCTATGACTTAGTACCGGTCAAATCCTTTCGGATGTCAGAGATATGCCACGAGCTTCACTGTAGTAAACTTTCTTCCCCTTATTCTTGTCGGTGCTAGAAGCTAACTCGACAAATGAAACAGCTGCATCAATTATTTCCGGCTTCAACTCATCTGCCACACCCTCCGGCTCATCAATCTCAGAAAAAAGAGCTGCATGAAATAATATGAACATCAACAATGGTGATCATATGCATTCATAGTATACAACAAACCGAGAAAGTTAGTTACGATACCCCTGCTAGCAGAACGGGTACCGGTGGGTTTCTGACCACGGTTGGTACGCCTGCTGGGATTTTCAAGTGCGTAGGGGGATTCAAATTTCTTGGGAACGGTCCGCTTCCGCTTACCGGACATAACTTCCTCATCCTTATCAACTGTTGCACCCTTTTTTCCGTTCGCCTTAGCCATTAACTTGCTGACAGAAGATGGACAAATGTCTATGTCCGATGAAGGTGCTTCTGTAGAATTACCAACGACCCAAGGGTTTTCGGGTGTAGCGCCACATTCATCATTACGCTTAATAGGTGCAGCTTCCTTGTGTCCATTCATCTTTGCTGGGGTTTTCTGTTTGGCAAACAATATGGTGTGAACATTTCAGCCCATATAAAAATGGAAGGACAAAAGTATAGACAGAAATATATATACATAGTACCTCAGGTACGGATTTATGGTTGGGAACCACTTCATCAGGCTGCGTCATGTCAATGACAGGCTCTCCGTGTGAGTCTATGTCATCCTTGTAAACGAATTCCTTCTTTTCATATGGACCGTTCTCGAACGAATCCACTTCTTGATCCACATCATTGTCCACGGATGGCACGGCAGCAGCCGGCTTGTACATGACACCTGATTTGTTCATCTTCTCCAACAACCTCTGCAATAGATATATAAAGTTAAGAATGCTTGCATGGTTTAAAACAGGGAACAAACTGTAAACTATTATGTTATGGTGTGACACCTCAGCAACTTGATCAGGGATTTGCCTCATCTGGGTAGCTGCTCAGCCCCTGTCGTGGCCCACTGAGTGAATATGCACAACAAATCTAACAAAATATACAGCACAGAACATAAACTGGGCACATGCGGCAATCCAGATTCTAATATAAATTAACTAACTCTCATTATGATGTCTCTAGCATTCAATAACGAATCAACTTGAAAAAACCCTAACTCTGAAATGGGGTTCACCATTCAATCAAAAAACCCTAACAAGCAGAAGGGGTGCCGCAATCAATCACAAATCTACTATAAAAAACCCCATCTACTAAATCTTCTGCTTATCTGCTACAAGTATGAAAAGAGGGGAACGAGAAGCATTACCACATCCACCACCTGCCTTCCGCTCGCCTCCGCACCTACATCCAGTGAGCCGCCAGACGCCGTCACCACCAGGTCTGCCACGACAGAGTCTGAGGCCACCACCCCCTGCGCCACCAGATCCGCCGCTGCAGGGACCGATCCAGCGACTGCAGGTGCAGCATCTCCCGCACTGCCGACGGCGGCAACTTCTTGGACGGCATCTGTGGCGGTCTCCGCGCCCTCGACCACATCTCCGTGCGCAGCGACGGCAGCCCCACGACCTTGCTACATTGAAGCCTGAGAGAACCTGCCGGAGAGAGGGAGGCGGTGGGGTTGAGCAAGTAGGTGCAGTGGCGGGCGATGGAGACGAGGGGGAGACGATGCGGCAAGGATAGAGGGACTGAGCCGATTTGGGGGTAAATGGTGGGGGCGATGCGGCCGGTGGTGGTTCCCCTCCCTCTTTATAGGATGTGACGTTTTTGGAAGTTTTCATGTGACGCGTGGCCGCGTGGCTAGCCCACGACCGCCGCCACCCACGCCCACGACCGCAGCACGTGACAAGGGAAAACGAATCGCCCACGTACAATACATGTATACCCTCAGTGTACAAAAGTAATCGGGCCGGTGCGGGCTTGTACAGGGCTGTACGCGCGCCGGTGCGGGCTTCTACAGGGCTGTACGCGCGCTCTCCTCCGGCATAAAAAGACGATCGTGCCCCTCTTCACGAAGCGTTTTTGACACATCTCAGCCGTCCTTGTGTTTCTCCCCCTCTCGTTCAACCCAGGGGGGGAGCACCGGAGCAGAAACCCAGCATGACAGACAACACAGTTTCTAGACCTCATCCATGCATTCCCATTTCAGTTGGTTACCCGGCCACATTGCTACCAGAATTCTCATCACCACAGCTAAAAAATTTCTCCTGACCAAGCTACCGTTCAGCGCTCATGCACCCCAAGTACCTTAGCCAAGGATACGAGAGCCATGCTTCTCAAGCCTTACCACTTGGTCGCTCATGGCCGCTGTTCGCTGCTGCCTCGCGGCCGCCGGCAGCAGGGGCGGCAGCGATGATGGTCGGCAGTTCGCTCTCAACGGCTTCGCGGGCGCGAACCTGACAGCTGACGCTCGGTAGAGCGAGCACGGTCATGCCGAACGGCCTGCTCATGCTGACCAACAGTGCCACCGGAAAGATGAAGGGCCATGCCTTCCACCCGTCCCTGCTGCTGTTCGGCTCCTGTGCGGTCCTTCTCGACCACCTCCGTCTTAGCCATCTTCGGCCATGGCCAGCACGCCGACCTTAGTGTACGCGGCCTGGCCTTTTTCATCTCTTCGTCCTGGGAGATGCTCTCCACTGCGTTGTCAGGCCAGCCCTTGGGCCTCAGCAACGGCAACCAGAGCGCCAGCATCTTTGCCATGGAGTTCGACACGCTCTATGATGCCGAGTTCCGCGACATCAATAGGTACGTCGGCGTTGATGGTGATAGCCTGGTGTCCCTCAGTTCCGCCAACACCGGGTACTACGATGACGACACCGGGCGGTTACTAAACCTATCTGTGATAAGCTGGAAAGCCATCCAAGTGTGGGTGGACTACGACAGCAGGGCAAAGATTTTCACTATGACCATGGCTCCGATGGGCATGGTCAGGCCCAAGAGGGCCATGCTGCAGACCACCATCGACCTCTCTGGCGTGGTGCAGAGCATGGCATACGTGGGCTTCTCGTCGGTGATGCGCAATATCACCTCCAGACACTTCATCCTCGGCTGGAGCTTCGTGCTGGACGGGCCGGCTCCGGTTCTTGACATCTCGGTGCTGCCGGCCTTGCCATCAGCCTGGACGAAGACCAACTGGTCCAACTCACCGTCTATTTCCATGTTGCTGAAGCTCGTGCTGGCCTTAGCATCGATGATGCTGGTTTCGGTTGGCATCAAAATCTACATCTCTGTAAGATGGCGTCTCAATTGCTCCAAGGTGCAAGAGGACTGGGAGATTTCGTTAGGCCCCAAGAGATTCTTTATGAAGTCTTGTTTCACGCGACAGAGAATTTCAATGAGAAGAACCTGCTCGGGAGGGGAGGTTTCGGGAGTGTTTATAAGGGCGTGATTCACAAGCCCGATATGGAGGTTGCCGTGAAGAGAATGCCACACGATTCAAGGCAAGGGGTAAAGGAGTTCATTGCTGAGGTGGTTAGCATTGGTCGTCTTCGACACCAAAATATTGCAAAATTTTGGGCTACTGCAGGCGTAAGGGTGAACTTCTCCTGGTTTATGACTACATGAAAAATGGTAGTATTGACAAATACCTACACACAAGAAATGGCCCAACTTTATGCTGGTCCCAGAGGTACTCGATCATCAAAGGTGTGGCATCAAGTTTGTTGTATCTACATGAGAAATGGGAGCAGGTCATCATCCACCGAGATATAAAGGCAAGTAATGTGCTCTTGGACAGCAAGATGAATGGGCGGTTGGGTGGTTTTGGTCTTGCAAGGATATATGACAACGAAACTGCTGCTCAAACCACCCATGTGGCGGGCACCATGGGATATCTTGCGCCAGAACTCTTGCGCGCCGGGAGGCCAACACCTTTCTCTGATGTATATGCATTTGACGTGTTTCTCCTAGAGGTCACATGTGGACGAAGGCCAATCTTCATCAATGAGCAAAACAACCGGGTATTGTTGGTCGAGTGGCTGCCACCACAACAACTCAATGCTCGAGACGGTGGATCCACGACTTGGAGGGGAATTCAACACGGAGGAGGTAACCATCGTGCTCAAATTGGGTTTGCTATGAACATACCCGTCGCCCAACGCGTGACCTGTCATGCGAAAGGTCATGCAGTACCTTGACACTACTAGGGAAAACCCTAATAGTATCGCGGGTTTAAAGCCCAATAGTAGCGCGTGCTGCCGCGCTACTAATAAGGCGCTACAGCTATTACTTAGCAGTAGCGCGTGTGACACGCGCTAACACGCGCTACTGCTAAGAGACATAGCGGCAGCGCTTGTTCACACCCGCGCTGCTGCTAATCTAGCTATTTGCAGCGTGTTAACTGTCTATCGCTACTAGTATTCCTTTTTTTAGTGTATTTATCCACCATTATACAAATTTTGGTACAATATCAATTATGAGGTTTATATCATTATGTCCATAACAGTGTGTCAAATGAAGGTGGATTAGGTTCAAGTGGAGGCAATATGTGGTCCATGTCAAAAGTATACTACTAATCCAAACTTGATCTAGTTTGGACTAGTAGTACTTTCGATGTGCACCACATGTTGCCTCCACTTGAATCTAATCCGCCAGCACAAGCTATTTAATCATCATCATAGTCATTAGCACCAACAGTATTTATTTAATCACCACTAACACTAGCTCATAATAATCATCATAGTCATTACCACCAACACTAGCTATTTAATCATCATAGTCATAGTGTAGCACATCATCATCTTTAAACTCATTTCTAACTAGCTAATCACTCCTGCTGCTCTCTCTCAGGTAAAATAACATAAAACATGTGTAGCTCTCCTCCTTCATCAAGTTGGAGCATGCAGATGAACCTGTCTCTTAATCGTGGGCTGCGCTTCTGATTGCTGCCCCCTAGTACTTGTCTGCGCTGTCCAGTCTTTCACTATTAAGAATTCATCGCTAATCCTGAATGCACTATAGTGATTTGTAGGATATCTTGCCGTAAGCTAACAATACTCATGGTACCTTTAGTCTCGATCCCATAAGGCACAACATTCATCGGGAGTCCATGTTGAAGAACATCGTATGGTAACATACTTAGTAATGAAGTTTAGCTTAAAAAATAATGTATGGAAAAGATGCACTGAGGACAAATAGTAAAAAATCTTACCATCTTTCTTAAATAGATGTGACCGTAGTTCATTACGAACACTATTGGTCGCACGTTTTCAGTACTAACATTTCTAAATCCAGGAAGAAAATTTGTCTTGACAGTATCAAAATCCGTAAGCCATGAAACATAATGACTTAGCTCCTCGCAGTTTAGTTCAGCCCCGGGACAGTAGTAGGTCCTGTCTACCAAGCGCTGGACATGTTTGCTTGAACGGAAATAAACTGACGATAGAAATTCGTTGTCAACTATTTTTGAATAAACAATATCAAATACATAAATATGGTTGAGAAACTCACATAATGGTATAACTGGAGGCGTCTGCACATCGACCTAGATGTCGGTATTACCTTCAATATCATATTCCAGACGAATATCAAAGGTGATAACCATATAAGGCTCAAATGCATAAGTCTTGCATAGTGCTCGCCATGTTTGGCATCCAAAATAGGTGTAGTCGTCTAGATTGTATAATGTTGCATGGAAAATATAACCATGCTCGGTCTTCAAGTAAACTTTCTTTACCTCCATAGTACGAATGAAACCTATCTTATCCAATACAAAAACTCTTGCATGGTAGGGATACGCTAGTAGAATAGTAAAAAAAATTATAAGTTGAAGCAAATGAAGCAGATGTCATGCTTAATTACGAAAAAAGAATTGTCGTTGTGACTTACTGTATCCACTTCGAAGTTCTCGTCTAGCTTGATGTTGAAGCGCCTATCATCATCTAGGAAGATTCCGTCGCACAGGCCGCGCCGTCTTCGCAGTATTTGTAAATACCGAAATCCTTTTCGTCGTCAGACATTTCCTATGTTCATAGTTAAAACATAAATTGAAAATCGATCGAAGACAACTATCAGGATACTCAACACACAAATTTGGAGCACTCGATATTTCCTACATATTCTGGCACAAGTCATGCCAAAATTTACGGAAAAATCCGGCATGACCTTTGCTAAAATAGGACATATCGAGCGCCTGAAATTTGCCGGAACGGAAATAAATCAACACTCCGGCAAAACATAGGTCACTCGGAGGTGTAGCCTGCAAACATGACCGGCCACTTGGGCAAGCACATATCCTATTTTAGCAACACAAGATATACATTTCAAAATATCTTATAGGACTCAAATTAGCATGCATTCAATAAGCAAAAGTAAGTCATCTCATGTGTCCGTACATCGTCGAATATTATCACTAATACATCCCGAATAGTATCATACATATAACATCAATAATACAACTAAAATCCTAGAACACGACGGGTATCGGCGCGGGCGGTGGACACCCACAGAGAAGGAAACATCATGGGATCATAGCTCAAGTAAGATCCCTGGAGAACCTGCCAGGTATTGGAGAACCTGTGCTCCAACGCAAACAAGTAGCGACGGAAGTGCGCGTCCTCCTCACTGACACGGTGACGCACCACCTCCGCGGGGTCCCCGAGCCTTTGGACCGTCACTGGCCCATGTGACCGCCACCAAAGAAGGTTCGGGTCAACGATAGGCTGGCTCCTCACCAACCTGCGCCCCCCGGTAGGTAGCGCCTCCCAGTACCACCCCGCCGGAGCCCAGTCCCGAACATGGCCCATCTGGTCAAGAAGGTGTCGTCCTCCGCCGACTCGACGACGAGGATGCGGGATAGGCATCGTCCACGTCGATGCGGGAAAATTGCTTTAACTAAAAAAATAGCAACAAGTTCTTACTAACTAGTTCTATTGATTCAACTAGTTCTTACTAAAAATAAACTTACTATAAATAAAAAATAAACTAGTACCTAATTAGTACCTAGTTCTTACTAACTAATTAGTACCTAGGAACTACTGCCCTAATTACCATATAAGTATCCATTTTTAACTAGGGTTCGTACTACCTAATTTAATAGGGTTAATACTAATTGTAATTGACTAACTAGCACTAAAAATAGCCTAGGGTTCATACTAACTAGCACTAAATAGCTAGGGTTCATACTAACAGAGAGCAGAGAAGAGGGAAGGGGAGAGTGCTTACAGAGGGCGGGGAGAGAGATGGGGTCGGGGGAGACGGCGGCACCGAGGCGCGGCGAGGCGGAGTGGGGGGAGACGGCGGCGAGGCGGGGTCGGGGGAGACGGCGGCGAGGCGGGTCGAGGGAGACGGCGGCGGAGAGTGAGGGCGGGGGCTCCGGCAAGGTCGAGGTCGAGGAGGAGGAGGCACAGGCGCGCGACAACGTCGAGGGGCAGACTCCGGCGGAGAGCGAGAGCAAGGCCTCCGGCGAGGGCGAGGGCAGGGGCTCCGGCGGAGGCGATGAGGGGAAGAAGAGAGAGTGGGGAATTAGGGGAGGAAGCAGAGAAGAGGGAAGCCCGCGCGGGGGGTTAGGTGAAAATAGCTTTAACAGTAGCGTGGGGAGCGAAAACGCGCTGCTGCTAAAATCCGTAGCAGTAGGGCGCCCTCACAAACTCGCTACTGCTAAGATGGGCCCGTCCTGTGGTGTGTTCAAACTTAGCAGTAGCGCCCTACCCTAAAAGTGCGCTTCTACTAATTTTGTAGTAGTAGCGCGGTTTTTAGAAGGGCGTTACTACTATACCTAGCACGTCGGGAACGGTGTGGCAATTATAATAGTAGCGCGTTTTGTTCCTGCCGCGCTACTGCTAAGTGTATAACATTAGCGCAGCGCCTCATTTTAACACGCGCTACTGGTAAGATTCTGTGTATAAGGTTTTCCCTAGTAGTGTGACCATGACCAACCGCCTCCTGATTTATCGCCGGCCTACATAAGCTACATCATGATGACCCAAATGCAAAATGAAGGGTTTGATTCACACAACATGTCATGTTCTCAGCCGGCAAGGAGTGTTGCCACCGTGTCGGGTGAGTCTTCAGTGACAATTTTGCGAGAGGGAAGATGAAGCATGTATCTAATTGACACCCCCCTCTCTTGCTTTTGCTAATTTGATAAAGGAACGAATGAGTTGTATTAAGAAGTTTTACTCAGTTATCTGGCACTGCTTCGTGATGCGTGTCGAAACTATATGTTTTCCATTATATGGATTTTTTTGCAGGGGTCATAGCTTCGAAAGTTGGAGTGTAGAGGTACTTTGGTTGTTCTCGTGATCTTGAGTCGTGACTGGGTACCGAGGAGACTAGCAACCTGATCTTTGTCTGGTTGGCATGTTACAAAAACAGGTAGCTAATGTTTGTTGTATTGCTGGCTTGAGGAATTCGATCGTTAGGCTACTCCTACTTTCCATCAGAAGAATTTACTCTTGCCGTAATCTTTGATTATTTTGAAACTGGCTTGTAAATTGAGAGCCTTTTAAACGGTAACTATGCATTGTTCCAGGCAGTAGGAGGAGGTACTATCTAACAATTTTGCATATATATGCTGGCTACCAATCCGGTATAAGCTGTGATGCGTATGTGCCGGACAGTAAACAGTTCCATTTACATGGACTGGAAACTGCATTCATCTTCAGGCCCTGCTTCATACAGAAAGGTCAACAGTCCACAAGATCATGCTGGGACTATCAGCTACATAGTGCAAGCAAAAAATAAAACCTCCAGCCTGAACTTCATGGTGATATCACCTCTGATTGCAATGGCTATCAGTCAAGGTGTACACATGGAGTATGTGATTGCATAACCCGAACTTAGAATACTTAAACCAAAATTGCCACGTACCAACCTGGGGCTAGGTGCTAATGGGACGGGCGACTGGGGCGACTGGGCGGGCGACCGTGCGCTCGACCGCGGTTGCGCCGGCCACCTCCGGTGATCGCCGACGAGTCGGCGGGCGTTTCTGGGCCCTCGCCGAGTCCGACGAGGAAGAAGCGGACGATGATGGGGATGCTTCGCCGGTGGAGTCGCCGCCATCTCCCACGGTCCCACCCCTTCGGATCTCATTTGTGAATTTTTCCATTCAGGTTATAGCGAAGAAGAGGTGGCAACTACGATCGATCGGGTACTGCCACCGGAAGATCCAGCACGTATCGGTCTTCACGCGGGCGAGAAGATCGAGATGATCCGGCGCGTTGTTCATCGGAAGACGGCGGCGTCGGCGATCCGGCCTTGGAAAGGTCCCATACCTAAGGTGAGTCTTCCAAACCTTACGTTATTCGATATGATTAGACCGGAGTCTTGGATTACTGTGAAGAAGCGGAAGAACGCGAGGCGGCTCGTCGTTCGTCAGCCGCCGGCGGCGCCCGTGATGGCCGCGTCGGTGACCGAGATCTCGAACGCGAGATCGCTTCGTTTGCATCAGCTATTGGGTTCGGAAGGATCCGGGTCCGCGAGGAGTTGGGCCGGGGTCAGATGGGTATGAGGCCCATGCTGTACCAGGCCGATCTCCTGCCCATATCGATCTCCCATGCACGTACGAGGGCGATCGTGATTCGTTCTGTTGTGCGCCGTCGCCCGCTCGCACTAGGGTTCACAAGCTCGGGACGAGAGGATTCCCGGTCTGTGGAGCCCGGCGGGCAAGGAGGATCCGGCCGCTCTGTGCTATGGCCGGCCGTGGGGCAGCGCCGCCGCCTGCCTCAAAAACCACTTCAGCGGGAAGGGGTGGGGCGGCTCCGCCGCCGGTGGCGGGTGCTGGGCGCGGAGCCCCGGCACCGCCAGGACAGAGGCCGCCGGCGGGGGGAGGAGTTGCGCTGGGTCATCCAGGCCGAGGCGCTGGCCACCAGGGCGTCCGGCCTCGGGGCGCTTGCCCCCTGCTGCAGGCGGGCGGGTTGAGGCCGCCCGGCGCCGGAGGCGGCGCCCGTCGCGCAGCCGGCAGCGGGTCGTGCTGGCCTTCGGCCTCCTGCGCCGGGTGTGGCTGGTATGGCTCCGGCTGGCCGCGGTGGTACTGCCCTTGGGGTGGTGCAGACGCCTTCGGGCGGTCCGCCTCGTACCGCACCTCCGCCAGACTACGTCGCAAGGCCGGCTTTGAACCGCGCGGGGCTAACGCAGACAAGGCAGAATTCTAGCAACAGAAATCACAATGATCCGCCCCGAGGCCAGTGGGGGGATGATGGGTATGATGCGTATGGTGACGAACAGCACCGAGGATCTTCTTCCACGGGAGGAGGTCGTGGCTATGCCTGGCAAAGCGACGGGTCTGCTGAGAGACCGTTTCTCGGCCTGGCAGGTGGGTTTGTTGAGGGGGCCTCCGGCCCGGATCACCGTCAGAGAGGAGGCTTTCGTGGTGGTCGGGGTTGGGTCAGGGGGAGATTTCGTCGACCGCCCCGCCTGAGGCAGTTCTCTGGCGTCTCGATGGAGTCGACCATACTTCCACCGAGCTTCCTTCGAGCAATGGAGGTGGTGAGCGCCTTGGCAAGTGTTGAGGTTCCCGAGGCTGGGGACGGTGGATGAGGCTACCGGCTGGTCCGATGCGAGAGGCGTCCAAATATGCACGTAAGAAGGAGAGGATGATTTGTTACCATTGTGGTGAGAAGGGCCACTTCATTGCCGAGTGTGTGGCACAGCTGTGTGAGTCGTGCGGCAAGCCTGCACATGACTCCGGGGAGTGTCCGTTGTTGCGTGACCTGCCTCCGACGCTTAACATCTATGGAGTCTATTGTGCTGAGCTCATGTTTTTGAGTCCCGTGGCGAGAGAGGTCCGGAAGATCCAGAGCTTGACTACCGGGATTGTGAAAGCGACCCAGGGCGAGGTGACTGAGGCACAAATTGTGAGGAGGCTTCAGGAGTTGGCTCCCGGGGATTTTAGATGGGAGTTGGTGCTTATCGAGGACAGGGTTTTCAAGGTTGATTTCCCTTCTGTGGAGGATTTGGAGAGATTGTTGAGCTTTGGCTTGTGTAAAGTCCCCGGTACTAAGTGTATCCTGGAGTTCCACGAGTGGAAGCAGGTTGAGCCTAAGGGAAAGCCGCTTACGCAGGTCTGGTTGCGGTTTATAGGGGCTCCTTCTAAGCCTCTGTAGGATGCTCGAGTGGTGGCCAGTATGGGCATCATGGTTGGGAAGACAGAAAAAATGGATATGGCTTTCACGCGTGCCCATGGGGTGGCCCGGCTTTTAGTGAGTGTCCTGGATATTGAGTTTGTGCCTGATAAGGTCAACTGGACCTATAGGGGAGAGGCGTTCCCACTAGAGATCGAGTTTGAGGACACTGATTTATTTGCTGATGCGGTTATTGGAAACGATGTTGACATGCACGACAGTGATGGCAATGCGGGGGCTAAGGGGGCACCGTCAGATGAGCCCATGCGAGAGGGGTCTAACGGTTCGCACCCAGCTTCTCAGTCGCCTAGGGATGGGACCGGGGCAGAGCCCGCAGTTTCACCAGCGGTGCCCATGACTACTCTGCGTTTTGGGTCTTTTGAGCCAGCCTCTGTTGGAAATATGCCCTAGAGGCAATAATAAATTAGTTATTATTATATTTCCTTGTTCATGATAATCGTTTATTATCCATGCTATAATTGTATTGATAGGAAACTCAGATACATGTGTGGGTATATAGACAACACCATGTCCCTAGTAAGCCTCTAGTTGACTAGCTCGTTAATCAATAGATGGTTACGGTTTCCGACCATGGACATTGGATGTCATTGATAACGGGATCACATCATTAGGAGAATGATGTGATGGACAAGACAATCCTAAGCCTAGCACAGATCGTGTAGTTAGTATGCTAAAGCTTTTCTAAAATGTCAAGTATCATTTCCTTAGACCATGAGATTGTGCAACTCCGGATACCGTAGGAATGCTTTGGGTGTACCAAAGCGTCTGGCAACGAATGGGTGGCTATAAAGGTGCATTACGGTATCTCCGAAAGTGTCATTGGGTTGGCACGAATCGAGGCTGGATTTGTCACTCCGTGTGACGGAGAGGTATCTCTGGGCCCACTCGGTAGGACATCATCATAATGTGCACAATGTGATCAAGGAGTTGATCACGGGATGATGTGTTACGGAGCGAGTAAAGAGACTTGCCGATAACGAGATTGAACAAGGTATCGGATCCGACGATCGAATCTCGGGCAAGTACAATACCGCTAGACAAAGGGAATTGTATACGGGATCGATTGAGTCCTTGACATCGTGGTTCATCCGATGAGATCATCGTGGAACATGTGGTAGCCAACATGGGTATCCAGATCCCACTGTTGGTTATTGACCGGAGAACGTCTCGGTCATGTCTGCATGGTTCCCGAACCCGTAGGGTCTACACATAAGGTTCGATGGCGCTAGGGTTATAAAGGAAGTTTGTATGTGGTTACCGAATGTTGTTGGAGCCCGGATGAGATCCCGGACGTCACGAGGAGTTCGGAATGGTCCGGAGGTAAAGATTTATATATAGGAAGTCTTATTTTGGTCACGGAAAAGTTTCGCACATTATCGGTATTGTAGGGAGTGCCGAAGGGGTCCGGGGTCCACCGGGGGGTCCACCTGCCCCGGGGGGCCACATGGGCTGTAGGGGGTGCGCCTTGGCCCATATGGGCCAAGGGCACCAGCCCCAAGAGGCCCATGCGCCAAGGAGACTTGGGGAGGGAAGAGTCCAAAGGGGGGAAGGCACCTCCGAGGTGCCTTGGGGAGGATGGACTCCTCCCCCCCTCTTGGCCGCACCCATTCCTTGGAGGAAGGGGCAAGGCTGCGCCCTTCCCCCCTCTCTTGCACCTATATATAGTGGAGGGGAGGGAGAGGAAGCCACACCTGAGTCCCTGGCGCCTCCCTCCCTCCCGTGACACCTCCTCCTCTCCCGCAGGTGCTTGGCGAAGCCCTGCAGGATTACCACGCTCCTCCACCACCACCACGCCGTTGTACTGCTGCTGGATGGAGTCTTCCTCAACCTCTCCCTCTCTCCTTGCTGGATCAAGGCATGGGAGACGTCACCGGGCTGTACGTGTGTTGAACGCGGAGGTGCCGTCCGTTCGGCACTAGGTTCATCGGTGATCTGAATCACGACGAGTACGACTCCATCAACCCCGTTCACTTGAACGCTTCCGCTTAGCGATCTACAAGGGTATGTAGATGCACTCTCCTTCCCCTTGTTGCTAGTCTCTCCATGGATAGATCTTGGTGACACGTAGGAAAATTTTGAATTTCTGCTACGTTCCCCAACAGCGGCATCATGAGCTAGGTCTATTGCGTAGATTCTTTGCACGAGTAGAACACAAAGTAGTTGTGGGCGTTGATTTTGTTCAATATGCTTGCCGTTACTAGTCCAATCTTGTTTGACGGTATTGTGGGATGAAGCGGCCGGACCGACCTTACACGCTCTTACGTGAGACAGGTTCCACCGGTCGACATGCACTTGGTGCATAAGGTGGCTAGCAGGTGCTAGTCTCTCCCACTTTAGTCGGATCGGATGCGATGAAAAGGGTCCTTATGAAGGGTAAATAGCAATTGACATATCACGTTGTGGTTTTGCGTAGGTAAGAAACGTTCTTGCTAGAAACCCATAGCAGCCACGTAAAACATGCAAACAACAATTAGAGGACGTCTAACTTGTTTTTGCAGGGTATGCTATGTGATGTGATATGGCCAAGAAGAATGTGATGAATAATATGTGACGTATGAGATTGATCATGTTCTTGTAATAGGAATCACGACTTGCATGTCGATGAGTATGACAACCGGCAGGAGCCATAGGAGTTGTCTTTATTTATTGTATGACCTGCATGTCATTATACAACGCCATGTAATTACTTTACTTTATTGCTAACCCATAGTAGTAGAAGTAATAGCTGGCGAGACAACTTCATGAAGACACGATGATGGAGATCATGATGATGGAGATCATGGTGTCATGCCGGTGACGATGATGATCATGGAGCCCCGAAGATGGAGATCAAAAGGAGCAAAATGATATTGGCCATATCATGTCACTATTTGATTGCATGTGATGTTTATCATGTTTATGCATCTTATTTGCTTAGAACGACGGTAGTAAATAAGATGATCCCTCATTAAAATTTCAAGAAGGTGTTCCCCTAACTGTGCACCATTGCGAAAGTTAAATCGTTTCAAGCACCACGTGATGATCGGGTGTGATAGATTCTTACGTTCACATACAACGGTGTAAGCCAGATTTACACACGCAGAACACTTAGGTTAACTTGACGAGCCTAGCATGTACAGACATGGCCCCGGAACACAAGAGACCGAAAGGTCGAGCATGAGTCGTATAGTAGATACGATCAACATGAAGATGTTCACCGATGATGAATAGTCCGTCTCACGTGATGATCAGACACGACCTAGTTGACTCGGATCATGTAATCACTTAGATGACTAGAGGATGTCTATCTGAGTGGGAGTTCATGAGATGAACTTAATTATCCTGAACATAGTCAAAAGATCTTTGCAAATTATGTAAAAGCTCGCGCTTTAGTTCCCTTTGTTTAGATATGTTCCTAGAAAATATAGTTGAAAGTTGACAGATGGCGATTATGCGGACGAGAGAAAGCTTATGTCCTTAATGCACCGCCAAGTGTGCTGAACCCCAAACGTCGTTTGTGGATGTTGCGAACATCGGACATACACGTTTTGATAACTACGTGATAGTTCAGTTAAACGGTTTAGAGTTGACGCACCAAAGGCGTTTTTTCGAAACGTCGCGGAACATATGAGATGTTTCGAGGGATGAAATTGGGATTTCAGGCTCGTGCCCACGTCAAGAGGTATAAGACCTCCGATGATTTTCTTAGCCTGCAAACTAAGGGAGAAAAGCTCAATCGTTGAGCTTGTGCTCAGATTGTCTGAGTGCAACAATCACTTGAATCGAGTGGGAGTTGATCTTCCAGAGATAGTGATGTTTCTCCAAAGTCATTGCCACCAAGCTGCTAGAGCTTCGTGATGAACTATAACATGTCGGGATAGATATGATGATCCTTGAGGTATTCACGATGTTTGACACGCGAAAGTAGAAATCAAGAAGGAGCATCAATTGTTGATGGTTGGTGAAACCACTAGTTTCAAGAAGGGCAAGGGCAAGAAGGACACTTCATGAAGCGGCAAATCAGTTGCTGCTCCAAAGTGAAGAAACCCAAGGTTGAACCCAAACCCGAGACTAAGTGCTACGTAATAAGGGAACAGCCATTGGAGCAGAATTACCCTAGATACTTGGTAGATAAGAAGGCTGGCAAGGTCGATAGAAGTATATTGGATATACATTATGTTAATGTGTACTTTACTAGTACTCCTAGTAGCACCAGGGTATTAGATACCGGTTCGGTTGCTAAGTGTTAGTAACTCGAAACAAAAGCTACGGAATAAGCGGAGACTAGCTAAAGGTGAGTGACGATACGTGTTGGAAGTGTTTCCAAGGTTGATGTGATCAAGCATCGACGCTCCCTCTACCATCGAGATTGGAGTTAAACCTAAAATTATTATTTGGTGTTTGCGTTGAGCATAGACATGATTGGATTATGTCTAACGCAATGCGGTTATTCATTTAAGGAGAATAATGGTTACTCTATTTATTTGAATAAATACCTTCAATGGTCTTGCACCTAAAAGATTGGTTTATTGAATCTCGATCGTAGTGATACACATTTCCATGCCAAAAGATATAAGATAGTAATGATAGTACCACTTACTTGTGGCGCTGCCATGTAAGTCATATTGGTGTAAAACGCATGAAGAAGCTCCATGTTGATGGATCTTTGGACTCACTCGTTTTGAAAAGTTTGAGACATGCGAACCATGTCTATTGGTGTATACGCATGAAGAAACTCCATGCAGATGGATCGTTTGGACTCACTTGATTTTGAATCACTTGAGATATGCAAATCATACCACATGGGCAAGATGACTGAAAAGCCTCGGTTTGATAAGATGGAACAAGATAGCAACTTGTTGGAAGTAACACATTTTGATGTGTGCAGTCCAATGAGTCTTTGAGGCATGATGAATATCATTATGTTCTTACTTCACGGATGATTTAAGTAGATCTTGAGTGTATTTACTTGATGAAACACAAGTCTGAATTATTGAATGGTTCAAGTAATTTCAGAGTGAAGTTAAAGATCATCGTGACAAGAGGATAAAATGTCTATGATATGATCATAGAGATGAGTATCTGAGTTACGAGCTTTGGCACGCTATTAAGACATTGTGGAAATTGTTCCACAATTAATACCGCCTGGAACACCATAGTGTGATGGTGTGTCCGAACATCATAGTTGCACCCTATTAGATATGGTGCGTACCATGATGTCTCTTATCGAATTACCACTATCGTTCATGGGTTAGGCATTAGAGACAACCGCACTCACTTTAATAGGGCACCACGTAATTCCGTTGAGACGGCACTGTTTGAACTATGGTTTGGAGAAACCTAAGTTGTCGTTTCTTAAAAGTTTGGGGCTGCGACGCTTATGTGAAAAAGTTTCATCGTGATAAGCTCGAACCCAAAACGGATAAATGCATCTTCATAGGACACCCAAAACAGTTGGGTATACCTCCTATCTAAAGATCCGGAAGCAAAAGTAATTGTTTCTAGAAACGGGTCCTTTCTCGAGGAAAAGTTTCTCTCAAAAGAATTGAGTGGGAGGATGGTGGAGACTTGATGAGGTTATTGAACCATCACTTCAACTAGTGTGCAGCAGGGCACAGGAAGTTGTTCCGGTGGCGCCTACACCAATTGAAGAAGAAGCTTATGATAGTGATCATGAAGCTTCAGATCAAGTCACTACCGAACCTCGTAGGATGACAAGGACGCGTACTGCTTCGGAGTGGTACGGTGATCCTGTCTTGAATGTCATGTTGCTAGACAACAATGAACCTACGAGCTATGGAGAAGAAATGGTGGGCCCATATTCCAACAAATGGTTAGAAGCCATGAAGTCCGAGATAGGATCCATGTATCAGAACAAAGCATGGACTTTGGTGGACTTGCCTGATAGGCAAGCCATTGAGATAAATGGATCTTTAAGAAGAAGACGGACGTGGACGGTAATGTCACTGTCTATGAAGCTCGACTTGTGGCGAAGAGTTTTTCACAAGTTCAAGGAGTTGACTACGATGAGATTTTCTCATCCGTAGCGATGCTTAAGTCCGTCGGAATCATGTTAGCATTAGCTGCATTTATGAAATTTGGCAGATGGATGTCAAAACGAGTTTCCTTACCGGTCTTCATAAGGAAAGGTTGTATGTGATACAATCGAAAGTTCTTGTCGATCCTAAGGATGCTAAAGGTATGCTGGCTCCAGCGATCCTTCTAAGGACCTGGAGTAAGCATCTCGGAGTTGGAATGTGCGCTTTGATGAGATGATCAAAGATTTTGGGTTTATACAAAGTTTATGAGAAACTTGTATTTCCAAAGAAGTGAGTGGGAGCACTAGAGAATTTCGATGAGTATATGTTGTTGACATATTGTTGATCGAAATGATGTAGAATTCTGGAAAGCATATAGGGTTATTTGAAAGGTGTTTTCAAGTGAAAACCTGGATTAAGCTGCTTAAACATTGAGCATCAAGATCTATGAGAATAGATCAAAACATAAAATGATACTTTCAAATGAGCACATACCTTGACATGATCTTGAAGGTGTTCAAGATGGATCATCAAAGAAGGAGTTCTTGCACGAGATGTAAGGTATGAAGTTAAGACTTAAAGCTCGACCACGGCAGAAAGAGAGAAAGGACGAAGGTCGCCCCTATGCTTTAGACGTAGGCTCTATAGTATGCTATCTTGTGTACCGCACCGAAGTGTGCCTTGCCATGAGTCGGTCAAGGGTACAAGAATGATCCAGGAATGGGGATCATTGGACAGCGGTCAAAATTGTCCTTGGAGTAAATAAGGACATGTTTCTCGATTATGGAGGTGATAAAGAGTTCGGCGTAAAGGGTTACGTCGATGCAAGCTTTGACACCTATCCGAATGACTCTGAATAGCAAACCGGATACGTATAGTGGAGCAACCATTTGGAATAGTTTCAAATGGAGCGTGGAAGCAGCATTTATAATATGACCTAGAAATTTGCAAAGCACACACGGATCTGAAAGGTTCAGATCCGTTGACTAAAACCTCTCTCACAAGCAAAACATGATCAAACCCCAGAACTCATTGAGTCTTAATCACATGATGATGTGAACTAGTTTAATGACACTAGTAAACTCTTTGGATGTTGGTCACATGGCGATGTGACCTGTGAGTGTTTATCACATGGCGATGTGAACTAGATTATTGACTCTAGTGCAAGTGGGAGACTGTTGGAAATATGCCCTAGAGGCAATAATAAATTAGTTATTATTATATTTCCTTGTTCATGATAATCGTTTATTATCCATGCTATAATTGTATTGATAGGAAACTCAGATACATGTGTGGGTATATAGACAACACCATGTCCCTAGTAAGCCTCTAGTTGACTAGCTTGTTAATCAATAGATGGTTACGGTTTCCTGACAATGGGCATTGGATGTCATTGATAACGGGATCACATCATTAGGAGAATGATGTGATGGACAAGACCCAATCCTAAGCCTAGCACAGATCGTGTAGTTCGTATGCTAAAGCTTTTCTAAAATGTCAAGTATCATTTCCTTAGACCATGAGATTGTGCAACTCCCGGATACCGTAGGAATTCTTTGGGTGTACCAAACGTCACAACGAGCTGGGTGGCTATAAAGGTGCATTACGGTATCTCCGAAAGTGTCTCATTGGGTTGGCACGAATCGAGGCTGGATTTGTCACTCCGTGTGACGGAGAGGTATCTCTGGGCCCACTCGGTAGGACATCATCATAATGTGCACAATGTGATCAAGGAGTTGATCACGGGATGATGTGTTACGAACGAGTAAAGAGACTTGCGGTAACAAGATTGAACAAGGTATCGGATACCGACGATCGAATCTCGGGCAAGTACAATACCGCTAGACAAAGGGAATTGTATACGGGATCGATTGAGTCCTTGACATCGTGGTTTATCCGATGAGATCATCGTGGAACATGTAGGAGCCAACATGGGTATCCAGATCCGCTGTTGGTTATTGACCGGAGAACGCCTCGGTCATGTCTCGCATGGTTCCCGAACTCGTAGGGTCTACACTTAAGGTTCGATGACGCTAGGGTTATAAAGGAAGTTTGTATGTGGTTACCGAATGTTGTTCGAGTCCGGATGAGATCCCGGACGTCACAAGGAGTTCGGAATGGTCCGGAGGTAAAGATTTATATATAGGAAGTCTTATTTTGGTCGCTGAAAAGTTTCGCACATTATCGGATCTTGCACGGGAGTGCCGAAGGGGTCCGGGATCCACGAGGGGTCCACCTGCCCCGGGCGGGCACATGGGCTGTAGGGGGTGCGCCTTGGCCCATATGGGCCAAGGGCACTAGCCCCAAGAGGCCCATGCGCCAAGGAGACTTGGGGAGGGAAGAGTCCAAAGGGGGGAAGGCACCTCCGAGGTGCCTTGGGGAGGATGGACTCCTCCCCCCCTCTTGGCCGCACCCCTTCCTTGGAGGAAGGGGCAAGGCTGCCCCCCCCCTCTCTTGCACCTATATAGTGGAGGGAGGAGGGAAGCCACACCTGAGTCCCTGGCGCCTCCCTCCCTCCCGTGACACCTCCTCCTCTCCCGCAGGTGCTTGGCGAAGCCCTGCAGGATTACCACGCTCCTCCACCACCACCACGCCGTTGTGCTGCTGCTGGATGGAGTCTTCCTCAACCTCTCCCTCTCTCCTTGCTGGATCAAGGCATGGGAGACGTCACCGGGTTGTACGTGTGTTGAACGCGGAGGTGCCGTCCGTTTGGCACTAGGTTCATCGGTGATCTGAATCACGACGAGTATGACTCCATCAACCCCGTTCACTTGAACGCTTCCGCTTAGCGATCTACAAGGGTATGTAGATGCACTCTCCTTCCCCTCGTTGCTAGTCTCTCCATGGATAGATCTTGGTGACACGTAGGAAAATTTTGAATTTCTGCTACGTTCCCCAACAGCCTCGGCACCTCCCAGACTATGGAGTGACTGGGTAGATTCTGATGATTATCTTGAGCACACGCTCCCTCCGTTGGAGTCTGAGGGAGATACTGGTTTGTTTGCTGCGCGGCCGGCTAGGGCTTTGGTCGGCGCTATGGAGAGGAGGCCGGAGGGTGCTTCTCTTGTCCTGGCACCTCACGTGGACGCGACTCCGGTGTCGGCGACTGCGGGCGAGATGGGTCGTGCGGGAGGGGCTTCGGGGCAGGTGGCCTCTTCTTCTCCCATCCCCACCTCGATCCCGGTGGTGTCGGTGACGCCGGACCCGCGGGGGTCGGCCGCTGCTGGGAGAGGGAGCCCGAGGAAGGCGGCCTCGGCTCCTGCTACTCCGATGGGGGCGTTACCCACCGTGGCAGCAGCTGCGCCAGGGGGGGGGGTGCTGGGGCAGGAGGCCCTGTCTCCTCCCTCTTCCCGGTCGGTCAGGAGGACCGCCTCTCCCTCGCCGATGGCTCATCCGTCTGAGCCGGCGGCGGGGGTGGGAGGATGGTGCGGGCAGGCGGCCCCCGTCATCCCCTTTTTGCCCCTACCCATGGCCGGGGCCCCTGGTGTGGGGCACTCTTCTGCGGGGATCGGGAGACCGCAGACGCCTTCTCTGGTAACATCGGCAGACCCTTTGAGGGATTCAGTGCCAGGTTTTACTAGGGAGGAGGTTGTCGTGTTTGGCCGGATCCCGGACCCTATCTCCGAGGGGAGACGGATGAGTGCTCGCATCCTCGCCATCCCTGAGGTGGATGATATGCAGCAGCGGTGCGCTATGAGGGCGGCCAAGCTTCAGGAGGCTGCTGTTCCTTCTGGTATGTCGGTCAACTTATCTAATTCCTTATTGCATTTTTCTAATGAGGACATTATTAATAATGCAAACCAATTAGGAGTTTCACTAGGTGCTACGGATAGTGAGATTACCAATTCGGTGAATGATCTATTAGATTTGGAGGCGGGACGGGCCTTAGAGACTATTCGTAATCTTGCAGTAGTTAAACCAATGAATGATGATGAGATTGATGCGTTAGGGGTTAGAGTGCTCGATAATCTGTGTGCGGATCTAGCACCCCCAATCATCACTCGGAGGAAGATGATGTACCCCTAGAGAATGATGCTAGTAATATTGGTGAACCCGGTTATGAGGACCGGGCGTGTAACATCCCAAATTTCCTATTTGGAATGTTTTACAATTATAGCTAAGCATCTATGCATATTGTTTGAATTTGAGTGGCATTTGAAGTTTCACAAGATTTGAGTTGTTGGAATTTGAATTTGAAGTTGGCAGTTGAGATTTATTTCAAATCAATGCCTGACAAATACTTGAGAAAAAGTATGAGAGGAGTAAACATGACACTCCAAATATGTCAGATGAAAAACCCTGCCAAAGAGTTTGAATTCAAATCTGAATTTTATTTGGGATTTTAGAAAAAATGATTTTTTATAAAGTTTGAGTTTTGCCCCTGGAAAAATGTTCAAATTATAGGGAATATTCCCCTGATCATTTATATATATATATGTCCTATATAAAATATTTATATTTAATGTATTCTTCTCTCTCTCTTTAATTCAAAAAAAAACTTAGAAAAAGAAAAAAAAAGGACCCGGGAGCTAGCCAGGCCAACCGGCCTAGCCAGCGCCGACAGCCCACCAGGCGGGCCAGGCCAACCGGCCCAGCCAGGCGCAGCCCAACCGAGCCGACCGACCCAGCCGCGCCCTCGCTCAAGCTCCTCGCCTCGGTCGCCCGACCGATCGCCTCCTCTCTCTCCGACGCCTGGACCCGCCACTTTCTTCCTCCCCACGCCCACCGACGCCGCCCGCCGGAATCCCGCAGATCCGGATCCGCCCTAATCCTTGCCCGATCGCCCCTCGCCCAAGTAGGTGCCCCCTATATATACCCCCTCGACCCGTTCCCCCTCGCCCCGCCTGACCCTCTCCCTCGCCGCAATCCGTCGCGGAGACCGAAGCCGCCGCCGCCATTGCCATCGCCCCGCCCGACTCACCACCTCGAGCTCGCCCGAGTCCACCACCGAATCCTTGTTCGCCAAGACTGCCGGAGGCCTCCGTCGTCGTCCCCGACCACCGGAGCCACCGGAGCCGTCGTCGCCCGAGCCGCCGTCGACCACCGCCGCCGCCGTCATCGGTAAGTCGCCGGAGATCACCCCCCACCGTTAGATCTAGATCGTAGGGTCTAGATTAGATCCCCAAAGCGTTAGGTTTATTTTAAATAAACCGGTTTAGTTCCGGTTTAGTTTTGGTTTTAAGTCACGGTTTTTATTAGACCGGCCTGACTCGGTTTAATCCCTAGGGCACGATTTAGTTATATTACGCCCGAGCGCTAGATAGGCCCATTAGCACCCGATTTTTCTTTTAATTTCATTTTTTCGTTTCTGTTTTTAACAGAATAGTCTCAGTTTTGTAAAATCCATATCTTTTAATCTACTTAATATTTTTAAGTGATTCTTTTGTTAGTTTGCAAATTCGTTGTAGTTTCTGTAGAAAATATGTTTAGTCATGTTAAAATTATTTGAAATTGTTTTATTTTAGATTTAGACAGATTAGTAATTCTGCTATAAAATGAGTTAGGAATATTTTATTTTAGTGATTCTTTTTGTCACTACTTTGTTTTGACCTTACTTAACCGTAGGTATTTATTTGGGCATTTTAGAATTAATAAAAAATAGTTTTAATCAGAATCATGTTATTCCTATTCATTTAACTAGCTACTGTTTTCCTATTGTTTTACTTAGAAAATAATTTTATTTTTCCTATGTGATAGTTTATTCTAGATTAGTTTCTGTAATTTTAGAACATGAACTTTTATTTATAATAAATAAAACTTTTATTTTATTTTTTCTTGCTAGGATTGTTTTAGGCATAATAGGAGTTTTATAATAGCTTTTAATGTGATTCTTTTTGCTCCTAGTTGCATGATGATTTCTTTTCTGTTAGGTAGCAAAAACTCATGCTTAGGTTCTGTTAAGAAAATTTTTGTTGTGTAAAACTATTTCATGGTTGTTGTTTGATGTGGCAAAAGCATTGATTTGGATTTCTTCGAACTTTCTTTGGGTTTTGATTCCATTGCTTTGTGTGTTATGTTAGCATGCTATTATGTTAAGTGATCATATGTTGTATGCTTATTATGATTGTTGTTTGCCTCGGTAGAATTTCTGGAGTGCGAAGCTTGCTACCACGAGTCCCTAGCTTTCGAAGATCGTCAGCAAGGCAAGTCATTGATCATATTTTCTTTACTATACCTATGATTTTATTGCATTAGAATTATACCTCCCCACCATGCATGCAGTAGGAGAAATTTGAAGTTATGTTCTTGAGTAGTATCATGAGGTAGGATGAACCCAATTTCCTCTTGTTACCATTGCCCGGGACGAAGTAGTTTATTTTTGCTATGCTCGTAGACGGGGTTGGTTGAGTGATTCCTAAGGGAGATGTGAGAGTCAAGATGATGACAACCCCATGACTTCAAGATCAAGATGGACTTCAAAATTCACTACTGGGTGGAGGACGGTTGACGGGCACCCTGGAGAACCCAGTGGTTGGCCGGGATGCATGGAGAAGCGCCATGACATCTTGGAAAGCTTCACCCAGCCACGAAGAGACGGATGTATACCCCATTGGTGGAAGCTTACTGTGCAGCCGCAAGCCATTATGGGCTCGCTTGGTTGACCCTAGTTGTGACTCTGGCGGACGGTGCTACGAGATGTAGAAGAACGGTAGGATTGGATGGGTACCGGCAAAGTGGCGGAGGAACTCTTCTGAAGACCCTGTTTTGTTCATCCCGTCTTCAAACACCATGAAGTGCGAAGACTTAAAAGGAGGAACGATTCTTGCGGGTAAAGTCATAAACCTCTGCAGAGTGAAGATCTAATCGGTTAGCCGTGTCCCGATTCTGGACAATTTGAGCCTCTGGAACCTGGAGTATTTCGGAAATCTCAACACCAAAATTAATAAACTAATTGAGGGGGATTATTTAATTGGGAATGAGACATTGGTTGGTGGAACCATCTCAATAATTACCAACAATTTCGTAGTAATTGCAAACGAGTCCATTGTTGTAGGATAAAACTGGCTTTTTCGCAAAATAATGAAACTTAGAGCCCCACAGCCAAACTGCATATAGTGTCAGTAATTTTTTATTGTTATTCTCTTCATGACTTGCCAGCATATTCAAAATGCTGACCTACACGGCTGCAACGTCTTATGTTGCAGAGGAGTATTCCAATCAGGAGTGAGGCTATGATCCATGCTTGGCGATTGCCCTTTGGAGTCGGATGGACTCGCTATTCTTCTACGCTTCCGCAGCTTATTTAGTTTATTTCTCATGAGTTGGCCTTCGGCCGAATTTATTCTATTGTAATAAAGACTCGATATGAGAATCGTGTAATAAATTCAGGTGTGATTGAACTTTGATTATTTCATCAATGTACTGTGTGTGCCAGCATGATCTTGGGATGGTACAGCTACACAGAGACTTGACCGATTTTTGGGTCGGGTCGCTACAGGGCGACAGAGCTTAGTAAACCTAAGCGTGAGTGGAAACGGAAGATCTATCCCGATTCCGCGGTTCGTAGGAGTGCTAGGATTCGAACCACTAAAAAATTCCATGATGAATTATGAGAGGAATTTTTTGGAATAGCAGAGGTCTGAAGGACTTGGCTAAAAGAAGATTCCTAGTTGAGACAGCTTTAGAGCAGAGGTTAGATTTTGTTGCTCTATCGGAGACGGGTAGAGATAACTTTGCCCAGCTTCTCTCTTCTCTTGTGGGTGGTATTGATTTGATTGGCATTGCCTCCTCCATGAGGAAGATCGGGTGGTATCTTACTAGGTGTGAGATGCGATTCGCTTGAAGTCCGAAGTGTGGTGATGGGCGACTTCACGGTGAAGTTTTGAGTGTGTGTAGGATAGATGGTTTTAACGGGCTTTGGTGGCGGTTTATGGTGCCGCAGCCCGAGCTTAAAGCGGAGTTCTGGCGGACCTTGTTGAATCGTGGGTCGTAACAGCTTCCAATTTTAGTTGGAGGCGATTTCAATATCATCGGGAGGAGAGAGGAGAAGAACAATGATAACTTTGACGGCAGATGGTCGCTTATGTTCAACACCATTATTGAAAGCTTGGATCTGAGAGAGCTAGAGCTTTCTGGTAGGAAGTTCACCTGGGCTAATGCTCTACCAAACCAAACCTATGAAAAACTTGATCGAGTTCTTGCGAGCGTAGAGTGGGAACAAAAGTTCCCTCTGGTTACGGTGCAAGCTCTTTCGAGGGGAATATCTGATCACACCCCATTATTCGTGGACTCAGGGGAGCCGAACCACGTGGGTAACAAGAACTCCTTCTCCTTCGAGATGTCATGGTTTGAACGTGAGGGGTTCTTGGACTTAATTGCCAGGGAATGGGATAGAGGTATAGGAGGCCAGACTGCGATAGAGCGTTGGCAGAATAAGATTAGGCATTTGCGAAGTTTCTTACGGGGTTGGGCTAAGCACCTCAGTGGTGTGTATAAGATTGAAAAGGATAGACTCCTTGCTCTTACACAGGCCCTCGACATACAGGCCGAATCCAATATTTTATCGCCAACTGAGCTTCAGGTTAAAAATGAGGCGGAGAAGAGGTTGAAAGAACTGCTCCGCGAAGAAGAATTGAAGTGGGCTTTGCGTGCTAAAGTCCGCAAAGTGGTCCAAGGGGACACGAATACTCAGTTCTTCCATTTGATAGCTAATGGCAAGCACAGAAAGAAGCGTATCTTTCATCTTGAGCAAGACGAGGGCACTATTTTAGGTCAGGATAACCTAATAACATATATTACCGACTATTATAAGCAGTTATTTGGACCGCCGGAGGATAATTGTGTGTCCCTCGATGAGTCCAGGACTGAGGATGTCCCTCAGCTAACGGCTGCCGATAATGATATTCTGGTTGCCCCGTTCTTGGAGAAGGAGGTGTTTGATGCTATTGCACAGATGAAAAACAATAAGGCTCCCGGACCGGATGGTTTCCTGGCAGAGTTCTACAAAAAGTGCTGGCACATTATTAAGGGGGATTTACTACCTATGTTCCATGATCTGTTCTCTGGACAGCTTCAATTATTTCACTTGAATTTTGGGACTATCACACTGCTCCCCAAGAAGACGGATGCGGTGAGAATTGAGCAATTCAGACCGATCTGTCTCCTCAATGTTAGTTTCAAAATTTTCACCAAGGTCGGGACTAACAGACTCACACAGATTACGCATTCTGTGGTGCAACAGTCCCAAACTGCTTTCATGCCGGACAGAAATATCCTTGAAGGGGTGGTTGTCCTGCATGAAACGCTCCATGAAATCCATTCCAAAAAATTAGATGGAGTAATTTTTAAGGTGGATTTCGAGAAAGCGTATGATAAGGTCAAATGGCCATTCCTCCAACAGTTATTGCGTATGAAAGGTTTTGATGAAGCCTGGCGCCGACAGGTTGAATCATTTACGCAAAAAGGTAGTGTGGGAATTAAAGTTAATGATGACATAGGTCATTATTTCCAGACACATAAAGGCCTCAGACAAGGAGATCCGATGTCCCCTATCTTGTTTAACATTGTGGTGGATATGTTAGCAATTTTGATAGGAAGGGCTAAGGAAAATGGTCAGGTAGGTGGATTGGTACCTCATCTTATTGATGGAGGTGTATCCATCCTTTAGTACGCTGATGATACAATTATCTTTATGGAGCATGACTTGGCCAAGGCGAGAAATATGAAGCTTGTCCTATGCCTATTTGAACAATTGACCGGGTTAAAGATTAACTTTCATAAGAGCGAGTTGTTCTGTTTTGGTAGGGCCAAAGATGAACGGGATGCTTATAGGCAATTGTTTGAGTGTGAGTTGGGAGAGTTACCCTTCTCTTACTTGGGGATTCCAATCCACCATCGTAGGCTGACAAACAGAGAATGGAAGTGCATCGAGGACCGATTTGAGAAGAAAATGAGTTGCTGGAAGGGTAAGCTCATGTCATACGGAGGCCGATTAATCCTGATTAATTCCGTGCTCACGAGTATGCCAATGTTTCTCCTATCGTTCTTTGAGGTCCCAGTTGGTGTTAGGAAGATACTGGACTTCTATCGATCACGTTTCTTTTGGCAGGGTGATGAGCTTAAAAGAAAATATCGGCTTGCTAAATGGGATATCATCTGTAGACCGAAAGACCAAGGGGGTCTAGGTATTGAGAATCTAGAAGTTAAGAATAAGTGCCTTCTTAGCAAGTGGCTGTGGAAGCTTTCATCGGAGAATGATGCTATGTGGGCTCAAATCCTTCGCAGCAAGTACCTCCAGACAAAAACTTTGTCCCAGGTTACAGTCCGGCCAACCGATTCGCCCTTCTGGAAAGGCCTGATGAAAGTCAAACAGGCCATGTTCAATAGGACGAAGTTAGTTATTAGAAACGGCACGAGTACACGTTTCTGGGAGGATACTTGGCTCGGCGAGACACCCTTGGCCATCCAATACCCGTCTTTGTACCGCATTGTTCAACGACGTGACGTGTTCGTCGCATCGGTCTTTCAATCTACCCCCCTTAATATTCAGTTCCGACGATCGCTAGCGGGCAATCGTTGGGAAGATTGGCTCCGTCTAGTTAGGAGACTGATGGAAGTCCAGCTTTCACAACAACCCGATGAATTACGCTGGAAATTGACTAAGTCTGGAGTCTTCACGGTTAAATCAATGTATATTGATGTTATTAATTCGAGCTCCATTCCTACATCCAAGAGTGTTTGGGATGTCAAAGTTCCTTTAAAAATAAAAGTGTTTATGTGGTTTGTCCATAAACAAGTTATTTTAACTAAGGACAACTTGATAAAGCGTAATTGGACATGACCTACTAGGTGTAGTTTCTGCGATCGGGATGAGACTATCAACCACCTCTTTTTTGATTGCCCGTTGGCCAAGGTACTCTGGCAGACGGTCCACATTGCTTTTAATATCAATCCACCAAATTCTGTTAATGCGTTATTCGGGACATGGCTTAATGGGGTTGAGCCTGACTTAGCAAGACATATTCGGGTTGGAGTTTGTGCTTTGCTGTGGACTATCTGGACTTGCAGAAATGATTTGGTTTTAGCAGAATATCATGTATACATTTTTGCAGGTCATATTCGAACTACGGCACTGATCCGTTCGTGGTCGCTACTCACCCGCATGAGAGGCCGAGAGCATTTGGTTATCGGGTCTTTCATTTGGGAGATGGTAGCTGGGATATCTTCAACCGGTTTGGATGGCGGTCATGTAATAGGATAGGCATTTAGTATTCCTATCTAGTTTTAGCCGGCCGGTTGTGGCGTCTTTTTTGGGCTAGTTGGTGTTCCTAGCCCTTTATGGCTCTGTGTGAGCTTTCTGTACTTTCTTTATTACTTTTAGAGACCTTTTGAACCATGTTGGCACTACTTTATTTGATTAATAAGATGGCCGTATGCATCTTTCTGATGCAGAGGCCGGGGAATCCCCCTTTTCCAAAAAAAAACCAAAATTGGCACGGTAAACCGTGCAGCTAATAAGTAGGTCGTGCGACCTCGCGACTCGTGACACTGGCTTGGCCTACATGATATTTGTCCGGTGGCATGGTACAGAAACAGCTAGCTAGCGTTTGTTGTGTTGTTGCCTCAAGCGAGTTGGATTCTTTTCATTTTAATGTATGGAGATCGCCAATTCGCCAGGCATTATTTTCATAGGAAGCATTACCATGGCAAATACGAAATATTCCTTGCCTATATACAGGTTGGCTTGTCAAAATTTGAGAACCTTTTATACGGTATAAGAACCTAACGATTTTCCGTAGCTTGTAAATGGATAGTACGCAGTTGTTGTACCGCCAATGAATGTACTACAACGTTGAGTAGCCGCAATGTGAATGCGGTACAAAACCGTATTCCGTACGTATTAACATGGCGCGGTGCACAAGCATGCGCGGTGGTACCTCCTCCTACTCTCGGCTCGGGGACCGCCCGTGCCGTGCTTCGTCACCTAACCGGGCGCGTCAATGGCTACATGTCAGTCGTTTGCCACGGGCCGTTTGGAAGGAAGAATAAGCATCCATCGAGCAGCACCTGTATGCATGCGTGCATGGAGCAGAGTGCTCAGCGTTGGACACCAACACTGTCAAGGCCAAAGCTCATCACCAACACCAACGAGCTTCCTGAAGCTGTCGTCCTCGAGGATGACGGCGCCATGGCCGGCTTCGTGGGTCTCCTCCGCCAGCTCGGGGGCCTCGCACAGTACGTCGCTCCTGTCCCTCCGTCCTGCTGCATGTCTGCAACTGCACTAGTTCAGCTTCAGCTTCCCCATGGCTTTCTATACGTGCGTGCGGCTACGTACTGCTAATTCACCAGACTAGCTTTGAACCTGATCTTCAGGCTTGCCGTGGAGGTGTTCGACGGCCTGCACGACCAGGCCACGGCGGTGTCCGCTCGGGCGCGCGGCCTCACGCTGGGGGCGCGGCGGCTCGAGGCGGAGCTGCGGCTCGTCGAGGAGCGGCTCCGCCGTCGTCCGAGTGCACGGCCGTGCTTCCTGCAGCAGCAGGACGTCGCCGTTGCCTGCAGCAATTCAGTCTTCTCTTCAGGCATTCAGTCAGAAGGCTTGTGTCGCGTCGCAGGCCACGGCGTGGATCTGCGCCGCGCAAGTGCCAGGCCGGTGAACCACGGCGTGATTGTGGTGGGAGGAACGAAGCCTCGTTCTATCGCAGAGCACATCCGGCGGTGCCGCGGGCCTCCGCAGCTGTCTATGCTTGACAAGTAGTAACACCTGCCCTCAGTAGCTGCCTCAAAGATGATATTTTCCTGGTTAATTCTGGCTTGATTCGATTGCAGGTATGACGCCGACGGCGAGGGGGCGTGCCTGAAGCGATACACATACCCGTCCTTCTTCAGAGCCCAGTCTGCCAAGCATGAGCTTTTCTTGCAGGAAACCAAACCAAAACCTCAGAGTTCCCACCATCACAAATGCTCCAAGTAAAACTAATTTATTATTATTTCTGAAGCTCATTTCTGCCTTTTCTATCTTTCGGTCTCAGTTTTCATTTTTTAGCATCCAAATTAACTTCCATTTTATACCTCCTGCAGATTCAAAACAGAAGCGTTGCTCGATAAGCTCCGGCAACTTAAATATCGACACATCATCCGAAGAATCAGGCGTCAAATGCACAACTTTCAGAATCAGAATTCGTCACAAGATGAAGCATCTGAAGCACACGTTTTGTCTTCATCAGATTCGCCTGAAACATCAAACACCAAAGTGCCATGCCCTTCAGTACTAGTGAACAAGGAGAGGAGCAGTGACCTCGTCCAGAGGACCAGTTCGTTCGGGGCATGGCTCTCTCCGGATGCAGCTTCTACTCATGCGTCTGACACCATACAAGAAACCAATGCTGATGGATTTCCCAGCCATGGTGCAAACAAGGCCGATGAGAACGCCAACATTGCGACAAATGCTCGTAGTGCCCTTATCGACTTCATCGCCTCAAGGGTCGAAAGCTCGCCGAGGAAGCTCTCTGTCAGGAAGCATAGTGATCCTTTAACGGAATCCTTCCGGAACATGGCTAAGAAGGTGCTGCTTGAGAATGAATCAGCGCATTCGTAACAACTAACAAGTGAATTCTGAAGACATGCCAGATCCAGATGAAGTTGCATTTTACAGCAAAAGCGTCGAGGAGACTTAACAAGAGGCGACCTCGGAGCAATGTGACGATCCTTGTGAATAACCTTGTCCACCTGCAAGCGTTGATGAAGAAGCAAGCGGCGGCATCACTGATCAAAACCCAAAAGGGACTAATCTGCATATGTTGGATACCAGTCCGGTATTGAGTTGTGATGCTTCTGTGCCGGACAGTAAACAGTGTCATTTACATGTACTGTCGTTGATGCCTATTCCTCCGATGCAATGACTATTTTTTCCCGGAGAATCAGCTTTCAGGCCTGCTTTATCTCTACTACTCCCTCCGTTCCTAAATATAAGTCTTTGTAGAGATTCCACTATGGACTACATACAGAGCAAAATCGATGAATCTACACTCTAAAATGCATTAACATACATCTGTATGTGGTTTATAGTGGAATCTCTCCAAAGACTTATATTTAGGAACGCAGGGAGTACTATAGTGTAGCAGTTTTGAATTTGGATTTGCCACTTCTTCTCAGTTTCCTGCCAAAACACGATTGGAGTGATCGCAGCCATTAATCGGCCATGATGATTTGACGTCAACCGTCCATCAACCAACAACACTAGGAATCCAACGGCTATTATGTGCTGGATTCGCCTGTCCTCTGCTGCGTGCAGCAAGCCTGCACCAGCACTGTTGTGTGGGTGCTACAAAGATATCTCTAGAAGCTTGTCCGTTTGAGAGGTTCTGAGCAAGGGTGAATTCGTTTAGCTTGACCCAACAGGAACGTGGGAAAAGTCACATACTCACATACACACTGTTTGCGTCTAAGTGGCTGCAATCTTCAGGATCTTTTGTGGTTAATCTCGATAGCAATATGTCCAAAAACAAAATAGTACAAGAAAATTAAAAGAGCAATATGTACAATTTTTTGGTTAATCTCGTAACAACCAACTAGTGAATTCTGAAGACATGCCAGATCCAGATGAAGTTGCATTTTACAGCAAAAGCGCCGAGGAGACTTAACAAGAGGTGACCTCGGAGCAATGTGACCATCCTTGTGAATAACCTTGTCCACCAGCTAGCATCGATGAAGAAGCAAGTGGCGGTATCACCGATCGCAACCCGAAAAGGGACTAAGGGCATGCACAATGGTGTTATCTTAGGAGTGCTATCTAAGATAAATGATGAGGTGGAGGAGAGAGAACTCATAAGAAAAGGCTTGTCTTCTCTTATTTAATAAAAGACAAGAGATGATCTCTTGGCACAATATGTCTCACCACATTTTTACGAAAAACTAGTTATTAAAAGATAAGGCTAAGAGATGATCCATTGTAGACAATTTTATTTGTCATCTCTAAATTGCATGCAAGACATAAGATAAGACCGTCTTATCAACCATTGTATGTGCCCTAATCTGCATATGCTGCCTACCAATCAGGTATTAGCTGGGATGCTTCTGTGCCGTAGAGTGAACAGTGCCATTTACATGTACTGTCGTTGTTACCTATTCCTCCGATGCAATGGCTATTTTTTCCCAGAGAATCGGCTTTCAGGCCCCGCTTTATATAGAAAGCGCAGGTGTAGACAACATCCTTCTGGCATTATCAGCTACATAGTGCAAGGAAAAAACAAAACCTCCAGCCTGAACTTCATGCTGATATCACCTGTGATTGCAATAGCTATCAGTCTACATCAGGGGTCTGTGATTGCATCGCTTGAACTTAGAATGCTTGAACCAAAATTACGACAATTAACCATGCAACTAATAGCAATTCATTTCAAGCTATCCGAAAACATAAGACTGAAAAAGATTTCAAGCTAATAACAACCTCATTTTACGAAATCATCTGCTCAAGCACGAGAAGGAGCCTGAAGGAACTAGTCATCGAGAAACATTCAGAAAAGATTGTGCACTAGGTTGCTCCTGTCCCTCCCTCCTGCTGCATACGCTATAATTTCGCGTTGGATTTATATATGTGTGTGCTCTTCAGGCTTGCCGTGGAGGTGTTCAGTTCCACGGCCTGCACGACCAGGCCATGGACACGGCCACAATGAGCGCTGCCTCATTTCGCACTGCATGAACTCATGCAACTGCAAGAGCACAAGGCACGCTGCATCATTTTGTACTGGGCGATCAACCATCTGCTCAAGCTCTTTTTCTTGGAGATCGTTGTCACCGTCTTTGTAAGGGGACCTGCACTCTTCCTTTCCCCCTCACACATCGCGGGATTCTCTCTGCTGAACTCTATTGTGGGTGTGTTGACGGAGGAGATCCGACATACTTGCTCTGCGATGGCAGTCTCTGCATGGTTCCTCGATCAAACAACAGCTCATCCCCACCAGCCTTGCATGTGAACCAGAACACCTTAAGACTTGGAAAGGCGCCACTGCAAATTATCACCCTTCTTTGTCTTTTGGAAGATGAGTGCGTGTCCGTCGTGGCAGCAGCAGGTCCTGAAGATACTAACTTGAGAAGGATAAGATGGCGCGCGGACGCGATGATACTCAGACCTTGCTCTCTGAATTGACTCATTTCAATATTCAAGTACGAGTAGCCCTCAGACAAATGGGGACTTCCGTTGGGATAGTCTCTAAGAGATGGGAATGTTTTAGACAATATGGAAACCCCAGAATATAGCAACTCATATTGGTCGTGTGATTCATACCAAGGGCGGAGTTTTTTTTAATGTCATGTTTGATTCCAAGATCAACGAGAAGGCAGGCTATGTTCGGGTCAACTTGATGCAATGGGAGCTTGAAATGATGAGTTTGTACGTACTAACTCTTTTCTTGAAATGGAATTCTCGTAGCTAGTTTTTCTTTTCTTGAACGGAATCATGTAGCTAGCTTTGCTGCTAGAACACGTTTGCTGCTCAAATGGAACGTGTAGGTGAAACGGATGTGTTATGGCTGGCTATCGAGTGGTCCAAATGATTAAGCACGTTAGCTACTCCACGCATGCCTAGTAGTACCTTGCGCAACAAAATTAACAAACAAATATTATGCTTTCAGTTTTCCTAAGCTACATGTTACCCTACTTTTGCATGCACTTTGTGGAGCCTCATTGACTAGTAGGAGTATTTCAGAATGAAATTGTATACCCAGATGTACGATCAAGTTGGTGCAATATCTCCGCGCTTGGAGATTGCGGAACACGACCTTCAAGAGACTACGACCTGTGCATTCCGTACGTGCACCCAACGAGGCTGTCCGCCCAACCTACCTTTCTGTGAAGTGCTATATATATATATCAAAGCACGCACAACAACATGAGCACCAAAGATTGTCCCGCGACCAGCATTCATCAAAGAATAGAAGCTAGATAGCACAATGCATGGGAACCTACCGGCGCGCATGCTCCTCCTCACCGCCCTTCTCCTCGTGGTGTCTGCCTATCCAGCCCCGGGAGAACACAGCGGCCTGGTCGTCACTAGCCACGTCGCGGCGGGGGCGAGGGCTGGCGCTCATCTCCCTACAGCGTCGACGCTGGCGAGGCGGCTGGAGGACGAGGTGGAGCAGGAGGTGAGTTGGGCGGACAGCCTCCATGAGGGAGGTCGTGTCTACGGCAGGGCCCTCGACCCGAACAACGCGGCATGCGTGAAGAACTGCCCGGCCAAAGGACCAGGCGACGGCTACACTCCGCACCGGTCGTGCAAGTACAGGGAACACTGCCCGCCCGGCACAATGGGAGGTACTCCCTCCGTAAAGAAATATAAAAGCGTTTAGATCACTAAAGGAGTAGCTAGCATGAGACGAGATGTATGCAGCTGCCCCGATTCCGAATAAACGCAAGTGCCACACCAAATACTAAAATGGTTACAGTGTTTCAGAAGAAACACGTACTCTAGTGTTCGTTCCTCGAGTGATTGGAGGTCCTTGCACTAGGTGAAAAGTTCGAAGATTCTTCTCATTCTTCTATAAACTTGGAGGTTCCGGCATGAAGTCAAAAGATCCCAGAATTGCATGTGGCTGCTTCTACTCGGAGACGCGATCCATGGTGAGGACGATGCGGGGTAAGGGCACCTCCAACCTGACCCGCAAACTAGATATAGTATCTGTCCGCGGATAGGGAATGGTGGTCCGCGGACACGGATCAGAGAGACAGTCATTCAATGATATCCGCATACGTTTCAAAACAAGTTTAAACAAACTGAACGAAATTCATGCAAACTGAATGCTTTTCATAGAAACCGGAGCGCTTTCATTACATTTCAGACGGTGTTCATTAAAAGGTGTGTGTGTCGGCGGGGGACCTAAATCTAGAGTATGGTAGGGTCCATCGTCGAAGTCCTTCTTGCTTCCTTTTGGCAACTACGTCCTCGATCCGTCATCTCCATGAGCGGCAGCGATAAGACCCGCGAAGTGAGGGTACGGTCGCTTGGAAAGAAAAGTGGAACATGGGAGAGGATCGGCCCACATAGGACACGATGCCCTGCAGCCTCCAATGCTCTACTCATCTTCGACGGAGTCTGTGGACTGTCCGCTGTCGGTGGACGTGAGGTCCACGATGGAAACGAAGACGCGCGGCTGGTGGCGTTCTCCTCCACGATCGCCTCCGTATTACTTCCTTTGATGATCCGAAAATGAAACAGAAAGAATTCTCGTCTTTTTCCCAGAGATGCCCCTAAACGGTAACAATGCACTGTGTCGGAGAGTAGGAGAACAGTAATGCTAGGATTATTGGTAGGAGGAGGTACTACCGAACAAATTCGCGTAGCTTGTTGCATTGTTGCTGCAGAGTAAAGAATGAAGTATTATCTCTCTCAAAAAAATGCAGTACTATCGTGAAAGTGCTGTTCCACGGGCGAGTTGTGTAACCGCAACGCAACGGCCCACCGAAGTTGGTCCACTTGCAGATCCCTGTTGATCTCTGTCAGGTTGAGTCAATGGCTGCATATGAGTTGTGAAAGCGTCGCCGTGCATCATGAGCCAGCCAATTGAGCATCCATGGAATCATCCAAAGCACCTGCGCGCATGGAGCAGCAGACTCAGCTTCTGACGCCACTGTCAAGGCACAAGGACACCACCGACGGCAATGAGTCCAGCCGCTACACCGAGCTGCCCGAGGCCGCCATCCTCGAGGGCGCCGCCATGACCAGCGCCGGCGTCGTGGACCTCCTCCGCCAGCTCGGAGACCTCGCACAGGACGTGGCTCCTACTCCTCCCTCAGTTCTGTACGTTACTGCTACTGTTTGAAACTGAATTAGCTCTCTGATCTTCTTCACGCTCGCCGCAGAGGTGTTCCACGGCCTGCACGACCAGGCAACGGCGGTGTATGCTCGGGCGCGGAGCCTCGCGCTGGGGGTACGGCAGATCAGGGTGCCATCGTGAGAACGAACTGCCCTGCTTCCTGCAGCAGGACGTCGCCGTTGCCTGCAGCAATTCAGTCTTCTGGTCGGCCATTCGGTCAGAAGGCTTGTGTCGTGTCGCAGGCCACCGCGTACACCAGCGCCGCCCGAGTGCCAGGCCGGTGAACCACGGCGTGAATGTGGTGGGAGGAACGAAGCCTCATTCCATCGCGGAGCACATCCGGCGGTGCTGCGGGCCTCCGCAGCTGTCTACGCTTGACAAGTACTAACACCTGATCCGGTGCCTACGAAAACCTTAACAGCTGCCTCAAAGATGATATTTTCCTGGTTAATTCTGGCTTGATTCGGTTGCAGGTATGATGCCGCCGGTGAGGGGGCGTGCCTGAAGCGATACACGGACCCGTCCTCCTTCAGAGCCCAGTCTGCCAAGCATGAGCTTTTCTTGCAGGAGACCAAACCAAAGCTTCAGAGTTCAGACCAAACCAAGTGAGTGGATTGTGACTTTGTGACTTAACCAGCAGGCATTGGCCTGAAGCGTGCGTAGCACGTACTACAACGAGGACTTGAGACTTGAGGTTGGCTAGCCTTGCCGGTCCTCTCACGTCTCAAATACAGTAAGACTTGAGACTTGAGGTTGCCTTGCCTTGATGGTGCTTGAGACTTGAGGTTGCCTTGCCTTGCCCTGACAAGCATTGCATTCAACCACAAGGCTCCCAATGTTCTCGTCACCACACCTCGGAATCACTCACAAGGAGATATTGTCTTGACCGTGGTACGGCTCAGAAATCCCAAGCAGCATGGCCAAGGACAAAGAGATCCGCGTGCGATCCTTCTGCGCCGCTGGTGATACGAGAGCCATGCTTCTTCTCGAGCCTTACCACTTTGTCGCTCTGCTCCTGCTCCTCGTCGCTCCTGGTCGCAGCCTCGCGGCCACCGGTGAAGCCGGCAGCGGGGATGTCGATCGGCAGTTCGTCTACTCCGGCTTCGCGGGCACGAACCTGATGCTCAACGGCGCGGTTGAGGTCATGCCGAGCGGCCTCCTGATGCTGACCAACGGTGTCACCAGAAATATGAAAGGTCAGGCCTTCTACCCGTTCCCGATACCGTTCCGCAACGCCACCGGCTCCATGCGGTCCTTCTCGACCACCTTCGTCTTTGCCATCTTCGGTCAATACGACGACCTGAGCAGCGACGGCATGGCCTTCTTCGTCTCCACATCCAAGGAGGTGCTCTCCGCTGCGCTGCCAGGACAGTACTTGGGTCTCCTCAATGACACCAACAATGGCAACCAGAGCGCCCGCATCGTCGCCGTGGAGCTAGACACGTTCCAAGACGCCGAGTTGCAACTTGCAAGACATCGACAACAACCACGTCGGTGTCGACGTCAATAGCCTGGTGTCGCGCCGTTCCCACTTCTCCGGGTATTACGATGATGACACCGGTATGTTTCAGAACCTAAACCTGATAAGCCGGAAGGCCATACAAGTGTGGGTTGACTACGACAGCACTGCAACAAAGATCACGGTGACCATGGCTCCGCTCGGCGTGGCCAGGCCCGAGAGGCCCCTCCTGCAGACAACAGTCGACCTCTCTGATGTGGTGCAGAGCACGGCGTACGTTGGGTTCTCGTCGGCAACTGGCGGTCTCGTCACCGCACGACACTTCCTCCTTGGCTGGAGCTTCGCGCTGGATAGGCCAGCTCCTGCACTGAACATCTTGATGCTGCCGGCCCTTCCATCAACCAACGCACGGTCCATGTCCATCTCTATGAAGATCGTGCTGGCCTTAGCATCAGCGGCGCTGGTTTTGGCGGGCATAGGAATCTATATCTTTATAAGACGGCGTCTCAAGTACTCAGAGCTGCATGAGGACTGGGAGATTACATTCAGTCCAAACCGATTCTCTTACAAAGACTTGTTTCATGCGACCGAGGGGTTCAGTGACAACAACCTGCTTGGCAGGGGAGGTTTTGAAAGTGTCTACAAGGGTGTGCTTCGCAAGACGGACATGGAGGTTGCCGTGAAGAGGATGTCACAGGATTCAAGGCAAGGAGTAAGAGAGTTCATTGCCGAGGTGGTGAGTATTGGTCGTCTTCGACACCGTAATATAACACAATTGTTAGGCTACTGCAGGCGGAAGGGCGAGCTTCTCTTGGTTTATGACTACATGGAAAATGGTAGTCTTGACAAGTACCTACACACAAGAAATGGCCCAACGCTATGTTGGTCCCAGAGGTATTCAATCATCAAAGGTGTGGCATCAAGTTTATTATATCTACATAAGGAATGGGAGCAGGTTGTCATTCACCGAGATATAAAGGCAAGCAATGTGCTATTGGATAGTAAGATGAACGGACGGTTAGGCGATTTTGGTTTGGCAAGGCTATATGACCATGAAAACTCCGCTGAAACCACCCATGTGGCTGGCACCATGGGATATCTTGCGCCTGAACTCTCACGCGCGGGGAGGCCAACACCCTTCTCTGATGTGTATGCATTTGGCGTGTTTCTCCTAGAGGTCACATGCGGACGCAAGCCAATCTTCATCGATGAGCAAAACAATCGGGTGTTGTTGGTCGAGTGGGTGCTTGAGCACCACCACAACGGCTCAATGCTCGACATGGTGGATCCACGACTTGGACGGGAATTCAACACGGAGGAGGTAACCATCGTGCTCAAATTAGGTTTGCTATGCACGTACCCATCGCCCAACGCGCGGCCTATCATGCGAAAGGTCATGCAGTACCTTGACCATGATCAATCGCCTCCTGATAATCACCGGCCTACATTAGCTACATCATGATGGCCCAACTGCAAAATGAAGGGTTTGATTCACACAACATGCCATGTTCTCAACCCATAGCGAGTGTTGCCACTGTGTTAGGAGAGTCCTCGGCGACTATTTTGCGCGAGGGAAGATGAAGTGTGTATTTAATTGACCCCTCTCTCTCTCTGTGTATATTGAATTACTAAGAAGTTGTGCTCTGTTGTCCGGCATTGTTGTGTCCTGCTTGTCGGAACTGTCCAATTTCTATTATATGAATGTTGGCTAATCAATATATGTGTAAGTGATTAAGAAAGGTTTCCTGCGTAGATTTGAAGGTTGGAGTGTACAAGTACTCTGACGAGTCGTTGATCAGATTGACTACCTGTAATTGTGTCCACCAAATGAATCCGCTGGTAACAACATATTGTGCGTTGATGAACTGCTTGATTGAAGGTCAAGAGCTGCATGCGCATGATTCGATTGGCTTGCGGCGTGAACTAGGTTGTGCTCGTGATCGTGAGTTTGTGACTGGGTACTCCAGACACCACTGGGTTGGGCCCTATCTGATATTTGTCTGGTGGCATGTTAAAAAGACAGCTAGCTAGCGTTTGTTGTGTCGTTGCCTCCGGGAATTGGATCCTTTTAGGCCTCCTTTGGTTTGGAGGAATCTCATAGGAATTCTAAAGGATAGGATTCTTATAGAATTTTTTTCTTTAGAGCCCTTTGATTCATAGGAATGGATTTTTATTCTTATATAAGATTGGTTCCTATCTTTCACATTTCATAGGAAATAAAAATGAGCCTAGACTCAATGAAAAAATTCATTTGATGTCAACCAAATGACATCTCCTTTCCTATTCCTACTCATAGGATTTGAGATACATGTCATCTCAAGTTCCTATTCCTATAATAATCCTATCCTATGAACCAAAAGAGGCCTAGATCCCGAGGCATGTGATCTACTTCTACAGGGATAAGTTAAGCTTATTTTCATCATGAATCATTACCATGGTAAATACGCAATATTCCTTGTGTATTTCCAGGCTGGCTTATCATAAATTGAGAACCTTTTGCACGTTAAGAACGTAGCAGTGTAAGAACCTACCGATTTTCCGTAGCTTGTAAATGCATTGTATGCAGTCGGTGTATCGCCAGCAGTGCGTGTAAGTACGGCACCATCGGCAGTGTTGAGTAGACAAAAAAGAAGAAGTCTTGAGTAGCCACAACACGACGTGCAGTACAAAACCGTAACACCCGTACTCCGCACGTATTAGCATCACGCGGTGCACAAGCATGCGCAGTACGTACGGTACCTCGCTCCTGCTATCGGGGACCGCCCGTGCCATGCTCCTTGACCTCACCGGGGGCAAAATTTCGTGTTTTGACCCTTTTGTCAAACAAAATCAGGATCTGATCTTAGTTTGAAAATATTTCGGGATTTAACCCTTTTGCTTACCGTCGGGGATCGTATAGTCTACCGCCGAGATCAGCGGCGGTAGCAAACTTGTCCACGTCAGCAACGATAACGGCCGCCGTGCGCCCTCCGTCACACCCTACCGCCGCTCCACCCGGCGGTAGGTTGTCTGAACGCATCGCCGAGACTCGGCGGTAGGGTGTGGGCATATAAAACCCGGGCGGCCGCCCCACCCCTCTCCCCCACCCAGCCGCCCCCACCACGAAGAACAGAGCAGTTTGCTCAAGTCGCCTCTCTCATCCCTCCACCCCTCCGATCTTCTTCGTTTCTTGACGGATTTTATGGATCGAGATGGCCCCGAAGAAAGAAAACTAAGCTCTTTCAATCCCTCCAATAAGTTTTAATCAAACACCTTTCGATTCATCGCATTATTCGATTGAAATCACTCCTATTTGAAAAAAATTAACCCTAGGATTGATTTAGGTTGATTCTAGATGCTATATTGTGTTAGATTAAAACTATATTGAAGAGTTGGTATGGTTGTGTTAAGATGACCCTAGTTCATAATTGATTTGAATGATTTTTTTTATATGATGGATGATGTGTTCCTATGCTATGATGCAAGTATTGGATGTAGTGTATGATGCAAGTATTGGATGTAGTGTATGATGAATATTGAGATGAATATTTGATATATTTGTTATATGTAGTATATGAATCCTCAAGATGAACCCTAGTTCATTTTTTTAACAAAAAATGAGATTATGATGCATTGAAACCATGGTGATTGCATCTTCATAAAAGTATTTTATTTAGTTCTTTGATATATGTATTGTATTTAGTTATGTTGGATGTGATTAATTTTTGTTATGCATCGATGTTTTTCGTAGTTAATGTTGAACCCTAGTTCATGTTGAAAAATCTTTTGATTTGCTTATGCAATTCTTTTAGGAGGCCACCTCTTGCGGACGACATCGGCACGAAGTACACAATGCTTGACCCTAGGTTCGACAAGCGCCACCGCGTCTGCTTCATTGAGAATGGAGTGGTAATTGCCATTTTAAACCAAATATTTCGAATTGATGAAAACAAGTTGCTAAATATTATGTCCATGCTAATTATGCTTTGGTTATTGATTTTCACAGATGTTGCCGCCACTGCGGATGAGAGCTCACAAGACGACGGTTAAGATGGAGTACGACGATCGGTACGCATCATTCTTCAGGAGAGCCCGACTATTGGGTTTCGTCCTGCAGTTCAAGCGTACGCCGCCGACGCTCGTTCACTCAGCTCTCACGGCTTTGATCGACCGGTGGCGGCCAGAGACGCACAGCTTTCATCTTCCATGCGGGGAGATGACCGTGACCCTCGAGGATTGGGCGATGATTACGGCACTACCGCTCGAGGGTCGTCCTCTCACAGGAAGAGTGGAGAGGGCGAACTGGCACGAGAGGGTTGTCAGCCTCATCGGCGACTGCCCCCCCCGCTAAGAGCAACCGCACTTCCGGCATACCGCTGCCATGGCTCCTCGAGCACCGGAGAAAGTGCCCGGAAGATGCCGAGCCCCGGGTGGTGGAGCAGTACGCTAGGGCCTACCTGTGGTACATTCTCATGGAGGTAGTGTTTCCGGACTGCTCCGGGAACTCTGCCCTATGGATGTATCTCGACTTCCTGAAGGACTGGGATGCGGGGTACAGCTGGGGGGCCGCCGGACTTGCCTACCTATACCGTTCGGTAAGTGAATATCACTTTCTTTCAAATATCAGACGTGTGTTGCTTTACATTTTGACATCTTATCATCTATACTTGGTTTGTAGCTTGACGACGCGACCCAAAGAGCGGAAGACATGTTCGGTATGTGTGGATGTGTATGGGGCCTCTCCATTTGGATGTGGGAGCGAATCCCGGTGGGCCGTCCGGAGAAGATGCGCTCGCGTGCATGGACGGACTATGGCGGAGATGACGAAGATGATCGGTACCGACCGTCGACACGCTTGGGATGTGGTGCGGTTCACACGGGCCAATCGAAGGCCTTGTACAAGGTCTTCAGCAACGAGCTTGATGCTCTCACGCCTTTCCAGGTATAAGAACTACATTTTCACTTGATCTTACCATGCATTGTTTCGATAACACTTTCACTTGAGCTTACCATTGTTTGGTTATAGGTTACTTGGCGGTCGTATAGTGATGACCGAGAGTGGGGGTTCGAGCTGAACAGAATGTGCAAGCAGGACCCGTTTCTCTTCCGGTGCATCGTGCCCATGATTTGTGTCTATGTCGTGGAGTACCACTTGCCACAGCGCGTTGCCGCACAATTCTGTAAGGCGCAACACACAACACCAGCCGGCATCGTCCGCGATACCGGTGGCTACGACCTACACCTGTGAGTACCACAAGCCGTCCTCATCGATTCTAAGTTCTTGTTTTGATGCTTTACATTCATAAAAGAAGGGTGTTTTACATTCTTTCTTACGCATTGCAGGATGAGTAGGCAGAAGAATCAATCAATCACAGATTGGGAAGCCGAACATGCGAGATACATGAAGGAATGGAACGAGTGGAAAGGACGCAAAGACATGGAGAGGAGAGTGATTGAATGGGACGCGTACGAGGATCACATGTTGTGGTACGATGATGGCATCAAGCATCATCTGCGTCTGAGGCCCCAGTGGACGACAGCAGATGCCGAAGACCTGTTCGATGACGCCTCAGAGAATGAAGCCTACAACGAGAGCATCATACAGCTTCAAAGAGGGTTTAGGGAGTACGGACCCCTCATGAACAGAGTGGTATGTTGTTTTTACCTCTTTCGAACCGACGGTTGGATGAAATCAGCTTTTCATGTTATTGACTCATTTTATTACTTTGCAGTCTTCGGAGCTGAACAAAAGCATTTTTCATGCCTCTGATGCGCTTAGTGCTGTCCCTGGGACTCGAGCTAGTGAGAACAAGTTGAGGGAAATGGTGAAGGTAATACGGAGTTCATTTTCGTTATTATTGGACATTCGAGAAGTTAACATATTCTTCCGTTATCATTGCAGAAATACGTCAACAAAGCACGCCGGCTTGTGGGCCTGCTTGGGTGCGCTACAAACACCGAGGATATTATTCCTCCTGCACCGATGCGTAGCCTCGCTTCATCGAGCCATGCAGCCTCGTCGTCTAGGGCGGGTCAACATGACGAGGAGGAGAGAACGACGACGATGATGATGATGCAGAGGAAGAGGAAGAAGAGGGCGAGAAGAAGAACATGGTGAGGAAGAGGAAGAGCACGATGAGGATGAGGAGGAGGAGGAGGAGGAGTACGATGACACTACTACAAAAAGGGCTATAGATGGAATGGCTACTAACGGCGCACCTGTGATGTGGTGCGCCATTAGTATATTCTAATGGCGCACCATGTCTCGTGCGCCATTAGTAATATATTACTAAAGGCGCACTGGTGTGTGGTGCGCCATTAGTAGTTTGGGAAAAAACATAAGAAAATTTTTGTTACTAATGGCGCACCTTGGAGTGGTGCGCCATTACTAGTTTTAACTAGTAATGGCGCACTTTCCACTGGTGCGCCATTACTAAGTTTTTAAAAAAATCAAAAAAATATCATTTTTTTTATTTTTTTTTCAAAACTACTAATGGCGCACCGTGGGAGTGGTGCGCCATTAGTAGTTCAACTACTAATGGTGCACCACCCCACGGTGCGCCATTAGTAACTTGCCACCTTCCACCGAATGCACTTCGTGGATCGCCTTTTCAGTTTTTAAAAAATAAAAGAAAATGATGAAAATGTCAAAAAATAAAAGAAAATAAGTTTCCCATGTGATATGTGGTCTAGTTGTTGGGAAAATTTGCAAATATGAATTTCGACTTCATTTGCAAAATCTCTCGAGAATTTGTAAAATGGGCATAACTTTTGCATACTAACTCGGATGAAAAAGTTTTTATATGAAAAATCATCTACTCGAAAAGTTACATCTACCCCGTTAAACATTTTCAAAATCCCCAAAAACCTAACAGAAAAAAAGTTACGGGGCTTTCAAGATCTAGCGGCAAAAAAATTCAAAAAATTAACTTACTAGTGGCGCACCGTGGATGTGGTGCGCCACTAGTAACAGAAAAAAATTACTAATTTCAAAAAATTGAATTTTTTTTCAAAAAATAATACGTAATATGATCGAGAAGTTTGAAATATTTTTCAAAATTTCATCATAGTCATTAATATGAACAAAGTCCTAGACATCAATAAGGTATAACAGGATTGATATGCTAGATATATCAACAAGTGCCTGTGAAGTGAGCTGTTGCTGGGGTTGGATAGAACTCTGAAGTTAAGCGTGCTTGGGCTGGAGTAGTGTGAGGATGGGTGACCTTTTGGGAAGTTTGACCACGGAGTGCGATTTGACCTGAGATTAAGCATATTGACCCGTGATTAAGCCATAGTGAACTGAGATTAAGAAAAATTTGAAAAAAAAATTGAAATTTTTTTTAAAAAAAATTTGAAAAAAAAAATGTTGCTAATGGCGCACTTCTATGTGGTGCGCCATTAGTATACCAGATACTAATGGCGCATCTCTATGTAGTGCGCCATTAGTATACCAGATACTAATGGCGCACCAGGTGGTGCGCCATTAGTAAAAAATACTAATGGCGTGCTATTAATGGCGCACCACAGATGCGCCATTAGTAGCCATATTAGGTGCGCCATTAGTAGGGGTTTTTCTAGTAGTGTGATGACGATGGAGCTCCACCAACTCAGCCAACCCAGCGTGAGAAGAGGAATGTGCCGAAGAAGGACTGGAAGAGTTCATCCCCGTTTCAAAAAGCACGTCCTGCGGCCCGCAGGAAGACGACGACCGAGAAGCGATCCAAGGATAACGAGGACCAAAAGTCGAAGAGGGGAAGGAAGGACTGAAGTTGTTGCCGTGTCGTTGAACTAAAAACTTGCATATTTGCTTCGTGAACCATATGAATTTGCTCGTGAATCTGTTTCGTTAAAATGCTATGTACCGAACCTACCTTATTTATAGATTTGTGGTGTATGGAACCTACCTTATTTATAGATTTGTGGTGTGTGCATCATATTTCATACATTGTGTGCTTTATATGTCTTACATATGTTGTTTAAATGTTGTATGCCAAAAATTGAAGACAAAAGAAGTTAGAAGGTGCAAAAAATCCACACAAAGGCACCCTATCATATAACGGCGGTAGTTTACCAACCTACGCCTTGTCAGGCCCGGCGGTGGGATGCCTCACCACGCCCATTTCTATGACCAAAAATCGAGCAGCAGCGGCGTGGTTGCACACGCTACCGCCAGGGCGCTTGGCTGTAGACCCCTACCGCTTAGGGCCTCGGCGGTAGGATGTGCAACCCTACCGCTGCGCTTCTCGATTGTTTGGTCACAGAAGTGGGGCGTGGGGGAGGCATCCTACCGCCAGGCCTGATGGCGGTAGGTTGTGGTAGGCTACCGCCGGGCCCTACGGGGCGTGGGGGGTTTGGGCATTTATAAACCCAGCCGCCCGCCCACTCCACCCCCAACCCCTAATCCCCACCCACCCAGCCGCCTTTTTCTTCCTCTCGCCCATTTTCTCATCTCCTCCACTTCCCCACTCTGATCTTCTTCGTTGATTCACGGATTTGCGGATCGAGATGGCTACGGAAAGAGGAAGGTAAGCTCCTCCAATCCCCCAATTAGTTTGAGTCAAATCAATCCGTTTTTTATAGCCATATGAGGAACCCTATTTAGTTCATATGATGAACCCTAAAACCTAGATGATTGCAATGTGATGAACCTAGTTGATGAACCCTAGGTTAATCTTTATTATAGCCATACGAGAAACCCTCTCTAGTTGATATGATGAACCCTAGAACCTAGATGAACCCTAGAACCTAGATGAACCCTAGAACCTAGATGAACCCTAGAACCTAGGTGGAATCTACCTATATCTGATGAATGCTTGCATTAGAACAAATATTAATGTTTAATTAACTTTATCCAATCAATGCTTATATAAGGAACATGGCGCCACCACCACCACTTGATGAGGATGATGACTATGAAGACCCACTTGAGGAAGCCATCTGAGCTCAAAGAGTGAGGCTGAGCGAGCAGGAGGTGTGCAACCTATGGGACAACTTTCTGCCACGTGCTGACTTGATCGGGGCGCCATTCGTGACCCGTCTAACAAGTACCATGATTGATCGACATGTCATGGTATGTTATTAGTGTAGAATCCAAGGAATTGTTAATAGTTTAGATAATCCATACTTATTAATTGATATGTTTTTCTTATTCAGAAATTGCCAAAGAGCCTATCTGAGAGTTGTGGCATCGAGGCTAATGAAGAAGGCTATGCTGGAATACGCCTTACCGCAAGGTGCCCCATCACTACTTGTGCGTACGGCGTGGACACGGACGGTCGCACACATTTAAGCTCGGTTGGGTGGAAGAGCTTCCTCGTTGACAAGAATCTTCATGTTGGACAGGCCATCCTTATTACTATCAGGAACACCAACCGTCAAGGCTTGAAGATGCTGATCGTCATCAATATCATCTAAACTATATATGCGTGTGGCTGCTGATGATCGTCATGTATGATTGCTACCTATGGATGAAACCTTTTATGTGGTCGATGACCGTTGAACTTGTTAAACTTCTTATGTTGGCTTCGTGAAACTATTTGGATGTGATCAAACTATGTTATGTGATCAAACTATGTTATTTGTTACTTGTTTCTTAGGCTGTAATGGCAAAAAATTTTGGATGTGATCAAACTATTTTGTGTCTATGAAATTGTGTTTATTGTTTCTTATGTCTATGGCAAAAAAATTGAAGACAAAATCAAAGCAGTTAAATTCATATGGACTATGATAACCTACCGCCAGGGATATCGGCGGTAGTTTTGTGTGGGCTACCGCCGTGGACTATGGCGGTAGGTCAGTAAGCAGCCGTTAACGGCTTGATGGCCGTCAGGCACACCTACCGCCAGAACCTGCGGCGGTAGACTGTGCAATCCTACCGCCGGGCTCGCTGGAAGTTAGTCCCTAGAAGTCAGTCAGGGCGCGTCAATGGCTGCATGTTAGTCGTTTGTCACGAGCCGTAGCGAGACATCAGCCAGCCATTTGGATCGAGCAGCACCTGCATGCGCGCATGGAGCTGAGTGCTCAGCTTCTGACGCCAACACTGACTCTATTTAGATCCATGGGTTAGAGTTAGTTTGAACTAGTTTGGGCTCAAATAGCCCTAAAATATTCAAACATAAGGGCTAGTTTGAGCTAGTTGCATCTAATCCATCCAAAAAAACTATCCCATCCAAGTGGTGCTAATTGGAGCTAGTTCTTCTGAGGCATCTATTGTCAATCTAACCCTGTCATCCAAACAACTCTTTGACTGGAGTTAGTTCAGGGTTAGCCATGAGATAGAAACTAACTCTAACCTCGAGATAAGTTATAGTATCCAAACAGGGTCTGTTGGCTAGAGTTAGTTCAGGGTTAGTTATGAGGTAGAAACTAACTCTAACTAACTCTAACCTCTAGATAAGTTAGAGTATTCAAACAGGGCCACTGTCAAGGCCCAAGCTTACCACCAACGGCGACGAGCTCCCCGAAGCTGTCATCCTCGAGGATGCGGGTGCCGCCATGGCCGGCTTTGTGGGCCTCCTCCGCCAGCTCGGCTTTGAAATTGCGTACATTTTTGAAACTCATGAACAAGTTTTTTGCATTCCCTAAAAAAATGAACAAGTTTCTTGCATAGGCGATCATATTTTGAAATTCATGAACAAAATTTGTAATTCAAAAAGATTTTTTCGAATTCATGAATATTTTTCAAGTTCAAATATTTTTTCGAATTCATGAATATTTTTCAAGTTCAAATATTTTTCTTAATTTTTGAATATTTTTATAATTTTGAATGTTTTTATAAATATCCATGAATTTGTTTTGAAATTTGTGAATTTTTTTATAATTTTGTCATTTTCTGAATATTTTTATAATTTTGAATGTTTTTATAAATATCCATGAATTTGTTTTGAAATTTGTGAATTTTTTTTTTGATACACAGACATCTGCTTTGAAATCATCAACTTTTTTTGAATCAGCGATTTTTTTAATGCTCGAACATTTTTTCATGAACATTTTTCTTCAATGCGATTTTTTTTAAATCATGAATATTTTTTAAACCACTGATGTTTTATGTTTTCTGGAATATTTTTCTTCTGAAATTCAATTTTAGAATTTGAATTTTTTAAATAATTTCAAATTATTTTAAAGAAAAGAAAAGAAAAAAGAAAATGGAAAAAAACAAAAGAAATCATCTGGGGCGTCCAACCCTGCTCATGGGCTGGCCCATTAGGGCACTGGCATGTTCGCCACGCGACCCTTAAACAAGCCTAAAAAAATGGCGGTCAGTCACGCGCCATATAGGACGTCCCAACCTTCAGGCTCTGATTTATATAGAAACTAGTTGCATGCTCGTGTGTTGCCATGAAGTAAAAAGAATGATTGTAGAAAAAAGCATTGACAAGGGAAAATCATGTTACCGCCCTTCCCTATTTACTAATCAATGAAACCCGTATATAAATATTAACAAAACGCCTTGGGCTATCATGATTGATCCTTTTGTTGAATCCTTTAAGCTACCTTCCCACTGCCTTTGACAAGGGTTGGCATCTAGTACAATGAAGAGAATAATACTCTTTGAGATGAAGAGTCGTCTTTTGAAAGGATAAAATAATGTTACTCTCTGTCCCAATTTACACTGCACACTTGTTTGTCATGATTAAAATATAACCAGCAATTTTACCAACAATATATTAATTATGTGACATAGCTGAGTGAATTGCAGAAAACCACCACATCTCTAGTCCTAATGGAGCAGTTGGTAGTCTCCGCCGGTCAATTTTCGTCCCACCTCCTCTGATTTTTTTGGTACTTCTTCCTACCTCCCGCTACCCACCGATCCCCCGCTTCCTCCCTCCCGATCGATAAAAAAACGGCAAGTTACAACGACGCCCACTGTGAACCGCGACGGTTCAGTGATAGAAAAACGACCTAAAAAGATCTACTACGGTTAACCTACGAAATTAAACATGATTGTACGATCTGAAACAGAACCCCTCGCACCCGAATCGTCGTGCCCTCGATGCACTAGCCCGTCGCCGTCATTCGTCCCTATCGTCCCTCTCTACAGGCCGCTCATCCTTTCGCTCCCTACATACACCCAGCTGCCGTCACAGCCGTTCACTTTTTAGGGTAGATTGGGTGCTGATTGGGCCGCGCAGGATAGCTAATTTGGGCCTTAGATCGGCAATGTTCGCTCTACGAAAAAACATAGATAATTAACATATATATATACCTCACAAAAATGTTTAAGTGTGTGTGTGTGTGTGTGTGTGTATATATATATATATATATATATATATATATATATATATATATATATATATATATATATATATATATATATATATATATATATATATATATTAAACATGGTTCATACAGATAAATATTTTGTACTTATTAGATATATTAAGAGTATCACAACTAATTTTGAGAGAATAAACCAAATATACTTGGTTTATGTTTGTTTGCTTGCATGTTTTTATATTTTTGGACAGTATTCCATAGCCTATATAAATAATTTCAAATGATTTAAGAAATTTTAGATGACTACTTATTTATATATGAACATTATAGTTGGTTGTTTTCCGAGAGAAATGCAACTTCTTTTTCTAATTTATATGAAAAAGGTTTTCTTTTTTACAAAATAAAGCTGTTGTGTTAGTTTCACTTTTAATTTTATTATATATGTTTATTTATATGATGCACTAGAAAATATCGTTTATATTTCATCAAAGATAGAAAGTGATGGGTTCCGACATATGCACTGATGTAAGGATGACAGACCGCACTGAAACACCACGACAAGAGGTGCATATAGCTAACCTTTGTTTGTATGTAAATTATACATGATAATACGAAAAGGTGTATTTTTTATATATTATTGTTTTTTCAGAATATAGGTAACATAGATATGGATTTGGAGATGCACAAAAAGAGTCTATTGAGGGTTCCGAAGCGACATCACTGGAAAGGGGCCGGAAATTCACAACATAATAACGTCGAAATGATTATATCTCATAACAAACCAAAAAAGGACAACACGTGGACTGTCAGACGAGTTCACCCAGGTATTTCATTTTTATACATTATCTCGTTATTTTGTCTCAAAATATTATATAAATTGTTTATATATTTTTTTTTGTAGGAGGATATGAAACATTTTCGAAAAAAATTAGCTGTCGTTCTGCTTGATTCAGAGCTGAATAAGCTAAAAGGAGGTCCGATATTCCATCAACGTGACGATGAAGAAACTTTAGCTAATTCTGATCTCGAGATCCTGGAGAATCCATCTGACGTAGTCAAAGACAAACGTCCTGTCCCAATAACTATCATACCCACGGACCAACGTGAATTACTTGCCGGCCTTTGCAACTACATCATGTCGATCAATGATGCCGGATGTTTGGAGTAAGTATCATGTATCAATATTTAATGAATAATATGTATATTATTGTTCTTCTTACCATCCAATTTATAGGAAGGTATGGGTTCGGAGCTCGACACCCGATCCAATGGCCTTAAGTCTTAAGAAACTTCAGTGCATGCTTAACATGAAGCAGCCCATGGACAATGATTGCTTCAACACTGTCGTGCGTATGCTGGCATGTGACGAGGGAGTATTGTTCACATACCCTCCTATACACTACAGGGATCTACGATTTTGTGTAAGTTATCGTAACTCTTCATTCTATGTGCATTAGTATCAACATGTTGAAACAATATTTCTTTTTTTGCTTAGTCCATGATGCTAGAGTCAACACGAGGTCAGAAGTTTTGCGAGAAGGAAATTATCCACACGTTGGCAACATTATTTGATAGCTGGCCTGGGATGGACAGCGACATCTCATCGTGCAACAAGGTAAGTAAAGTATTTTGTCCATTGTTATCATGATTTATTGTTGTTTCTAATAGCTCCACTTTTAGATTTATCTTCCCTATGCATCCATCGGCCAATACATCTTGTACGTCATCGACAAAGAGGCACGTCGTCTATATATTACGGATCCTATTCAAACATCACAATCGTTAGAGGAAACAAATTTGAGGCATGCACTGAAATTAAAAAGTTTTGCAAGGGATTTCAAAGAAGCACTCGAAATAAAGCTGTCTGGTTGGAATTATGATATATCTAAATGGCAATGTATATTTCCGTTTGGTGTTCCAACGAGTATAGACAGGTAATGAATTCATAACAAAAACATTTATTTTTGTTATCACTATATTCTTGATATTATTATTTTAAAGTTTTATAGGAATGTGTCTGGCTATTTTGTTTTTCATTTTATGCTCTGGTGGAACGGTAAAGAATTGGTCAAGCCGATTTGCGCGGTGAGTATTGTCCGTTACATGTTTTAAGGCCTTCAGCGTGAAATTTTCATACTAACTACATGTATTGTTTGTGCAGGATGGGTATGAATTGAGGAAGCAGTTTTTATTATACTTGCTAAAACATCGTGGGAATGAAGCTAAAGGAAGCTTTCCGGATATTGCGAAAGAATTTCTTAAGCGCATCATCTAGATATTAATAGTTTTGTAATAGATATTTAGTTGGAACATCGCTCAGTTTGTTACATGGACATGTCGTTAATTTTTCTTTATGTTGTCAATTTACATTGCAAAAATGGACGTCAGTTATTAAATAATTGTGTTTGTGTTATATTGTTTGCAAAAATAGAAGTTAACATGTTACATTGTAAACTATTTTAAGAGCCTGTGGCAATGCACGGGCATTCTACTAGTTGAAGCCTAGGGTTGCAGAAAAGACTCTTCTACGATTTTGTGCCAGAAAACACTGATTTTGGTCCTAATCATTTGCAGAAAACACCTAACCGTCTGTTGGGGCATTTTAAGCACTATTATGACAGGTGGGGCCCGATTTTGAGGACGTGGCGTCACGGCCGGCAGCTGACGCCGCCTAACGGCGTGATCGCCGCCATCGCTCCGCCGTGTGGGTAAAACTGGATCGATCCAGCTCTCCTCACACTCTCTCTCTCGCCTCGCCTCCTCACTCTGTTCTCACTGTTTTCTCCCCGTGCCGCCACACCACCGACCGCCGTTCTGCTGCTCCCCGGTGCCATGGTGTCGTGGAGCGACGAGACCAGTGAGGATTCAGTGCTGAACATCTCCTCCTCCTACGATGGCAACATCAAGGTCAGTTTGTTAGATAGCTAGAGCTAGGGTTAGGGTTAGTGAAATGGGGATTTTGTCATTGAGCTCGATCTGAACCTAGCCTTCTTTTTGCTTGCTCCCGCAGCTTCCTGCTATGATGCACGATCCGAATTTCAATGGCACTGACGCAGATGTGAACGTTTTGTGTGAACATGGTGAGCCGGCCGAGCGCTTTGTTGCATTTGAAGGGATGCACACGGGCAGGAGGTTTCTTGGATGTGCTAAGAAGGTATGATTCACATCCTGTGTAAAGAAAGTTGTTTGCTTAATGCTTTGTTTATCAAGTTGTTAATATTTTTTAGCTTGGTCTTTGTTTAGCTTGTTCTGACATGCCTTGTCATTAGTGGAATGTACACGTTGTTTATATTGGTCACTGCTAACTCCTTTGTGTGAGTAGTTCAATGGATTGATTTTGAATGACCAGACTCAGTGGAGAAGGCATTGGCCAAGCTATGGGATATGTATGAGGAGATTAAGTCAGCTAGGACCAATGACAATCTAGAGAGTTCATTTGCAATCCACAACCTGACAGAAGAGAAGAAGAAACTACAGGAGAATTATGACAGTTTGTATGCTGATGTGAATTCTCTTTTGGATGCCCAGCAGCAGAGTGGTCTGGAGTTAGCCAATCAAAAGGAGAAGAAGCAATATCTTGAAATTAAGATTGCTGAGCTAGAAACTGTAGTTGGCAACTTGAAGGTAGAGCTGTCAAAGAAAGAGGAGGAGAAGAAGAAACTACAGGAGAACTATGACAGTTTGTATGCTGATGTGAATTCCCTCTTGGATGCCCAGCAGCAGAGGGGTGTGGAGTTAAAGAATCAGAAGGAGCAGAAGGAATATGTTGATGTGAAGATTGTTGAGCTTGAGACTGTAGTGGGGAACTTGAAGGCACAACTATCAAAGATAGAGGAGGAGAAGAAGAAGATGCTGCAAAACTATGAAACTCAAGAACCCGGCAGGTGCTCAAGCCAATGTGATTAGGAACTTGAAGTTCAATCATTTGAAGGAGAAGGAGAGGCTGATGAAGAGAGGCTTAAACTGCAGCATCACATTTCGAGCTTCAAAAGTCGAGGAAAAGATAAAGTTGAAGCTTCAGGTGTGAAGGCCATCTTAGATGAGTAGGGTGCCTTCTAGTATGATAATCATCTATCGTTTCTAGATGATAATCTTCTATCCAAGACTTTAGTATGAATTTGTGACCCAAGTACTTCAAGTGATGAATTTGTGATCTATGGTGTTGGATCCAGCAGTGTTGTAATCTAGATGATAATCATCTATTAAGTACTTTAGTATCTATTTCTGAACCTTTATGTATGTATTTTGTGAGATCAGGTGTTGGATCCAACCTTGAGGAACCTTTATGAATGTGAGTGCACTTTGATGTTATCTGGTGTATGTGCTTAGTAGAATTTGATATAAGATATTTGGGGCTGTTGAATGTGAGTGCACTTTTATCCAACCTCATGTCATCGATGAATCAACAAAAATGACCCTAGGGTGCCCCCTCGCCTTATTTCATCGACTTATCGGCAAAATGGCCCTAGGGTGACCCCTAGCCTCATATCATCGACTTATCGACAAAATGACCCTAGGGTGCCCCCTAGCCTCATATCATCGACTTACCGACAAAATGGCCCTAGGGTGCCCCCTAGCCTCATTCCATCGACTTATCGACAAAATGGCCCTAGGGTGACCCCTAGCCTCATTTCATTGACTTATCGACAAAAATGACCCTAGGGTGCCCCCTAGGCTCATATCATCGACTTATCGACAAAATGGCCCTAGGGTGACCCCTAGCCTCATATCATCGACTTATCGACAAAATGACCCTAGGGTGGCCCCTAGCCTCATATCATCGACTTATCGACAAATTAACCCTAGGGTGACCCCTAGCCTCATTTCATTGATGAATCGACAAAATGATCCTAGGGTGACCCCAAGCCTCATATTATCGCCTTATCGACCAAATGACCCTAGGGTGCCCCCTAGCCTCATATCATCGACTTATCGACAAAATGGCCCTAGGCTGCCCCCTAGCCTCATATCATCGACTTATCGACAAAATGGCCCTAGGGTGCCCCCAAGCCTCATATCATCGACTTATCGACAAAATGACCCTAGGGTGACCCCAAGCCTCATTTCATCATATAGTGCATCATATAACAATTACTAGTTTAGCCTAAACTAGTGAACAATGTAATGGTCATAATAACAAGCCAACTTGACACAAATAGAGAGGCTTAAGTACAGTGCATCATATAGATTCATAGATTCATAGATTACAGTACCATATCACATCATCATGAAACATAGCAATTACTAGTTCAGCCAGATTACAGTACCATAAGTTGTTGCCAAAATAGATCTTAGCAATTAGTAGTTTAGCTAGATCACATAATCATCAAGGTTGAACATCAGTTTCGAAGCATAGAAATAGTCTTTCACTCTTTGGGTTGCTTTCTCTGCCTTGGTGGGTTCCAAGAAGCTCTCCGGCAGCAGCTTGAGCTGGCTGCCCTTGTTGCTGCACCTGCAGTTGAAGAAGCTGCCCTTGGTCTTTGGAGCAGCTTGAAGAAGCTGCCCTTGGTGCTGGAGCAGTTGAAGAAGCTGCCCTTGGTGCTGGAGTTGTTGAAGAAGCTGCCTTTGGTGCTCCACTTGTTGATCCCCTTGGTGCTGGAGTTGTTGAAGAAGCTGCCCTGCTTCCTTGTGTGCTACCCTCCTCTGTGTTGCTAGACTGCATATAAGAATTGTAGAAAGTTAATACATTCAAGTGTTAGAAAACAAAATGAAGTGTATGTGTGATGCTTGTACAAACTTGATGCTTGTTCTTTCTCATTGCTAAGCCTGGTTTTAGAGTCTGTTTGCATGATATATATCTGTGACCTACAAGCTGGCAGTTGCTGCATGTAATTGAAGTCATCCTAGATGTATCTTTGGGTGCTGGTGGCTCAAACTGGCTCCTTCTCCTCTTGGTTTGCTTCTTCCCTGGCTTATCCTTGAACACTGGAGGTTCTATGTCTCGGTATTGGTCTTGGGCCACAGATCTTGTCCTGCACAGGTATATGATGGGGTTGTATGCTGCCAGATACATTGGCTTTTTGAAAAAGTCATGTACAAAGTCTTCAGGCCTCAGTTTGGCTTTGGTGATATCTGATACTGCATGATTGCATGGGACTGCAGTCATATCCCATTTCCTGCACCCACATGTCCTATGCTTCAGGTTAACTGAATAAGTTCTCTCATTGCTTGTCACTTGGTAGATATTTGGCCCAGCCATCAATGCTTGACAGTTCCTAGAATTTTTCTTTGCTTCTTCTAGCAACTCAGCATATGTTGGGCACATATCCCACTTGGCTACCTCTGTCTTAGTCCTATTGCCATTGAACCTAACCATCAACTTTGTCCTGATTCCATCTATCATGCTCTTTATTGGTTTGCCCCTCACATCTAATATCATCTTGTTAAAGACCTCACTAATATTGTTGACAACTAGGTCAGTTTTGCAATTGAAGTCCATTGCAAATCTAGCCCAAGCAGCTCTAGGAACTTTGTTAAGCCAAGCCCAAGCAGCCTTGCACTCATTTTTAAGAGCATCCATTGCAGCAAGATGGTCATGTTCAGTATAAGAGTAACTAGCTTTATTCATATACTTCTTTAATTCTGACCCCCTACAACCAGCAGTCTGAAAGTTTTTATAGATGTGTCTAAGGCAGAATCTATGTGGGCAGTTGGGGAATACATTGTTTGCAGCTTTAAGAAGGCCCTGTTTGGAGAAATTACCAACAACTACTTAAGCAACTAAGCAATGTATATGACCAACAACTACTTATGCAATTGTGAACTATGCAATTGTGAACTGTGCAATTATGAACTAAGCAATGTATATTATAAAATACAACTAAACATGGGAATTACCTTCTGTCTATCAGAGATTATGGTGTAATAACCAAATCTCCCTGATTCTCCATCAATTGCTATCTTCAGTTCAGATAGAAACCAAGTCCAACTTTTTGCGTCTTCTTTGTCCACAACTGCAAAAGCAATGGGATATATGTTATTATTCTCATCCCTTCCTGTGGCAGCCAGGATTTGTTGGCCAGTAGACAGCTTGATGAAGCATCCATCCACACCTGCAATGGCACACAACACAAGTCAGAAACAAGGCATTGAAACAAGGCAAACTAAACATTCAGAAATCCTTCCTTGCAAAGTAAAGTAATCACCTATGAATGGTCTACATCCATTCAGAAATCCTTCCTTACAAGCATTCAAACAGATGAATAGGCCATGGAACCTTGGATTTTTTCTTGGATGCTCCTTCAAGAACTTAGTAGTGACAATGCACCTACTACCTGGATTTGTGTCCAAGATAGCCTGCAAATAATCCCTGATCCTGGTATATTGACCCCTCTGATCTCCTTGCACCATCTCAACTGCTTTGTTCTTAGCCATGTAGGCCATATGAGTGCTGATCTCAACTCCATACTTGCTCTTCAGATTTTGCATTATTGTAGTTATTGATGTGTTCAAGTCTATTCTTATTGCTTCTAAGACCTGATGTGTGACCCACTTGGTAGTCACCTTGGTGCTCTCTGCTACAGCTGGACATGTGTGCAAAAATTTGCCTTTCTAATGCAACTAGATCACATAATCATCAAGGTTGAACATCAGTCCCGAAGCATAGAAATAGTCTTTCACTCTTTGGGTTGCTTTCTCTGTCTTGGTGGGTTCCAAGAAGCTCTCCTGGCAGCAGTTGAGCTGGCTGCCCTTGTTGCTGCACCTGCAGTTGAAGAAGCTGCCCTTGGTGCTGGAGCAGTTGAAGAAGCTGCCCTTGGTGCTGGAGCAGTTGAAGAAGCTGCCCTTGGTGCTGGAGTTGTTGAAGAAGCTGCCTTTGGTGCTCCACTTGTTGATCCCCTTGGTGCTGGAGTTGTTGAAGAAGCTGCCCTGCTTCCTTGTGTGCTACCCTCCTCTGTGTTGCTAGACTGCATATAAGAATTGTAGAAAGTTAATACATTCAAGTGTTAGAAAACAAAATGAAGTGTATGTGTGATGCTTGTACAAACTTGATGCTTGTTCTTTCTCATTGCTAAGCCTGGTTTTAGAGTCTGTTTGCATGATATATATCTCATGACCTACAAGTGGCGATTCTTTGCATGTAATTGAAGTCATCCTAGATGTATCTTTGGGTCTTTGGTGGCTCAAACTGGCTCCTTCTCCTCTTGGTTTGCTTCTTCCCTGGCTTATCCTTGAACCTTTGGAGGTTCTATGTCTCTGGTATTGGTCTTGGGCCACAGATCTTGTCTGATGCAGGGGTATATGATGGGGTTGTATGCTGCGGATACATTGGCTTTTTGAAAAGTCATGTACAAAGTCTTGAGCCTCAGTTTGGCTTTGGTGATATCGTCTTGCATGATTGCATGGGACTGCAGTCATATCCCATTTCCTGCACCCACATGTCCTATGCTGCAGGTTAACTGAATAAGTTCTCTCATTGCTTGTCACTTGGTAGATATTTGGCCCAGCCATCAATGCTTGACAGTTCCTAGAATTTTTCTTTGCTTCCTCAAGCAACTCAGCATATGTTGGGCATATATCCCACTTGGCTACCTCTGTCTTAGTCCTATTGCCATTGAACCTAACCATCAACTTTGTCCTGATTCCATCTATCATGCTCTTTATTGGTTTGCCCCTCACATCTAATATCATCTTGTTAAAGACCTCACTAATATTGTTGACAACTAGGTCAGTTTTGCAATTGAAGTCCATTGCAAATCTAGCCCAAGCAGCTCTAGGAACTTTGTTAAGCCAAGCCCAAGCAGCCTTGCACTCATTTTTAAGAGCATCCATTGCAGCAAGATGGTCATGTTATGTATAAGAGTAACTAGCTTTATTCATATACTTCTTTAATTCTGACCCCCTACAACCAGCAGTCTGAAAGTTTTTATAGATGTGTCTAAGGCAGAATCTATGTGGGCAGTTGGGGAATACATTGTTTGCAGCTTTAAGAAGGCCCTGTTTGGAGAAATTACCAACAACTACTTAAGCAACTAAGCAATGTATATGACCAACAACTACTTATGCAATTGTGAACTATGCAATTGTGAACTGTGCAATTATGAACTAAGCAATGTATATTATAAAATACAACTAAACATGGGAATTACCTTCTGTCTATCAGAGATTATGGTGTAATAACCAAATCTCCCTGATTCTCCATCAATTGCTATCTTCAGTTCAGATAGAAACCAAGTCCAACTTTTTGCGTCTTCTTTGTCCACAACTGCAAAAGCAATGGGATATATGTTATTATTCTCATCCCTTCCTGTGGCAGCCAGGATTTGTTGGCCAGTAGACAGCTTGATGAAGCATCCATCCACACCGCAATGGCACACAACACAAGTCGAAACAAGGCATTGAAACAAGGCAAACTAAACATTGAAATCCTTCCTTGCAAAGTAAAGTAATCACCTATGAATGGTCTACATCCATTCGAAATCCTTCCTTACAAGCATTCAAACAGATGAATAGGCCATGGAACCTTGGATTTTTTCTTGGATGCTCCTTCAAGAACTTAGTAGTGACAATGCACCTACTACCTGGATTTGTGTCCAAGATAGCCTGCAAATAATCCCTGATCCTGGTATATTGACCCCTCTGATCTCCTTGCACCATCTCAACTGCTTTGTTCTTAGCCATGTAGGCCATATGAGTGCTGATCTCAACTCCATACTTGCTCTTCAGATTTTGCATTATTGTAGTTATTGATGTGTTCAAGTCTATTCTTATTGCTTCTAAGACCTGATGTGTGACCCACTTGGTAGTCACCTTGGTGCTCTCTGCTACAACTGGACATGTGTGCAAAAAATTTGCCTTTCTAATGCAAAATGTTCTCTCATTTGCCAACACAGAAGCTGCAATGAAAAAAGGGCAATCTTCATGTCTGCAAATAGCTATAATTCTGTCATTGCAGTTCCTATGAAACTGATAGTTTCTGTTTTGAGCTATGTGGAATGTGAGAAGTGCCCTTCTAAACTGGTAAACACTTTCAAAGCAAAGCTTCTTCACAAACTGCATCTCTGGGCTCTCTCTATCCTCAGCATACTAGTTTCTTGGTTTGGGTTTTTTGGCCCTACTCTTATTGCCAAGCACAAAAGCTAGGGGTACTGCCCCATCATCATCCTCCTCATTCAAATCACCAGGATTTGGATCCTCATCAGATGATGGCACCCAAACATCCTCAAAATTTTGCTCCAAACTTGCATGTGATCTAGTAGTTGGCCCCTTTCTTACTTTCAACTTCTTCCTCTTTTCCCCTTGTGGTACCACCTCATCTTCAATTTCTTCATCCTCTCCATGTTCCTCATTCACTACCTCTTCTTCTAGCTCATAAGGTTCTTCAACATCAGTGTCACCTTCAAAGTGTAAAAATGGGTCCTGTCTCTGCCTCCTCATCTCAGCCGACCTAGCCATGAAATCCTCATCTTGCTCCAAGTCAGAGTCATCCTCAGTTAGTAAAACAAGAATTTTTCTTTTAACTGCCTCCACCCTCTCAACACTCTTCTTATGCTTCTTATACCTCTGTATTTTATTCCTCCTCTTAAGCTCCATAGTTCTTTCCAACTCCTCTTGCTCCAAATCATCATCTCCCGCATTTCCTTGATCCATATATTGTGCCTCCTGCTCATCAACTTGTGCAACTCTCCTTGTTCTTTTGGATGGTGACTTGTACACCACACCTTCCTCACTGACATCATACACAGTCCTCTCTCCAACACTGCCTATAGGGACCTGCTGCTCACAAACATGGCCTATGCTTAAATCTCCAGGTCTGGGCTCACTACCCCTAACTACTGTCAGATTAACTATGGTCTGATCTCTGTTGGCAATGTGGTCTAGCATCTCATCAACCTTGTCATCATCACAGATCTCTTCCAAACCAGCTACTCCCAAGCCAGCATCCCTAACAAAGTACATGTAGTCATCCTCTCCATAGCCTGCTGTCTCTATTAGTGCTATTAGATTCAGAAATGTTATGTCTGAAAGACACATGGTCCTCTCCAAATTGTCCCTGTCATGAAAGTGGAGCCTAACTTCCCACACATCATCACACAAACTACAAAGCAAAGAAGCTACACATTAATTTCTATGCATACATTTCTAATAATTAAAATCAATAAAATATTCAATTAACTGAAATCCTTTGAACACTAAAAAAATTCAGTTAAGTTCATTCATGCAGTTTCAATATTCAGTTAACTATTTAGTGCATATTTAGTTGACTATTCAATGCATATTTAGTTAAATATCACACTAAAAAATTCAGTTAAGTTCATACATACAGTTTCAATATTCAATTAACTATTCAGTGCATATTCAGTTAACTGAAATCTTTTGAACACTAAAAAGTTCAGTTAACTATTCAGTGCATATTCAGTTAAATATTACAAATGAGAAAATTCAGTTAACTTAGTACACTATACACTATATATACAGTGCATATTCAGTTAACTATGGACAGTAAACAATATTCAGTAAACTGAAAACCTTTTGTACACTGAGAAAATTCAGTTAACTTCATACACTGAAGCAAATTCATCTAACTGATAAGATACATATCAGAGGTTAGACTACAAACAATAATGACCTACAGTTCATTGAAATCGAAGCCTAACTATTGAACTATGAGAAATTGAACCCTAACCCTAGAATCCACAGTAAAAGAGGGGGAGAACTTACTCAACGCCACCAAATGCAGAAGCCCATTGATGGCTACCCGTCGGAGTAGCTTGCACAGCACGGCAAGAGCGCCGCGGCGCGGTACTCAAGCGGCAACAGCGGCTCCTCTTCGGGTCCCGACTAGGGTTTGAGCTGCCGCACACCTCCTCCACTTCGATCGATTCACCGCCGGGAAGCAACCCTCCGCTGCAGCCTCCATCCACTCCCCCGCCGGTGGCATCCATTCCCCCGCCATCGTCAGGGCTCGCCGTCGCCATGGAGCACGGGGAGAAAGAGAGACAGAGGAGAGTAGAGTGGTGAAAGGGGGATAATGAAGTGGATAAGGGACCCGTGCTGTTTTGACCGAGACGGCGCGTCCGTTGCCACTGTAGCACCGTCAGACGGCGTGAGCTCGTGGGCGTTATGCCACGTCCTCAAAATCGGGCCCCACCTATCATAATAGTGCTTAAAATGCCCCAACAGACGGTTAGGTGTTTTCTGCAAATGATTAGGACCAAAATCAGTGTTTTCTGGCACAAAATCGTAGAAGAGTCTTTTCTGCAACCCTAGGCTTCAATGTGGTGGTTTTCTGCAATTCACTCGACATAGTTGTTAAAACCTACTTCCTTCATTTGGAATTAGTTGACGCTCAAACAGATGTATCTAGATAGATATATTCATGAGAGAACACTTAGTTTCACATACCATTGTAGATGGCAAGATTCTTATATAATTTAAAAACTTCCGAAAAAATCCCGCGAGAAAACAAACAAGTTAAAATGTCCTTTTATAGTTCAATTGACATCTGTCAATGTGAGAACATATGTGCAAATATTTAATGTTCTTTCACGGGTTAGAGATCCATACGGTTGATTGGACCCCTTGTTTTTTTAGTTGGAGCCCTTGCTTTTAGCAGCCAAGCCTCGTGGCTGAGACTGCTCGGGGTAAAAACATAACAATTTCTAGATAAATATGGTAATTAAGTGTTTGTTACTGAGTCATATAGCTTACTATGCTTTTTTTGCGAGGGTAAAAGAGATTTTATTCCAAGTTCACAGGGATACAATCAAGAGGCAAAAGATACTCCACACAAGGTGGACCTCTACCTAGCCATACAGCAGTAATGTACTCCGTACGACTATACAAAGCCAGTCGATCTGCTACCCTGTTTTATTCACACTTAATTTTTGAAGGAATAAACTCTCTTACACCCAGAAGGTGCTGAATCTCAGCCACCAAGTGTCCATAAGCTGAATACCGAAGATTGTTCCCTTTCATTGACGACAATGCTTTCGATGAGTCGGTTTGAACAATGATAGACCCTTCACTATGCTGAATAGCCAAGGCCATTCCTTGCATTAGAGCATGTAATTCGGCTTCCAAGGCGTCATTGCAGTTAAATATGCATCGATACGCTGCAAAAATAACAGTGCCATCGTGCCTTCGTAGAACCATCCCTGCTGCCGCCGAGCAATCTGCCTCAGAATAGGCGCCATCCAGAGACAGAGCGATCTGTCCAGGTGGTGGCCTCGGCCAGGGCGACGCCGGAACCGCCTCCCTCGGAGCAACCAGGCTGACATTCATCGTTGTCATCTTGCCTTTCAATATTTCTTCCGTGGTGTATCTTCTTGCTAATTTAAGTGATGTCATATAGCTCTGAAAATAATCTATCGTCATGATCGTCGAGGGGATCGCCTTAGCATGAGTAAGATTAGATCGCTGCGACCAGATTCTCCATAATAGCATTATTGTATAGTCCCTCATTGTATCATCACAATTGATCAGAATATTTAGGAGCCAATCCTTGCCTGTATCCTTCAGTAACTGATTATCCGGCAAGACCCAAACCTGGCGCATCTGCGTCCATAGTGCCTGTGCATGATCACATGTGATAAGTGCGTGAAAGCTTGTTTTCTTCTCAGAACCACAGAGCAGGAATGTGTCTCGCGTAGAGATGTGTCTGTATTTCTAGCATGCGTTCGTTGCCAGCGCCCCGGACACCACCTTCCATGCCAATATCCGCATCTTCAGAGGTAAGTTTGCCTTCCAAACCGTTGTCCATATCGATCGGTGTCCGTCTGGTGCTTACTATGCCTTTTTGGATGTGTGACAAAATAATAAGTGGTTTCTTATTTGAGATGATAAAGTCATTTATTAAGAGTTTTCCAATTGTAAATGATGGCCATTATTACCATCTAGGTTGCAGCATAGCTTCCACCTAAATTGTTGTCCTCAAGAAATTGTTACGAACAATATATCTCAAGACAGATAGTAATGCAAGCACCAACACAATGGGACAACTATGGATATGAGCAAATGACTTCTGTTAACTATTCAATAATCCCTCCGCCTTTATACAAGGCGTATTTGTTTTTTGATAAAACTCCATAATGTAAGGTGTATTTCTTCTAATTTCTCATAATCCCCTTTTTAGCCACCCGGAAAAAAAGGAAAGTATCTCTTTACTAATTTTGTGCATCTCTCCTTGTAGTAAAAAAAAGAAAGTATCTCTCTCTCGATGGCATGTATCTCTAAGTTTTCTGAACTGATTGATTTACTTGCCACTAACCAATAAATTTTGCCAAGGGTAATTTAGTCCTAACTAATCTATAATTATGTGTTTTTGTCACCGCACCAAAAATAATACACCTGGCATAAAGGAACGGAGGGAGTAATTGCAAAGGATATTGTATATAATTCACAAATTGCAGTCACCAACAGTTGTTATTCTGAAAATTAAGTCGACTGCATTTTATTTCTCTATAGGAAAGACATTTAAACATATAAGTACAAATGAAAATGCCATTGAAGACTGCCATCACCTCACAAGCTATATGGATTTGAATCATCCACTAGGTCAAAAAAATTGCCATCGACAAATACAAAAATACACAGAACAACCTACTGTATAACAGTACATCAATAATACTGGAACTCGAACACTTTAACACAAAGCCACACAGATCAGTAGTGCATTCACGTCACTCACAAAATTGCATACATAATTAAAGCATGATAAAAAAATAAATGTTGTCGTATGAATTAGAAGCAGAGCCGTTACATCAGAAGAACATGACCAAGAGCCATGTGTCTAATTAAGTCTAACACTTAAAATAATTATAGTATGAATGTATAAGAAATCCAATCCATATTACAATGCATCATGTCATGTATACATAAGCAAGGAAGTGAAACAGAAGTCAATACTTGTAAGAAACAGAGAAGACGACGAATGGTAATGGTAGAGACATAGAGGTCACTGGTGCATGAGGGTATATGCGACGACAAGGTGTGTGAGAGGAATACCACCATATTAACTTAACTTGCATATCTCTCATCCACTTTTGTGTATGACAGCCAGGGCACCAAGAACTAAAAGCATGCATTCCTGACGTCTCCCTTCTGGTAGCTGCCACCGATGTTCACCTTGCTCCAGTAAATCCTTCCATGGATCACATTTACTTCAGCTCGTCCTCAGTCTATGTACTACCAGATCAATGTCGACTAGGTAATAAATGTCCACGAGCGAGATGAGGACTGAACTGTAGCAACCTGTACGACAGGAGGGCCAGAGCTGGATGACCAGCAGTCCAGGACGAGGTGATCTTGGCGGCGACCTCGCTCGTGTCTCGAATCTTTAAGAGAACGAATGGGTTGGATAACGAGAGCATGTGTGCTCCAGCTCAGAATAGCACTTTCACTATCTTAGCTTGGTCGCACAGTAACTAGTGGATGAATTTTTTACTTGATCTGTTTAATTAAATGGTTCATCATGTGATGAGCGATGCATTGGACATTGGCCAGTGCATTATCATAGTTATTCTCCTTCATTAATTCAGTCATACTGCCAGATCGAAAGGAATTAATCTTCCTGCGTGGGAACTGCTGTAGCAGAGGAAGGAGAGACAAGTATTTCAATATCCTGCCACTAGCAACTGGCCTCATCCAGCCTCAAATAATAGTCTTAATAAGTAGGGCAGAACTTACATGTCAAACTACTAGAAGTTAGCTACTGTTTTTAAAAAATCACCAAACAACACTACAAAAGGACTATCCTCCACCTCTTAAAACTTCAGCAACAGATTTAGATGCACAGCACGGACCAAACCCACGGTCTAGATGAAAATCCAAAATGTCAGTAAGCAATCGGGCAATGTTTCTTCACGGAATAGAATCACAATGTGCTCAGCAAAAAGTGTGTCTCCTTCAACTCCATAGCAAACAAGTTCTGATCAAGACAAAAAAACATAATGAATTGATAGGCTATAAGCATGTGAAAGTTGGCTGTAGTGGACATTCTCCTGACAATCAATGAGATAGATAGATAGATACGACAAATATTACTGTTTTTCTTTAATTTAACAACTAGAGCATTATTTCATCTGCTCATGGTCACTAAATCCATTATAATTAAACTACTACAAGTTTAGGTCAGAAAATATTGATTGGCACTGAGAAAGTGGTCAGAAAGGGGTGTGGTCAGGGACAATTTCTCTCCTCAGTTTCTGAGCACTTTATCAGGAGGTGTCGATTTTGATTGGCACTGCCTTCCCCCAAGAGGAAGATCAGGGGGGTCCTACTTGGGGTTAGATGTGAGGCGTTGGAAGTCCGACGTGTGGTTATGGGTGATTTCGCCATCAAACTTAGGGTTAGATCCAGGGTCGATGGCTTTAATTGGGCACTGATAGCGGTATATGGGGTCGCGCAGCCGGAACTCAAACCAGACTTTTTGGCGGATCTCGTCCGTATTTGCGGGTCTGAGCAGCTTCCAATCTTGGTTGGGGGTGATTTTAACATTATTAGAAGGAGAGAAGAAAATAACAATGATAATTTTGACGCCAGGTGGTCGTTCATGTTTAATACCATTATTGAAAGCTTGGATCTCAGAGAGATAGAGCTTTCGGGTAGAAAATTCACTTGGGCTAATACCTTGCAAAACCCGACGTATGAGAAGCTAGATCGAGTCCTAGCGGCGCCGATCGAACAATCCCCCCGCCGGTGTCAAAACCGGCGGATCTCGGGTAGGGGGTCCCGATTTGTGCGTCAAGGCTGATGGTAACAGGAAGCAAGGGACACAGATGTTTACCCAGGTTCGGGCCCTCTCGATGGAGGTAAAACCCTATTTCCTGCTTGATTAATATTGATGATATGGGTAGTACAAGAGTAGATCTACCACGAGATCGTAGAGGCTAAACCCTAAGAGCTAGCCTATGATGGTATGATTGTAATTGTGATCGGCCTTCTAAGGACCAACCTCTCCGGTTTATATAGACACGGAGAGGGCTAGGGTTTACATGGAGTCGGTTACAAGGAAGGAAATATAATATCCGGATCGCCAAGCTTGCCTTCCACGCCAAGGAAAGTCCCATCCGGACACGGGCCGAAGTCTTGAGTCTTGTATCTTCACGCTTCAATAGTCCGGACGTTGTACACTGTCCGGCTGTCCGGATACCCCCTAATCTAGGACTCCCTCACCCCCCCCCCCCCCCGGTAACAGTCCAAGCGTTATCTCGCGGTATCTCTGACCACACCCCTTTGCTAGTTAACTCTGGTGAGGCAACGCATGTGGGTAATAAAAATACCTTTTCTTTCAAACTAGCGTGGTTTGAAATAGAAGGTTTCCTGGATCTGATAGCCAGGGAATGGGCGATAGATGCAGGGGTGAGGTCTTCTATTGAGAGATGGCAGAATAAGATTAGGAACTTGAGGAGTTTCTTGCGAGGGTGGGCTAAGCATCTCAGTGGAATCTATAAGGTTGAAAAGGAAAGGCTCCTTACGCTTATTCAGTCCCTAGATTTAAAAGCCGAGTCCACAATTTTACAAACCTCGGAGCTTCATGCTAAAGTAGACACGAAGATGAGATTGAAAGAACTTCTGCGAGAAGAGGAGTTGAAGTGGGCATTGCGAGCTAAGGTTCGCAAAGTTGTCCAAGGGGACGCTAACACTCAGTTCTTTCATATGATCGCCAATAGCAAGCATAGAAAGAAAAGAATCTTTCAGCTTGAGCAGGACGAGGGGACGATCTTAGGTCAGGAGAACCTAAAATTATACATAACCAATTACTACAAGCAGCTATTTGGGCCTCCAGAGGATAATTTTGTGTCCTTGGATGAGTCTAGGATTGAGGATGTGCCTCAGCTGGCTGCGGATGAGAACGATGTATTAACTGCCCCATTTTCGGAGAAAGAGGTGTTTGAAGCGATTTCACAGTTGAAGAATAATAAAGCTCCCGGGCCGGATGGATTTCCGACAGAGTTTTATAAAAAATGTTGGCACATTATTAAAGGGGATTTGTTACCGATGTTCCATGATCTATTTTCCGGACAGCTTCAGTTGTTTCATTTGAATTTTGGAACAATAACTTTGCTTCTGAAGAAAACAGAGGCTGTGAGAATTGAGCAGTTCAGGCTTATCTGTCTTCTTAATGTTAGTTTCAAAAAATTTACCAAGGTTGGGACTAATAGACTCACACAGATTGCGCACTCTGTGGTGCAGCCGACCCAAACTGCTTTCATGTCGGAGAGAAAGATCCTAAAAGGGGTTGTGGTCCTTCATGAAATGCTCCATGAAATCCATACGAAAAAACTAGACGAGGTTGTTTTCAAAGTGGATTTCGAAAAGGCATACGATAAAGTCAAATGGCCATTTCTGCAATAGGCTTTGTGCATGAAAGGTTTCGACCCGTCTTGGAGGCACCAGGTTGAATCTTTCACGCAAAAAGGGAGTGTTGGAATTAAAGTGAATGACGACATAGGTCACAATTTCCAGACACAAAAGGGCCTCAGACAAGGAGACCCAATGTCACCTATTCTGTTCAACATTGTAGTCGACATGTTGACAATTCTAATAGGAAGGGCAAAGGAGGCTGGTCAAGTAGGTAGCCTGGTACCTCATCTAGTTGATGGAGGGGTGTCTATCCTACAGTACGCAGATGATACTATCATCTTCATGGAGCATGACTTGGCAAAAGCGAGAAACATGAAGCTGGTGTTATGCTTATTCGAACAATTGACCGGGTTAAAGATTAATTTCCACAAAAGCGAATTGTTCTGCTTCGGAAGAGCCAAAGAGGAACAAGAGGCGTACAAGCAATTGTTCGGGTGTGAACTGGGGACTTTACCTTTCACATATTTGGGTATATCAATTCATCATCGTAAGCTAACAAATAGAGAATGGAAGTGTATTGAGGATCAATTTGAAAAGAAACTGAGTTGTTGGAAGGGCAAGCTGATATCGTATGGGGCCCGATTAATTCTCATTAATTCGGTACTCACGAGCATGCCTATGTTTCTCTTGTCTTTTTTCGAGGTACCAGTTGGAGTTCGGAAAAGACGGGATTTCTATCGATCCCGCTTCTTCTGGCAGAGTGATGACCTGAAAAGGAAGTATAGACTCGCTAAATGGGATATTATTTGTCGATCGAAAGACCAAGGGGGTCTAGGTATCGAAAATCTTGAGGTTAAAAACATATGTCTTCTCAACAAGTGGCTGTATAAGCTATATGTAGAGTCGGAGGCCACGTGGGCGCAAATTCTGCGTAATAAGTACCTTCATTCAAAAACTTTGTCCCAGGTGACAGTGAGGCCGACGGACTCACCTTTTTGGAAAGGACTGATGAGAGTTAAATCAGTCTTTTTCAACAGGACAAAGTTTCTAGTCGAAACGGTACTTCTACGAGATTCTGGGAGGATACATGCATGGCTAGGGGAAACACCTCTCGCGCTTCAATATCCTTCCCTTTATAGCATTGTGCAACGAAGAGACGCTTTCCTTGCAACCGTGTGCTTCAGTCCACTCCCCTCAATATTCACTTTAGGAGAACACTTGCCGAAGCCCGTTGGGAAGCATGGCTCCATCTGGTGAGAAGACTGATGGATGTGCAGCTTTCTCAACAGCCAGACAAGTTGTGCTGGAAGCTAACCAGGAATGGAGAGTTTACGGTTAAATCTATGTATCTGGATGTTATCAAGTCTAGCTCTATTCCTAGTTCAAAACATGTTTGGAATGTGAAAGTACCTTTGAGAGTTAAAGTGTTTATATGGTTTATACACAAACAACTCATTTTAACTAAGGACAACTTGACAAAGCGCAACTAGATTGGTTCTATGAGATGTAGTTTTTGTGATTAGTATGTGACCATCAAACACCTCTTTCTTGACTGTCCGTTGGCGAAAATTTTATGGCGGATTGTTCACATTGCTTTTAATATTACTCCTCCGAATAATATCAACATGTTATTTGGGGCGTGGCTTGATGGGATAGAGTCTCAAACAGCGAGACACATTCGTGTAGGAGTATGTGCTTTACTAGGGGCAGTCTGGAACTGCAGGAATGATTTGGTTTTTAACATAACAACAAATACTCATTTTTTGCAGGTTATCTTCCGAGCCACTGCGTTGATCCGTATATGGTCGCTACCCACTCAGACGGAGGCCAAGGAGCGTTTGGTTACTGGATCTATCCGATGGGAGATGGTAGCTCGGGCTATATTCAACCGGTTTAGATGGCAGTCATGTAATAGGATAGGCAATTAGTTTTCCTATCTTTCTTGTGCCAGGCGGTTGTGGCTTTTCTTTTATCATTCCGCTCTTTGTGAGCCTTTTTGTGTTTCGTTTATTTCAGACTTCATGACCTTTGTTGAACCTATTTGCTTTATAATAAAGGTGGTTGTATGCATGGTTCTGATGCAGAGGCCGGGGCTCTACCCCTTTTCTAAAAAAAAGTTTCAAATTGCCCATGACATGTACATATGATCCAACAGGAAGTGCCATAACATGTCTAAGCAAAGGGATTTCAAATGTTGTCTAACTCACAAGATGTATCTGCACTTGACTTTTGAAAAATATAAACTTGGCTTCATACTCTTCAACAGATAGTGTAAGCTTACCCCCGAACTTTAAACTGCTCATCACAATGACCTCCCAGTTAGATGTGAAATAAACACTCCAATTATTTATAATAAACTTGTATACTTATTTATAACTCATTTTTACAATATCGCAATCATAGTTAATGTACTTTTATCGGTAATTTGTGATATTAACTAGATGATAATTATGGTAAATATTAATAACGGTCTTTTGTAACAAAGATGTTCTGTGCTAAATTTGAAATGTGTTTGTAATGGAAGTTACATTATTTTGTTTTCTTTCTCTACATTAAGCCCTAAAAGATTTTAAAATTAACCTCCATAAATGTGAGAAAAATAAAATATACAATTATATTCTTTTGCAGATTTATTTCTTATACTGACATGGACATAATGTATATATCTATTTATGTATCTTCAAGTATCCTGACAGAGATCTCTGAAGCGCATGGTCTAAAAAAATATCTTGATATCGGTTTACAGTTTATATAAATAAGAAAATTCAAAAGCATATAATTATTTACAAGGAGCTTGCCACCAATCATTAGCATGTTGAATTATCCTTTCTTGATTAAATGTGTCTCACATGTCCATCCGGTTCAAAAATCCAATGATACATACATATGGTCTAAAAAATATCTTGATATTGGGCCGTGGTACTCCTGTGTGGCGCGAGTGTGTCTTTGGGGGAAAGCTCAGTGCTTTGGCGCCGACAGCGATGATGCATGTGGGTGTCGTGTCCCGCTTGGGGGCATCAGTGTGGTATCTCTCCCCGTGTCAAGGCTCCGGGTGAATATCCTTGCCCGTGTCTTCGGTCTCGACGGCGGCGGCCTGTTGCGTCATCACCCTCTTGGTTGCATCGTCGTGGAGCGTAGGTGCCCTCCGGTTGCGTTTCTTCGCCATCGGCGGGCGAGTTCGGATCCTATCTCCAAGCTCCTTCGGATCTGGCTTGGGGCGGTGCAGACAGCTTCCTATCCTTTACACGTGATGTCGAGGGCATCGCTCTCGGCCCTTGTTGTCTGCAGGCAGGATCGGTGCTCCACGGTCCGGAGCGAGAGGGCAGGGGTGCCCTCTCCAGCGACAACTTGGTGTGTGTGTTGCATCGACGTTTGGTGGTTTCTCGTGGAGGCGCGGTCTCTATTCTAGTTAGTAGCCTCGGGTGTGTCTCGGTGGAGTGTGGGCACACTTGTAATCTTGTTCTATTTTTTATGTGCTTTGCAAGAGGTTTCTCTCATTACTTTGTATCGGTTCGGCCATGTTGTCTTATATATAAAGCGGGACGAAAGCCTTTTCGATAGTACAACACACGTTTACCAAGCAGGCCCATGCATGGCCTGCATCACCATGCCGGGTTGTGCCGCTCATTTTCTCTATTTTAGGCCCAACCCGGCCCATTTACTTCGTGTCGTGCCATGGCGGTCGGGTTTCGTGCCAGCCCAGAAAAGCCCACCCACGTCCCAAATGAATCCGTTCATGAATAGCTTACCAGAAGTCTAACAGCGTACAAGATGCACATGATTTGATTGGTTTGCAGTGAACTAACACTGAGAGGATAAGTAGGTCGTGCGATCTCGACACTGGGTTGGCCTACCTGATATTTGTCCGGTGGCATGGTACAAAACACAGCTAGCTAGCGTTTGTTGTGTTGTTGCCTGGAGGAATTGGATCCATTTCATTTTAATGCCTCGAGATCGCGAGGCATGTGATCTACTGCTACAGCCTACAGGGGTTAAGTTTATTTTCATCACCAAGCATTACCTTGTCTATTAACAGCTGGTTGGCTTATCATAAACTGAGAACCTTTTATTCAATAAGGTAAGAACCTAACGATTTTCCATAGATTGTAAATGCATTGTAGGCAGTCGTTGAGTAGCCGCAACGCGACGTGCGGTACAAAACCGTATTCCGTATGTATTAACATGGCGCGGTGCACAAGTATGAAGCATGCGCAGTACGAAGGTACGGTGGTACCTCCTCCTGCTCTCTGGGACCGCCCGTGCGGTGCTCTGTCACCTCACCGGACGCTCGTGGGTGCGGGGTGTCGTCGTGTCGTTGCACTGCCTGGAGGTCAGGGTGCGTCAATGGCTACATGTCAGCCGTTTGCCACGAGCCGTCACATGAGCCAGCACCTGCATGCGCGCATGGAGCAGAGTGCTCACCTTCTGGCCCCAGCACTGGCAAGGCCCAAGCTCACCACCAAGGCCGACGAGCTCCCCGAAGCTGTCGTCGTCCAGGATGCGGGTGCCGCCATGGCCGGCTTCGTGGGCCTCCTCCGCCAGCTCGGGGACCTCGCACAGTAAGTTGCTCCTGTCCTGCTGGCTGCTACAAATTCACCAGACTAGCCCCTGAACCTGATCTTCTTCAGGCTCGCCGCGGAGGTGTTCGACGGCCTGCATGACCAGGCCACGGCGGTGTCCGCACGGGCGTGCGGCCTCACGCTGGGGGCGCGGCGGCTCGAGGCGGAGCTGCCGCTCATCGAGGAGCGGCTCCGCCGTCGTCGGAATGGACAGGCTTGTGTACTTGACCGGCCAGAAGCTCTGTGTGGCGTCGCAGGCCACGGTGTCGATCGGCCGGTGACTCTGGTGGGAGGAACAAGGCCGTGCTCCATCGCAAAGCTCATCCAGCGATGCCACGGGCCTCCGCAGCTGTCCATGCTGGACAAGTAATAACACTTCTATACCAAAAATTAAACAGCTCAAAAAGGATTTTTTTTTTCCTGATTAATTTGGGCTTGGTTTGGGTGCAGGTATGATGCTGGTGGCGAGGGAGCGTGCTTGAAGAGATACACCGACCCCTCCTTCTTCAGAGCCCACTCTGCACAGCATGAATCAGACCTTGAGAGTTCAGACAACCATTCCAAACCTCCTGCCAAGGAAGCCCACCATAACAAATACTCCAAGTAACACTTCTTAACTTTCCCTATCTCACTTCTCCCTTCTTTCCACTTTTCCTTCTAAGTGTTTTAGCATCCAAATTAACCTGACATTTGAACCTCCTGTAGATTTAAAACAGGCGCGTTGTCCGATATGCTCCAACAACTTAAATATCGTCACATGATCAGAAGAAAGAGGCGTCAAAAGCACAACTTTCAGAATCAGGGTTCCTCACAAGATGAAGAAGCATCTGAAGCACGCGTTTTGTCTTCAGCTGATTCGCCTGAAACATCAAACTCCGAAGCGCCATGCCCTGCAGTACCAGCGAACAAGGAGAGGAGCAGTGACCTCGTTGACAGGACCAGCTCGTTCGGGGCATGGCTGTCTCCAGGTGCAGCCTGCTGTACTGATGCGTGTGAAAACACACCAGACAATACTGATGGATCTGCCAGCCATGGCACAAACAAGGCCGACGAGAATGCCAACAATGCGACAAATTCTCGTAGCCCCCTTGTCGACTTCATCGCCTCAAGGGTCGAAAGCTCGCCGAGGAAGCTATCTGTCAAGAAGCACAGTGACCCGTTAACAGAATCCTTCCGGAACATGGCTAAGAAGCTGCTGCTTGAGTATGAATCGACAGAGAATCTTTGTAACAGCAATCTAGTGCATTCTGAAGACGTGCCAGATCCAGATGAAGTAGCATTTTACAGCAAAAGCACCAAGGACACTCACCAAGAGGCGGCGACCTCGGAGCAATCCGACGATCCTTGTGAATAACCTTGTCCACCAGCTAGCATCGATGAAGAAGCAAGCGGCGGTATCACCGGTCACAACCCGAAAAGGGACCAATCAGTGTATCTTGGCTACCAATCCGGTATTCAGCTGTGATGCGTCTGTGCATGGTTTTCACCTTCAGTTTCAGAAAAAAAAATCAGCACCAACCAAAATTCAACTATGATCCTTATGTTTTCGGTTTGCATTTCAGCCAAAGGGCTGAAATATTCACTTGAATTCAATTCAATATTTGAATTTTTTAAAGCATTTAAAAAATATTTGAATTCCTGTGTATTACTGAAATATTTTGACCAAGGTAAATAATTAAGTGTCTACTGAAATTCGTGAAATTCAGTGAATTTCATCGAAATCTCACTGAAAGTGAAAACCATGTTCTGTGTCAGAGAGTGAACAGTGTCATTTACATGGACTGCATACACCTTCAGGCCCTGCTTTATACAGAAAGCACAACTGTCGACAACATCCTGATGCGATTATCAGCTACATAGTGCAAGCAAAAAACAAAAACTTCATGGTGATATCACCTGTGATTGTAATGGTTATCAAGCAAGGTACATAAGGGGTCTGTGATTGCATCGCTTGAACTTAGAATACTTGAACCAAAATTACCATGATAAACCGTGCAGCTAATTAATGACAATTCATTTCATGCTATCCGAAAACATAAGACTGGAAAGATTCAGGCAAGGATGTTCATGCTGATACCACCCACTGAGACGCAGCGTGCGGAGATATATTTCTCGATAAGGAGCCTGAGGAAACTGATCATCGAGAAACATTCAGAAAAGCTCGGAGACCTCGTGCACTACGTTGCTCCTGTCCCTCCCTTCCTCCTGTTGCATACGCTATAATTTAGCATTGGATTTCTATACGTGTGTGCTCAGTTCAATGACCTGCACGACCAAGCGAAGGTCGCGGCCACAACGCGCTGCGTCATTTTCGACTGCGTCAACCTGCGCAACTGCAAGAGCACAAGGCACGCTGCATCATTTTGTACTGGGTGATCAGCCATCTGCTCAAGCTCTTTTTCTTGGTGATCGTTGTCACCGTCTCTGTAAGGGGACCTATACTCTTCTTTCCCCCCTCAAACATCATGGGATTCTCTCTGCTGAACTCTATTGTTGGTGTGTTGGCGGAGGAGATCCGACAGACTTGCTCTGTGATGGCAGTCTCTGCAAGCTCCACCTCCGGAGCCGTAGCATCTTCACATCCAATGGCGGCATGGATTCTTGTGAGGCTAGAGAGATGCTCGATGCCAAATTCAAAATCTCCATAAAGAGACAATGTCTCTAGAGCGTTGAAGTGGAGCCGAAGACCACGCAGCCGTGGCATGGCTCCTCGATCAAACCGCAGCTCGTTCCCACCTGCCTTGCATGTGAACAAGAACACCTTAAGACACGGAAAGGCTCCACTCCAGATCATCACCCTTCTTTGTTTTCTCAAAGATGAGTGTATGTCCATCATGGCAGCAGCAGGCCCTGAAGATACTAACTTGAGAAGGACAAGATGGGGCGCGGACGCAATGATACTGAGACCTTGCTCTCCCAATTGACTCATTTCAATATTCAATTGGGTGACACAGGAGGTCATACAAAATGCAGTACTTCCCAAGATTGCACCAGATATGGTCAGCTCAAATCTTCGCAACTGGTGCGGACACAAGTCCAGTTGGCCTACCAAGTCACCATCAAGACAATGCAGAGATAGGGACTGAAGGTTAGAGTGTCCAACCGCCTTGAGGAAATCGACGATGGCACGTGCACTGTCCACAGATGGATCTAATCCGTCAAAGCTCAAGCCGAGGACGCTCAGCCTCTCCGACCGAACCAGCAGCTCTACGACCTTATGGAGTGACTTGACATTGTCGACACGGATCGTTGATACTTCTTGTAGTCCCTGCATTATAGGGATATCGCTCAGCATCTCCACGACATCTTCAATTAATAGACATACCAACCTTTCCATAGTGTGCCTGACATCCAGCGTCTCCAAGTGCTCCAGCTTTCCAATTTTGCCTGGTAATTCATGGATAGCAGCCCCTCTAAGTCCCAAGTACCTTAGCAGAATCAGCCCTCCAATGCCTTTCAGATGGTGGCTTCTCAAATTACCATTATCTTCCACATCGAGTACTCGTAGAAATTTGAAGGTTCGAAGACCAGGCTTCCCTTTTCTAACCTTAGGTTATGTGAGGAGGGTTGTCCATCCAACACGCCCGCAAACTTGGAGGGTTCGCATGCTAGATAGGTGCAGGGTTCCTGGGAGCAGCTTGCCGGCTTCATCTTCCTTGCTGCAGCAATCGAATGAGAACCGTCGAATCGGGTACCATGGAGTTAGTCCGGACCTCATATCTGCACTCGTTGTCGCAAAGTTGTCTTCCCTAGACAAAGTTTTGATGAAGTCAAGGATCACACCATGTACCACACATCCTACAGCCTGGCCATCTTCGTAGCCAAACACTGGCTGAATCAGCCGCCTACAGATGAGCTCATTGAAATAGCTTTCTCCTGTTCTCCACAAGTTTTCTTCATGTCTTCCTAAGAAAAATCCCTCAGCGATCCATAGCCGTATCAAACGATCTTTCTTGATGGTATAATATTCTGGAAAAACACTGAGGTATAGAAGACAAGACTTCAAAGGGGCAGGTAGCTCATCATAACTCATGCGCAATAACATTCTCATTCCATCTGATGTGGAACATTGGTCTGATGTTGACAGGATACGTCTCTCACGAATCTCTGGCTCAGCTAGTACTGCAGATTTCCTGCCAGCTGCAATAATTATTGCCAATGGCATGCCGCCACACATTTTCAACAACTCATTTTCAGCAGGCCTTTTTGCCTCCTTGTGAAATAAAGTCTTGGATTCTTCCTCGCTAAGAGGCTCCATCTGGTGGATGACATCAATTGGGCGCATAGGACAACAATACTTGGCTACGTCGCTGATGCAAGTTGTGATCAATACTCTACTTCCGAGATCATTCTCACGCAAAACAGAATTAATAACATCCCATGCCAAGATGCTCCAAATGTCATCAATTAAAATGAAATACCTGGCATATAGAGGAACATGGTTAACTTTATCAGCTAATATATGATCAATTTATAGAGATGATATTACAGCAAGCTGGTTCTGTTTTGTTACTTATCTACTCAATAATTCCGAGAGTCAGTTAGATCCAGCTGAATGTGTCTATTGGTTGCCAATACATTACATATGCATTTGTTATGCTGATACTTTTAAGCAGAAAAAGTGCTAAATTTTGATATAAATTCTTCCCGTTGATTACTAGTTTGGTATGCATTGATAAAAAGATTGACAAACCACAACAAATACAGAGATTAAAACTGCTACTTTTTATATCTTTTTATCATGATTATCTTGTGATGCATCAGTTAATGTTATCTGTTATTAATTCGATGTGGTTTCAGATCAAAAGAATGGGAAAAGCACAATGAATACATCTAGTCAACAGCCTCAGTCTACATTCAGTGATGCTCTTTTACATGATGTTGGTACATGAAAGCACAATAAATATGTCTATCTACACTACTATAACAATGTAAACGAGAAATACCTCTTCTTGACGAGGTATTCCCTGAGCTCAGTTACGACTTGATTCATTTCAGGAGCTCCCGTGCCATTCTGAGGAATAGTGCCCTGAGGCTTTACTTGATGAAGTATATCCAACAGAGTGGCTGCTAGAGACGGTTTTCGGCCAACAGTGACGAAAGCTCGGCACTCGAACTTGCATTGAAGCTTTGCATATACCTCCTTGGCAAGAGTAGTCTTGCCAAGGCCTTCCATTCCGACGATAGATACCATCTTTAGCCTCGCCTGTGTGGCAGTCAGATGCATGAGAAGCTTACTACTTGGTTCTTTCAGAGCAATGAGGTCACGAGTTTTCTCCTCATAAATCAATGGACAATCAACGGAGGCTGTACTGAGCTTATCACTAGAATGTTTCAAGACCTCACGCGTTTCCCGTATCTTGACCTTGTAGTCCTGGATTAGTTTTTCCTGCAATTCATCCATGTCCTTTCCAGGCTTCCCATGGACCAAAGTTTCCACCTCGCTGACCAGCTCACATGTTCGATCCATCCACACTGACTGCTCAAGACTCACCGGTGGCCCGAACTTATATGGGAGATCCTTTTTAAGGCTCTGCAGATCTTTATGTAAATCATCAATGATCTTGAAGCGATCTTCAGTTGGACTGAGAAGGTCGCACCACGTGAACTGCTCAAGCACATTGCGGATCCGGGACTTGAACAAAGCAGTCATCTCTCTCTCCGAGAAATATGTGGCCTTTGGCTCGTCGATCCACTCTTCAATATCAAAGACCAGGTCCCTCGCAAACTCCGTCCACAACAAGGCACACCGATCCATCACCCTCCCCCGGCCGAGCTCGTCGAAACCATTCTTTAGGTTCACCACGCCTGGATATAACACTTCCATCATCTTGGGATGATTCTTCTTCAGTCTGGTGGAGTTGAGCTTGGCGAGCACGGAGTCGATCGATCCTGTCACCATAGGCTCGTCCACCAAACTGAAAAATCCTCTCTCTCTCGCCGAATTCATCTTGTGCGTTTCAATCTCTCGCTCTGCCATTAGGGAAGTGGTGTGGTGGCAGCCGTACACCACAAATCGACCTCGCACTGCCAAGATGTGGCCGCCGGCCAAGACCAGCCTCGTACAGATGCCGCTTGCTCTTCCCTTGCTTGATTGTTGGGGGAGAGGAGAGAACGGAGCCCTCGCTGCTTGCCATGACTTGAAAAAGAACCAAGAAAACTAGACCAATAGGGGGAGAGCCCCGAAAAGAACCAAGAAGGATGAAGCCGTCGCTGCTTGCCACTGCTGGCCGTCGTTGCTGCCGCTACTCGCTCGCCGCTGATTTCGCAAGCCGCCACCGGCGAGGAATGCCCCCAGGATTCGATCCGCCGTCGATACCGGCGAGGAGTACCGCCCAGGATTCGATACGCTTCCGCTGCCGGCGAAGAGCGGCCCCCAGATTCGACCCTGTGGGAGCGAAGCGATGGGCGCGGGCGCGCGTGGAGAGGCTCGGGGTCACGCGCGGGGTGGCCCTCCTGGTGGTCGCCGACGGCGGCGGGTGGCGATGGGTCACCGGAGCGGGCGGTTGCCGGACGGGTCACAGCGGAGATGGCCTGGAGGTTGAGGCCGAACTGAGGGAGGAGGAGGCACGGGCGCTGACGAGGCTGGGGGCGCCGGATCACGGGATGGACAGCGCGGAGGCGAAGAGGCGCGACGACGGCGGTTTCGGGCCGGATCGAGGCGAGGGGATCGGGCGCGGGGAGCTCCTCTCCCTGGCTCAATGCGTGCGTGTGAGTGGCGGCGTTAGCAGGGGAACGAGGGAGAGGGGGTCGAGCGAGTGGGTGGATAAGAGGAGATCGGGCAGGCCTCTTCTAAATGAGTGGTTGATGATTCACTTTCTGATTATTACCCGCTAGCTATTGAAGCGGCAGTGTGACGTCGGCCCACTGCGGAATGGGTGCCACCTAACTATGATTCGGTGATTAATCGCTACCCCCGGCTTATCCTCCCGCTACAGTAGATCGGAGAGGAGACTCGTTTGGCGACCTCGGCGCCTGAGCTCCAACCGTCGATCTCGTCGGGCCCCTCGCTTCCGTCGCCCTCGTCGGCGTCGTGAGGTGACGGGGCCCAGATCTCAATTGGGTTTGTACATATAGCTTAGTTTGGTGGTGTAGCTAGGCTTTTCTTTGTCGGGCGAGCTCCTCGGCGTCGCGCTTGGCTCGGCGGGCGGCGTGGGTGGCGGAGACGTCCGCGACTTGGTGTGCTTCGGTGCTGCGTGGTCTCGTCGGCTGTCCTGGTGGCGGCTTGGTCTTTGCTTGTGTGCTCGAATCGGCTTCGATCTGGTTAGGCGCCGCCGGCGTCGTCCTTGGCTCGCTCGGGAGGCGATGGAGGAGCTGCACGCGAGTATGTTAAATCTGGCGCTGCTCGCCCGCCGCTCCGTCGTCGGGCGGCCGCAGCTTAGGTGCGTTTTGCGGGACGCCGCTTGGTTGGAGGCTGCGTCTCGTCGGCGTTTTGTTCTTCCGGGCTCACTCCATCTCGAGCTCGTCTTCTCGGGACGGGATCGATGGGCCATCGGCGTAGATTCTGCCGCTCGTCTTGGGCGGTGAGGTTAGGTTGCTTTGGCCGGCGTCTTGTGGCGGCGGGCTTGGTGTGCTTTCGGGTTTGGTCGAGGCGGCTGTCGACCAAATCGGGAGTTTTGCTTCCTCGGCCGTCTACGCCACGTCGACACGTTCTCCGGTGTCGATGAGAAGCCGTGGAGTCTGTCTGAGAGTGCTTTGGCGGCGATGGTCATCCGATGGTGGCCGCGATGACGGTGGCGAGATTTGGTGGCCCAATGCTCGGATGGTGGCTCGTGGCTGCGATTCGAGATTCTCCTTCGACTTCATCGGATGGAGTGTGCGAGGGGCCGAGGTGCATGGGATGATCCCCGTCGACGCGCCACAAGGCAACGCCTCACCGTTTTGGCGGGGTTCATATTCGACTCACAAAGCCGTTTAAGCAATGGTGTATCCTCGGTCGAGGTTTCTTTGGATATCGCATTTTCCTCTGGCGTTAGTCTCGGCGACGACGACGGCAATCGGCAGCAGAGATGGTTTCATTTGTGGATTAGCCCCGGGGTCCTCATTGTATTTTTCTTTCTTTGGGGTCTTTTCGCATGTGTGTTGGGACACTGTGGTCTCTCAGGGTCTTTCGACGATGCTGCGTCTGTGCTACATTTGTATCCGTTTCTGGATAAGGTTTAATGCAGTACTTCTCAAAAAAAAAACTATGATTCGGTGAAGGTTCCACCTTCCTTCCACAAATATAGTTATAGTAGTTCCACTCGATGTGGATCGCGCCCATGCTTGCTCAGCTCCAGGATCAGGCTCCTAAACCTATTTTCAATAAATAAGTCATCTGGTTGGGCCGGCGAGGTCAGGCCGCAGGTGGGGCTTAAGCGGGCTTCGGCTACTGGACTCTCTTCTCCCTCTCTCTTATTCTCTAGAAACAGAAAATAACAAAGAAGAAAAGGAGAAGAAAGGAGGTGTTGGGGAAGAAATTGGACACGCGGATAATTTTTCCGGACCCACAAGAATGTGCTTGTTCCGAGAAAATAGAAAAGGCCATGGTTGAAAGATGTAAATTCAAACTCATTTGAATTTAATTCAAATGGTTTGAACTAGGACAAGGTTTAGGAGTGGCCAAAATGTTGAGATTTTTGGTAGAGCTCCGGAAAGTGATGAAAGAATATAGGGCAAAGTTTGGAGACCAAACTTGAAGCAGAAAAGGCACGGAACTATTTTGCAAGTGTGTTATGGTTAATTCCAAAGTTAATGGAATATTTTAATATAGCTCCCTAATATTGGGAGGATATGTTATAAAGAGAAATCACCATGTGAATTCCCTCGATTTAAACGGATCGAAGATCCACATGATTTATTTATTTGAGTTTTTAAAAAGGGGATGCATGATGACATGATGCAATGCAAATGATGCAATGATGAATGCAACAAACAAAACAAATCACACGACGAAAGTCGGAAAACATGAAGGCATCTGGAGCGCCGGTCTTGGGGCGTTACAACACTCCGCCACTACAAGAAGATCCCGTCCCGAGATCTAGGATGGCACCGGAGAGAAACGGAAAGGAAAGAGGTAAAACAAAGTTGCTTCTTGACAAAAGTCTGAAATCACGAACCTTGAGAGGTGAAACAATTTAAAGAAGAATACAATGGAGATGAACGAGATTGCGACCACTCTGTTAGATAAGAGGAACATGGGATACGACGAGAACCAAGAGGTTAAGTGACAAGATAGATATTTAAACCACTCCGGTTAAAACAAGATAGGGAAGGAATAAGAATGATATAATTTGGGCAGCACTCCAACTGAAGGAAGAAAGAAAACTTGATAAGATGAAAAGAACTTGAAGAGATGACACAATACTCCGGTTAAATGGATAAGCATGAAAAGAACACGATCCTCACAATTCGAGATGATGAGTGAAGAGAGTAACATCACCATGCCTCCGGAAGAAAGAATAGAAGATAGATCATTGAAATAAAAGAATGGAGAAGAAAATGCCAACTTCTGCCACAAATGAGCTTGGAAAGCATCCTTGCAAAGAAGAATTGAACGGTGTTGTTGCAAAATCAACAACGAAAAGAATAAGCTTGTAGTGGGCTTATGGAAAACATCTCAAGACTATGAGGTGACAACCGGCCACTAATGGAAACCATTGATTTGATTGAGAGCACCAAAAATATGACAAACTTCTTCACCGAGATGAGAAGGAGAAAATTGGATCATAGATACGCACCACAAATAGCAACATTCCTTAGGGAAGGCTTTAGGTGAAATATGACACAAGATAACTCCAACAAAGGGATTGATGGATTTAAAATACCTCATTCTTGACAACAATATGAATCATGAAACATGAAGGAAATTGTCAAGAGTGACATGACACCACCTCAAAAGGTAAGGTAGAAAGAATTGCACTTCGAAATGCAAGAAGAAGAATACTAGAACACCTCAAAACAAAACATGTGTTCAGCACCATGTTTATTTTAGAGTATAGCTTGGCGGGTCATAACTTCGAGAGAAATCTTGAAGAACAATTGAAGAATGAAAAGAATCCTTGACGAACCACCATGTAGAGCCTCCATGAAGAACTCCGTAATAAAAGGATGATAGAAAGAAAGAGAAGTTGAAAACACAAGGTGAAGCCTTGCAATAATTTAGATGGAGCTTAGCGACAAGATAATCGGAAAACTTGGAACTCCGTAAAGGAAAAGATGAAACACTAGAACCAAGAATTACTTCATCATGAACAATCTCTAGAAGAAAAGAATTGAATCACCTCGAGGAAATAAGAATAAGATTTATTGTATGCTTATCCTTCATCAAATTAAATTGATGACAAGCAATGGATTTGGCATACTACTTATTCCCGTAGAAAGGATTAAGAGAGATATAGCGCAAACTTGAGAATGTATTGATGAAACCACCGGTGGAATTGGAAAGAACGAATGAATCTATATGATAACGAAGGAAGAGAACTCTTGAACGAACCACCGTAAGAATTAAAAATGAATGAAGAAAAGAGAACGAATCACCGGGAGGAATTAGAAAACGACGTTGATACTTGAGGGAATTTAGATACAAATGAACGAATAGATCATGAGCTGATTAGAGAATACTTGAATGATGCACCGGTAAGATTTGGAGAACGAGAGCTGAAAGCTGAGAATTAAGAATTATGACATGATGGCCTTCGGAGGAAAGAAATGGAAACAACTCATGAAATGCTCCAGATGGGTGAAAAGAATTCCCACAATCGAAAACAATTTTGAGAGGATGGCATCAAACTTGAACTACGCATCTTTGGAAGAACGGGTAAGGATTTAAGAGGAACTCTTCTTCGGTCTTCACATGCTGAGAATGACGATGAGAAACCACCATGAACTGTTGAGATGCTCCGGGATGAAAATTGGAAAGGTTGAACCAACGATGAAAAGAATTTGAAAGATTTTGGAGAAAGACATATGACTGATGAAAATTCATTCTTACGCCAAGCTTCGAAAAGAATTTGGGAAATGGCTCAGGATAAATTAGAAGAGTCGGGTAAGATCACAGGAAAAGACACGTGGGTTAGGGCCCACTCAAAAGGAAACACCGTTGAGCGATTGATTGAAAGGGGATTGCACCGGTTGAGTTAAATGGCTTGAATGAGATAACAACCTCAAAATAACTTGAACGATGAACGGATAGAGAATGGAAACACGAATCTTGTGAGATATCTTCAGCACTCCAGAAAAAAATGAATAGGAAGAAGTGAATGATTAAGAGTGCATCGGCATGAGAAAGCATTAGAAACGAGAAAAGGAATATGATGAATATCGAAAGCTTGAATTGGGTCCACCGGAGAAGAAACTGTTGGGGAACGTAGTAATTTCAAAAAATTTCCTACGCACACGCAAGATCATGGTGATGTATAGCAACGAGAGGGGAGAGTGTTGTCTACGTACCCTCGTGAGACCGAAGCGGAAGCAATCTGGCGTAGAGGAAGTAGTCGACGTTCTCCTCGCGATCCAACCGATCCCAGCGCCGTTACTCGGCGCCTCAAGTTCTTGACACACGACAGCTCGGTGGCGCTCCTCAGCTCCGATCCAACGAAGCTCGGGAGAGAGAGTTCGTCGACCTGACGGCGTGGTGGCGATCTTGATGTTCTATCGACGCAGGGCTTCGCCTAAGCACCGCCACGATATGACCGAGGTGGAATATGGTGGAGGGGGCACCGCACGGCTAAGGAGCGATCTCAAGGATCAACTTGTGTGTTCTAGGGTGCCCCCCGCCTCGTATATAAAGGAGCAAGGGGAGGGCGGCCGGCCCTAGGAGGCGCGCCAAGGGGGGAGTCCTCCTCCTAGTGGGAGTAGGACTCCCTTTCCTAGTCCAACTAGGAAGGAGGAAGGGGAAGGAAGAGAGAGAGAGGGAGAGGGAAGGGGCGCGCCCCTCCTTGTCCTATTCCGACTCCCCATGGGGGCGCGCCACCTCCTGGTGCAGCCTCTCTCTCCCTCTTGGCCCAATAAGGCCCATTACTTCCCGGGGTTCGGTAACCCTTAGGCACTCCGTTTTCTCGAAACTTAGGAACCTTTCCGTGTCCGCATATAGCCGTCAATATATCAATCTTTATGTCTCGACCATTTGAGACTCCTCGTCATGTCCGTGATCACATCCGGACTCGAACTCCTTGGTACATCAAAATACACAAACTCATAATATAACCGCCATCGAAACCTTAGCGTGCGGACCCTACGGTTCGAGAACAATGTAGACATGACCGAGACACGTCTCCGGTCAATAACCAATAGCGGGACCTGGATGCCCATATTGGCTCCTACATATTCTACGAAGATCTTTATCGGTCAGACCGCATAACAACATACGTTGTTCCCTTTGTCATCGGTATGTTACTTGCCCGAGATTCGATCGTCGGTATCCAATACCTAGTTCAATCTCGTTACTGGCAAGTCTCTTTACTCGTTCCGTAATACATCATCTCACAGCTAACTCATTAGTTGTAATGCTTGCAAGGCTTAGTGATGTGCATTACCGAGAGGGCCAGAGATACCTCTCCGACAATCGGAGTGACAAATCCTAATCTTGAAATCGCCAACCCAACATCGCCTTTGGAGACACTGTAGTACTCCTTTATAATCACCCGATTACGTTGTGACGTTTGGTAGTACCAAAGTGTTCCTCCGTAAGCGGAGTTGCATAATCTCATAGTTATAGGAACATGTATAAGTCATGGATAAAAGCAATAGCAACAAACTAAGCGATCGGGTGCTAAGCTAATGGAATGGGTCATGTCAATCGATCATTCAACCAATGATGTGACCTTGTTAATCAAATGACAACTCCTTTGTCTATGGTTAGGAAACTTAACCATCTTTGATTAACAAGCTAGTCTAATAGAGGCATACTAGTGACACTGTTTGTCTATGTATTCACACATGTATTATGTTTCCGGTTAATACAATTCTAGCATGAACAATAAACATTTATCATGAAATAAGGAAATAAATAATAACTTTATTATTGCCTCTAGGGCATATTTCCTTGATCTCCCACTTGCACTAGAGTCAATAATCTAGATTACATAGTAATGATTCTAACACCCATGGAGTCTTGGTGCTGATCATGTTTTGCTCGTGGAAGAGGCTTAGTCAGCGGATCTGCTACATTCAGATCCGTATGTATCTTGCAAATCTCTATGTCTCCCACGGACTAAGTCCGGATGGAATTGAAGCGTCTCTTGATGTGTTTGGTTCTCTTGTGAAATCTGGATTCCTTTGCTAAAGCAATTGCTCGATATTGTCACAAAAGATTTTCATTGGACCCGATGCACTAGGTATGACACCTAGATCGGATATGAACTCCTTCATCCAGACTCCTTCATTAGCTGCTTCCGAAGCTGCTATGTATTCCGCTTCACATGTAGATCCCTTCTGACGCTTTGTTTAGAACTGCACCAACCGACAGCTCCTCCGTTTAGTGTAAATCGTATCCGGTTTGCGATTTAGAATCGTCCGGATCGGTGTCAAACTTGCATCAACGTAACCGTTCACGATGAGCTCTTTGTCACCTCCATATCGAGAAACATATCCTTAGTCCTTTTCGGTATTCGGGATGTTCTTGACCGCTGTCCGATGATCCACTCTGGATTACTTTGGTACCTCCTGCTAAGCTTATAGCAAGGCACACATCAGGTGCGGTACACAGCATTGCATACATGATAGAGCCTATGGCTGAGGCATAGGAACATCTTTCATTTCTCTCTATCTTCTGCGGTGGTCGGGCATTGAGTCTTACTCAACTTCACACCTTGTAACACAGGCAAGAACCCTTTCTTTGCTTGATCCATTTTGAACTTCTTCAAAATTTTGTCAAGGTATGTGCTTTGTGAAAGTCAATTAAGCGTCTTGATCTATCTCTATAGATTTTGATGCCCAATATGTAAGCAGCTTCACCGAGGTCTTTCATCGAAAAACTCTTATTCAAGTATCCTTTATGCTATCCAGAAATTCTATATCATTTCCGATTAGTAATATGTCATCTACATATAATATCGTAAATGCTACTGAGCTCCCACTCACTTTCTTGTAAATACTGAGGCTTCTCCAAAAGTGCAGATAAACCCAAATGCTTTGATCACACTATCAAAGCGTTTATTCCAACTCGAGATGCTTGCACCAGTCCATAAATGGATCGCTGGAGCTTGCACACTTTGTTAGCTCCCTTTGGATCGATAAAACCTTCGGTTGCATCATATACAACTCTTCTTCCGTAAATCCATTCAGAATGCAGTCTTTACATCCATTTGCCAAATTTCATAATCATAAAATGCGGCAATTGCTAACATGATTCAGACAGACTTAAGCATCGCCACGGGTGAGAAGGTGTCATCGTAGTCAATCCCTTGAACTTGTCGAAAACCCTTTGCGACAAGTCGAGCTTTGTAGACGATAATATTACCCGTCGTCGGTCTTCTTCTTGAAGATCCACTTGTTTTCTATTGCTTGCCGACCCTCGGGCAAGTCAACCAAAGTCCACACTTTGTTTTCATACATGGATCCCATCTCAGATTTCATGGCCTCAAGCCATTTTGCGAATCTGGGCTCACCATCGCTTCTTCATAGTTCGTAGGTTCATCATGATCTAGTAGCATGACTTCCGAACAGGATTACCGTACCACTCAGTGCGGATCTTACTCTGGTTGATCTACGAGGTTACGTAGTAACTTGATCTGAAGTTTCATGATCAACATCATCAACTTCCTCACTATTTCTTTGTAGATGTCGCGGAAACGGTTTCGTGATAAACTACTTTCAAATAAGGGAGAAGGTACAGATTACCTCATCAAGTTCTACTTTCCTCCCACTCACTTCTTTCGAGAGAAACTCCTTCTCTAGAAAGGATCCATTCTTAACAACAAATGCCTTGCCTTCGGATCTGTGATAGAAGGTGTACCCAACTGTCTCCTTTGGGTATCCTATGAAGACACATTTCTCCGATTTAGGTTCGAGCTTATCAGGTTGAAGCTTTTTCACATAAGCATCGCATCCCCAAACTTTAAGAAACGACAACTTTGGTTTCTTGCTAAACCATAGTTCATAAGGTGTCGTCTCAACGGATTTTGACGGTGTTCTATTCAGCGTGAATGCGGCCGTCTCAAGAGCATAACCCCAAAACGATAGCGGTAAATCTGTAAGAGACATCATAGATCGCACCATATCTAGTAAAGTGCGATTACGACGTTCGGACACACCATTGCGCTGTGGTGTTCCGGGTGGCGTGAGTTGCGAAACTATTCCGCATTGTTTCAAATGTAGACCAAACTCGTAACTCAAATATTCGCCTCCACGATCAGATCGTAGAAACTTTATTTTCTTATTACGATGATTTTCAACTTCACTCTGAAATTCTTTGAACTTTTCAAATGTTTCAGACTTATGTTTCATTAAGTAGATATACCCATATCGCTTAAATCATCTGTGAAGGTGAGAAAATAACGATATCCGCCACGAGCCTCAACATTCATCGGACCACATACATACAGATGTATGATTTCCAACAAATCTGTTGCTCTCTCCATAGTACCGAGAACGGGTTTTAGTCATCTTGCCCATGAGGCACGGTTCGCAAGTGCCAAGTGATTCATAATCAAGTGACTCCAAAAGTCCATCAATATGGAGTTTCTTCATGCGCTTTATACCGATATGACCTAAGCGGCAGTTCCACAAATAAGTTGCACTATCATTATCAACTCTGCAATTTTGGTTTCAACATTATGAATATGTGTATCACTACTATCGAGATTCATTAAAATAGACCACTCTTCAAGGGTGCATGACCATAAAAGATATTATTCATATAAATAGAACAACCATTATTCTCTCGATTTAAATGAATAACCGTCTCGCATCAAACAAGATCCAGATATAATGTTCATGCTCAACGCGGCACCAAATAACAATTATTTAGGTCTAAAACTAATCCGAAGGTAGATGTAGAGGTAGCGTGCCGACCGCGATTACATCGACTTTGGAACCATTTCCACGCCGCATCGTCACCTCGTCCTTTGCCGGTGTTAAGCAATCCGTAGTCCCTATTTGAGTTGCAAATATTAGCAATGAACCAGTATCAAATACCCGGTGCTCTGCGAGCTCTAGTAAGGTACACATCTATAACATGTATATCACATATACCTTTGTTCACCTTGCCATCCTTCTTATCCGCCAAATACTTGGGGCAGTTCCGCTTCCAAAGTGACCAGTCTGCTTGCAAGAGAAGCACTCAGTTTCAGGTTTAGGTCCAGACTTGGGTTTCTTCTCTGAGCAGCAACTTGTTTGTTGTTCTTCTTGAAGTTCCCTTCTTCTTCCCTTTGCCTTTCTTCTTGAAACTAGTGGTCTTATTGACCATCAACACTTGATGCTCCTTCTTGATTTCTACCTCCGCAGCCTTTAGCATTGCGAAGAGCTCGAGCATAGTCTTTACTAACCCTTGCATATTATAGTTCATCACGAAGCCTTTGTAGCTTGGTGGCGGTGATTGAAGAATTCTGTCAATGACACAATCATCCGGAAGATTAACTCCCGTTGAGTCAAGTGATTGTAATACCGGACATTACGAGTATGTGCTCACCGACAGACCCATTCTCTTCCATCTTGCAGCTATAGAACTTATTGGAGACTTCATATCTCTCAATCCGGGCATTACTGTTGAAATATCAACTTCAACTCCTGGAACATCTCATATGCTCCATGACGTTCAAAACGTCGTTGAAGACCCGGTTCTAAGCCGTAAAGCATGGCACATCTGAACTATAGAGTAGTCATCACTTTGCTCGCCAGACGTTCTTAACGTCGTCGGTTACATCAAGAAGAGGTCTGGCACCTAGCGGTGCATCGGGGCGTAACTCTTACGTGCAGCAATGAGGATAATCCTCATATTACGGACCCAGTCCGTGTAATTGCTACCATCATCTTTCAACTTTGCTTTCTCAAGGAACGCATTAAAATTCAACGGAACAACAGCACGAGCCATCTAACTATAAACAAACATAGACAAGCAAGATACTATCAGGTACTAAGTTCATGATAAATTTAAGTTCAATTAATCATATTACTTAAGAACTCCCACTTAGACAGACATCTCTCCAGTCATCTAAGTGATCACGTGATCCAAATCAACTAAACCATAACCGATCATCACGTGAGATGGAGTAGTTTTCAATGGTGAACATCTTATGTTGATCATATCTACTATATGATTCACGCTCGACCTTTTGGTCTCCGTGTTCGGAGGCCATATCTGCATATGCTAGGCTCGTCAAGTATAACCTGAGTATTCTGCGTGTGCAAAACTGGCTTGCACCCGTTGTAGATGGACGTAGAGCTTATCACACCCGATCATCACGTGGTGTCTCGGCACGACGAACTTTGGCAACGGTGCATACTCAGGGAGAACACTACTTGATAATTTTAGCGAGAGATCATCTTAAAATGCTACCGTCAATCAAAGCAAAATAAGATGCATAAAGGATAAACATCACATGCAATCAATATAAGTGATATGATATGGCCATCATCATCTTGTGCTTGTGATCTCCATCTCAAGCACCGTCGTGATCACCATCGTCACCGGCGCGACACCTTGATCTCCATCGTAGCATCGTTGTCGTTTCGCCATCTATTGCTTCTCGACTATCGCTACCGCTTAGTGATAAAGTAAAGCAATTACAGATGCGTTGCATTTCATACAATAAAGCGACAACCATATGGCTCCAGCCGATTGCCGATAACCGGTTACAAAACATGATCATCTCATACAATAAAATATAGCATCACGTCTTGACCATATCACATCACAACATGCCCTGCAAAAACAAGTTAGGCGTCCTCTACTTTGTTGTTGCAAATTTTACGTGGCTGCTACGGGCTTAAGCAAGAACCAATCTCACCTACGCATCAAGACCACAACGATACTTCGTCAAATAGACTCCGTTTAACCTTCTCAAGGACCGGGCGTAGCCACACTCAGTTCAACTAAAATGAGAGAGACAGACACCCGCCAGCCACCTTTAAGCACGAGTGCTCGTAGCAGTGAAACCAGTCTCGCGTAAGCGTCACGCGTAATGTCGGTCCGGGCGCTTCATCTCACAATACCGCTGAACCAAAGTATGACATGCTGGTAGGCAGTATGACTTGTATCGCCCACAACTCACTTGTGTTCTACTCGTGCAAAACATCAAACCATAAAACCTAGGCTCGGATGCCTTTGTTGGGGAGCGTAGTAATTTCAAAAATTTCCTACGCACACGCAAGATCATGGTGATGTATAGCAACGAGAGGGGAGAGTGTTGTCTACGTACCCTCGTAGACCGAAGCGGAAGCAATCACAACGTAGAGGAAGTAGTCGACGTTCTCGCAATCCAACCGATCCCAGCGCCGTTACTCCGGCGCCTCCGAGTTCTTGACACACGTACAGCTCGGTGGCGCTCCTCGAGCTCCGATCCAGTGAAGCTCCGGGAGAGAGAGTTCCACAAGACGACGGCTTGGTGGCGATCTTGATGTTCTATCGACGCAGGCTTCGCCTAAGCACCGCCACTGATATGACCGAGGTGGAATATGGTGGAGGGGGCACCGCACACAGCTAAGGCGATCTCAAGGATCAACTTGTGTGTTCTAGGGTGCCCCCTGCCCGTATATAAAGGAGCAAGGGGAGGGCCGGCCGGCCCTAGGAGGCGCGCCAAGGGGGGGGAGTCCTCCTCCTAGTGGGAGTAGGACTCCCTTTCCTAGTCCAACTAGGAAGGAGGAAGGGGAAGGAAAGAGAGGAGAGGGGAGAGGAAGGGGGCGCGCCCCGCCTCCTTGTCCTATTCGGACTCCCCATGGGGGCGCGCCACCTCTGGTGCAGCCCTCTCTCTCCCTCTTGGCCCAATAAGGCCCATTACTTCCCGGGGTTCGGTAACCCCTTCGGCACTCTCGGTTTTCTCCGGAAACTTCCGGAACCTTTCCGTGTCCGCATATAGCCGTCCAATATATCAATCTTTATGTCTCGACCATTTGAGACTCCTCGTCATGTCCGTGATCACATCCGGACTCGAACTCCTTGGTACATCAAAATACACAAACTCATAATATAACCGCCATCGAAACCTTAAGCGTGCGGACCCTACGGTTCGAGAACAATGTAGACATGACCGAGACACGTCTCGGTCAATAACCAATAGCGGGACCTGGATGCCCATATTGGCTCCTACATATTCTCGAAGATCTTTATCGGTCAGACCGCATAACAACATCGTTGTTCCTTTGTCATCGGTATGTTACTTGCCCGAGATTCGATCGTCGGTATCCAATACCTAGTTCAATCTCGTTCTTGGCAAGTCTCTTTACTCGTTCCGTAATACATCATCTCACAGCTAACTCATTAGTTGTAATGCTTGCAAGGCTTAGTGATGTGCATTACCGAGAGGGCCCAGAGATACCTCTCCGACAATCGGAGTGACAAATCCTAATCTTGAAATCGCCAACCCAACATCGCCTTTGGAGACACTGTAGTACTCCTTTATAATCACCCGATTCGTTGTGACGTTTGGTAGTACCAAAGTGTTCCTCCGTAAGCGGAGTTGCATAATCTCATAGTTATAGGAACATGTATAAGTCATGGATAAAAGCAATAGCAACAAACTAAACGATCGGGTGCTAAGCTAATGGAATGGGTCATGTCAATCAGATCATTCAACCAATGATGTGACCTTGTTAATCAAATGACAACTCCTTTGTCTATGGTTAGGAAACTTAACCATCTTTGATTAACAAGCTAGTCTAGTAGAGGCATACTAGTGACACTCTGTTTGTCTATGTATTCACACATGTATTATGTTTCCGGTTAATACAATTCTAGCATGAACTATAAACATTTATCATGAAATAAGGAAATAAATAATAACTTTATTATTGCCTCTAGGGCATATTTCCTTCAGAAACAACAAATAAGGATGATGAACTTGAAACTGTTGAGCATCTTCATGGGAAATCACTGGATCAGAACATTGATTGAAAAGAGTGAAGAGACTTCACATGAATAAATGGATACTTGATTAAAATATATAAGTCCTTGCGAAAAGGGTGGGGCGGAAAACAAAGACAACTTGGAACGGATGAAACAAACACCGTTGAGAAAACTTAGAATTGATCTCGCAAATGTTGAAATGATCGGATCCACTTGAAGAGAAGCACGCCGGTTGGGAAAAGAATTGACATGACAATATCGATAAACAAGAAGGATTAGCACTCTCATAGAAATATGAGAACACCGCTTGAAAGGTATGGAATCAACACTTGACATTGAAGCAACTCGAATACCACAACTCAAAACAAAACCAAGGATTGGCTTGCAGAAATAAGCCGGAACAAATACATATGATAGAGATTTACCCAATCTCATATCATGCATCTGTCGGAAAGATATTCTAGGAGCTACTTGAATTCCCTCCTATAAACTCCCGAAACTTTCTGGTTATGCAATCTGGTGTTGGGGATACAGGGGACACAAAATGTATCACCCAAACTAACAATACCTAGATCCAGCTGTATCCATCCGTCAACACATAACCAAGAAAACTCCGGAAATCGTGCACCTCAACCTTGAAAAGCATCCATTATCGAGTTATGGCAATACTCCCGAACTCCCGATCTTGGGTGGCATCGAGGTTATCTCACCAACAAGCGCATAAAAGAGATTTTCGATGTCGGCAAAACTCGGTATTCGAACTGCAGCGATAAAATTGTGACGACAATACCTCGGAGCTCAACTCCCGGGACACCGCCACAACCCCTAAATGTCGGGAGGCACCAAGAACAATGTTCTCGTCACAAGACTATCGGAACGATCCCAAGATACCAGCGTGATCCTAAAAAATTTCGTGAAATTTGAGGAGAGGAAAGACAAAACATCTCGTCGGGAGGCCTCACCAGAGCGACGAAAGGACCGAGGAGTAAAAGAATCCTACTCTCGGATATATATAATCCTAAGACTCAAAATAGTTTTCTTCTAGACTCAACAACGGCCAACAATCAAGGGGGCTCCTATGGTCGGTCGAGGCTCTGATGCGCCCAAGATGCGACTCTATCCTAAAGGAACTCGAAGGTCCCACCAAGGATAGAAGCGCATCTTGAAGACGCTTTTGCAAGGTGGATATCATTACATCAACATTACATAATAGATGGGGATACATAAATAAGGCACAAATGCCACAAGAATACATCAACAACATACATGAGAACAACATCCGACTACGGATGAAACATAAACAGAAACTCAAACGACATCCACCCTGCTAGCCCAGGCTGCCGACCTGGAACCTATCCCCTGATTGAAGAAGCAGAAGAAGAACTCCAAAACAAGTAAACATCGCTCTCGCGTCATGATCATCGCATAACCTGTACCTGCAACTGTTGGTGTAGTAATCTGTGAGCCACGAGGACTCAGCAATCCCATTACCATGGGTATCAAGACTAGCAAAGCTTAATGGGTAAGGAAGGGGTAAAGTGGTGAGGTTGCAGCAGCGACTAAGCATGTGTGGTGGCTAACTTACGCAAATAAGAGCGAGGAGAGAAGCAAAGCAAGCGGTCGTCAACTATGAATGATCAAGAAGTGATCCTGAACTCCTGCCTACGTCAAACATAACCCAGAAACCGTGTTCTCCTCTTGATCAACCCCGAAAAGAGACACTCACAGTTCACGCATTACGGTTGGTGTATTTTAGAAGAGTTTGCTTCAAGTTTACTACAACCGGATATTAACAAATTCCCATCGCCACGTAACGCGGGCACGGCTTTGAAAGTTCAAACCTGCAGGGTGTCCCAACTTAGCCCATGATAAGCTCTAGCGATCAACGAAGGATATTCCTTCTCCCCGGGAAGACCCGATCAGTCTCGGAATCCCGGCTACAAGACATTTCGACAGTAATAAAACAAGACCAGCAAAGCCGCCCGGATGTGCCGACAAATCCCGATAGGAGCTGCACATATCTCGTTCTCAGGGCACACCGGATAAGCCAGACGTCGGGTTGGCATAGACCCTAGTTGCCGAGGAGGCGCCGGACATCGCTCGGTTTGGACCAGCACTCAGAGGAGAACTGGCCCGGGGGGGCTAAAATGAAGATGACCCTCGAGCTCCGGAAACCCAAGGGAAAAAAGGGCATAGGTGAGGCAAATGGTAAAACCAATGTTGGGCCTTGCTTAGGGGTGGAAACGGATCGGATGCGGATCGGATAGTGCTCTTACCACTTCCATTTTCATATTTACAAAACGGATACGAATCCGAATACGGATGTTATCGGATACGGATGCGGCTCGGATATTATTCGAATACGGATACGTATCGGATATTTTCTTGATTCGGAACGGATACGAATAATATCAACATATTTCTTAAGTAAATTAGTCGATAGCTCTGTGACCTAAAATAATCAACTTGTGACATACAATAAGTCAATGATAAATAGGCTTATGAATAAATAATATTGTAATGCATAATAATTTATAAGTTTAATCATATAATGAGTAAAATTTGACCCCTTATTTGGCTTTTATGTTGGATAATTGGAATACTGGGTCTAGAATTTTGAAAATTACCTCCCATAATCTTATTCGGATACGGATATATCCACTTCCATATCCATATTTGTGTCAAAATCTCCTACCATATTTTATTTTATATTTGTTTAATAAATTCGGATACGGATAATTTCCATTTCCACTTTGGTTCGGATGCGGATGTTTCGGATACGAATAGGCATTTTCTCGAATACGAATATCGGATATTTCGAATTATCCGCTACCACTTTCCACCCCTAGCCTTGCTGAAAGAGTCTTATTCAAAGCGAACTGTCAAGGGGGTCCCATAAATCACCCAACCGCGTTAGGGACGCAAAATCCGGGAACATAATACCGATATGACGGAAACTAGGGCGGCAAGAGTGGAACAAAACACCAGGCATAAGGCCGAGCCTTCCACCCTTTACCAAGTATATAGATGCATTAATAATATAAGAGATATTGTGATATCCCAACATAAACATAATCCAACATGAAGCAATCTTCATCTTCACCTGCAACTAGCAACGCTATAAGAGGGGCTGAGCAAAAGCGGTAACATAGCCAAACAACGGTTTGCTAGGAAGGATGACAAAGGTTAGAGGTTCATGGCAATTTGGGAGGCTTGATAAGCAAGTGGTAGGTAACGCAACATAGCGATAGAACGAAGCAACTAGCATAGCAATGATAGTAGTGAGATCCAGGGTAGCGGTCATCTTGCCTGAAATCCCGCTAGGAAGAAGAACGAGTCCATGAAGAAGACGAACGGAAGTAGTCGAACGAATCCTCACAATTCCGGAATGAAACCGAAGCTAACGAGAGAAGCAACCCGGAAAGAAACAAACAACATGATAAATGCACAAGCATAAACATGGCATGATGCACAATCAAGTATGATGCATGTCCGGATTAAATGTTGTTAACATGGCAAGAGGTGAAACATAATAAAACTACCTATCTAGGCAATTTTAAATGAGGCCGGAACAACAAACAACAATTCCGAAAAATCCCCACATGCATTTAGCATTTTAATGCAAACACAATTTTAAACATTTAAAATGTTGTTATCATGATGCGAATGACATATGCAAGTTTTAAGCAATTTTATGAAAATGTTGACATGAGCATGATACGACGCATTTGTCGCTATGGCAGAAAGGAAAAGGGTGCCACGGCGACGAATCCCAAAATGATGCCACGGCAACATATCGGTTCCGGTAGCTCATGGAGATACCGGTGCAAAAGAAAGCGTGCGGATGTGCGGAACATGCTAGAGATGGTGGGGTGCTCCCGACTACCGGGTTCCCACAGGTTAGTGGCATGGAAAACGAGTGAATTCGGACACGGTGCAAACGGTACATCTCATTCAACACATGCATTCGTTCACGGGCAGTCGTCTCAGCGGTTATACCTTCGAACCGTTCAAACGGGACAGTTCGGGTTCGGTGCAATGTAGAGGAAGTAGACGTTCTCACGAAGGTAGTGGAAGTAGTGGTACACGTTCGTTTTCGGAGAGGTACTTGAAGAATCCAACGTTTTCGGGGCGACGGTAGTGGTACACACGATGTCGAGGTACTTGTTGGTCCGGTCTTGGCGGTGTAGATGTACACGTTGTCGGGGTACTTGTCACATCACCGGGTGTAGTCGTACACGTTCGAAGCAGAACTTGGCATATCCATGTACTTGGCGTTCCGGTCCTGTAGTCGTACTAGGCATCCGGTGAACTTGGCGAAATCCACGAAGGCGTCCTTGGGCATTCCTGGTTGCCGCGGCTTGGCAGCGACAAGAGGGGAAACAAAGCCAATCGGGCAGCAAGGGGGTGGAGATCTCGTGGAAGTTGGCCGTGAAGGGGCTGCTCAAGGCAGCAGGAGAAGATGGCCGGGGCGGGCATCGAGCTTGAAAGGCGGTGGTGCAGAGGCGAAGCAAAGGACAGAGCAAGGGCAGAGCTGCGCTCGATGGCAGGAAGTGAAGAAGACGGTGCGGCAGCGGGGCGAGGAACGCAGGGGCCACGGGGCGGCTGCGCGCCTGTGGGAGCGAAGCGATGGGCGCGGGCGCGCGTGGAGAGGCTCGGGGTCACGCGCGGGGTGGCCCTCCTGGTGGTCGCCGACGGCGGCGGGTGGCGATGGGTCACCGGAGCGGGCGGTTGCCGGACGGGTCACAGCAGAGATGGCCTGGAGGTTGAGGCCGAACTGAGGGAGGAGGAGGCACGGGCGCCGACGAGGCTGGGGCGCGGATCACGGGATGGACAGCGGAGGCGAAGAGGCGCGACGATGGCGGTTTCGGGCGGATCGAGGCGAGGGATCGGGCTGGGAGCTCCTCTCCTGGCTCAATGCGTGCGTGTGAGTGGCGGCATTAGCAGGGGAGCGAGGAGAGGGGGTCGAGCGAGTGGGTGGATAAGAGGAGATCGGGCAGGCCTCTTGGGCCGGCTAGGTCAGGCCGCAGGTGGGGCTTAAGCGGGCTTCGGCTACTGGACTCTCTTCTCCCTCTCTCTTATTCTCTAGAAACAGAAAATAACAAAGAAGAAAAGGAGAAGAAAGGAGGTGTTGGGGAAGAAATTGGACACGCGGATAATTTTTCCGGACCCACAAGAATGTGTTTGTTCCGAGAAAATAGAAAAGGCCATGGTTGAAAGATGTAAATTCAAACTCATTTGAATTTAATTCAAATGGTTTGAACTAGGACAAGGTTTAGGAGTGGCCAAAATGTTGAGATTTTTGGTAGAGCTCCGGAAAGTGATGAAAGAATATAGGGCAAAGTTTGGAGACCAAACTTGAAGCAGAAAAGGCACGGAACTATTTTGCAAGTGTGTTATGGTTAATTCCAAAGTTAACGGAATATTTTAATATAGCTCCCTAATATTGGGAGGATATGTTATAAAGAGAAATCACCATGTGAATTCCCTCGATTTAAATGGATCGAAGATCCACACGATTTATTTATTTGAGTTTTTAAAAAGGGGATGCATGATGACATGATGCAATGCAAATGATGCAACGATGAATGCAACAAACAAAACAAATCACACGACGAAAGTCGGAAAACATGAAGGCATCTGGAGCGCCGGTCTTGGGGCGTTACAAAAGTAGAGACGCGTACTGGGGGCGAATGAAAGAACACTTTGATGCTCACAATGTGAGTGGAATTGACCGCTCCGAGAGATCACTTCGGTCCCGATGGTCGACAATCAACTCGGATTGTCAAAAGTGGGCGGCTTGTCAAAAGGCAGTTGACAAGATTAACCCAAGTGGCACAAATGAGGATGATCGAGTAAGTGGCATCTCATATATGTTCATCATACTTGTTTTTGGTGACCGAAGTGCTAACTTGTTTTGTTTTTCTTGTAGTACAACATTGCACAAAACTTGTTCAAAGAAGAGACGAGGACAACCAAGAAGGGGAAGATCAAGAAAGGAAGGGTCTTTACCTTGTGATGTAGCACAAACGAGCGAGACGCTAATTCGTGCGTGTAGACGGCCCGACCTTTCACGGCGATGCAAGATCAGTAGTCCTTTCCCCGTGTTCCTCCTCGCAACCTCCAATAACAATCTCTACCCGTGCACGAACAGTACGCGAACAAAGATAATGACCCCCTCGGATCAGCACGTAGGCGTCGATGTGATGATCAACCCTCCGTCGCTAGTAATTTCCACGATGGGAAAATCACAGAAAATACTCAAGATGGGATCGCCCCAAAACTGGACGTTTTCTGAACCTTGTTCATAACTCACGAATAAAACTCAAAACTGATCTGTTTACACGGCCATAGTCTGGCTTTTATATGCCACGCCTACGCAACTCCAAAGTCTATCTAGAAACTTAAGACTCCATCCCTCTTACGTGTGCTAACTATAAAATAAACAAATCCTAACTAGAAAAGAGAAAATGACTTATGTACCATGCTAACCAGCTAGCTAGCGTGTAGACACAAAATAAAATAAGAAATCCTAACATATTAATTTTAGGACTCTCTATCACAACTTCACATTGCACGGAGAATGCGGAAATTAGGCTCCACCACAGCTAGCGCAGGCTCCTCCTTTGCCTCTTGTATTTTCTTGGCGCCCGAATAAATTGACGTTGTTTGATTCCTTTTAGTTTGGACACTATGATCTCTTGGCATTTTATGTGTACGTGGCTTCCTTTCTATTCTTTCTTTGATCAAGCCTGCCCATACACCTCTAGATTCCATACGTTTAGGACTATGCACCCATGTGCCAATACCATCTCTTAAATCAGGTGCACACGTCATATAACTGGTCGCTAGTCTACTAGTTACAAAATTAATTCTCGGACCACAAAGTTGTCGCACACGACCATCGTTTCCTCGACAAAGTCTGGCGGCATGCATGGCATTATTTTCCACAACGTTTTCCTGACCTGACTCATTAACTCGCTCAATTTTAATAGAATTATCGGTCAATGGTGACATGCCCATATCATCCTCCCTCCCTTGAAGAGAAACCGTCCTCTGTTTCAAGTTATTTTTTAACACAACCTTCCTCTCCGGAACTTGTTGTTCTCTAGTGATTGCACTGTCCAACATTGGCTTTAGCACATGCTTCCTCCCATTATGTGTGAAAGTGTACGTGTTTGATCTCCCAGCATGCACTGCATCGTGATCGAACTGCCACGGTCTCCCTAATAGCAACTCACAAGCGTCCATCGGCAAGACATCACAATCCACCTTGTCAACATAATCCCCAATAGCAAATGTCACACGTACCTTATGTGTAATTTTTAATTTCCCAGAGTTATATAGCCACTCCACATGGTGCGGTTGCGGGTGTCACCACATAGACAAACCCAATTCTTGTACAAGGTCTCTGCTAATGGCGTTGGTAAAACTGCCACCATCAATTATCATCTTACATGCATGGTCCTTGATCTTGCATTGTGTCTTAAAAACACTCCACCGCTGCCCCTTTGCACCACTATCCTCTTGCACCTTCTCCACCATAAGATTCAGCCCCTCTACTGGTGCATTGATTTCTTCCTTATTTCTTCTTTTTCTTCTATTCTTTTCAGCACACGACTTTTCCAATCTTTTGTGAACACATTCACCGGCATAGGAATAAAACAAAATCTTTGACCCTTCCATGACAAAGAGAAAGTATTTTTCTTGACATTCCGAACAGCCCCGACGCGCGTGCACCACGAGTTCCCAGGTAATAGATGGCACGGCACCATGGGCACTGGACAAACGTAAAAAAATTCCGCACAACAATATTTTCCCAAATCAAAAATTAGCAAAATCCGATGCGTAATTTTGATTTCACCTTTAAACCACTTCAGCGTGTACGGACTTTCAAGAGGCGCCATATTCAGCCCAATTTTTTTACCACCTCGATGCTCACCATGTTGACCGCTGAACCCTCATCGATCGTCAAATTCACGCACCGTTCCTTCACGACGCATCGTGTGTGAAAAAGAACAACCTCGCCGATGCCTTCCTCCTCCATCAATACGTTCCTGCTCAACACCTCCATACTCGCCTCCGTGAGCGATATTGCCAACTGAATCGCCGTGACTAACCTTAGCTCTGAATACCACTTGATGTAGCACAAGCGAAGCGAGACACTAATTCGATGCGTGTAGGCGGCCCGACCTTTCACGGCGATGCAAGATCAGTAGTCCTTTCCCGTGTTCCTCCTCGCAACCTCCAATAACAATCTCTACCCGCACGAACAGTACGCGAACAAAGATAATGACCCCTCGGATCAGCACGTAGGCGTCGATGTGATGATCAACCCTCCATCGCTAGTAATTTCCACGATGGGAAAATCACAGAAAATACTCAAGATGGGATCGCCCCAAAACTGGACGCTTTCTGAACCTTGTTCATAACTCACGAATAAAACTCAAAACTGATCTGTTTACACGGCCATAGTCTGGCTTTTATATGCCACGCCCACGCAACTCCAAAGTCTATCTAGAAACTTAAGACTCCATCCCTCTTACGTGTGCTAACTATAAAATAAACAAATCCTAACTAGAAAAGAGAAAATGACTTACGTACCATGCTAACCAGCTAGCTAGCGTGTAGACACAAAATAAAATAAGAAATCCTAACATATTAATTTTAGGACTCTCTATCACAACTTCACATTGCACGGAGGGGTACGGAAATTAGGCTCCACCACAGCTAGCGCAGGCTCCTCCTTTGCCTCTTGTATTTTCTTGAGCGCCCAAATAAATTGACGTTGTTTCGATTCCTTTTTAGTTTGGACACTATGATCTCTTGGCATTTTATGTGTACGTGGCTTCCTTTCTATTCTTTCTTTGATCAAGCCTGCCCATACACCTCTAGATTCCATACGTTTAGGACTATGCACCCATGTGCCAATACCATCTCTTAAATCAGGTGCACACGTCATATAACTGGTCGCTAGTCTGCTAGTTACAAAATTAATTCTCGGACCACAAAGTTGTCGCACACGACCATCGTTTCCTTGACAAAGTCTGGCGGCATGCATGGCATTATTTTCCACAACGTTTTCCTGGCCTGACTCATTAACTCGCTCAACTTTAATAGAATTATTGGTCAATGGTGACATGCCCATATCACCTTGCCTCGTTGCTATGAAGTGTTAAAGGATGATGAGAAATGGAAGAAGCGTGATGGTTTGGATGATTTGCATTTGAGCAACAAACGCAAACGAACAATTGAGTTGAATGATGATGAGGAGGAGGATGATGCATCAAGTGATGACGGCAAGAGAAGCCCCACACCCAACTCGGTTTCATACTCGAAGCCAAAACGACCGGATGGGTGCAAGAAAGACAAAACCGAAAAGAAGAAGAGGAAAGGAGATGATGAGCTCAAAAACGCTATGGAAGCTATTGTGAAGGCAAGGGTCGAAGCCAATGAGGTGAGGAAAATGGCAAGGAACCAAGATGCCGTGGCCGAGGAGAGGTGGTTGGCGGCCGAGGAGAGAAGGGTGGCGGCCGAGGAGAGGAAGGTGGCTTTGGATGAGAGGAAAGTGAGCAATGAGGAGCGAACTAGATTGTTGGAATGGGAGAAGCACTTGTTCTTCTTGGACACATCCAACCTCAATGAAGCGCAAAAGGAATATGTCAATCTTGCCCGTGAAGAAGTGTTGATCCAAAAAAGAGTCATGATCCGCATGAGTGGCGGTGGCCTTGACGGCATGGGTGGCGGTGGCCTTGGCGGCATGGGTGGCGGTGGCCTCGGCGGCATGGGTGGCGGTGGCCTCGGCGGCATGGGTGGCGGTGGCTTCGGTGGTATGGGTGGCGGTGGCCTTCGCGCCATGGGAGGCATGGGTGGCTTCGGAGCCATGGGAGGCATGGGTGCACCTCCGGCCGCCATGGGAGGCATGGGTGCATCTCCGGCCGTCATGGGAGGCATGGGTGCATCTCCGGCCGCCATGGGAGGCATGGGTGGCTTTGGAGCACCCTCCGACGCTATGGCCGCCATGGGAGGCATGAGTTTTTCTTCTCTCATGGTAGGCATGGGTGCACCTCCGGCCGCCTTGGGTGGAATGTCTTTCGATGTGCCTTCTCACACACATTCTCATGAAGATGCCGTTGAAGATCTTGCCAACACCGTCGGAGTTTCACGTGATGCGGTGCGTGATGAGGAAAGGGAGGAAGATTCATCTTCGGAGGTGGAAGAATCGTCTTCGGAAGATGAGGACGAAGACGAGGAAGATGATTGATGTGTCTTTCATGTCTTGAACTTTAGTTTGCATTTGAACTTGGTTGGATGAACTTGTGGGCATGATTTTGAACTTGTGGGCATGAACTTTTATTCATCAACTTGTTTGTGTCAAATTTCACATGTTCATTGCATTTTAATGAATGTTTCAAACTCATTTTGTGTCCAAAATATCATATATGTTTAATGCCCGGCGAGTCGCACGCGCTGTATTTTTATGCGCTGCTTTGGAGCGGCTAGCGCTGCATATATAGCTGGCTCTTTGGAGCCATATGGTGTCAAGGCTACACATGCGAAGCGTGCTGGCAAACAGGTTTTTTCTGTGGCGCTTATGCGGCTGTTGAAGATGCTCTCAAAAAAGAAAAAAAAATTCAGTCACCAATTTGTTGCTCTGCCGTTGTACATGCGTACAGGCAGATTCAACTAAAAAAAAAGTACAGACAGATGCGGGTAAATTGAGTAGAAGTAGGTATCTTGACGTGCATACCTGGTCTGAATGACTGGGTACAGAGTTATTACACGGTCCAGTTCGGCCCAAAAATGGGACCGCGCCCGTCATCTTTACACAGGCTAATTGAATGCGGCAGGTAAGGTGGGGTTCGCCACTGTTCATAAAGTATCAGGGAAGAACAAATACGGCTGCCTATACAAGAATGGGTCAGGATCTCGAGGTCGAGGAACGGACAAGATAATGTGACCATATAGAAGTACGACCCATATGGAATTTTCGCAACTTTTACTACCACACTTGTACTTAGCTTGACCCTATGCGCAATTGTCCTATTAAATACTAGGCTAAGTTGCTAACGTGATGATATTATTTTGTAGCCATATTAACAATTCATTAAATTTTATTCTTTTTGTGTGTATTTCTCTATGATTTAAGGGGGTTTTAAGTTTCGGTCAATGTCCACTTCTGTTTTCGTGTCCGCTTTGTATTCGCTCCATGTCCGTTTCCGATAGCATCTGTTTCCATATTCATTTCCGGTGTTTCTATATTTGTTTCCGCTTCTGCAAAAATATATGAAAACAAATGTGGTAGCACTCAGTTCGTCCGTTTCCGCTCCATTTTCATCCCTAATCACAAGTTTATCATATAAACTATAGGTTAGACCTAAAAAACATAACTGCAAATGTAATCTTCAACAGCAGCCTGGTCCAGGAGTAAAGGACTTTTTCCTCTGCAAATCATCCAGCCATGATTATGTTAGTCTCAAATCTTCATCCATGTGTTTGCCTCGCACTAGCAACCACAGACATTAACTACCCCTTTGCATCCATGACTGTGTGATTAATAATCACATCTGCGTGCACCATATTAATTAATGTGGCATACGAGGAGACAAGCTGGAATGCAACATTGGCTTAAGCAGTATTAGTTTTTTTACCTTGGCACCTGTAATATGGGTGTATGGCCTTGGATGCAAAACTAGAGGGAGTACGAAAACCTTTTAGGGTGCACATTTAGTATCTCGTTCTCTTTTGACATGGGTTCTCTTATGTTGGAGAACATGCTTTCCTCGGCTCAAGCCAACTTCCTCACCACTCGTTTCAGCTTTGAGAAAGTTAGGACCGCCCTCCTCGCCATGACCGACAATTGAAATCCCGTGCCATATGGGTTCGGCCTTGCGTTCTTCAAGAAGAATAGGGATCTTGTTAAAAATGACCAGCTCTCCCTTGTTAACCAGTCCATTGATTCAACCACCGATCCTGGACCTTTGAATAGGGTTTTTATCGTTCTCTTGCCTTAAGAAGGTAGGTGCTACTAACCCGGATAATTGTAGATTGATTTATCTACGAATTGAGCCATCAAAATCAGCTCCAATTGCCTCTCTTCTCGGCTCAAACCTTCATCCCCTCTCTTATTTACCAAGACTTATATGGGTTCATTAGGGCAAGAAACATTACCAAATTTTTTTGTTTATGTGTCTCATATAATCGAAACCTGCTACAAAAGGGGGAAAACTTAGATATCTCTAGTCAATCATTTTAAAGCTGGATTTGGTGTAACTAGGTTTACAACCTATATTCCTCTAGTAAATCCTATAAAAAAGAAGAATAGATACATGGTATCAAACATACATAGTCTTTGCTTCAAAGAAAAAAGAAAATAACATATAGAGTTAGAGAATGGAATGGAGTCAACAAATGAGGTAGGTTCATTAATAACTAAATTTACATATTAAAATAAAATAAAACACAAACTTCTTTACTATATCTTGCACACATGTTTTGGCCTTGTTTGTGCTTTCGTAACTCAAAATCGGTGACCTAATTGCCGGCCCTCGACTAAACATATTAATAGTCACCAAATTCATATGGGCTACTTAGGAGTACACAATGGTCCTCTTAAGAACGATCTCTTTTAAAGTTTTCGAGGAATTATATATTACAACAATCATGCTTAGCGTATAAATGAAAGGAGTGAAACAAGGTGTCGATTCCGGGAAATATTGGTTTCTTTTGAAAAGGTTTGATTTAAGGTTTTTATGTGAGTCTCTATTTTTTTGGTTTTGTGCAGTTAAGTCTTTGATACACATAGCCACTTGGTTTTTTGGCACTTGTTTTGTTAGCGGGTTAAAGTCGGTTTAGTGAGAGATCCGGTTGTATTTTTGTTAGGTTTTAGTTCAAAATACATAACTTATACATACAAGGTTAAATCCATACAATTGACATCTTACTATTACATATAAAATTTGAATGAATGTCAATTGACTTTTAGTTAGATATGAAATAGACACTCCCATTATTTATAATAAACTTTTATACTTAGTTATAACTCATTTCTATAATATCACAATCATAGTTAACGTACTTTTGTATGTATTTGTGATATTAACTAGATGCCAATTATGCTAAATATTAATAACGGTCTTGTTTAACAAAGATGTTGTGTGCTAAATTTGAAATGTGTTTGTAATGGAAGTTGCATTATTTTGTTTTCTTTCAGTACATTAAGCCCTAAAAGACATTTAAAATTAATCTCCATAAATGTGACAAAAATAATAAACACACAATTATATTCTTTTGCAATTTTATTTTTATACTTACATGCACGTAGTGTATATATCTATTTATGTATCTTCAAGTATCCTGGTAGAGATCTCTGAAATGCTTGGTCTAAAAAATATCTTGATATCTGGTTATAGTTTATATAAATAAGAAAATTCTAGAGCATATAATTATTTACAAGGAGCTTGCCACCAAATCATTAGCATGTTGAAATATCCTTTCTAGATGAAATATGTCTCACATGTACATCCGGTTCAAGAATCCAATGAAGATAGCCTTCATATATAATATAACATGTAGGGAATTCATTGGAGAGGCACTAGCAACCTAATTAAACTAGCCACACGCATATCAAAATGATTAATTTGCACACTATTGGTATGTGGCATGCACGAGCAACTCTAATGTATTAACTCAGTGCCCAATGTCAGTTTCTATTTCCTGCATGTTTTTAATTTTATAGAAAAATTATACCAAAGGAAGTCTAAATATGATAAAATTTTACTGTGATTTTTTCTGGATCAGAAAGGATTCTAGAAGCTTCGGAAGGAGGAAAGAAGACATACGGGAGAGCCACAAGCTTAACTTTTTTATCCTTATTAAAAATATGTGCTAGATTAGCCACAAGCTTATTATTTTATCCTTCTTAAAAATATGTGCTAGATTAACCTAACGGACGCGATTTATGCTTGTTGCGTTCCAATTATGTTGGACGTCTTTTCGGCCGGTTTGACACGTACGTACGTCACAGGTGCACACAAACTAGCACGCACGCACACACTTGCTAACTACTCCTTCCGTTTCAAAAGATGACTTAACTTTGTACTAACTTTAATACAAATTTAATACAGAGTTAGGTCATCTATTTTGAAATGGAGGGAGTACCTGCAAGTAGTGCATGCATCCTTACCGAGGAGGTTGAGCACAAGAAGGTGAAGAGCAATCCCAGAAACAGCCAAATAGTCGTCTCAAACCTTGCTTTCATTCGCGATACAAGACGCAAGACGTTTATAGTGTTTGATCACATCTCTGGTAGCAATTATCGAGCGGCGGACCCTGGTCAGCAGGGCCGCCGGGAGCAATGAATCTCCTTTCTTGGAAGTATCGGGGTTTGGGATTGGCCTCGACAGTTGGAGAGCTACGGCACCTTGTTCGGTCTTACAATCCCACGGTGGTGTTCCTGTGTGAAACAAAGAAGAAGGCTAGGGCGATGGAAAGGATTCGGTGAAGTTTGGGTTTCTAGCATGGGGTGGCGGTGGATTGCGTGGGGCAAAGCGGTGGCCTTGCATTGTGGTGGCGAGATCATGTCAGTGTCACTGTTCGTCCGTGGTGTCAATACTTCATTGATGCCACCATTGTTCATGATGAGAAGACCATTAGATTCACTGGTTTCTATGGCGAGCCACGGACGGAACTTCGGAATAAATCGTGGGAGGCGATTCGTTTCTTGAGATCTCAAGATGATCTCCCCTGGCTGTGTGCGGGTGATTTCAACGAGGCATTGTTCTACACCGATCAGCTGGGGGGTAACCTGCGTAGCTTCGCACAAATGGAGGATTTTTGGGATTGCTTGGCTGACTGCAGCCTCGCGGACATGGGCTTCTCTGGCTTCCCTTATACGTGGGACAACAAAAGGGATGGCAATGAAAATGTGAAGGTGAGGTTGGATAGTGCGGTTTGATCGGATGCTTTCCTCGCTTGCTACCTGGAATCTGTTGTTGAACACATAGTTACCGAGGAGTCGGATCACCAAGCTCTGTTGATCAAGGCAATGGAGACGGCTCCATGTGCCAACACCGGTGGCCCTCGTCCCTTCAGGTTCGAGGAGGCCTGGACTAGGCATGAGCTTTATGACAGCATGGTGGCGGAGGCCTGGGAGATTGAGGATCAGCTGCAGGAAACGTATGAGCGGGAGGAAATCATGTATAGACAGAGATCCCGTGTTGACTGGCTCCAGGCGGGGGACCAAAATACAAAGTATTTCTAGGCTCGGGCTACCCATAGGAAGCAGAAAAACATGGTTAAGGCTCTGGTTAAGGAAGATGGGTCTCGCTCGGTGGTTAACGACGAGATGCGTGAAGTGGCTGCTTCATTCTATGAGCAGTTGTTCTCAACAGAAGGATCGGCTGGTGGTCAGGAAGTTTTAAGCAACATCGCCTCGGCCGTTTCTGATGATATGAATGCTAAACTGATTGCTCCTTTTATCGATCAGGAGATTGAAGATGCCTTGTTTCAAATGGGTCCAACTAAGGCTCCGGGCGCTGATGGGTTGCCGACAATGTTCTACCAACGCCACTGGGTGCTTGTTAAGGACGATGTCTATGCTGCGATTAGGGATTTCCTGAGTGGGGCTGCAACCCCGGATGCTTTTAATGCCACGGTTATTGTCATGATTCCCAAAACAAATTCTCCAGAGTTAATGTCTCAGTTTCGGCCTATCAGCTTGTGTAATGTGCTCTATAAACTTGCCACAAAGGTCCTGGCTAATAGATTGAAGATACTTTTTCCCTTCCTCATTTCCGAAGAGCAGAGTGCTTTTGTTCCTGGACGACTCATTACTGATAATGTGCTAATTGCCTATGAGTGTGTTCATGCAATCGGGACTAGGAAAAGAAGGAGGACCCTTTGTGCGGTGAAGCTGGATACGATGAAGGCATATGACCGAGTGGAGTGGCGTTTTCTGGAAGACATGAGGACTAAGCTGGGTTTTGCTCCCCAATGGGTCTCTATGATCATGCGATGTGTCACTACGACTAGCTTCTCTGTTAAGCTTAATGGTGGTTGATGAAGTCATGTACCTAGGGTAGGTTCATGGACCTGCCCTAAGGTACCCTCCCCAAGGACACTCGCGAAAGAAGCTGCCTTCCAGTCGACCTGGTAGGCTTCCACTCGACAGAATCCGAGACACTCGACCAAGAAGGCTCACTCGACCATCAGGTGCTCCGGAATCACTCTGTATCCAAACGGTCTGTAATTAAGTAGTCTTTATGGTCATGATGACACTTTATGTCCGACGTTACCTGTAATGCCAGGTCTTAACGTACCTTAAACCCTCTGCTACGTGGGCTAGCTGGGGTCCTAGCGCACTCTATATAAGCCACCCCCCTCCACGGGCAGAAGGGTTCGCACCCCTGTAACACATACGCATATAATCCAGTCGACCGCCTCCGGGCTCCGAGACGTAGGGCTGTTACGTCCTCCGAGAAGGGCCTGAACTCGTAAATCCCTTGCGTATACAACTACTCCATAGCTAGGATCTTGCCTCTCCATTCCTACCCCCCATTCTACTGTCAGACTTATAACCACGACAGTTGGCGCCCACCTTGGGGCCGGTGTTCTAGCGATTTGTTGGAGAAGTTGGGATTCTTTCGATCTCCTACATCATGGTTTGGTGGAGTTACGGTCGAGGGCGCGAGATCCGTCTCGGTGCGCTCACGTTAAATCGCCGACGACTCCGCTTGGCCGGAGGCTCCACTCGGCGTGGGACGCGCTCCCGTCCTGCTGGGCGGCGACTTTCAGCGCGTGTCCCATGGCGTCCTCTGTGGCAACCGTCGACCCAGTATGGGTTGGCTCTGTGTAATCCTCGCTCCCGATCTCCGCGGCGCAAGCGTTTGGTCGGTCGAGGCTTCAGCGGTGGGTGAGGCATGCGGTGGCTAGCGATCGGCCACCCCCAAGTCGCGGCGATCGAGCCCGCGAATCTCTCTGACCCGTTCGACTGTCGACTGGCTCGCAGACTGCGTCCGAAGTGCGATAGCGATGACCGGCGGCGAGATTACGATGGTCGATGGACCACGCAGTCCCCTCGATTCCCCGCACCAATGGAGGTGACGGTGGAAGCGATCCGCGCAAGCCCACGAAGAGTACCTGCCGAGCCCCTCACTTCACTTCAGAGGAGGAGCTTCGCCATCGGAACATGGATGCGCTTCACACTCCTGTCGTTGGAGAAACCCCGAGGCTCGTGCTTTGGAGGATCGGCGCAGCCAACCTGGCTGGCGCGACTCGACCGAGAACCTTCAGCGAGTACTCGGAGCCTTGTGCGACCAAGGGTTCGAGAATCCGGTCGACGTCGGCTCTTCCACCACCAACTCGTATATCGAACTCCGATTCCGAATTTAGCAGCTGCCGCCCGTCTGCAGAGTCAATTCAGCCTTCGGTCGGGCGGGTAGAGGTTTGCTACAAATCGAGATCTGCTCCGGCGGCGGAGACCAAAACTCAGTCGTATCATAGTCGCGGAACAGGATTCACAACCGATCCGTCGCTGCGAATTCAGTCCAGTCGGCCCATAGTCCGAGATTGCCCCCGAGGCGTGAGGAACGTGGGGGCCGGCGTGATGATCAGTACAAGAGCCGCGAGCAATATGAGCACCGATTCGATCGTAATGATCGACGTCGAGTGCCCACTCCTCCTCCAAGGGGTGGATCATACGCTCCTCGGCAGCAGGACGACGACGCCTTGACCACAAGTGTTGGGCGAAGAGTTCGGTCGACCTGTGGAACCAGGCTTTGATGCGAGATCTATTATCGTCCAAGGTTTGGTCGACAGGAACATAGCTCACCGAGAAGGCCATGACAGAGATGTTCCCTCCAGCAGCAGAGTTCATGTCTCAGGGCCAGAGTGTTTCAGCAGAGCCATCAGAGTCGCGGTGATTCCTTCTAACTTTAGGTTGGTGGTCGGAGTCGATAAGTTCATGGTGAATCCAAGCGACACTTGGCTTGAAGATTACCGAGTGGCTGTTCAGATCGGCGGCGGCAACGATGAGGTAGCCATGAAGCATTTGCCTCTTATGTTGGAGGGTTCAGCCGGGCGTGGTTGAATCGATTAGCACCAGCAAGAGATTTACACTTGGGAAGATCTTGCCCGAGTGTTTGTCAGACATTTGAAGGGACTTGCAAGCGACCAGCAGGGTTGAGCGGAGTTGCGATCGTGTGTGCGTAAGTCGAGTGAAACTTTGAGAGATTATATCCAGAGGTGGATCACTTTGCACCACACGATTGATAATGTATCGATCACCAGCGATCTGTGCCTTCAAAGAAGGTGTCAAAACAGAGAGTTGAGTTTGAAATTGGTCGAACGGAGATATGACCACGAGTCGGATGATGGAGATTGCCACCAAGTATGCAAATGGTGAAGAAGAGGATTGGCTCCGGAGTGGTAAATACAAATCAGCTGCTAATGAGGCCGGCGGAGGAAATTCCAGTCGGAAGCAGAAGCGCAAAGCCGAGCCAGCTGCTCCCGGAGAGGCCTTGGTTGTGACCCGAGGAAAGTTCAAGGGGAAACCCAAGGGTCCTTGGAACCCCAAGAAGGTGAAAGACCAGGATGGAAATGACGTGTTGGATCTGCCATGTCACATTCACACGAAGAAAGATGAAGAGGGTAAACTCATTTACCCGAAACATACCACTCGACAGTGTCGGCTCTTGATTCAGCAGTTCCAAGGGAAACAACCCAAGGATAAGGATAAGGAGACAGACAAAGTTGAGGACAAAGATAACAGCGATGATGGATATCCCCAGGTCAATTCCACCCTGATGATTTTTGCTGACGTCGAAAGCAAAATTCGATTGAAGGTTATCAATCGAACATGGTCGCTCCGGCGACGCCCAACTATCTGAAATGGTCCCAGACCGCCATCACATTCGACCAGTCCGATCACCCGACGCACATTGCTACCCCTAGGAGGCAAGCGTTGGTGGTCGACCCAGTTGTCGAAGGCACTCGACTGACCAAAGTTCTGATGGATGGTGGTAGTGGCTTGAACATATTGTATGCAGAGACGTTGAAAGGGATGGGCATTCCGATGTCCAGACTCAGTACCAGTAACATGAGCTTCCACGGAGTCATTCCTGGAAAGAAGGCTGAGTCACTCGGCCAAATTGCACTTGATGTAGTTTTTAGTGATTCGAAGCATTTCCGAAAAGAAAAGTTGACCTTTGAGGTCATGGATTTCCAGAGCGCTTATCACGCTATTCTGGGAAGGCCAGCATATGCACGTTTCATGGCCCGACCATGTTACGTGTATCTTAAACTGAAGATGCCTGGCCCCAAGGGCGTGATCACTGTTACGGGCAATCGGAAGAAAGCGGAAGAGTGCTTTCAGAAGGGCTCTAAGATCGCCGATGCTCAGTTGGCAGTGGTAGAGTTACAAGAGTATCAGAAAACTGCAGATCCGAGTGATTTGTTGCGAGCTAAGAAGCCGCCACTGAGTCGACATTCCAGTTGTCGGTGAGACGAAACAGGTTCACATTCACCGACCGATCCCAATGCTGCTCCGACCAACATCTCAACAACACTCGACTCAAAATAGGAAGAAGCGCTCATCCGGTTCCTCCGTGAGAAGCGGGACATCTTTGCATGGAAGCTTCTGGCGACATGCCGGTGTTCCTGGGGCTGGTGAGCACCGCCTCTGAGTCGACCCAAAAGTCAAACCGGTTAAAGAATATCTTGACGATCCGCCGTCCAAAAGAGAAAGGCCATTGGTGAAGAGGTGGCTCGGCTCTTAGCGGCAGAGTTCATCCGAGAGATCTACCACTCCGAGTGGCTCGCCAATGTCGTCATGGTCCCCAAGAAGGACAAGTCGTTGCGCATGTGCATCGATTTCAAGCATATCAGTCGGCCATGGCCAAAAGATCATTTCCCTCTTCCTCGCATTGACCAAATAGTCGACTCAACTGCGGGATGTGAGAGGTTGTCTTTTTTAGACGCCTATTCCGGGTACCATCAGATCCGTCTGTATGGACCCGATGAGATTAAAACAGCGTTCATCACTCCATTCGGGTGCTTCTATTATGTCACCATGCCATTTGGTCTCAAGAATGCCGGAGCCACATTCATGAGGATGATTCAGAAGTGTTTGCTCACTCAAATCAGTCGGAATGTGGAAGCGTACATGGATGATATAGTGGTCAAGTCACGAAAGGGTTCCTACCTATTGACTGACCTTGCTGAAACATTTGCCAATCTCAGGAGGTATGATATCAAGCTTAACCCATCAAAGTGCACATTTGGAGTTCCTGGTGGAAAGTTACTCGGTTTTCGCTTCGAGCGAGGAATCGATGTTAACCCGAAAAGGTTGGCACTATACTCGAATGAAGCGCCTACATGCGTGTGCACGATGTCGAAGCTTCTTGGATGCTTGGCTGCTTTAAGTCGATTCATCTCTCGCCTCGGTGAAAAGGCATTGCCTCCTTACCGGTGATGAAGAAGTCGACAAGTTCGAGTGGACTCGGAAGCTGATGCAGCGTTTGCGAGCTAAAGCTCGCTCTCGACCAGCCGGTGCTTGCTGCTCCTATCGACAAAAGAGCCTTTGGTGCTTTACATTGCAGCCATTGGACAAGTCGTCGATTACCATACTTACGGTCGGCGGGAAGAAGAAGGAAAAGCCTTCAAAGTTCAACGCCCAGTTTATTATCTTTCGAAGTCTTGACCCCATCAAAGCAAAGATATCCTCACTATCGAAGCTTGTTTATGGGATTTATATGACCACAAAGAAGGTTGCTCATTATTTCTCGATCATTCCATTACGATTCGTCGTGACGCCCATTGTCGGACTTCATAACAGAGATGCAACTGGTCGAGTGGCTAAATGGGCGATTGAACTCCTTCCCCTTGATATCAAATTTGAGGCAAAGAAAGCCATCAAGTCCCAAGCAATAGCAAACTTCCTCGCCGAGTGGATGAAAGCGCTTCGACTCAAGTTCACTCGAGCCTTGGACTATGTTTTTGATGGTTCCAAGATTTGAACGGTTACAGTGCGGGGGTTGTGTTGGTTTCCCCGAGGAGATAAGCTCAAATATGTTCTCAAGATTCACTTTGATTCTTCCAACAACGAAGCAGAATATGAAGCACTCTGTATGGGTTGCGTATGGCCATTTCACTCGGCGTCCGTCGCCTTATGGTCTCTGACGACTCGGATCTGGTTGTTAATCAAGTGATGAAGGAGTGGGATGTCGAAGCCCAACTATGACAAAGTTCTTGTAATGCGGTGAGAAAGTTGGAGAAGAAATTCGAGGGTTAGAGCTTCATCATATACCCCGATGAAAAATCAAGCTGCGGATGATTTGGCGAAGATAGGGTCCAAGAGGAAGCCATTCCCGTAATGTATTTTGGAGCATGTTCATGCACCATCGGTCAGGAGGATCCTTTCACGTAAGAAGCCCGCAGCAAAAGAGTGCCAATGATCCGATGAAGTTGAGGTCCGGCCGTGGTCGACCTTATTATGGAAGTTGTGGTCATCACTCCCGATCGACAGTGCCATACATCGCATATATCCTAAGGAAAGAGCTCCCAGAGAATGAAGAAGAGGCTCGACAGATCGTCGTCGATCCAAGGCCTTTGATGATCAAGGGACAGTTATACTGAGAGAAAGCGCGATCGAGTCGGCCGAAGTGTATCACGCCGGAAGAAGGTCGATAATTCTTGAGGATATCCACTCGGGGACTGTGGCCACCATCGTCCTCTCGGACCATTGTGGCTAAAGCATACCGGCGGGATTTTCTTGGCGAAAGCAAATGAAATGGCAAAAGAAATAGTCGACAAGTGTGAAGGGTGTCGGTTCTATTCCAACATGTCACACAAGCCCGCCTCAGCCTTGAAGACCATTCCACTCGTCGCCCTTCGCTGTTTGGGGATTAGACATGATTGGACCGCCGATAAGCTGGCGAAGCGGCTTCACTCATTTACTAGTAGCGATCGACAAGTTCACCAAGTGGATCGAAGCCAAGCCCATCAAGAACCTCGATGCATGCCTCGCTATCGGTTTCATCGAGAGTTGATATTCAGATATGGAGTTCGCATAGCATCATCACCGACAATGGGTCAAACTTCAATAATGACAAGTTCAAAGCCTTCTGCGCCTCTCGAGCACGCTGGTCGACTATGCTTGATTGCTCATCCTCGGTCGAATGGACAAGCGAGAGCGTGCAAACGGCCTCATTCTCAAAGGGCTGAAACCACGGCCGATGCGTGATCTCAAGCACGCAGCAGAGCTTGGGTCGACGAACTTCCATCAGTTCTCTAGGGATTGAGGACCACTCCTAATCGGTCATTGGGAGAACTCCATTCTTCTGGTCTATGGAGCTGAAGCAGATTCTGCCGAGTGACACGCTTCACAATGCGCCTCGAGTCGAACTATACTCGAAGAAGAAGCGGAACAAGCCCGGCAAGATGCGATTGACCTCTTGGAAGAGGAGAGGAGATGGCCCGATCCGCTCGACTATCTATCAGCAAGACTTGCGTCGATTCCATGCCGAAATGTGAAGAGTCGAGCCTTCCAAGAGGGAGATTTGGTCCTCCGAGTGGATCAACAGAAACCACACAAGCTCGCTCCCACTTGGGAAGGTCCCTTCATCGTCACGAGAGTTCTCCATAATGGAGCATATCATCTCTACAATGTTGATCGCCAGATTGACGAGCCTCGAGCTTGGAATGCGGAGTTGCTCCGCCCCTTTTATACTTAAATACTCACTCGGTTGAGATGTAATAAAAGTACTTTTGTAGTTCGTTTATCTAAGACAAGAATGTTATAATTTTCCCAGTGATTGTTATTACTTTTTATTGAAATTTCCCCCAGTGGGTGGCTTAGCTGCGAATCCGGTTCGCCTAAGTTTGTAAAAAAAAATCCTTTCCGAGTGACGCAGGTCTCCCACTCGGGGCTTAGCTGCGAATCCGCCGCCTAAGTATTCAAAATCCTACCGAGTGGTGAGCCAGCCTCCCACTCGGGGGCTTAGCTGCAGTCCAAGTACTCGCCTAAGTATTCAAAATCGTACCGAGTGGTGAGCCAGCCTTCCACTCGGGGGCTTAGCTGCAGTCCAAGTACTCGCCTAAGTATTCAAAATCCTACCGAGTGGTGAGCTAGCCTCCCACTCGGGGGCTTAGCTGCAGTTCAAGTACTCGCCTAAGTATTCAAAATCCTACCGAGTGGAGAGTCAGCCTCTCACTCGGGGGCTTAGCAACAGCCCAAGGATTCGCCTAAGCATTCAATATAATGAACGCTTCGCAAGGACGACAAGGTGCAGGTCGGCTGCTACCTTCTCCTTCAGAGATACACCATAAAAATCCTACCGAGTGGAGAGCAAACCTCTCACTCGGGGGCTTAGTTGCAGCCCAGTGCTCGCCTAAGTAATAAAAACCCTACCGAGTGGAGAGAAAACCTCTCACTCGGGGGCTTAGCTGCAGCCCAGTGCTCGCCTAAGTAATAGAAATCCTACCGAGTGGAGAGCAAACCTCCCACTCGGGGGCTTAGCTGCAGCCAGTGCTCACCTAAGTAATAAAAACCCTCACCGAGTGGAGAGCAAACCTCCCACTCGGGGCTTAGCTACAGCCAGTGCTCGCCTAAGTATTCAAAATCCCACCGAGTGGAGAGCAAACCTCCCACTCGGGGCTTAGCTGCAGCCAGTGCTCGCCTAAGTGATAAAAATCCTACCGAGTGGAGAGCAAACCTCCCACTCGGAGGCTTAGCTGCAGATCCAAGCTACGCCTAAGTAAGGAATTCATCCCAATCCGCAAGGACGACGAGGTGCAGGTCGACTGCTACCTTCTCCTTCGGAGCTTCGCCACAAGTACAACGTGCGGTCCATCCCAATCCGCAAGAATGACGAGGTCAGTCGCAGTCTGTGCTCCATCTCTACCTGCAAGATAGATGAAGTACAAGTCGACTGGAGTTTCACCTCAAGGATACTACTTACAACAATGAAATATATTCCGAATGAAGAGCAAAGTTCTCTCGGAGGCAAATAAAGCATGTTCAAGGATAGATCAAGTTCGGATAAACATCCTACGGATCCGAAAGTGCTCAGGCGTTAAGCCTGTTAAAGTTTGTCGGTTACAAAAACCACTCGGCATTCCGAGGCAAATTTAAGGTGGGACTTAGAAGTTTTTTACTCCTCCGGTGGAGGACTGGAAGGTGCAACAAACTGGTCGAGGTCGATTCCGTCGGCAATACGGGTAGCAGCAGCGATGAAGGTCTCCATGAAAGATCGGAAGTCGTACTTCCTGGTGTTAGCAACTTTGAGGGACGCCGACTTTCCTCTTGCGCTTCCTTGCAGTGGACACGAACCAGAGATAGAGCAACATCAGCACCACACCTGGCAGAAGACTTTTTCCATTCTTGCACTCGACTTGGAATCTCATTCATCGAGTCATTATGATTCAAGGTCATTCAGGCGCCCGCTCTGCCGAGAGTTGAGTCGATCCGCGACACCGCAGCTTTCGGTCGAGCAAGATAATCCACCACGCTAGCAACGCGAGACTCCAGTCGGAGCACATTCATAGCAGCTTCGTCCTTCACCGGAGGGTTGATGGGGTCCAGGCTGGTTTCCACTCGACTGGTTTCTTCTTCGAAGTTTTGATAGAACAATGAAAACACAGCTCAGACTCAAAACAACAATCATGCGATGAGCCGGTGATAGCAAGACAGTCGGATAAAAGAGATTACCTTCAAGCATGAGGAACAGCTTCTTGGCGAGCCCTCCAAGATAAACCTCCAGGTCATTTCGCTTCCCCGCTAGTTGGCCAACCTTGTCAGACAGAGCAATCTTGTCGTTCTTCAGTCGACTAACTTCCTTGTTGGCCGCGTCAAGAGCGGCTTTCAGCTTGGCATTTTCATATTCAAGTTTGCCGACTGAGGCAAGTTTCTCTTCAGCGAGCTTTGTTTTCTCCAAAGCCGCCTTACAGGCTCTCTGCAAGGTCAAGGTCCTTCTTCTTGAGTCTCCTCCGGTTTATCGCAAAGCCACAATGAGAACAGAGTTGAGAATGAGCAGAAAAACAAAGGCAGTCGTCAAGTTCTCACCAGCCATACCTTTTGCTTCATCCTTTGCCTTCTGCAAATTCTCCTGAGCAAGCTTCAAGTCGAGGTTGGGCTGGATCTGTTTGTTCTCTAACTCAGTATAGCGAGCCACAAGCTCGCAAGATTTCTACAAAGAGTCAATCAACAAAAGACATCAAAGACAGATAACCACGAGTGACTAAGGAAAATCATAGCATTTCTAAGACTACGGCCGAATCAAAACATTCGACAAGTAGTATCGGGACTACACCAGCGGGTGCACTCAGCGTGTTCCCCTTGGTTTTACCAATTTGGTTCGACCAATCGACCAAAAGAGGCAAAAAGGTTATGATTCTAAAACCATGGCTAATTGTCGCCAGTCATTTGTGGTAAAAAACAGTTCTTTAGACTATAGCCGATCGCCTGCGATCCACCATAGTCTCGGGACTACACCGGTGGGTGCACTCGGCGTGCCCCTCCGGTTTTACGGTTCCATTCGACTTGGTCCGACCAGGCCGAGTGAAGAAGTTCAAAGTGTAAAGACTATAGTCGACTGCACGTAGTCCACCATAGTCTCGGGGACTACACCCAGTGGGTGCACTCAGCGTGCCCCCACAAAAACTCAATCGACACACCCACCCGGTGGGTGTACAGATATGGAAATCTTGAGAAGAAGCGATTTGTAGCATGTCCTAACAGAGCAAGCGGTTTGTAGCATATCCTAACAGAGCAAGCAACGATCGACTTACTTGGACATTGCTCGAGAGCTGAACTAGCATCATAGGCGCCTGGGCTGGCCTCTCGGACTGCCTTCACTTGCTCCATCATGATCCCCTGGCGTGATAGCCTCCTTAGCAAAGACTCACTTGGTCTTCCGGGACGTGGTGTGTAGCAAAAGGGATGGTGGATCAGCGATCGACGAAGTGGGTCGGGCACTTGTCGGTGGTACAGCAAAAGACACAGAGGCTCGGCGGTGTTGCCTCCCTCGAAACCAGCGTCTCGGTATCGTCTGGCTGGAGCAGCCTTGCCAAGAGGCACCCTCTTGTTCTTCCTCTTCCTCAACGGCGTTTCCTCGTCATCATCGGGAGATCAATGACATCAGCGGAACTACAAGAAAGATTCAAAAGTAAACACGGAAATCCAATCGACTAAAAGCGGCTCAGAGATCATACCAAGGTTGGAGGTGACGGCATCTTCCATTTCCGATCTTCGTGCTTGGTGAGGTCTTGGAGGTAGCAAGACCGCAGATTTCAAGAATCGGTGATCGGTCATCGAGTCGACCAAAAGTACACTCATGTTGAATAGGGAAATACAAGTTCTCTGACACCCGGAGATGGTGGGAATGACCATCCGCATCTTGGGCAGGGCCTTCGCCGGCTTCGACGACGTTGCTCGAGGTTGCTTCAGCGGTTTCTCAGTCGGCGCAGGGGAAGTTGTCCGAGGTCGCTTTGTCGACTGCCCAATGGGCGGAACAACTTTACCGCGCTCGGCCGCCGGGTCATGTGTCAACTTGGACCTTCTTTCCAAGCGGGGAGGATCGACGTCTTCCTCCTCTTCCTCCTCCTCCTCCTCCTCTTCACCAGAGCTGTCGTCCCCCTCATCCTCCTCGCCGTTGGACTCCCATTCCTCCTGGCTTTCATCTCCGCTTCCTTCTCCTTCTTCGACTGGTTCCTGCGCCCCGTTGGGCATCGGTACATCTCAGTGGTGGCCTAGAAGACAACAAAACAAGGCAAAAGTCAGTCGACGAATTTGCATCAAAACAGAATGAATGCAGCAGAATCACAGTCGGAGACAAGTGGTTATACCTTGTTTGGATCATAAGAATGGTCGAGTGGGGGAATCCTCCTAGCTCCGCGAGGATTATCTTTGTTTCATGTGATGGCAGTCATCCACTTCTCCAGCGTGGCGTCATCGACCTCCTCTGTATGGACCCGAGTGGTATCATCCGTACCGGAGTACATCCACATCGGATGGCCTCGGTATTGGAGTGGCTGAATACGCCGTCGGAGGAAAACTTCCAGAAGATCCATGCCGGTCACCCCGTCGCGAATGAGCTGGACTACGCGTTCCATCAACAATTTTACTTGGACCTTCTCCTCTGGTAGCACCTTCAGGGAAGATGGCTTGTTCACTCGACTCATGGAGAAAGGAGGAGTCGGTCGATCGCACCGGCGTCGGCCGGTCTTGGCGATAGAACCGGTCGACCGCCACCCTCTAACCAAAGTCGGGAGAGTCATAGCCGAAAAGCGCTCTTCCCCTCATCCGACCCCGAGTCCCCACACATCTGGATTACTTGGGTTCTCTCGTCATTGGGTTTGCTTTCTTCACCGTCCGAGAGTGACAAGTGAATATATGCTTGAAGAGGCCCCAAGTCTGGCCGACAACCCAAGAAGTTTTCGACAACGACACGAAGCGACAAGATAGACTATGGAGTTGGGAGGAAATGATGGAGTTGCGCCCAAAAAGTTCAAACCCGGAAGAAAGGATTCAGTGGCGGAGAAAATCCTCGATCTATGTGAGTGGCTAGGAGAACGACTCACCCTCTTCAGTGCGGCTGCCACTCCGTTCCGGAAGCCTCGCCGACCCATGGAGGATCAGTCCCTCGTTGGCGGATCGTTGAGGTCCTTCTCGGTGATGGTCGAGCGGATCCAATCTCCTGGACCCAACCTTGCGGTAGTTTGGACCGCGAAGAAGATCCGCCTGATCGGGCGCTCCCCTCGCCTCGCGCCGCCTTCTTCACCCGCTCCAAGGCTGCGGTCTTCTCCTTCACCATGGTCGCCACGAAGTTAGTAATCGAGCATGCACCGAGCAGGCTAAGGGCGCAGAAGGATTTGGAGGCGGAGGAGGGAAGATTGGGGTCACACTGCTCAAAATACCCGTCCGATGCCTTATATGAGGCCGCTTCGAGTGGTCGATTGGTAGGCCTGTGCAATCCCATCAAATCCAGAATAGCGCGCGCGTCATTGGCGAAAAAGGCGCACGAAGATCGAGGCGTCATCGCCTTATCCCATCCGAAAGTGCCAAGATTCTCCGCTTCACGCGCTTCCCAAAATTCAGATCCTTGAAATCCGCTAACCGCGGAGCAACCTGTCAGACAACAGATTTCCTCCGATCCATCGCTCGAAAATCCTCAAGTTTACAAAGTTCACTCGACAAATGTGAAGAATGGATCAAGGCGACTGAAAGAGAAGTTGACGCCATCACTAAAAGGTCGTTGATACAGAGTAAGGCACACTCGCAACACGAAGAACAGGTCGGAAAGATTATCAACTCCTTCCTCACTCAAACCTCGATCCATTCGGGGGCTAAGGATGAAGTCATGTACCTAGGGTAGGGTCATGGACCTCCCAAAGGTACCCTCCCCAAGGACACTCGCGAAAGAAGCTGCCTTCCAGTCGATCTGGTAGGCTTCCACTCGACAGAATCCGAGACACTCGACCAAGAAGGCTCACTCGACCATCGGTGCTCGGGAATCACTCAGATCCAAACGGTGCGTAATTAAGTAGTCTTTATGGTCATGATGACACTTTATGTCCGACGTTACCAAGAACGCCAGTCTTAACGTACCTTAAACCCTACGCTACGTGAGTTGGTGGGGTCTGGCGACTCTATATAAGCCACCCCTCCACAGGCGTAAGGGTTCGCACCTCATAACACATACGCATATAATCCGATCGACCGCCTCCGGGCTCCTAGACGATGGTCATTACTTCCTCCGAGAAGGGCCTGAACTCGTAAATCCCTTGCGTATACAACTACTCCATAGCTAGGATCTTGCCTCTCCATTCCTACCCCCATTCTACTGTCAGACTTAGAACCACGACAGTGGTCTCTCAAGATCTTTCTTGCCATCCAGAGGGCTGCGGCAGGGGGACCCCCTCTTCCCCTACCTCTTCCTATTCTGTGTGGAGGGTTTCTCGGCTTTGCTCAAACAGGCTCAGAGTGACAATTCTATTAAGGGATTGTCTTTTGGGGGCACTGGCCCCCACATCACACACCTATTGTTTGCGGATGATATCATCGTCTTCCTTGAGGGTTCTGAGGAGAGTTTGGCTACTCTTAAAGATATTCTGGTGAAATATGAGTCTGCCTCAGGCCAAAAGGTTAATATGTCTAAGTCCTCTATCTATTTTGGAAAGGGCTGATCGGAGGAGAACAAGACTCTTTGGAAAAAAACTGTGGGGATTCAATTTGAGGCTTTGAATGAGAAGTATCTTGGGCTACCAACACAGGTTGGGAGGTCCAAAGATGGGACATTCAAATATTTGATGGAAAGCTCAAAGAAGAAAGTGGGGGGTTATAAGGGGCAAGGCCTCTCCAAAAAGGCTCGTGAGGTCCTTATCAAATCGGGTCTGCAAGCGATTCCAACGTTCACCATGAGTTGTTTTCACCTCGCAAAGAAGACGTGCCGGAACCTGACTTCCATCTCTTCAAAATTCTGGTGGGGTGCAACGAACGGTGAACGGAAAGTTCATTGGCTCTCGTGGGAGAAGATGTGTGCTCCTAAGAGTGATGGCGGGTTGGGTTTCAGAGACCCGCAAGCCTTCAATCAGGCCCTCCTTGCTAAGCAATCATAGCGCATCTTATCTTCTCCGGCATCGCTGGTTGCTCGTGTTTTGAAAGCTCGGTATTTCCATGATTCCTCCATCCTTGCTGCTACTTTCCCCTCAAATGCTTCCTACACCTTTCGTAGCATTTTGCATGGACGGGATTTGCTTTGAGAGGGGCTTGTTTGGAGGATTGGGGATGGGTCCAGAGTCAATATTCATCATGAAAATTGGATTCCGAGGAATGGGTATATGCGACCACTGGGTCAGCAGTTCCTCCAGGGTGTTACTAAAGTTGCTGACCTTTTAAATGATGATGGAACGGACTGGCATGTTAAGAGGGTGGATGAGATGTTCTCGGCCTCGGATGCCGCTGATATAAAGCATATTGCTGTAGGGGGACCGGGCACTGAGGATTTCATGGCTTGGAACTTCACAAAAAATGGCTTGTTTAGTGTCAGCTCGGCTTTTCATTTGAGCATGTCGATGGACCGAAGGAGGACAGGACAGCCTGCCTCGTCGTCTTCGGTTGACAAGCATAAAGCGTATCTCGCTCTTTGGGATACCAATGTACCGGGGAAGGTTAAAATCCATTTCTGGCGATTGCTTCAGAATGGGCTCGCTATGGGTTCGGAGATTCACCGTCAACGCATCAAAGGGAGTGTGTTTTGTCCAGCGTGTGGGCGGGAGGAGACCATCCATCGTTGATTTTGGTCCTGCCCACATTCCCGTCTGTTTTGGAAGCTGCTACAGCGTGATTCGGGTTGTTCTTTCGCTGCTCCCCCGGACTGCTTAGGGACGCACAGGGATTTGCACCGACGGATTCTGGACTGGCTCACCGGGGCCAAGAATGAAGAGCGTGAGCTGATTATGCAAGTGGTCTATGGTCTTTGGTTGGTGTGGAATGAGGCTCGGGACGAGAAGCAGATTGCAGCTGCGCATGAAATATCGACGGGGTGCTGCATCATGTCAAAGAGTGGCGAGGAGTTCATCGACTTCGGCCTCGGTCTCCAGCTGCAAGGTCTCACCAAAGGTGGGAGGTGCCGGATGTGGGGTGGATCAAGATCAACTCGGATGGCGCAGTCTCAAAATCTGGTGGTCATGGTGGGGGAGGAGTTGTGCTGCATGATCATAATGCGGCCTTCATTGCTGGAAGCTGTTATCATTTCCCTCACATTTCTGATCCTGAGGCAACTGAAGTTCTAGCTTGCAAGCAAGCGCTGCAGTTGGCGTTGGAGATGAACCTGGACATGGTGCACATAGAGCTGGATAGCTCGTCTATGGTGCAAAAGATCAAGAGGGAGCAACATGACTTGTCTGCAGTCGGCCCTTGGATTAGGGAGATCAAAATGATGTTGGCCTCATGTGTTGAGTTTAGAGTCTCTTGGGTCTGTAGGTTTGCTAATGCAGGTGCTCATAAGCTTGGGCGTGTTGGTGTTGGGAAGGGTGTGTGTTCGAACTGGTTTGGTACTGAAGGAAATATGCCCTAGAGGCAATAATAAAGTTATTATTTATTTCCTTATTTCATGATAAATGTTTATTATTCATGCTAGAATTGTATTAACCGGAAACTTGATACATGTGTAAATATATAGACAAACATAGTGTCACTAGTATGCCTCTACTTGACTAGCTCATGAATCAAAGATGGTTAAAGTTTCCTAGCCATGGACATGAGTTGTCATTTGATTAACGGGGTCACATCATTAGAAGAATGATGTGATTGACTTGACCCATTCCGTTAGCTTAGCACTTGATCGTTTAGTATGTTGCCATTGCTTTCTTCATGACTTATACATGTTCCTATGACTATGAGATTATGCAACTCCCGTTTACCGGAGGAACACTTTGTGTGCTACCAAACGTCACAACGTAACTGGGTGATTATAAAGGAGCTCTACAGGTGTCTCCGAAGGTACTTGTTGAGTTGGCGTATTTCGAGATTAGGATTTGTCACTCCAATTGTCGGAGAGGTATCTTTGGGCCCTCTCGTTAATGCACATCACTATAAGCCTTGCAAGCAATGTAGCTAATGAGTTAGTTACGGAATGATGCATTACATAACGAGTAAAGAGACTTGCCGGTAACGAGATTGAACTAGGTATTGGGATACCGACGATCGAATCTTGGGCAAGTAACATACCGATGACAAAGGGAACAACGTATGTTGTTATGCGGTTCGACCGATAAAGATCTTCGAGAAAACGTGGGAGCCAATATGAGCATCCGTGTTCGCTATTGGTTATTGACCGGAAGCGTGTTTCGGTCATGTCTACATAGTTCTCGAACCCATAGGGTCCATGCACGCTTAAGGTTTCGATGCGGTTTTATTATGGGTTTATGAGTTTTGATGTACCAAAGGAGTTCGAGTCCGGATGAGATCGGGGACATGACGAGGAGTCTCGAAATGGTCGAGGCGTAAAGATTGATATATTGGACGACTATATTCGGACATCGGAAAGGTTCCGAGTGGTTCGGGTATTTTTTGGAATACCGAGGAGTTACGGGAACTAGTAGACTACCCGTGCGTTGCCACGGGCTCTTGAAATAGTTTGCAAGAGTTACACGTTAACTTTCTAAGGTCTCGCCCGTCGAGATCCGCACCCCATCACTGATTCCACCCGCCTAGGTCGCCGCTTTGCCGCCGTCTTGCCCATCGCGTTCGCCTCAACTCCGCCACCCGACCACCGCCTCCTCTCGGCCGCCTCGCCTCCGGTCCATCCTCCGCCCCGGCCCGCCTCGTCCGCCTCCTCTCGGCCTGCCCGTCCGCCTCCTCTCCGGTCCGTCCGCCGTCCCTCTCCGCTTCGCTTCGCCCAGACGCCACCGCGCCGCCTCGTCGCCTCGCCTTGCAGAAGACGTGCCGCCCGCTCCCGCTCGGCCGCCGCCCGCTCCCCGATGGCGCCGAAGAAGACACCGAAGGGAAAGTCCGTTTTCTTCGGCATGCGGGCGAAGCCCTCCGGAAACTTCGGACTAGAGTTCTTCGATGCCGGGCAGCGTTGGTGGCTCGGCACGTATCCCACCGCCGATGAGGCCGCTCGTGCCTACGACATGGCGGTGTGGCTCACGGACGGCCGAAGACGGACCTAAACTTCACGGAGGTCGAGTCCCGGCGGTGGTGGAGTGGCTCGTGCCGCAGGCATCCGGATGGAGGAGATGTCGGCTAAGAAGGCGAAGAAGAAACGGCGATTGTTGTCGCTCCCAAAGAAGAGCGACGAGGCGATGATGGCTTGGTTTGCGTGATTTGCAATTTCTTTGCAAAGCCATCTCTAATGAAATGCTATTTGCTACATTTTAAATAGGAAAATTATTCGATCAACCAGCCATAACTCAACGGACAATCTCTAATGAAATGCTATTTGCTACATTTTTAAATAGAAAAATTATTCGATCAACCAAACAATAACTCAATGCACCAATCGGAACCCACATTTTCTAAAGTAAAAATATATTTTCCTTGATAGATCAAGAAGCCAAAGTGTCGTTTGCCTCGATCGCTATGTACTGACTTCACACGAGCAAATTATTTTTCAAATCAAGGAATTAAGAAAAGGAAGAATATCATGATGTTTGTGGCACTTGCTGTGTCCGCCATGCTACCATGGCATCGTCTTTTAGTCTCTACCCACATGCCGAGTTGAGAAATAATCTTGAGATGTACCCACTACTAACACACTCTTTCTCATATGTTTGAACGTGTCCAGGACATCAAATGGACTCAATGAGGCTCCCAAAATTCAACCATCTAGACATTTTGGGCTCCCCGAATCTCGACCATATGTGCGAGAGAAACGTGGTTGTCTAGATTATCCGTCATGTTATCTTCAACACGCATGCCAACACAAAAACCACCCGCGATGCACCTTCCCATTTCTGTCGAAATCGCCCTTCACTTTCGGTTTCCCTCAGAGCAAGGCATTTCTCTGGAGTCCTCTTCTTTAAAACCGGATAATGCCCACCTCACCTTCGCTATGGTGCCTCTCTCCTTCACACCGTGCTTCCCCACGGACGCCGAGAAGTCCCCTACCAACCACTCAACTCTCGCCTTGATCCCTCCCGTAGTTGTGCTAACGTGTTACACCTCATCGGCTCGCCCTACCATAGCCGCCTCCTTTGTTGGCTCGGTGCCCCCTCCCCTCGTCTTCTCCGACAAGTCGTTCTTTGACAAATCACCAAATCATGTGAAGTTACAACTTACAAGTGGCATCGAAATTGTGCCATATAAGTTACATGTATTTAGAGAACATTTGAACAAAGAGAAATGTGAAGTCGTGGATTCTAGTTGATAGCTATACCCAAAAATGGCTAACTGTTGGTATTAGGCAAAGTGGTGGCCATGCATCCCTCTATCCACAGTCGCGCAACCGAGCTAGGCCACATTTTAATCAAAACACACAGAACAAATTATGAATTTCTTGAAGTCTTAGAACCGACCATTGAGCATTCATTCAACTTCATAACCATATACTAAGTATATTCGTTTTACTAAAGCAATGACCAGAACACTACTTTGTCGCTTTTATATAATATATAATGCAATGAAAATGTTAACAAAAGATGCATGTTCCATGCATGACAAGTCTAAACTTTTAATCAAAACTCCTCGAAGCGAATGTCGTTCAAGCGACCAACCACAGGTTGATGACAAGTTGGCGGCGACAAATACCTCAGAAATAGTCCTTTTGAAATTTTAGGCTAGCCCTTGGCTTACCCTTTTACTTACTCTCTTTCTCATTTGTAATAGGAAATCGTTTACAACCGGACACCAAAGACAATTTTGTCGGAAGAAAGCTCTAACCATAGAAATGTCGAATGGAGAACTGCAGAGGAACATAGTTCCAATCTCTTGGAGAAATCCTCTTGGCATCAAGCAACAAGGATGTTTGGAAAGGTGTAGTTCCAAGCATTAAGCAAGGTCCAAGACTTTTCCATCATTTTCTAACCATGGAGTTCAAAAGTCAAGCAACGAGAAAAAGAACCGGAGGCGACTAAAGAAAATCCCTTGTTAGAAGGTTCACCTTTTCATTTCGTGCATGCACATCCAAAACGAATATATGTCCACCAACTCGTTAAAATTGCCGGTGAAGAGTTGGTGCCATAAACTCGATTTGCACTGCATTTTTGTAGAATGGTTGTTAGTACATAAATTCCTAAAAAGGCGATTTCTTGAAGCAAAGTTATTGTGTGTGTGTGTCTTATCCTTACGAGTATATCCAGAGTAAACACAATAGGTATATTTTGGCTCAAGACAACAAAGATCATCACCATCAACTATAAGCATAACCGTCCATTGCAATGGGAGTCAAACAAGGTCCAATCCAACCATGAAGTCCCAAAAAAAGAGGAAATAAAACAAGGAATCTGGAATGTTATGGCCAATGACAGATTGAAATAACTCAAAAGAAAGTCCCCATCTTTCCAAATCAAACAGAGACTGGACCACTTAAAAACAGTAAATTATTGTATTGTCGCAACAAACCGGATAGAACAATCAAGCGATTGGAGCAAGATTCACATGAGGAAACATAGGAGAGTTCATCACTGTCTCGATGCATCCGCTTGAGGTTATCGTTGGTGCTCCATGCGAACTCCGGCTTTATTTAGTAACCTCTTGTTGAATGATAATCTTGACTCGTTTGAGAAATTGTCGGTATTATCTGCGTAGCAAAATTCCACTACTATTTAAGGAACGAATTTCCCTTTCTTAGTTCGCCCATTGGCTCGTAAAAAGGAAGCTTAAAATATTTGATGTCTAGATCAAGCGGGAACAATATAAGCTTCAAAGATAGGTGAAACAATAAAGCTTCTTTAAACCATGGACGACGTTTTCATTATAAGCAATGCTCAACATGTAGTTCTCATTTTCATTATTTAAACCTTGATGTACCAAGAATTACAATAATTCGCAAAGAACTTCTGAGTAAGCACATAGCTAATCAATATAGGTACTACCGAGAGTTTATCGATTACATTTTCTAAGCGGTGTAGCAAATAGCTCTATCTCACAATTGCTCGTGTTCTACCCAAGGCTTTGAGATGATAGGTTCGGATAAAAATCCAAGTCTTGAGTACCAAATTCTTTGAGAACACATATAAGAGAAACTTAGATACTGTGAACTCCAAATGCACGAAATGCCAGAACAACAAATCAATTCTTTAGAATCTGCGAAACAAAACACAAAAATTGTATTATTAGGTTTAATTATGAGAGGAAGATGCAAGGAACCATCTGAATCAAATTTTATTTGTCATCGGTCCTAAGTCGAGCTAGATCTTGTTATCTTGGCTGCTGCATTCCACGACCATTATCTCGAATTGGTGCAAGCGAGCAGACTCTAATTAGAGCAGAGAAGAAGAAATCAGAGATATATCATGGCAAGTGAAGACGAAGAACACAAACCACAAGCGAAGACATTGAGTATTCGGTAGCGATCACCATGATGTCTTTGTGAAACGAAGACTATTTCAAAAACCACCAGAGAAAATCATGGTTAAATCAAGATTATTTTGAAAAACCACCAAAGGAAATCAAACAACCCGGAAAGTACAACAAGACTCTAAGACGCAATTGATAATCTCTCCTACTTAAATTCAGTCAAGTAGAAGCATGCTACCTAGCCCTTGAATCCCTCATATTTAAATTTGCATGCAAGGCATATGCAACAACAATATATCCTTGAATCACACTTCGGGCTTCCTTCGCATTGTCTAGTAAGTGGCATTGATAAGTCACAAGATTTACAAAAGCTGAGACTAAAAAAGTACTTGACATAACTATCATATGTATATGTACTCCCTCCATTCCTAAATATAAGTCTTTTTTACAGATTCCAATATAGACTACATTCGTAGCAAAATAAGTGAATCTACACTCTAAACTATGTCTACATACATTCATATGTAGTTCATATTGAAATATCTAAAAAGACATACATTTAGGAATGGACGGGGTAGTATATAGAGATTCAGGAGGGCCAAATTAGGTACAGAACAATAAATGCACAATTGGCTTTTCAGGATCAAAAGAACCTTCTATACAATATAATGCACCGTCAGTTCCTCGCTAACTGCTTGCAAATAGTATTCCTTAACACCTGGCATAAAACAGTACAATCACAGTACCATTGCTCTCTTTCCGACAGTTGGTATTCAAGGAGGAGCTAGTAATGTCGGTGGATGCAGATCTAGTTGATAATAATTCAACATTCAATCGAAAATCGAACATACAGACTATTCACGCCATCCATATCTCAATTCAGATTAGATGTGTCTTACCTACACCCAATACTTATCAAAAAGGTAGATACTGCATCTACAACTCACTTTACATATTACACAAGCCTTGGTTCAGATAGTCGTCTGCACCTTCTACCAATTTATTTGCTCGTGTTCGCTGCACTGTCCCTGCTCAAACAAAAATTATAGGTCAGTGCAAAGAGGGATAACGTAGAGAGTTCAGAAAAAATATCTAATAGATGATACAAGCAAAAGCTTCAAGACCCATAGAAGCCTTTGTAATATGCATGACATCAAGAAAAGATTCTGCATGCATAACCAAACTGACATCGTCTAGGAGAGGAGGACAAACATCTGGAAGTGCACTACCTTGTCTTCCTTAACCCATCTGGATGACAAATATGAACGAAAATTCATTTGTTGTGGCAATGAGGGTCATAAAGAATGGATACCAGGAAATCAGAGGTAAGGAGACCAAAATCTGTCCAAAGATCATAAGCCAGCTTACATCACAGGATGATATGGTTATCGACTCAAAGGAGTTAGGGAGGGACAACAATTGCAGAATTAGTCCCGTATATTCCTCGATTGCATCCTGATCGTATTTGCACGTGCATTCAGTCTTCATCTGAAAGCTAGCCAAAGGAACACATGAGCGTCAAAGAGCACCAAATGTACTTAGCAGGAGACCAAAGAACCAATAATGCAGAACATGTGCATGCATGGAGGAAGAGCATCCCGCTTGCTTGAGCTCAAGAAAATTGACACATGAGAAAATAAGTGTTTCTGTTTCATAAGAACTAACTGAACAAAGAGAAACCACAGTTTAATAATATAGCACGTGATGTAAACATATAGAAGTACACTGTACACGTCTGTTCCTGTGATTGCATCAAAAAAGTGGTAAAACATAAAAGAAAACAGTACATGAGTTCGATTCTTACCACAAATAGGTCCTGAAGCCTTTGAATGAAATCGAGCATGGTAGGGGCAAGGAGACATCCAAGGAAATCTGCTTGTCGCCTACACATCGATGATTCTCAGTCAAACCAAATCAGGGCGATTGAGACCGGCACCACCATCGTCATGTGGCAACGCGCTTGGCAGGGGAAAGCCCCGCCGACGCCATGGAAGAGGACAGGGTGGCCGCCGCCAGTCGACGGCAACGGGGACCTGGCCGACATCACCTCCATCATCCCAGACACGCCTTCATGGTGGGCCTCCTCATGGCCCCTTGAAACCGCAGCAGCTTCTCCTTGCATCCCCGTCGCCAGATCATAGCAAACTGCACACACGCCCGAATCAGATCAAGATGCGGAAATAACCAAACCGAGAGAACTGTGAATTGCATACCAAACCTTCTTTCCTCACCTCATATCCATCACAATTCGAGCCCCATATTCTCAAGTCGAGAACAACACAAACCTAGGCCTGAGCGCTCACCTAAAAAACAAAAACATCACAAAGATTAAGCGATTAGATTGAAAGAGGAGGAGACCAATCCCGACGGGAACGAACCACACCCCATCGTTGATATATTTCCATCCCCATTACTCGTCACAGGAGCTGCAGGCCACCACAATGGGCATGAGATGAGAGGAAGGGGGTGGTCGAGGATGGAGTGGAAGGAGGTGCGGAGGGGACATGGGTGAGGTTACCTACATGGTGAGGTCGGAGGCGACTATGCAGGAAGGCACGGCGACGCGGGAGGCTGGCAGGGGTCGTAGTGCCATCCCCATGGCCAGGTGGATCCACTTTCCTCGCCGCCATCCTCCACTCGCATGGAGAGGAGACGGCGTGGCGCCCGTCGAGTGCAGCCGAGGCGGCGACCGGCGAAGTAGGGCGGCGCGCTGCCGCTGTCTTCGCCTCCTCTGTGGTATAACGGGCGACGAGTGCGCGAGGCAGTTCGGGGCGCAAGGGGAGGGGCCATGGCAGAGGAGGCGGCGCTGGGAGAGGGAGCGGCGGGGATGCTCGGGCGCTGGGAGAGGGAGCGACGGCGGCGCACGGGAACGAGGCGATGGTTGCGGCGGCGGATCCGCGAAGGCGACGGTGCCAGGAAGATCGCATCCGCGAACGCGCGTATAGAGGTGCGGTGGCGGCGGCGGCGGCGGGTGGAGAAGACGAGAGGAGCGATGGCTAGGTAGGGATTGAGGGAGCGGGGCATGTGCGCTGTTTTTTCTGGATTTTTTTTCCACCGGTTCGGTGTGTGGGAGGGGATGATGACCAAAAAAATCGGTGGTGGAGATGACGAAAATAAACCAGCGAAAATTAAATCGTGCGGACTATTCACCAACTGCTCCATTAGGAGTAGAGATTAGGAGTAGAGATACGGGGGAAGAAGTATATGGGCCTATTGGGCTTTAGGGGAGAGAAAGAGGCAGGCAGCGCGCGCCCCCCAATGACTAGTCCGAATTGGACTAGGGGGAGGGGTGGCGCCCCCTCCTTCCTTCTCTTCCCTCTCCCCCTTCCTTGTCTCCTACTCCTACTACATGGAAGGGGAGGAATCCTACTCCCGGTGGGAGTAGGACTCCTCCAGGGCGCGCCATAGGGGCTGGCCCTCTCCCCCTCCTCCACTCCTTTATATACGGGGGCAGGGGGCACCTCTAGACACAACAACAATTGATCATTGAGATCTCTTAGCCGTGTGCGGTGCCCCCTCTACCATAGTTCTCCTCGATAATATTGTAGCGGTGCTTAGGCAAAGCCCTGCGACGGTAGAACATCAAGGTCGTCACCACGCCGTCGTGCGGACGGAACTCTTCCCCGACACTTTGCTGGATCGGAGTCCGGGGAACGTCACGAGCTGAACGTGTGCTTGATCGGTCGGGCCATGAAGACGTACGACTACATCAACTGCGTTGTGCTAATGCTTCCGCTTTCGGTCTACAAGGGTACGTGGACAACACTCTCCCCTCTTGTTGTTATGCATCACCATGATCTTGCGTGTGCGCATGAATTTTTTTGAAATTACTACGTTCCCCAATAGTGGTATCAGAGCCAGGTTTTATGCGTAGATGTTATATGCACGAGTAGAACACAAGTGAGTTGTGGGCGATACAAGTCATCTTGCTTACCAAACATGTCATACTTTGGTTGGCGGTATTGTTAGATGAAGCGGCCGGACCGACATTACGCCAGTCGCTTACGCGAGACCGGTTCTCCGACGTGCTTTGCACAGAGGTGGCTAGCGGTGTCGGTTTCTCAACTTTAGTTGAACCGAGTGTGGCTACGCCGGTCCTTGCAAAGGTTAAAACAACACTAACTTGACGAACTATCGTTGTGGTTTTGATGCGAGGTAAGAACGGTTCTTGCTCGGCCAGTAGCGACCACGTAAAATTTGCAACAACAAAGTAGAGGACGTCTAACTTGTTTTTGCGGTCATGTTGTGATGTGATATGGTCAAGACGTGATACTATATTTTATTGTATGAGATGATCATGTTTTGTAACGAAGTTATCGGCAATGGCGAGAGCCATATGGTTGTCGCTTTATTATACGAAATGCAAGCATACAGTAATTGCTTTACTTTATCGATGGCGGTAGCGATAGTCGTAGAAGCAATAGATGGCGTAACGACAACGATGCTACGATGGAGACCAAGGTGTCGCGCGGTGGCGATGGTGATCCGGCGGTGCTTGAGATGGAGATCACAAGCACAAGATGATGATGGCCATATCATATCACTTATAATGATTACATGTGATGTTTATCCTTTATGCATCTTATCTTGCTTTGATTGACGGTAGCATTTTAAGATGATCTCTCACTAATTATCAAGAAGTGTTCTCCCTGAGTATGCACCGCTGCGAAAGTTCTTCGTGCTGAGACACCACGTGATGATCGGGTGTGATAGGCTCTACGTTCAAATACAACGGGTGCAAAACAGTTGCACACGCAGAATACTCAGGTTAAACTTGACGAGCCTAGCATATACAGATATGGCCTCGGAACACGAAGACCGAAAGGTCGAACGTGAATCATATAGTAGATATGATCAACATAGTGATGTTCACCATTGAAACTACTCCATCTCACGTGATGATCGGACATGGTTTAGTTGATTTGGATCACATGATCACTTAGATGACTAGAGAGATGTCTGTCTAAGTGGGAGTTCTTAAGTAATATGATTAATTGAACTTAAATTTATCATGAACTTAGTCCTGGTAGTATTTTGCAAATTATGTTGTAGATCAATAGCTCGCGTTGTTGCTTTCATATGTTTATTTTGATATGTTCCTAGAGAAAATTGTGTTGAAAGATGTTAGTAGCAATGATGCGGATTGGATCCGTGATCTGAGGTTTATCCTCATTGCTGCATAGAAGAATTATGTCCTTAATGCACCGCTAGGTGATGACCTATTGCGAGAGAGATATGCGAGACATTATGAGCGTTTGGCTAGCTCAATATGATGACTACTTGATAGTTTAGTGCACCATGCTTAACGGCTTAGAATCGGGACTTCAAAGGCGTTTTGAACGTCATGGACCATATGAGATGTTCCAGAATTGAAGTTAATATTTCAAGCAAATACCGAGTTGAGAGATAGGAAATCTCCAACAAGTTCTATAGCTAAAAGATGGAGGAGAATCGCTCAACTAGTGAGCATGTGCTCAGATTGTCTGGGTACTACAATCGCTTGAATCAAGTGGGAGTTAATCTTCCAGATAAGATAGTGATTGACAGAGTTCTCTAGTCACCACCACCAAGTTACTAAAACTTCGTGATGAACTATAGTATGCAAGGGATGACGAAAACGATTCCCGAGCTCTTCGTGATGTTGAAATCGAAGAAGGTAGAAATCAAGAAAGAGCATCAAGTGTTGATGATTAACAAGACCACTAGTTTCAAGAAAAGGGCAAAGGGAAAGAAAGGGAACTTCAAGTAGAATGACAAGCAAGTTGTCACTCCCATGAAGAAGCCCAAAGCTGGACCAAAGCACTGAAAGCGAAAGTGCTTTACTGCAAAGGAAATGGTCCTTTGAAGCGGAAAATACCCGAATATTTGGTTGATAAGAAGGATGGCAAAGTGAACAAGGGTATATTTGATATACAGGTTATTGATGTGTGCCTTACCGGTGTTTATAGTAGCCCCGAGTATTTGATACTTGTTAGGTTGCTAAGATTAGTAACTCAAACAGGAGTTCTGAATCAAAGCGAGAAACTAGTTGAGGGAAGTGACGATGAGTGTTGGAAGTAGTTCCAAGATTGATATGATCATCATCACACACTCCCTATATTTTCGAGATTAGTGTTAAACCTAAATAAATGTTATTTGGTGTTTGCGTTGAGCATAAATATGATAAGATCATGTTTATTGCGATACGATTATTCATCAAAGATAGAGAATAAATTGTTATTCTGTTTGCATGAATAAAACCTTCTATGGTCATACACCCAATGGTGATGGTTTATTAAATCTTGATCATAGTGATACACATATTCATAATGTTGATGCCAAAAGATGCAAAGTTAATAATGATAGTGCAATTTATTTGTGGCACTGCCGTTTGGGTCATATCGGTGTAAAGCGCATGAAGAAACTCCATAAAGATGGATTTTCGGAATCACTTGTTTATGAATCATTTGATGCTTGCGCACTGTGCCTTTTGGGCAAGATGACTAAAACTCCGTTCTCCGGAACAATGGAACGAGCTACTAACTTGTTGGAAATAATACATACTGATGTATACGGTCCAATGAGTGTTGATGCTCGTGGCGGGCATCGTTATTTTCTGACCTTCACAAATGATTTTAGCAGATATGCGTATATCTACTTAATGAAGCACAAGTTTGAAACATTTGAAAAGTTCAAAGAATTTCAGAGTGAAGTGGAGAATCATCATAACAAGAAAATAGAGTTTCTATAATCTGATCGTAGAAAAGAATATTTGAGTTACGAGTTTGGCCTTCATTTTAAACAATGTGGAATAGCTTCACAGCTCACGCCACATGGAACACCACAACATAATGGTGTGTCCGAACGTCGTAACCGCACTTTATTGGATATGGTGCGATCTATGATGTATCTTACAAATTTACCACTATCGTTTTGGGGTTATGCATTAGAGATAGCTGCATTCACTTTAATAGGGCACCATCTAAATCCGTTGAGACGACACCGTATGAACTATGGTTTAGCAGTAAACCTAAGCTGTCGTTTCTTAAAGTTTAGAGTTGCGATGCTTATGTGAAAAAGGTTTTCAACCTGATAAGCTCGAACCCAAATCGGAGAAGTGCCTCTTCATAGAATACCCAAAGGAAACTGTTGGGTACACCTTCTATCACATATCCGAAGGCAAAACATTCGTTGCTAAGAATGGATCCTTTCCAGAGAAGGAGTTTCTCTCGAAAGAAGTGAGTGGGAGCTTGATAAGGTAATTTGTACCTTCTCCCGAATTGGAAAGTAGTTCATCACAGAAATCAGTTCCAGTGATTCCTACACCAATTAGTGAGGAAGCTAATGATGATGATCATGAAACTTTAGATTAAGTTACTACAAAACCTCGTAGGTCTACCAAAGTACAGTCCGCACCAAAGTGGTACGGTAATCCTGTTCTGGAAGTCATGTTACTAGACCATGATGAACCTACGAACTATGAGGAAGCGATGATGAGCCCAGATTCCGCGAAATGGCTTAAGGCCATGAAATCTGAGATGGGATTCATGTATGAGAACAAAGTATGGACTTTGGTGGAGTTGCTCAATGATCGGCAAGCCATATTGTATAAATGGATCTTCAAGAGGAAGACAGACGCTGGTAGTATGTTACTATCTACAAAGCTCGACTTGTCACAAAAAGGTTTTCGACAAGTTCAAGGTGTTGACTACAATGGGATTTTCTCAACTGTAGCGATGCTTAAGTCTGTCCGAATCATGTTAGCAATTGCCACATTTTATGAAATCTGGTAAATGGATGTCAAAACTACATTCCTTAATGGTTTTCTTAAAGAAGAGTTGTATATGATGCAACCAGAAGGTTTTGTCAATCCTAAAGGTGCTAACAAAATGTGCAAGCTCCAGCGATCCATCTATGGACTGGTGCAAGCATCTCAGAGTTGGAATATACGTTTGATAAGTTGATCAAAGCATATAGTTTTATACAGACTTGCGATGTAGCCTGTATTTACAATAAAGTGAGTGGGAGCACTACCGCCTTTTTGATAAATATATATGAGTAACATATTGTTGATCGGAAATGATGTAGAATTTTTCTGGAAAGCATAAAGGAGTATTTGAAAGGAGTTCTTTAAAAAAGACCTTAGTAAAGCTACTTACATATTGAGCATCAAGATCTATTGAGATAGATCAAGATGCTTGATAAGTTTTTCAAAAAGTACATACCTTGTCAAGATTTTGAAGTAGTTCAAAATGGAGCGATCAAAGAAAGAGTTCTTGCGGTGTTGCAAAGGTGTGAAATTGAGTAAGACTCAAATCCCGACCACGACGAGAAAATAGAAAAGAGAATGAAAGTCATTCCCTATGCCTCGATTATAGGTTCTATAAAGTATGCTATGCTATGTACCGGACCTATTGTATACCTTGCTCTGAATTTGGCAAGGGAGTACAATAGTGATCTAGGAGTAGATCACTGGACATTGGTCAAGAATATCCTTAGTGAGGACTAAGGAAATATTTCTCGATTATGGAGGTGATAAAAGAGCCCGTCGTAAAGAGTTACATAGGTGCAAGCTTTTACACCGATCCAGACGACTCTAAGTCTCAATCTGGATACATATTGAAAGTGGGAGCAATTAGCTAGAGTAGCTCCGTGCAGAGCATTGTAGACATAGAATATTTGCAAAATACATACGGCTCTGAATGTCACAGACCCGTTGACTAAGCTTCTCTCACTAGAAAAACATGATCACACGTTAGTACTCTTTGGGTGTTAATCACATTGCAATGTGAACTAGATTATTGACTCTAGTAAACCCTTTGGGTGTTGGTCACATGACGATGTGAACTATGGGTGTTAATCATATACAGATATGAATATTGGTGTTAAATTACATGGCAATGTGAACTAGATTATTGACTCTAGTGCAAGTGGGAGACTGAAGGAAATATGCCCTAGAGGCAATAATAAAGTTATTATTTATTTCCTTATTTCATGATAAATGTTTATTATTCATGCTAGAATTGTATTAACCAGAAACTTGATACATGTGTGAATACATAGTCAAACATAGTGTCACTAGTATGCCTCTACTTGACTAGCTCATGAATCAAAGATGGTTAAGTTTCCTAGCCATGGACATGAGTTGTCATTTGATTAACGGGGTCACATCATTAGGAGAATGAGGTGATTGACTTGACCCATTTCGTTAGCTTAGCACTTGATCATTTAGTATGTTGCTATTGCTTTCTTCATGACTTATACATGTTCCTATGACTATGAGATTATGCAACTCCCGTTTACCGGAGGAACACTTTGTGTGCTACCAAACGTCACAACATAACTGGGTGATTATAAAGGATCTCTACAGGTGTCTCCAAAGGTACTTGTTGAGTTGGCGTATTTCAAGATTAGGATTTGTCACTCCAATTATCGGAGAGGTATCTCTGGGCCCTCTCGGTAATGCACATTGCTATAAGCCTTGCAAGCAATGTAGCTAATGAGTTAGTTACGGAATGATGCATTACATAACGAGTAAAGAGACTTGCCGGTAACGAGATTGAACTAGGTATTGGGATACCGACGATCGAATCTTGGAAAAGTAACATACCGATGACAAAGGGAACAACGTATGTTGTTATGCGGTTTGACCGATAAAGATCTTCATAGAATATGTGGGAGCCAATATGAGCATCCAGGTTCCGCTATTGGTTATTGACTGGAAACGTGTTTCGGTCATGTCTACATAGTTCTCGAACCCGTAGGGTCCGCCCGCTTAAGATTTCGATGACATTTTTATTATGAGTTTATGATTTTTGATGTACCGAAGGAGTTCGGAGTCCCGGATGAGATCGGGGGCATGACGAGGAGTCTCGAAATGGTCGAGACATAAAGATCGATATGTTGGACGACTATATTCGGACATCGGAAAGGTTCCGAGTGGTTCGGGTATTTTTCGCAGTACCGGGGAATTTCGGGGATACGGGGAAGAAGTATGTGGGCCTTATTGGGCTTTAGGGGAGAGAAAGAGGCAGCCCCCCCCCCCCACCCAATGACTAGTCCGAATTGGACTAGGGGGAGGGGCGGCGCCCCCTCCTTCCTTCTCTTCCCTCTCCCCCTTCCTTGTCTCCTACTCCTACTACATGGAAGGGGAGGAATCCTACTCCCGGTGGGAGTATGACTCCTCCAGGGCGCGCCATAGGCGCCGACCCTCTCCCCCTCCTCCACTCCTTTATATACGGGGGCAGGGGGCACCTCTAGACACAACAACAATTGATCCTTGAGATCTCTTAGCCGTGTGCGGTGCCCCCCTCCACCATAGTTCTCCTCGATAATATTGTAGCGGTGCTTAGGCGAAGCCCTGCGACGGTAGAACATCAAGATCGTCACCACGTCGTCGTGCTGACGGAACTCTTCCCCGACACTTTGCTGGATCGGAGTCCGGGGAACGTCATCGAGCTGAACATGTGCAAGAACTCGGATGTGCCATAGTTTCGGTGCTTGATCGGTCAGGCCGTGAAGACGTATGGCTACATCAACCGCGTTGTGCTAACGCTTCCGCTTTCAGTCTACGAGGGTACGTGGACAACACTCTTCCCTCTCGTTGCTATGCATCACCATGATCTTGCGTGTGCGTAGGAAATTTTTTGAAATTACTACGTTCCCCAACAGGTACCCCCCCTGATTGTATCCTGGATGTAATCTCGGATGACATTCCGAGCTCTGGTAAACCTTGCCTGAAACAAGAGAAACCGCCTAAATCCTGCCCCATCCAAGTTCACGTACTTTTTGAAAGTTCATGTAGTTTTTTCAAATTCATATATTTTTTCTAAATTGACGTACTTTTTCATATTCGCGTACATTTTTTGGAAAGAGTTCATGAATTTGAAAAAATCTATGCGGACTTGAAAAAAGTACGTGGACATGGATATTTTTTACACAAAAATATGTGGATTTGAAAAAAATTATGTCAATTTGAAACAAGACGTGAATTTCAAACAAAGTTCCTGGATTGGAAAAGGAACACGGATTTGAAAAAAATACGCAAACTTTGAAAAGTATCTGGATTTGAAACAAGTACGTGGATTTCAAAAATAGTTCGTGGATTTTAAAAACATATTGGATTTCATAAAATTACACAAACTTGGGAAAAATACGCAGATTTGAAAATAGTACGCAAATTTTAAAAAATCATGGATTTGAAAAAAGTAGGCAAATTTCAAAATAGTTTACTGATTTGGAAAAATTATGTTTATTTTTGAAAAAAAAATCGTGCCTTGAAAAAACTACGTGGATTTTGAAAAGTGTGTGTGAATTTTAAAAAGTTCACGGATATAAAAAAACTACGTGAATTTGAGTGAGCGCGGGTCAAAACTGGGGTGACTCAGCACCAAAACCGGTCAAAACCGTGGCTCCCCCATTTTCAGGAAAGTTTGGAAAAGTGCTACAGTGCTTAGATACAAAATCTTTATATGCCTATTACTTCTTGATAGAGTCAATATAAGGAGTTTATTGCTGAGAAAAAAAATTTCTTTCTGCCTAGCTACAAATGTGAAATCTGCAACAATAACTGCGAGGAGACAGCTTTACATCTCTTTTGGGACTGTCCTTTTGCAATTTCATGCCGGGACTCAATCATACAGAACAGAAAGAGGGGTATCAATATTCTTGATGAGCTTCAAATCATGGCACAATCTCTCCCACCCCACATTGCAGTGGACATCACTATCATGGGCTGCTGGCACATTCGGATGCAAAGAAACTCAAAGATCTTCAATGCCATAAATCCTTCACTTCAATCTTGGAGGCACCTGCTTAGAAACGATCTTCAACTAGTTGTTCTCAGAACAAAGACCAAGCACAAAGAAATGTTCAAGGAGTGGATACAGAGCCACTTGACTTAAGCTTCAAGTTTTAACTCCTTTTCATGATGTTGCCAAAAACCGGAATTGGGTAGTTGTTTGCTTTGTTTTGGACTAGCTTGGACATATTTTTCTAATATATGGAATTACCGTAGAACTATTGTTCTTCGGTTTACGGTTCAAAAAAAAACTATGACCAGGGACGAACCTTGTCCGGTTTCGATAGTTGGGGTTGCAAGTTGTATGGTTTTGGAATTAAGGGACCAATTCTAGACTACACCAAGAGCTGAGGGACGAAAAATGTATTTTTCTTATAACAGTACCCATCATTACAGTGAGCATTCCTCCTCTTTTTTTGCAAATATTGATTCTCGAGACAGAAGGACAACAAATTCACTTGTTTTTGTTGTTGATTGATGCCTACACACTTTTGTTTTTATTTTCAAAAATCCTGGCCAATCCAATCTAAATCAACGAGGAAAACAAGAAAGACATTTTTAGCTCTCAAATTGACGGTTCGTTTGGTTGGGGACAACACAGACCTTTTTGTTTTGTTTTGAGAACTGCCCATCTGAACTTCTCTTCATTCCAGCGGAACAAGTCCAACCTATCCGCCGCGACAATCATGGGTGCATGAATCAACTTCTCTTCATCATGGACACAAGTATACATCATGGGTGCATGAATCAACAGCTAAAGCTAGGGCAATTTTTTATTATTTTTAGCATATTGGAGAGCCGCAACATTGGCCTTCCTTAAATGAGTTTGAAACCTTGAAATTCAACCGTTCATGAATTGAATTTTATGATTCCAGCCACTCGTGAAGGCAATAAATGAATAAAATACTCCTGATATAGTACTTTCACGCACGTGCGCACGTGTGGAAAACTGGAAACCACTCCTCGTGCATGCACGTACCCTTCCGCCCGCCCTCGTGCTCCTTTGAACCAACCAAACTCCTCTATCATCACCTTCTTAGATCCTTCAGATACACATATACAACGCACACTTGCACGCACCCAGGAGGATATATATATAACATGCAGAGCTCCATCAGGACTCAGTAAACCAGATTCCTAATCCACTACATCAAGCAGCTAGCGTTAGCCTCAGCTTGCACGCACGCCACGGCCATGATGAACATGACGCACGACGACTACGTCCACCTCTGCCTCATGGCGCTCGCCTCCGTGGCGACCGGCGGCGACCAAGCACAGGCAGCGAAGGGGCAATGGCTGCAGACCGTGACTGCGGCGGCTCCAGCAGCCTGCGAGCTCCGGTTCCGGTGCTCCGTCTGCGGCAAGGCGTTCCCGTCCCACCAGGCGCTCGGCGGGCACAAGGCCAGCCACAGGAAACGGGCGGCGCTCGTGCTGCCGCTACAAAGCGTGTCGCCGGCGGAGGAGACGGTGGCATCGTCCACGTCGTCTGGCGTCGGCGGGCACAGGTGCTCCGTGTGCCACCGGAGCTTCGCGACGGGCCAGGCGCTCGGCGGGCACAAGCGGTGCCATTACTGGGACGGGCTGTCGGTGTCGCTCACGGCGTCGGCGTCGGGTTCCGGGTCCAGCATGAGGGATTTCGACCTCAACCTGACGCCGGTGCCGGAGAAGGCCGCCGCCGGCATGCGAAGGTGGGGAGAGGAGGAGGAGGTGCAGAGCCCCTTGCCGCTCAAGAAGCGGCGGGTGTCAAGTCCTTCCTTGGAGCTTAATTTAATACTCCATGATTAAGTGTGCTAGAGCTGTCGGTCCCGCCGTTCGTTCTTGTTTATTTCCACTTTTGTTTTTGAGCCTATTGTTTATTTCCACTTGAGAGCTCCGTTTGTGATTACCTCTTAATTTGTACAGTATCTCCTGATTCACTTGTGACTTTTGGTCAACTGCTAACACATTTGATGCAATAAATTTGGCATAGGATGCATGGTTGTTCAATAGGCAAAACAGTGGCATCTATTTATCGGAAATAGTATAAGTGAGAGTATATACCCCAGTGATTCTTTCTGACTTTATGTAAGTTTGAGCAATGAAGTGTGATCCTTAATCAGAATGCTTATTACCAGCGAGGAGTTTCCTTCGACTCTAGTACTCTCTTCATTTTTATATACAAGGCCACAAACTCAAATTACATGTACCAAGATAAAATTTAATGCATACTTGACAAGCTAACTTTTCTTTTCGTTTACTGGAATCATTAATACGCAACATGCATGCAAGGAAACTGAGTGGAGGAAGTAGCTAGTGTCATTACGACTGTATGCATGCAAGTATTAAACATGTTGCTAGTACGAGAAAATATAATTAATTCTTTCCTCGATTACTGTTGGTGGCCTTGTATTGATGTAAAACGTATATTCCATAGTGGCCTTGTATAAGTAAATGGAGGGAGTATCTTTGACGATCAAAGAAGCACAATAAAAGTAAAGATTCAACTCTAGTTAAGTTTAATTTCAATAAACTTATGACAAAATCAAGTGAGCTCTCTTATGTTCTGCTGATGAAAGATTTCCCTGAACATTATGTCCAATGGATTAAGCATAATGTTCTGGGTGGTAATGTAACAATCATGGTCAATGGTCAATTAAGGCCCTATTTTAAAACACAGAAAGGATTGAGGTAGGGGGACGCCTTCTCACCTAATAGGTAAAACATAGTTGTAGAAGTCTGTTACAGAATCTAGTTCATAGACCAAATGATAGTGGTTTAATCAGTGGTGTAAGTGCCATGGATGTAGGGCTTAGCATGCTCCAATATGTTCATAACACAGTCTTTTGAATGGAAGCGGATTCAATTCAGAAAGTGCAAACAATTTAAAAGATATCCTCTATTTATTAGAGAATTTGCCTGGTCTAAAGATTAATTTTAATAAAAGTGAATGTGATGCTTTTGAGAAGTTAGATCTGATTTAGACGCTTATAGAGACAATTTAACAGGGTTGCTAGAGTTCTTCCTATGAACCTTGGCATTCCCTCATTATTCTAAATTAAGAAATGGTGATGGAATAAAGTAGAAGGTTGTAGGATCGAAAGTATGTCTAGAGGGGGGGGGGGGGTGATTAGACTACTTGACCAAATAAAAATCTAGCTTTTTCCCAATTTTAGTTCTTGGCAGATTTTAGCAATTTAGCACAAGTCAAGCAATCAACCTACACATGCAATTCTAAGAGTGTAGCAGTGGAATGTAAAACAATTGCATATGAAGGTAAAGGGGAGGAGTTTGAGAAGGCAAACACAATTGGAGACACGGATGTTTTTGTCGTGGTTCCGATAGGTGGTGCTATCGTACATCCATGTTGATGGAGACTTCAACCCACGAAGGGTAACGGCTGCGCGAGTCCACGGAGGGCTCCACCCACGAAGGGTCCACGAAGAAGCAAACTTGTCTATCCCACCATGGCCGTCGCCCACGAAGGACTTGCCTCACTAGGGTAGATCTTCATGAAGTAGGCGATCTCCTTGCCCTTACAAACTCTTTGGTTCAACTCCACAATCTTGTCGGAGGCTCCCAAGTGACACCTAGCCAATCTAGGAGACACCACTCTCCAAGAAATAACAAATGGTGTGTTGATGATGAACTCCTTGCTCTTATGCTTCAAATGATAGTCTCCCCAACACTCAACTCTCTCTCTCACAGGATTTGGATTTGGTGGAAAGAAGATTTGAGTGGAAAGCAACTTGGGGAAGGCTAGAGATCAAGATTCATATGGTAGGAATGGAATATCTTGACCTCAACACAAGTGTAGGTGGTTCTCTCTCAAAAAATGTAGGTTGGAAGTGTAGGCATGTTCTGATGGCTCTCTCCACGAATGAAGAGTGGGTGGAGGGGTATATATAGCCTCCGCACAAAATCTAACCGTTACTCACAACTTACCAATCTCGGTGGGACCGAATCATGAAACTCGGTCAGACCAATTTAGCAAATAATGTGACCGTTAGGATTTTCGGTAGGACCGTGATACGTCTCCAACGTATCTATAATTTTTGATTCTCCATGCTATATTATCTACTGTTTTGAGAAATATTGGGCTTTATTATCCACTTTTATATTATTTTTGGGACTAACCTATTAACCGGAGGCCCAGGCCAGATTTGCTGTTTTTTTTGCCTATTTCAGTATTTCGAGGAAAAGGAATGTCAAACGGAGTCAAAACGGAACGAAATCAACTGGAGAAGTTATTTTTGGAAGGAAAGCCACCCGATGGACTTGGAGTGCACGTCAGGAAAGAAGGGAGGTGCTCACGAGGGTGGGGGCATGCCCCCCTGCCTCGTGGGGCTCCCGTAGCTCCACCGACGTACCCCTGCACCCATATATAACTACATATCGTAAAACTTCCAGAACAGAAGATAGATCGGGAGTTCCACCGCCGCAAGCCTCTGTAGCCACCAAAAACCTCTCGGGAGCCCGTTCCGGCACTCTGCCGGAGGGGGAACCCATCACCGGTGGCCATCTTCATCATCCCGGCGCTCTCCATGACGAGGAGGGAGTAGTTCACCCTCGAGGCTGAGGGTATGTACCAGTAGCTATGTGTTTGATCTCTCTCTCTCTCGTGTTCTTGATTTGGCACGATCTTGATGTATCACGAGCTTTGCTATTATAGTTGGATCCTATGTTTCTTCTCCCCCTCTACTCTCTTGTAATGAATTGAGTTTTCCCCTTGAAGTAATCTTATCGGATTGAGTCTTTAAAGATTTGAGAACACTTGATGTATGTCTTGCCGTGTGTATCTGTGGTGACAATGGGATATCACGTGCCACTTGATGTATGTTTTGGTGATCAACTTGCAACCCATGAACCTATGCATAGGGGTTGGCACACATTTTCGTCGTGATTCTCTGGTAGAAACTTTTGGACACTCTTTGAGGTTCTATGTGTTGGTTTGAGTAGATAAATTGAGATTGTGTGATGCATATCGTATAATCATACCCACGGATACTTGAGGTGACATTGGAGTATCTAGGTGACATTAGGGTTTTGGTTGATTTGTATCTTAAGGTGTTAGTCTAGTACGAACTCTAGGGCTGTTTGTGACACTTATAGGAATAGCCCAACGGATTGATTGGAAAGAATAACTTTGAGGTGGTTTCATACCCTACCATAATCTCTTCGTTTGTTCTCCGCTATTAGTGACTTTGGAGTGACTCTTTGTTGCATGTTGAGGGATAGTTATGTGATCCAATTATGTTATTATTGTTGAGAGAACTTGCACTAGTGAAAGTATGAACCCTAGGCCTTGTTTCCTATCATTGCAATACCGTTTACGCTCACTTTTATCTTTAGTTACCTTGCTGTTTTTATATTTTCAGATTACAAATACCTTTATCTACTATCCATATTGCACTTGCATCACCATCTCTTCGACGAACTAGTGCACCTATACAATTTACCATTGTATTGGGTGTGTTGGGGACACAAGAGACTCTTTGTTATTTGGTTGCAGGGTTGCTTGAGAGAGACCATCTTCATCCTACGCCTCCCACGGATTGATAAACCTTAGGTCATCCACTTGAGGGAAATTTGCTACTGTCCTACAAACCTGTGCACTTGCAGGCCCAACAACGTCTACAAGAAGAAGGTTGTGTAGTAGACATCAAGCTCTTTTCTGGCGCCGTTGCCGGGGAGGTGAGTGCTTGAAGGTATATCTTTAGATCTTGCAATCGAATCTTTTTGTTTCTTGTTTTAACACTAGTCTAGTTTATAAAAGAAAACTACAAAAAAATGGAATTGAGTTTGTCTCATACGCTTCATCTTTTTAATATCTTTCGTGAGTATGATGGAAAGGAAAATTGTGCTCAAGTGCTAGAAGAAGAATTACATAGAATGCTTGGCATGAAATATGTGAATGATAAGCATGATTGCAATGTTGTTAGTATGAATTCCTTGAATATCCATGATGTTAATGATATGCAAAGCCACAAGCTTGGGGATGCTATGTTTGATGAAGATGATATGTTTAGTCCCCCAAGCTTTGATGAGCAAATTTACTATGATGAAAGCATGCCTCATATCTATGATGATTATTGTGATGACATGTATGCTTTAAAGAATAGTGATAACCATGAAACTTGTCATCTTGATCTTAATTTTCAATCACATGATAGTTATTTTGTTGAGTTTGCTCCCACTATTATTCATGAGAAGAATTTTGCTTATGTGGAGAGTAGTAAATTTTCTATGCAAGTAGATCATGAAAAGAATGCTTTAGGTGCTGGTTATATTGTTGATTTCATTCATGATGCTACTGAAAATTATTATGAGGAGGAATATATGCTTGTAGGAATTGCAATAATATCAAGTTTCCTCTCTATGTGCTTAAAGTTTTGAAGTTATGCTTGTTTTACCTTCCTATGCAAGTTGATTCTTGTTCTCATAAGTTGTTTGCTCACAAAATCCCTATGCATAGGAAGTGGGTTAGGCTTAAATGTGCTATTCATATTCTTCATGATGCTCTCTTTATGTTTCAATTCTTATCTTTTATGTGAGCATCATTGAAATCTTCATGCCTAGCTAGGGGCGTTAAACGATAGCGCTTGTTGGGAGGCAACCCAATTTTATTTTAGTTTCTTGCTTTTTGGTTCTGTTTAGGAATAAATAACCCATCTAGCTTCTGTTTAGATATGGTTTTATGTTTTAATTAGTGTTTGTGCCAAGTAGAACCTTTGGGAAGACTTGGGTGAAGTCTTTATGATCGTGCTGTAAAAAACAGAAACTCTAGCACTCACGAGATTAGCTTCAACTTTTTATTGGAGAGTACTATTTAGTTGATTCTTTTTGCAGATGATTACTAGACAAATTCCTCAGGTCCACCAATTTATTTTAGAATTTTTGGAGTTCCAAAAGTTTGCGTTAGTCACAGATTACTACAGACTGTTCTGTTTTTGACAGATTCTGTTTTCATTGTGTTGCTTGCTTATTTTGATGAATCTATGGCTAGTAAACTAGTTTATAAACCATAGTGAAGTTGTAATACAGTAGGTTTAACACCAATATAAATAAATAATGAGTTCATTACAGTATCTTGAAGTGGTGTTTTGTTTTCTTTCGCTAACGGAGCTCACGAGTTTTCTGTTAAGTTTTGTGTTGTGAAGTTTTCAAGTTTTGGGTAAAGATTCGATGGACTATGGAATAAGGAGTGTCAAGAGCCTAAGCTTGGGGATGCCCAAGGCACCCCAAGGTAATATTCAAGGATAACCAAGCGTCTAAGCTTGGGGATGCCCCGGATGGCATCCCCTCTTTCGTCTTCGTTCATCGGTTACTTTACTTGGAGCTATATTTTTATTCACCACATGATATGTGTTTTGCTTGGAGTGTCCTTTTCTTTTGTTAGCATTTTCTTGCTGTTATTTAGAATAATGTTTTGCATCTTTAGTTTCAATAAAAAAAGTCAAGGATAGCCTTTGCCATGCTTATTTTGCTACTATACATGTTGCTGTTTGAAAACAGAAAGTTTACCGCTGTTGCAAAAATTCCCTAGAAAAGTAAGAGAGTGGTATAATGTTGAATATTTTTGCATATTGAGCTCTGATAAATTTATTACAGTGGTAATTTTATTTCATAATTTTTGGAGTTAGGGAAGTATTGATACTCTTGCATTCTTCATAGACTATACTGTTTTGGCAGATTGCTGTTATGTTTGCATTGTTTGCATATGTTTTCTTGTTTAATGATTCTATTTGAGGATAGGAGTATTAAATATTCAGAGGCATTTAGTATGCAATGTTGAATAATAATTTTAGTGATTTGTTACAGTAGGAAATGATAAGGTTTTGCATTGGTTTATACTAACCTATCTCACGAGTTCTTGTTGAGTTTGTTGTGAATGAAGCTTTTGATAAAAAAGAGAAACCATGATATGAGAGGAATTAAGGAGACACAAAAGCTCAAGCTTGGGGATGCCCAAGGCACCCTAAGGTATTATTTCAAGAAGTCTCAAGCATCTAAGCTTGGGGATGCCCCCGTTGGCATCCCACATTTCTTCTTCAACAATTATTGGTTAGTATCGGTTGAGCCTAAGTTTTTGCTTCTTCACATGAATTGTGCTATCCTTGCATTGTCATTTTATTTTGTTTTGCTTGCTGTTTGAATACAATACCAAGATATTAAATTCCTTAATGTTAGAGAGTCTTCACATAGTTACATAACTATTCGACTACTCATTGATCTTCACTTATATCTTTTGGAGTAGTTTGTTGTTTGCTCTAGTGCTTCACTTATATCTTTTAGAGCACAATGGTGGTTTTATTTTGAAGAAATAGATGAACTCTCATGCTTCACTTATATTATTTTGAGAGTCTTAAATAGCATGGTAATTTGCTTAAATAATCCTAATATGCTAAGCATACAAGATTTGTAAGAATTCTTATGAGTGTGTTGAATACTAAGAAAAGTTTGAAGCTTGATAATTGTTTTGAGATATGAAGATGGTGATATTAGAGTCATGCTAGTTGAGTAGTTGTGAATTTGAGAAATGCTTGTGTTAAAGTTTGTGATTCCCGTAGCATGCACGTATGGTGAACCGTTATGTGATGAAGTCGGAGCATGATTTATTTATTGATTGTCTTCCTTATGAGTGGCGGTCGGGGACGAGCGATGGTCTTTTCCTACCAATCTATCCCCCTAGGAGCATGCGCTTAATACTTTTCTTTGATAACTTGTAGATTTTTGCAATAAGTATATGAGTTCTTTATGACTAATGTTGAGTCCATGGATTATACGCACTTTCCCCATCCTTCCACCATTGCTAGCCTCTCTAATACCGTGCACTTTTCGCCGGTATCATACACACACCATAAACCTTCCTCAAAACAGCCACCATACCTACCTATCATGGCATTTCCATAGCCATTCCGAGATATTATTGCCATGCAACTTTCCACCGTTCCGTTTATTATGACACCCTCCATCATTGTCATATTGCTAGCATGATCATGTAGTTGATATCGTATTTGTGGCAAAGCCACCGTTCATAATTATTTCATACATGTCACTCATGAGTCATTGCACATCCCGGTACACCGCCGGAGGCATTCATATAGAGTCATATTTTGTTCTAAGTATCGAGTTGTAATTCATGAGTTGTAAGTAAATAAAAGTGTGATGATCATAATTTTTAGAGCATTGTCCCAGTGAGGAAAGGATGATGGAGACTATGATTCCCCCACAAGTTGGGATGAGACTCCAGACGAAAAATAAAAAAAAAATAGAAAAAAAGAGGCCACAAAAAAAAGAGAAAAGGCCCAAATAAAAAAAATAAAAAATGAGAGAAAAAGAGAGAAGGGACAATGCTACTATCCTTTTACCACACTTGTGCTTCAAAGTAGCACCATGATCTTCATGATAGAGAGTCTCATATGTTGTCACTTTCATATACTAGTGGGAATTTTTCATTATAGAACTTGGCTTGTATATTCCAATGATGGGCTTCCTCAAAATGCTCTAGGTCTTCGTGAGCAAGCGAGTTGGATGCACACCCACTTAGTTTCTTTTTTGTTGAGCTTCCATATACTTATAGCTCTAGTGCATCCGTTGCATGGCAATCCCTACTCACTCACACCGATATCTATTGATGGGCATCTCCATAGCCCGTTGATACGCCTAGTTGATGTGAGACTATCTTCCCCTCTTTTTTTCTTCTCCACAACCACCCTTCTATTCCACCCATAGTGCTATTTCCATGGCTCACGCTCATGTATTCCGTGAGGATTGAAAAAGTTTGAGAATGTCAAAAGTATGAAACAATTGCTTGGCTTGTCATCGGGGTTGTGCATGATTTAAATACTTTGTGTGGTGAAGATAGAGCATAGCCAGACAATATGATTTTGTAGGGATAACTTTCTTTGGCCATGTTATTTTGAGAAGACATAATTGCTTTGTTAGTATGCTTGAAGTATTATTATTTTTATGTCAATATGAACTTTTGTCTTGAATCTTTCGAATCTGAATATCCATATCACAAGTAAGAAGAATTACATTGAAATTATGCCAAGTAGCACTCCGCATCAAAAATTATCTTTTTATCATTTACCTACTCGAGGACGAGCAGGAATTAAGCTTGGGGATGCTTGATACGTCTCCAACGTATCTATAATTTTTGATTGCTCCATGCTATATTATCTACTGTTTTGGGCAATATTGGGCTTTATTATCCACTTTTATATTATTTTAGGACTAACCTATTAACCGGAGGCCCAGCCAGATTCTTTTTTTTGCCTATTTCATATTTCGAGGAAAAGGAATATCAAACGGAGTCAAAACGGAACAAAATCAACTGGAGAAGTTATTTTTGGAAGGAAAGCCACCCGATGGACTTGGAGTGCACGTCAGGAAAGAAGGGAGGTGCTCACGAGGGTGGGGGGCGCGCCCAGCCCCCTAGGGCGCGCCCCCTGCCTCGTGGGGCCCCCGTAGCTCCACCGACATACCCCCTGCACCCATATATACCTACGTATCATAAAACTTCCAGAACAGAAGATAGATCGGCAGTTCCGCCGCCGCAAGCCTCTGTAGCCACCAAAAACCTCTCGGGAGCCCGTTCCGGCACTCTGCCGGAGGGGGAACCAATCACCGGTAGCCATCTTCATCATCCCGGCGCTCTCCATGACGAGGAGGGAGTAGTTCACCCTCGGGGCTGAGGGTATGTACCAGTAGCTATGTGTTTGATCTCTCTCTCTCTCTCTCTCTCTCTCTCTCTCGTGTTCTTGATTTGGCACGATCTTGATGTATCACGAGCTTTGCTATTATAGTTGGATCCTATGTTTCTTCTCCCCCTCTACTCTCTTGTAATGAATTGAGTTTTCCCCTTGAAGTAATCTTATCGGATTGAGTCTTTAAAGATTTGAGAACACTTGATGTATGTCTTGCCGTGCGTATCTATGGTGACAATGGGATATCACGTGCCACTTGATGTATGTTTTGGTGATCAACTTGCGGGTTCCACCCATGAACCTATGCATAGGGGTTGGCACACGTTTTCGTCGTGATTCTCCGGTAGAAACTTTGGGACACTCTTTGAGGTTCTATGTGTTGGTGTGAGTAGATAAATTGAGATTGTGTGATGCATATCGTATAATCATACCCACGGATACTTGAGGTGACATTGGAGTATCTAGGTGACATTAGGGTTTTGGTTGATTTGTATCTTAAGGTGTTATTCTAGTACGAACTCTAGGGCTGTTTGTGACACTTATAGGAATAGCCCAACGGATTGATTGGAAAGAATAACTTTGAAGTGGTTTCGTACCCTACCATAATCTCTTCGTTTGTTCTCCGCTATTAGTGACTTTGGAGTGACTCTTTGTTGCATGTTGAGGGATAGTTATGTTATCCAGTTATGTTATTATTGTTGAGAGAACTTGCACTAGTGAAAGTATGAACCCTAGGCCTTGTTTCCTATCATTGCAATACCGTTTACGCTCACTTTTATCTTTAGTTACCTTGCTGTTTTTATATTTTCAGATTACAAATACCTTTATCTACTATCCATATTGCACTTGCATCACCATCTCTTCGACGAACTAGTGCACCTATACAATTTACCATTGTATTTGGTGTGTTGGGGACACAAGAGACTCTTTGTTATTTGGTTGCAGGGTTGCTTGAGAGAGACCATCTTCATCCTACGCATCCCACGGATTGATAAACCTTAGGTCATCCACTTGAGGGAAATTTGCTACTGTCCTACAAACCTGTGCACTTGCAGGCCCAACAACGTCTACAAGAAGAAGGTTGTGTAGTAGACATCAGACTGACATTTCAACTCGGTGGGACCGATATGGTTAGGGTTAGGGCATAACGTAATCTCGGTGAGACCGATTACACAATCTCGGTGAGACCGATTACACAAACTCGGTGGGACCGATTTTGGTAATAAGTTAACCAGAGAGTTGGTCAGGCAAACTCGGTGGGACTGATTCGCTCATCTCGGTGAGACCGAAACATTACGAAAGGGAAATAGAGAGTTTGCATTGCAATCTCGGTGGGACCGATCGCTCATCTCGGTTGGACCGAAACGTTACAAAGGGAAGCAGAGAGATTACAATCCCATCTCGGTGAGACCGAGATCCCTATCGGTGAGACCGAAAAGACTAGGGTTTGTGGCAGTGACTATGACATCTGAACTCGGTGGCGCCAGATAGAAAGAATCGGTGGGGACGAGTTTGACTTTTGGTTTGGGTCATATGTGGATGTGAGAAAGTAGTTGAGGGCTTTGGAGCATATCACTAAACATTTTGAGCAACAGCCTCATTAAGCAACACCTCATCCCTCCTTGATAGTATTGGCTTTTCCTATAGACTCAATGTGATCTTGGATCACTAAAATAGAAAATGTAGAGTCTTGTGCTTTGAGCTTGAGCCAATCCTTTTGTCCTTAGCATTTTGAGGGATCCACTTATCTCATCCATGCCATGCCAATCATTGAGCTTTCTTGAAATATTTATCTTGAAATAGCATTAGCTCAATGAGCTATATGTTTTTAGGAATTACCAAAACCACTCAGGGATAGTTGCACTTTCAATCTCCCCCTTTTTGGTAATTGATGACAACATATAGATCAAAGCTTTGACAAATGATAATAAGATTGAAAAACATCGTCGCTTTGAGAAGTATGTGATAAGTAAGGGCTCCCCCTAAATTTGTGCATTATTTAAAATTTGCTTTGGACTGCAAATGCACAAGGAGTTAGGATCATGGGTTACTCTTCCATGTCACATACATCTTGGTGGAGCGCTCAAAATGATAATAATTAAATACATGCACTCATCACCAAGCAAAGTGAATTATCTTATAAGGATATAAGAGATAATGTCATCCAACAAGCATTAAGGTAGAATATGATCAAGCACATGATCATCCAAGAAACTCACAAAAGGCATAATGTATCAAGCAAACACACGAATAACGAAGCCTATGATTGGCAACACTCTCTCTCAAAGCCTATGATCTATACATTTTTCTCCCCCTTTGGCAACAAGTTACCAAAAAGTTCACAAAAAATGCATAGTGCTAAACGACTCTCGGGCTTGGTCTTCATGTGATGGTGTAGAGATGGCTCCAAGGACGAAAGCTTCTGTTGATGTAGCTGGAGCTGGTGGAGTGGCTGCTGGAGCTGGTGGCACTGAAGCTGTAGCTGGTGCAGATGATGTAGCTCTGGTGTCTGGAATAGGCACTGCAGCAAATCTCTGTCCTTTGGGCACTCTAGCAAAAGCATCTGTGGTACACTTGCCCTTCTTCTCCTCCAGATCCTCCTGAAGTTGCTCAACTGCAGTTTGGATCTCGGTAACTTTGACATCAAGAGCATAAAACTTCTGCTCTATGATTCTCTCCAAGCTCTCTTGGTTTTGAGTCAGGGTGGCCAAGCCCTTCTCAATCCTCAAGGTGGAGGCAATCAAGTAGCCAAGCTGTTCTTGCTTGCTCTTCAAGAAAATCTGAGATGCCTCTTCAGCAGTTGGCATCTTTGCAACTTTCTCAGCCCTTGCTTTCTCTTTCTTCTCTTGTGCTTGCATAGATGATGGTTCATTTTCATCCATCATAATGGTGTTGTCCTCAAAATCAGGGTAGATGGGCAGGTGCTCCTTGTCCAAAAGATATGTGCATGTGCCCATCTTGGAGTTTATGAGCTCCTCAATGTGTGGGGCATATCCACAAGATCTCTTCTGATCACCATCAGTCCTTTTTGGGTTTAGATCCCAAATTTACTTGAGTAGAAGCTCTGGCCTTAGACATTGGAATTCTTTTGACAGGAACCTTTGTTTTCATTCCTGGCTTAGTGGATGCAGCTGTGCCATATTCCTTCTTCAGCACCTTCTTCTTTGAGGTGGCCTCATCCTCAACAGCCACATAGTCCTCATCTTCAGAATCAGAGGTTCTCTTCTTCCTTGCCCTGGTGACTGCCTTGGGCAAATTGTTGGGTGCGCTCCTGCTACCATCATCTGAGGTACTGGAGGGACTAGTGCCCTCACTCATGTGAACTTGCTCCTCAGACTTGTTCTGACTGTCACTCTGATCTGACATGATGCAAACACTGACAGCAGACCCTGTGAGTAGATATAGATGAGGTAGAGTAGATGAGCATCACAAAGCACAGAGGTTTTTGAATGAAGAAAAATATGTATCAAGATCGATCCACACAAAATAGAAAAAAAGACCACATGGCTTAAACTAGCGAAACTTATCCTCATGCATGGAACTCCACAGAGTTTGGAGTGGCTCTTGGACGCATACCTTCTCCCCATGTAAACCTTCTCCTAATACGCTCTTTGTTCTAGGCCAGATCCATCCCCACCTGAAGTAGGGACACGATGAATAGGAGATTTGGATACCTCGCGATGAATAGAGGGGAAATGAGGGAGCTTCATGGGAGAAGAATGCCAGACATGCCTAGGTGATAGGCACGGGTGCATAGGACGGTAAGACAAAGAAGTATGTGGTCTAGTTTAGCGTAGAGAATCTATGAACATCATGGGACCCACTCTTACTTCATGTCATATTCATTCGGTTCAATCAATGCATTCTCATTTTCCGCAAATAAAAACTAACAAAAGTGATTTTTATAGGTTGAATTTTTCGTGAATCTTAAAGAAACTTCACAGGAATACGTAATGGTGATAGTTCATGTGTGCATGTAAAAATCCCAATTACTTAAAATTTTGCTATTTTTCAGTCGAGTGGTTTACAATTCACTTTCACTCAAATAAGTGGCCATTCGTTTGAGATGGTGCTTTCGGGCCCGTTTGTGATGTCGGGCATGGCTTTGTTGTCGGATCAACCCGTTGCAGTCCATTTTTGGTTAACTATCTTTCACCCCTTTGATATTCCATTTATGTGATTTCCCATTTATTTAGGCGGTATTATTCAAAAAGTTCATAAGAGAGGAGAGGGCTACAATAGCAAAGCACATGAGGCGATTTCTTCCTCGGTCATGGAGATTGCGAGCTCTTCGTCCTCACTTGATTTTTGCTCTGGTGTCTCGTGGTTTTAGTTTGTTGTGGTCGTCTTCACCCTTCCCCCTTTGGAGTTCTTCCTAATCTAGCGGTTTGATTTGATTCCTCTGCTGCAGATGTAGCTGTAGTTGAATGTGTAGTCGTAGTGGTGGATTTTCCTCGTGTTTTTGTTGCAAATGTGGTTGTAGGTGCATGGATGTAGTGGTGGATTCAATTTCATATCTGCGGGCCTGGATGTTTATTCCACCTACACTTTTTGTTGTTAGATGTAGTGGTGTGGTTCGTTTCCCCTAGTCATTTGATTCTTTTGGTTTGTGTGATGTAGATGTAGGTGCTGATGGTGTATCCTTTGTGTGAATTTGTTTGCCCTTGTAGTTTGATTTTGGTCGGCCCCTGTGATGTACATGTAGCTTCTAATCCTTTGCTCTGAATTTGTTTCTTGTAGTCGTTTTTATTTAGTTACTTTTTGTTTTGTAGTGGCTTATGATGTGTTTTCTCTTGGATGATAATGCTCAAGTTATGTAGGCTTCTCATGATCCCCATTTGTATTGTTTTCATGGTCTTGTTTCTACTACCTCGTCCTTGTTTCTCTTGTTTGTTCCTCTCGTTGTTTCCTTGGTTATCCTTCGCTCTAATCATAGATTTAGTTTTATTTCTTTTAAGGAACCTAATGAACAGCCACATTGATAGGATTTTTAGTGTAATTACACTTCTATTGTAGTGTGAACTCGGGGGGTACTTACAATGTAAACATAGTGCAATTTCCAGTGTAAACCACAATGCAATTACAACAATTACATTGTAATTTCAGGGGTAATTACACCATAATTTTTTAGGGTAATCACAATGCTAATTTTGTAATTGCAGTGTAATTTCAGGGGTAGTTATAGCATAAACTTTCAGGGGTAATCACTTCGTGAACTACTAGGAATAGTAGTTTAATTTCAGGTACATCACAAGGTCAATTCTTGTGTAATTTCAGGGTAGTTACAATGTAATTTAACGGTATTTATGATGTAATTACATTGTAACTTCAAGTAAATTATAGTGTAATTTAGTGCAATTTTAGTGTAATTACACTATAAGTCATAGGGCAATCACACTATAATTTGAAGGTCATTACAGTGTATTTTTTAGGGCAATTTCTTGCGGTTCTTTGGGGTTTGTCTTTTGGGTAGTATTGCATCCTTTTACACGGCCAGTGTTGTTTGTCCATGGTTTTGGTTAGTATTGCATCTAACGTTACTCTCATATACTGTCAATTTTGTACTAAATTTTCAGTAGTAAACGCGAGCTGCTGTTTCTAGTTGTTTTTAAGATACTTTGATGTGCATAGGAATTTCTGCTGACTCAAGATGATATGTTTAGTCCCCCAAGCTTTGATGAGCAAATTTACTATGATGAAAGCATGCCTCATATCTATGATGATTATTGTGATGACATGTATGCTTTAAAGAATAGTGATAACCATGAAACTTGTCATCTTGATCTTAATTTTCAATCACATGATAGTTATTTTGTTGAGTTTGCTCCCACTATTATTCATGAGAAGAATTTTGCTTATGTGGAGAGTAGTAAATTTTCTATGCAAGTAGATCATGAAAAGAATGCTTTAGGTGCTGGTTATATTGTTGATTTCATTCATGATGCTACTGAAAATTATTATGAGGGAGGAATATATGCTTGTAGGAATTGCAATAATATCAAGTTTCCTCTCTATGTGCTTAAAGTTTTGAAGTTATGCTTGTTTTACCTTCCTATGCAAGTTGATTCTTGTTCTCATAAGTTGTTTGCTCACAAAATCCCTATGCATAGGAAGTGGGTTAGGCTTAAATGTGCTATTCATATTCTTCATGATGCTCTCTTTATGTTTCAATTCTTATCTTTTATGTGAGCATCATTGAAATCTTCATGCCTAGCTAGGGGCGTTAAACGATAGCGCTTGTTGGGAGGCAACCCAATTTTATTTTAGTTTCTTGCTTTTGGTTCTGTTTAGGAATAAATAACCCATCTAGCTTCTGTTTAGATATGGTTTTATGTTTTAATTAGTGTTTGTGCCAAGTAGAACCTTTGGGAAGACTTGGGTGAAGTCTTTATGATCGTGCTGTAAAAAACAGAAACTCTAGCACTCACGAGATTAGCTTCAACTTTTTATTGGAGAGTACTATTTAGTTGATTCTTTTTGCAGATGATTACTAGACAAATTCCTCAGGTCCACCAATTTATTTTAGAATTTTTGGAGTTCCAAAAGTTTGCGTTAGTCACAGATTACTACAGACTGTTCTGTTTTTGACAGATTCTGTTTTCATTGTGTTGCTTGCTTATTTTGATGAATCTATGGCTAGTAAACTAGTTTATAAACCATAGAGAAGTTGTAATACAGTAGGTTTAACACCAATATAAATAAATAATGAGTTCATTACAGTATCTTGAAGTGGTGTTTTGTTTTCTTTCGCTAACGGAGCTCACGAGTTTTCTGTTAAGTTTTGTGTTGTGAAGTTTTCAAGTTTTGGGTAAAGATTCGATGGACTATGGAATAAGGAGTGTCAAGAGCCTAAGCTTGGGGATGCCCAAGGCACCCCAAGGTAATATTCAAGGATAACCAAGCGTCTAAGCTTGGGGATGCCCCGGATGGCATCCCCTCTTTCGTCTTCGTTCATCGGTTACTTTACTTGGAGCTATATTTTTATTCACCACATGATATGTGTTTTGCTTGGAGTGTCCTTTTCTTTTGTTAGCATTTTCTTGCTGTTATTTAGAATAATGTTTTGCATCTTTAGTTTCAATAAAAAAAGTCAAGGATAGCCTTTGCCATGCTTATTTTGCTACTATACATGTTGCTGTTTGAAAACTTTGATATTCCATTTATGTGATTTCCCATTTATTTAGGCGGTATTATTCAAAAAGTTCATAAGAGAGGAGAGGGCTACAATAGCAAAGCACATGAGGCGATTTCTTCCTCGGTCATGGAGATTGCGAGCTCTTCGTCCTCACTTGATTTTTGCTCTGGTGTCTCGTGGTTTTAGTTTGTTGTGGTCGTCTTCACCCTTCCCCCTTTGGAGTTCTTCCTAATCTAGCGGTTTGATTTGATTCCTCTGCTGCAGATGTAGCTGTAGTTGAATGTGTAGTCGTAGTGGTGGATTTTCCTCGTGTTTTTGTTGCAAATGTGGTTGTAGGTGCATGGATGTAGTGGTGGATTCAATTTCATATCTGCGGGCTGGATGTTTATTCCACCTACACTTTTTGTTGTTAGATGTAGTGGTGTGGTTCGTTTCCCCTAGTCATTTGATTCTTTTGGTTTGTGTGATGTAGATGTAGGTGCTGATGGTGTATCCTTTGTGTGAATTTGTTTGCCCTTGTAGTTTGATTTTGGTCGGCCCTGTGATGTACATGTAGCTTCTAATCCTTTGCTCTGAATTTGTTTCTTGTAGTCGTTTTTATTTAGTTACTTTTTGTTTTGTAGTGGCTTATGATGTGTTTTCTCTTGGATGATAATGCTCAAGTTATGTAGGCTTCTCATGATCCCCATTTGTATTGTTTTCATGGTCTTGTTTCTACTACCTCGTCCTTGTTTCTCTTGTTTGTTCCTCTCGTTGTTTCCTTGGTTATCCTTCGCTCTAATCATAGATTTAGTTTTATTTCTTTTAAGGAACCTAATGAACAGCCACATTGATAGGATTTTTAGTGTAATTACACTTCTATTGTAGTGTGAACTCGGGGGGTACTTACAATGTAAACATAGTGCAATTTCCAGTGTAAACCACAATGCAATTACAACAATTACATTGTAATTTCAGGGGTAATTACACCATAATTTTTTAGGGTAATCACAATGCTAATTTTGTAATTGCAGTGTAATTTCAGGGGTAGTTATAGCATAAACTTTCAGGGGTAATCACTTCGTGAACTACTAGGAATAGTAGTTTAATTTCAGGTACATCACAAGGTCAATTACTGTGTAATTTCAGGGGTAGTTACAATGTAATTTAACGGTATTTATGATGTAATTACATTGTAACTTCAAGTAAATTATAGTGTAATTTAGTGCAATTTTAGTGTAATTACACTATAAGTCATAGGGCAATCACACTATAATTTGAAGGTCATTACAGTGTATTTTTTAGGGCAATTTCTTGCGGTTTGCTGGGGTTTGTCTTTTTGGGTAGTATTGCATCCTTTTACACGGCCAGTGTTGTTTGTCCATGGTTTTGGTTAGTATTGCATCTAACGTTACTCTCATATACTGTCAATTTTGTACTAAATTTTCAGTAGTAAACGCGAGCTGCTGTTTCTAGTTGTTTTTAAGATACTTTGATGTGCATAGGAATTTCTGCTGACTAGTATGTAATTTATGTGTTTTGCTACTGTGAATCAGTTTCTTTTTGCCCCTTGTGCTTTTGAAATGATTTTTTCTGCCAGTGTATGCACTAGTTCATGTGGTAACATACCAATTTTTTGGCTTTTGCAACAAAAGTGGCAAGTTCTTGGGCTTTTAACATGTGGTAATATACCAATCTTAGTATTGAATACAAAATTCGAATGAATGTCAATTGACTTTTACTTATATGTGAAATAGACACTCCCATTATTTATAATAAACTTTTATACTTACTTATAACTCATTTTTACAATATCACAATCATAGTTGATATATTTTTGTAGTTAATTTGTGATATTAACTAGATGTTAATTATGCTAAATATTAATAACAGTTTTGTTTAACAAAGATGTTGTGTCCTAAATTTGAAATGTGTTTGTAATGGAAGTTACATTATTTTTATTTTCTTTCGCTACACTACTTGAAGATGCATAAATAGATATATACACTATGTCCATGTAAGTATAAGAAATAAATCTGCAAAAGAAAATATTTGTGTGTTTATATTTTTCTCACATTTATGGAAGGAAGGAGATCTCTGAAGCGCATGGTCTAAAAAATATCTTGATATCGGTTTATAGTTTTTATAAATAAGAAAATTCAAGAGCATATAATTATCTACAAGGAGCTTGCCACCAAATCATTAGCATGTTGAATTATCCTTTCTAGATGAAATGTTTCTCACATGTACATCCGGTTCAAGAATCCAATGATACATACATATGCTTCATTTCATAACAAAGATAGCCTTCATATAATATAACATGTAGCGATTAATTGTCTCTTGACCGTTAAAATTAGTTTACATCTCATATCAATGATACCGCCTTTCCTATCTTTCTCTGATCAACACATGCACGTATCGTGCACACACTAACAAACACACATGCACGCGTGTGGAGAGACACATACCAACGGATGCATGCAAACACACATGTCCTTGCACGCTCGCAAACACACACAGATTCTTAATACGTCCTCCGTTCTGAAATAATTGGATGTCAAACTTCATTAAGATATAAAGTTTCGCTGGTGTGGCTGCAATCACGAGCGTCCATTCATGTTGGGATATGGTCCCTTCTCTTTCCTTCTTTACATTTTCGTTTTATTAAGGATTAGATAGTTATTTCCTTTTATAGAGGTTCTAGGATGCTACGTCTTGAGCTTGCGTTGGTTTTCCTTGAAGAGGAGAGGGTGATGCAGCAAGTGTAGCGTAAGTATTTCCCTCAGTTTTGAGAACCAAGGTATCAATCCAGTAGGAGGCTCCTCAAAAGTCTCACGCACCTACACAAACAAACTGAGAACTCGCAACCAACGCAATAAAAGGGGTTGTCAATCCCTTCACGGCCACTTGCGAAAGAGAGATCTAATAAAGATAGCATGATAAGATAAATATATTTTTGGTATTTTATAATATAGATGCAAAAAGTAAAGATGTAAATAAAAGTAGATTGGAGCAAATATGATAAGAGATAGACCCGGGGGCCATAGATTTCACTAGTGGCTTCTCTCAAGATAGCATAAGTATTACGGTGGGTGAACAAATTAGTGTCGAGCAATTGATAGAAAAGCGCATAGATATGAGATTATCTAGGCATGATCATGTATATAGGCATCACGTCCATAACAAGTAGACCGACTCCTGCCTGCATCTACTACTATTACTCCACACATCGACCGCTATCCAGCATGCATCTAGAGTATTAAGTTCTTAAGAACAGAGTAACGCATTAAGCAACATGACATGATGTAGAGGGATAAACTCATGCAATATGATATAAACCCCATCTTGTTATCCTCGATGGCAACAATACAATATGTGCCTTGCAACCCTTTTTGTCACTGGGTAAGGACACCGCAAGATTGAACCCAAAGCTAAGCACTTCTCCCATGGCAAGAAAGATCAATCTAGTAGGCCAAACCAAACAGATAATTCGAAGAGACTTGCAAAGATAACTTAATCATACATAAAAGAATTCAGAGAAGATTCAAATATTATTCATAGATAAACTTGATCATAAACCCACAATTCATCGGATCTCGACAAACACACCACAAAAAGAGATTACATCGAATAGATCTCCACAAGAGAGGGGGAGAACCTTATATTGAGATCCAAAAAGAGAGAAGAAGCCATCTAGCTAATAACTACGAACCCGTAGGTCTGTGGTAAACTACTCACAACTCATCGGAGGGGCAAGGATGTTGATGTAGAGGCCCTCCGTGCTTGATTCCCCCTCCGACAAAGTGCCGGCGAAGGCTCCAAGATGGGATCTTGTGGATACAGAAGGTTACGGTGGTGGAAATTGTGTTTCGTGGTGCCCCCGGATGTTTTCGGGGTACGTAGGTATATATAGGAATAAGAAGTACGTCGGTGGCCGCCCGAGGGGCCCACGAGACAGGGGGCGCGCCCTATAGGGGGGGCACCCTCCTATCTCGTGGAGGCTCCGGTTGCTTCTTGACTTGCACTCCAAGTTCTCTGGATCACGTTTGGTGAGAAAATCATGTTCCCGAAGGTTTCATTCCGTTTGGACTCCTTTGATATTCCTTTTGTTCGAAATACTGAAATAGGCAAAAAAACAGCAATTCTGGGCTGGGCCTCCGGTTAATAGGTTAGTCACAAAAATGATATAGAAGTGGAAAATAAAGCCCAATATGGTCCAAAACAGTAGATAAAGTAGCATGGAGCAATCAAAAATTATAGATACATTGGAGACGTATCAGGCATCCCCAAGCTTAATTCCTGCTCGTCCTCGAATAGGTAAATGATAAAAAGAGAATTTTTGATGCGGAGTGATACTTTGGCATAATTTCAATGTAAATCTTCTTAATTTTGGTATGAATATTCAGATCCGAAAGATTCAAGACAAAATTTCATATTAATATAAAAATAATAATACTTCAAGTATACTAACTAAGCAATTATGTCCTCTCAAAATAACATGGCCAAAGAAAGTTATCCCTACAAAATCATATAGTCTGGCTATGCTCCATCTTCCCCACACAAAATATTTAAATCATGCACAACCCCGATGACAAGCCAAGCAATTGTTTCATACTTTAACATTTTCAAAACTTTTTCAATCTTCACGCAATACATGAGCGTGAGCCATGGATATAGCACTATATGTGGAATAGAATGGTGGAAGGATGGGAAAAAGTGCGTATAATCCATGGACTCAACATTAGTCATAAAGAACTCATATACTTATTGCAAAAATCTACAAGTTATCAAAGCAAAGTATTACGCGCATGCTCCTAGGGGGATAGATTGGTAGGAAAAGACCATCGCTCGTCCCCGACCGCCACTCATAAGGAAGACAATCAATAAATAAATCATGCTCCGAGTTCATCACATAACGGTTCACCATACCAGCATGCTACGGGAATCACAAACTTTAACACAAGTATTCTTTAAATTCACAACTACTCAACTAGCATGACTCTAATATTACCATCTTCATATCTCAAAACAATTATCAAGCATCAAACTTTTCTTAGTATTCAACGCACTCAAAAGAAAGTTTCACATATCTTGAATACCAAGTATATTAATATTTAAGCGAATTACCATGCTATTAACGACTCTCAAAATAATCTAAGTGAAGCATGAGAGATCAATAGTTTCTTTAAAACAAATATACCACCGTGCTCTAAAAGATCTAAGTTAAGCACTAGAGCAAAAATTATCACGCTCAAAAGATATAAGTGAAGCACTATGAGCAAAACTATCAAGCTCAAGAGATATAAGTGAAGCCAATAGAGTATTCTATCAAATTCCAATTTATGTATGGCTCTCTCAAAAGGTGTATACAACAAGGATGATTGTGGTAAACTAAAAGGCAAAGACTAATATAACACACGGCGCTCCAAGCAAAACACTTATCATGTGGTGAATAAAAATATAGCCTAGAGTAAAGTTACCAATGAACGAAGACGAAAGAGGGGATTCCTTCCCGGGGCATCCCCAAGCTTAGGCTTTTGGATATTCTTGAATATCTTGGGGTGCCATGGGAATCCCCAAGCTTAGGCTCTTGCCACCCTTTATTCCATAGTCCATAAAAGCTTTACCCAAAACTTGAAAACTTCACAACACAAAACTCAATAGAAATCTCGTGAGCTCCGTTAGAGAAAGAAAACAAAAGACTACTTTAAGGTACTGTAATGAACTCATTATTTATTTATATTGATTTTAAACCTACTGTATTCCAACTTCTCTATGGATTATAAACTATTTTACTAGCCATAGATTCATCAAAATAAGCAAACAACACACGAAAAACAGAACCTGTCAAAAACAGAACAGTCTGTAGTAATCTGTAACTAACGCAAACTTATGGAACTCCAAAATATCTACCAAAATTATATGACCTAGACAATTTGTTTAATGATCAGCATCAATTGGAATCACTATTTTATCACGTTCTGGTGATTTTTAACAATTCGGGCACTGAGCGCAAAGTTTCTGGAAATTACAGCAAGATCAAATAACTATCATCCAAGAAGATCCAATAGGTTTAACTTGGCACAAACACTAATTAAAAGATAAAACCACATCTAAACAGAGGGTAGATGGATTATTTATTCCTAAACAGAAACAAAAACAAAAAACATAAAGAAAATTGGGTTGCCTCCCAACTAGCGCTATCGTTTAACGCCCCTAGCTAGGCATAAAAGCGAGGATAGATCTAAGTAGTGCCATCTTTGACAGGCAATTCTTCAATGAGGCATCTACCTTCTTTTAGAATTTTCTTTATTTCTAGTAATTATCAAATTTTTAGGCAAAAGATCGAAAAATTCATTCATAGCAAATGGTTCCTTAATGATGGCAAAAAGATTGGGATGAACACTTATAGATTTAAGATCCGCAGTTTCCTTACTAGATGATTCACCCTTATTCTTAGGAACATAAATAAGCTTAGTATTTTTAGTAGACGAACTTGGAGTGTTGTTTACGGAAGAAAAAGTGGTTCCCAAGTTAGTAATAATACCCTCAAGTTTATCGATTCTAGTGTAATCTAGATTTATTTTCTCATTAACTAAGGGTCCCTTTTCTTTAATATTTTTCAAAGTCATTCCTACCTTAGATCCATACTGGGTAATTTCATTGTGGATCTTTTTATCAAGATTTTCAATTGATTCAATGGTAGCAACTTTATTCTCAATAATTTCAAGTCTTTGCATAACATGCTCCAAAATTAACATAGTTCCATTAACCAAAAGAGGCGGTGAGCCAAATAAATATATTAAAGCACTATAAGAATCAAAAGTATGGCTACCCAAGAAATTCCCTCCGGTAATGGTACCAAGGATATATCTATACCAAGGATTAGCACCTACGTAAAAATTACGAAGAAGAACTGAAGTAGATTGCTTCCTGGTAGATCTATTTTGAGCGTTGCAAATTCTATACCAGTCATCTTTTAGATTTTCTCCCTCCCTTTGCTTAAAATTTAGAACTTCATTCTCGGGAGATAACGGAGAAGATATGAGACTAGTCATGACGACAAGCAAGCAAACTAACACACGAGCAAACAAGCGGGCGAGGAGAAGGCAAACGGAAAAAGAGGAGGAGACTGGGAAAGAGAGGGCAAATAAAACGGAAAGGGTGAAGTGAGGGAGAGGAAAACAAGAGGAAAATGATAAATAATGTAAATGCGAGGGAGATAGGTTTGTGATGGGTACTTGGTATGTCTTGACTTGAGCGAAGACCTCCCCGGCAACGGCGCCAGAAATCGCACGTTGGCGGGAGGTCGAATCTTGACTTGACTTGGTGGAAGCCTCCCCGGCAACGGCGCCAGAAATCCTTCTTGCTACGTCTTGAGCTTGCGTTGGTTTTCCTCGAAGAGGAGAGGGTGACGCAACAAGTGTAGCGTAAGTATTTCCCTCAGTTTTGAGAACCAAGGTATCAATCCAGTAGGAGGCTCCTCAAAAGTCCCACGCACCTACACAAACAAACTGAGAACTCGCAACCAATGCAATAAAGGGGTTGTCAATCCCTTAACGGCCACTTGTGAAAGTGATATCTGATAAAGATAGCATGATAAGATAAATATTTTTTTGGTATTTTATAATATAGATTCAAAAAATAAAGATGCAAATAAAAGTAGATTGGAAGCAAATATTATAAGAGATAGACCCGGGGGCCATAGGTTTCACTAGTGGCTTCTCTCAAGATAGCATAAGTATTACGGTGGGTGAACAAATTAGTGTCGAGCAATTGATAGAAAAGCGCATAGTTATGAGATTATCTAGGCATTGTCATGTATATAGGCATCATGTTTATCACAAGTAGACCGACTCCTGCCTGCATCTACTACTATTACTCCACACATCGACCGCTATTCAGCATGCATCTAGAGTATTAATTTCATAAGAACAGAGTAAGGCATTAAGCAAGATGACATGATGTAGAGGGATAAACTCATGCAATATGATGTAAACCCCATCTTGTTATCCTCGACGGCAACAATACAATACGTGCCTTGCAACCCTTTCTATCACTGGGTAAGGACACCGCAAGATTGAACCCAAAGCTAAGCACTTCTCCCATGGCAAGAAAGATCAATCTAGTAGGCCAAACCAAACTGATAATTCAAAGAGACTTGCAAAGATAAATTAATCATACATAAAAGAATTCAGAGAAGATTCAAATATTATTCATAGATAAACTTGATCATAAACCCACAATCATCGGATCTCGACAAACACACCGCAAAAAGAGATTACATCAAATAGATCTCCACAAGAGAGGGCGAGAACATTGTATTGAGATCCAAAAAGAGAAAAGAAGCCATGTAGCTAATAACTATGGACACGTAGGTCTGTGGTAAACTACTCACAACTCATCGGAGGGGCAAGGATGTTGATGTAGAGGCCCTCCGTGCTTGATTCCCCCTCCGGCAAAGTGCCCGCGAAGGCTCCAAGATGGGATCTCGCGGATACAAAAGGTTACGGTGGTGGAAATTGTGTTTCGTGGTGCCCCGGATGTTTTCGGGGTACGTAGGTATATATAGGAAGAAGAAGTACGTCGGTGGCCGCCCGTGGGGCCCGCGAGACAGGGGGGCGTGCCCTATATGGGGGGAGGGCGCCTCCTATCTCGTGGAGGCTCTGGTTGCTTCTTGACTTGCACTCCAAGTTCTCTGGATCACGTTTGGTGAGAAAATCACGTTCCCGAAGGTTTCATTCCGTTTGGACTCCGTTTGATATTCCTTTTCTTCGAAATACTGAAATAGGCAAAAAACAGCAATTCTGGGCTAGGCCTCCGGTTAATAGGTTAGTCTCAAAAATGATATAAAAGTGGAAAATAAAGTCCAATATGGTCCAAAACAGTAGATAAAGTAGCATGAAGCAATCAAAAATTATAGTTACGTTGGAGACGTATCATAGGACCACGTTGCCCTATGAGGGCCAGTAGTGTGCAGGCACTAGCCTGGCACGGTGGCAGACCGACAGATGGGGGCCCGGTCGTGTTCAGTTCCAGCCGGTTCCATCCGTTCTGGAGAACCTGAGGCACAAGGTGCAAACCTTCCATCCTTAGTTCTTTTTTTCGCGTGTGTTTTTTTCCTACAGCTGGCACCATCTTGCTTAGGAGGTCGTATCTCATGGTCACGCGTGCGTATCTGGTCCTTTCGGACACATGCGATGCTATGGCCGGGCTCAGGAGCAAGCTGCTAATTCTAAAGAGAAGTTTTTTTTGAATTCTAAAGAGAAGTTGTGAATTAAATTAACAGGGAAAGAAAATAAAGAAAGCATGCACACGCGGCCCCGCTCGCATGGTCAAGTTTTTCTACAGAGATAGGAGCAGCTTCCTTCAGGCGTGCGTCCATGTCGGACAACTGCGTTTATCCAACTCAGTAGCTACCACATCGTGTAGAACTGTATATAGAGAAAATAAAAGAATAGAGGAGATACTGGATTACTGGGTAGAGCGCGCAAAGCTGCTAGCATCGCAGCAGCCAGTTCAACGGACCACGACAAGTATAGTAGCATATGGCAAGGTCCATCTTATCGGCGCAGCGCCTCCCGCGAGGCCGCGACCGTGAGTCATCGCATGCTCCCAGCTTAGCTCAGGGTGACACCACGGCCTCGTCTATATTAGCTCTACACCTATTGCATCGCAACGTCTCTTTCACTGACGTCTGGACACGGATCGTGTTGTGTTTCTCCTCGCCTTTCGGCGATCATTAGCATGTGTAATAATTAACTTGCAATTCCTGCCGACATCAACTTGCGCTTGCACTTGTCAAGGCCGCAAAACCGCACTCGATTAGAGGAGGATCTTAACCGAGGTGATCGGTGCCACCGTCGGCCATGGACTGGCATGCTAGAATACACACGCTGGGGGGTAGATATAGGATGACGTTCCATTGCATTTTTACCACGCAGCATTTTTCATGAAGCAGACGATCCAGTACCCTGGATGCCTGTCACGAGCACGAGTCAAAGTAATAACCGCGGTGCGAGCATTCAACCACAACACTATGCAGCGACCGCACCTGCTTCAACTTTCCAGTCCACAGCAGTTTCAGGCACCCTGCCTAGTAAGAGACAACCGACCCCTTGGAGCCTAAACACCCCGTGCTGGGGCATAGTCATGATAATACTAATGGACAAAACATGAGATTTATTTTACGTGGAATGATTTATTGCATCACCTTGTGAAAGTGCTAGTTATCGACTAGAGGGGGGGAGTGAATAGGCGATTTTTATGAAAGCCTTCAATACGTGGAAGTTTCGAAGACAACCAATACAAATGACCTAATTGATATGCAGCGGAAGATAAACTACAACAAGCAAACCATAGTCAAGTTTGCAGTAAAGTAAAAGTACAAATACTAATAGCAGCTTAGTAGTAAGGATCAGGATGGAAGATGGTATGAAGCCAACCAACTATAGTAGTCAAGCAATGAAGTCAAATAGGTACGACAAATAGGCAATGACTTCACGAAGACAAACACTAAGTAAGGGAAGGGAGAGGATAGAACCAGTCACTTGTTGAAGACATAGGATTTGTTGGACCAGTTCCAGTTGCTGTGACAACTGTACGTCTGGTTAGGGAGGCTGAGATTCAACACAGAAGACCGTGTCTTCACCTTATTCCCCTTGAGCTAAGGACACACAGTCCTCGCCTAATCACTCTGGTAAGTCTTCAAGGTAGACTTCCAAACCTTCACAGACTTCGTTCACCGGCGATCCACAATGACTCTTGGATGCTCAGAACACGACGCCTAACCGGCTGGAGGATCCACAGTCCTCAAGTGTAATAAGTCTTCAGGTCATGCAGACAGAAAGACTTCAGTGATGCCTAACACTCTTTGGCTCTAGGAGTTTGGGCTTTGTCCTCGCAAGGATTTCTCTCTCTCAAAGGCTTCGAGGTGGGTTGCTCTCAAACGACAAAAGCCGTGCATTAACTCGAGCATCCACCAATTTATGGTGTAGGGGTGGGCTATTTATAGCCACTAGGCAACCCGACCTGATATGTCCGAAATGACCACGGTCACTAAGGAACCGACACGTGTTTCAGTGGTCGATTTCAAACACACACGGCAACTTTACTTGAGCTACAAGCAAAGCTGACTCATCCAGCTCTGGATAAGATTTGCTCTCATTGTCTTCCCTCAAGACATAGGATTTGGGTTGAGCATCACTTGATCATTCGACTTTGTTCACTTGGACCCCACTTAACGAAGACGGTGGTTCCTATGACTCAACAATGAAGAGAAAGGAAACAACAAAACGACACAGTCTTCGCGCTCCATAGTCTTCACTCAATGTCTTCTCATGTCATAGTCTTCAATATGAATACCTTCACATACCACCATTGTCGTCAATGTCTTCATACATTTTTAGGGGTCATCTCCGGTAGGTAAACCGAATCAATGAGGGACACTACCCGTGTTATCCTGCAATTCTCACAAACACATTAGTCCCTCAACCAAATTTGTCGTCAATACTCCAAAACCAACTACGGGTGGCACTAGATGCACTTACAATCTCCCCCTTTTTGGTGATTGATGACAAACTGGTTGAAATTTTCAATGAGAATAAAGTATGTGAAATTGTAAATGATAGGGTATTGTCTTCATAAGTGGCAAGGGCTCCCCCTGAAGATGTGCATATAGGTAATTTGCTTTTGGAATGCAAATGCAGATGGCAGGTTGTACTTGTGGAGATCCTCTTCAACTTATGAAGATAATTCATCATGCATGAAATGATATAACTAAGATAATGACATGCATAATAAAAAATGGACGTCTGCAGAATGATCTAAGTGCGGAAGTTATCATCACACATGCGGAATTTTATCATCGCATCACAGAAAAGCAAATAAGTAGCAGACGACCATCAAGTTTAAGTGTTACAACTCAAAGAACCAAATGTATCAAAAACGAGAGTTGTAAACACTAGGCAAAATATAAAGAAACCGCCCATATAAACACGCTTGAAGACTATCAAACTCATATGCTTCTCCCCCTTTTGTCAGTAAGGACCAAAAAGGTTTGAAGACATAGAGCATCTACTCGCTTTCATCAGGAGAAGGTGAAGCAGCAGGGTTGTCGTTGTTGTTTGGCAGTGCAGACGAACTTGGTGCAGTGTCGATGCATGCAGAAGTAGGGGGCGGTGAAGTAGCATCGGCTTCATCATCGATTACTCTGGCATTCACAGCTGCCGCGTAGGAAGAATAGTCAGAGTTTTCAAGGGATGGAGTTCGACGTAGGACAGCATTCCGTGGAGGAGTGGAGTCAAACTTGAATCTTTCAGTGAAGCCATCGTCTTGAAGATTTGCTTCAGCACTGAGCAGCGTCAAACTCTTCCATGATCGACGACAGGTCTCGTGAGTGACAAAAGCATTCTTGGTGGCAAGATTTCGAATGCGATTGACGTCCACCAAGAGGCTTTGCATCTGTCGCTTGAGCCAATAGTGATGCTTGTCTTGTTTTTGATGCAGTGCCATAAGAAGTTCTCGGTCATTTAGGACACGAGAGCGCTTCCGAGGCCTTTGGGCTATTGTGCTCTCAGTAGCTTCAGTTTGCGCACGGTGAGGCATACGAGTGTTCCCAGCCATTGGATAGACACGAGATACTGCTTGGACGCCTTCCATGGGTTGAGAGAAGCTATGGTGATCTGCATTTTGAAGACAAAGAGGCGTTTTGGCAGGCTCAGGGTATATGGCTTCAACTGACATATCAACCTCGGGTAGAAAGATCAGATGATTGCGAGCAGAGGGCTGATAGTTGACAGCAGAGTGCAGCTTGATGAGGCGCATGACCCATGGAGCATAGAATTTCAAGCCAAAAAGGTCAGAACCAGACGCAGCCAGTTTCCGGATGAAGAATTCTTGTGTATTGAAGCTTATGCCATTCAGGATGTAAAAGACCAATGTCTTCATGGCTCCTTCAAGTTTTGCAGATGACCAATGCCCTTTGATAGGTCATAGAGTTCGCCTGATGATGTGATATATTGTGCGAGGCAGATACTCAAGGTCATCAACAAAGAACTCCTTTGGGTATTCAGCGTTAGGTGGCAAAGGCTTCATCATGCTCAACATTTCGCTCATGTTGGGCTCTAGCTTATGGAAGATGCTTTCCAGTGCATTGCGGTGGAGTTGACAATTAGGTTCGAACAGCTCTCCAGGAGTGGGTAGGCCTGTAAGGTCAATGACGTCATGAGCTTTGGCTTCATGATGAACATTTCCTGTCATCCACTCGAGAACCCATGTCTTTGTATCTCTGTAGTAGCCGGGAATGTGGAGGGTAGCATAGAATTGAAGCAAAAGTTCCTCATTCCAATGTTCTTTATCATCACAAAGTGAAGGACACTGCATCACGAAAGCAGTCAAGTGCTTCTTCTAAGCATGGCAGTCCTGCAATGGCTTCAGTGTCGAGGCGCATATGAGGGAAAATGCGCCCTTGATCATACAGAACGCAGGAGTAATAGCTTCGCTGTTGATAGCTCCAGAAACGATCTGATGATATTCTTGGCCTTGAGTAGGGGTTCTTTGCTCTGTCAAAGAAAGTGTTGTGGGCTTTGAAGCCATTTGCATTGAAGGACCCTGGAGAGGTGGCAGTACCTGGGAACCTTGGCAGTCTTGGCTTTGGTTTCTGGACCAGAGGCCTATGTTCAACATGATATTCAAACTGAGGACCAGAGGCATGAGGCGGAGGGACCAGAGCGGCCATCCGACAAAGGACTAACCTGACCATAGTTGTAGGCTTGCTCAATTGTATAGGGCCTTGGTGGCGGAACAGGAGCAGTGGCAACAAAAGAGGCTTCAGGTTGCACAACAGGGGCTTCAAGAGCAGTTGCATCATTGGCTTCGGGCACATTGGTTGGTGCAGGCTCCACATTTGCTTCAGCCATGACTATGTCATTGGCTTCAGTTGTGTTGGTGGTGGCAGCCTCAAGATTTTCAACCTCCACTTGATGAGCTGGAGGGTCGGACACTGTCACGTTCACTTCAGGAACAGCTTCTTCAGTTATTGGGGGTGTGGGGACACGTTCTTGTACTGGGTTGTCATCGGCTGATGCAGCCGGATTGTCTTCAGCAGCTTTGGCTTCAGACTCGGAGACGTTCACAGTTGGAGTGGCTTCTGGAAACACTTGACGTGCAACAGATTGGTGGTGCACTTCCCCTTCTGGAACGCTCGAAAGAGGGACTTGTGGCCTTGGTCCTTTGCGAAGCCTGCAGAATGCTGGCGACGCCTTTGGAGATGGAGTTGGCTGGGCTTCAAGGTCTTCCTCTTCTTCTTGGACAGGTGGTGTGACTTGTTGTTGTTGGGGAGTACTCGGGGAGTCTTGTTGTTGTGGGTGATCAGCCCATGATCCATCCTGAGCAATTGGCGTCAGAGGACGACCAATGCTGATGAGTTCGCTGTTCGTGAGAACAGGCGATGATACCAGGTTGTGTTCGATCTGAGGAAGAACGTCATCATCTTCAACATTGTCATTATGACCAATGTCTTCAGCAGTGATGGGATCAACTGCTGGACTGTCTTCAGCTTCAGGAGCCTCTGTGGAAGCAGGCTCATGAACTATCATTCGTCGTTCTTGGTGTTCAGATGCAGGTCGAACCATTGAGATAGGTTCAACAACTAAGGGCTCTGTGGAAGCAGCCCGATTCTTCTTGGTTTTGCGCTTCTTCTTGGAGGGAGCAGCATCAGAGACTTCTTGATTTTTTCCTTTTTCTGGCTTCAGCCTCGTGTCACGCCCAATATGCGACCCTATCGAAAAGGAACTCGACGGTCCCACCAAGGATAGACCCGCATATTGAAACGCTTTTGCAAGGTGGATATCATTACATCAACATTACATAATAGGTAGGATACATACATAAGGCACAAATGCCACAAGAATACATCAACATCATATACAAGATCAACATCCGACTACGGATGAAACATAAATGAAACTCAAACGACATCCACCTGCTAGCCCAGCTGCCGACACGGAACCTATCCCCGATCAAGAAGCGGAAGAAGAACTCCAACACAAATAAACATCGCTCTCGCGTCATGATCATCGCATAACCTGTACCTGAATCGGTGGTGTAGTAATCTGTGAGCCACGAGGACTCAGCAATCCCATTACCATGGGTATCAAGACTAGCAAAGCTAAATGGGAAAGGAAAAGGGTAAAGTGGTGAGATTGCAGCAGCGACTAAGCATATATGGTGGCTAACCAACGCAAATGAGAGCGAGAAGAGCAACAAAGGAATGGTCGTCAACTAGTAATGATCAAGAAGTGATCCTGAACTCCTACTTACGTCAGACATAACCCGAAACCGTGTTCTCCTCTCGATCAACCCGAAAAGAGACACTCACGTTACGCATACGGTTGGTGTATTTTAGAGAGTTTGCTTCAAGTTTACTACAACCGGATATTAACAAATTCCCATCTGCCACATAACCGCGGGCACGACTCTCGAAAGTTTATACCTGCAGGGTGTCCCAACTTAGCCCATGATAAGCTCTCGCGATCAACGAAGGATATTCCTTCTCCCGGAAGACCCGATCAGTCTCGGAATCCGGCTACAAGACATTTCGACAGCAATAAAACAAGACCAGCAAAGCCGCCCGGATGTGCCGACAAATCTGATAGGAGCTGCACATATCTCGGTCTCGGCACACCGGATGAGCGAAGCGACAGAACCGACGTAACCCAAGTTGCCAAGGAATGGTCCCAAGACGGTGCTCTAGTTTGGACCAACACTCGGAGGAGCCTTGCCCGGGGGTAAAATAAAGATGACCCTCGGGCTCCGGAAACCCAAGGGAAAAAGGGCTAGGTGAGGCAAATGGTAAAACCAATGTTGGGCCTTGCTGGAAAAGCCTTATTCAAAGCGAACTGTCAAGGGGGTCCCATAAATCACCCGACCGCGTCAGGGACGCAAAATCCGGGAACATAATACCGATATGACGAAACTAGGGCGGCAAGAGTGGAACAAAACACCAGGCATAAGGCCGAGCCTTCCACCCTTTACCAAGTATATAGATGCATTAATTAAAATAAGATATATTGTGATATCCCAACAAGTAAACATGTTCCAACAAGGAACAACATCTCCATGTTCCAACAAGGAACAAACTTCATCTTCACCTGCAACTAACAACGCTATAAGAGGGGCTGAGCAAAGCGGTAACATAGCCAAACAACGGTTTTCTAGGAAGGGTGCAAAAGGTTAGAGGCTGACATGGCAATTTGGGATGGCTTGATAAACAGGTAATAGGTAGCGCAGCATAGCGAAAGAACGAAGCAACTAGCATAGCAATGATAGTAGTGAGATCCAGGGTAGCGGTCATCTTGCCTGAAATCCCGCAAGGAAGAAGAACGAGTCCATGAAGAAGATGAACGGATGAAGCCGAACCAAGCGTAGACGAACGAATCCTCATGATCGCAACGAAAAGGAACTAAACAAGAAGAAGCACACAACATAGTAAACACACCACACATGAACATGACAAGATGCACAACAAGAATGATGCATGACAAGACAACATGAAGCTACTCATGGCAAGAGATGATGCAAACAAGAGCAACACATCAGAGCAAGTTTAAATGAGGCCGGGAACAACATATAATAATTCCGGTAAGTCCTCATATGCAAATTTCGAAATTGGTCCAGATCTGAATAAACCATAAGTTCAAGTTGTTAAACAGCAAGTTAAGATGCACCATGAGGATCTATACGAAAATCTAGTCAAGTTACATATAAAGTTCATTTAATTCGGAGCTACGGCCTAGAAGATATGAGCAAAACAAGTTAAACATGACATTGATGCAAAATGCATACAAACATCAAGCAAACACCTCAAAACAATGATGCAACATGATAATATGGAACTACATGCAAAAACAAGCAAGTTTCATATAGAGCACGCTCAAAACGGAGCAACGGTTCAACACATACACTCTATACGAGTCATGACAACAATCTGTCCAAAACAGCAACTAGGCATATTGCAAGCACCAAAGCAACATGCTACAGGACCTCAACGTAATAAAAAAAGGCATGGGCATGATCTACAGGTAAAGCATTACAAAACATGAACACTGAGCTATCTCCAGAAATGACTAGAACATGCTCAAAATGACATGGCAAGATTGCAAATAATAACAGTTTCAGACTTTAGCAGAAATAACATCAGGTTGCAATGTTTAGAGCTATCAAACAACATGTTACAGTAACTTATCATGTCAAACAAAGGCATGGCATGAATCTACTAAATGCATAGAACAAATGTCCCTTACTGACCATTAGCCAAAAAGGATCAGAAAATATGATGGCACCCATGTAAACATAGCAAGTTATATTACAGATTCATACATGGCAGGAACAACGATAAGTAGGCATGTTGGTGAGCTTAAACCACTCACCACAGAGCAATACATGGCATGGCAAGGCAACTCACAGTAAGAAGACATGGCATAGAAGCTATACATGGCAAGAACAACATCATAGCATACACGGATCAACTACAACAACCTTGGAAAAATTGAATAACATGTAAACCACCTGCCAGGAAACATTTTATAGCAAAAGTAGAGCTCGATTGACTCAAGCTATGGCACTCCATAATTGCAAACAAGGGCATGGATGGATAGAGAATAACCATATGTTCAAAACATCCTTACTGAAGTATATCAAAATAAGCATGGATCTCTCGGTAGCATCAAGTTAACATGGCATAAAAATATCAGCAAAACAGGGGCTGAAAACAACAACATCATGAAGCCTAGTTTGCATGCTTGTGCTAGTCACCACAGAGATCACAAAAATACATGGCATACACCCCTGTAAAGATGGCATGCCATATTACAAAACATATGTAGGACTCAAGTTCATAGGGTGCACACATCAATCATGGCAAAAATGACAAAAGTGCATGTTCTGATAAGAATCTGAAACTAACATCACATAGCACTCTTGCAACAGCATTTCGGGCATCAAGATGAGCTCAAATGAAAATGATGCAATGGAATGAAATGATGTACTCGTCGAGGCGAACAATTAGACATATTACACGCGCAAAACGGAGCTACGGATGCAGAGTTATGATGCGATGAATATGCAATAAAATTACTGCAATCTGGGACTTAGTGATGAAAACGACCTCGGGGAATCGGGACGGAGCGGTGCAGGACGAGGAGATCCGGGGACGAGGCGACTGTTTGGATGGTCGAACTGGTGGATCTGGTCCACCCGACCAGATCCGGATCCAAGCGGACTCCGGCGAGGGGCGGCGCTCTCCGGCGACAGGCGGCGCGGGCGAGGTTGAGCAGCGACGGCGGCCGCGGAGCTCTGGAGGCGCAGAGGAGGCGGTGGCTGGCGCGAGGGCGGCGAAGCGGGCGGTTGCGGACAGCACCACGGCCGACGGCGCGGCGCTGGCGTCCGGGCGGCGATGGAGGAGCAGACGGTCGGCGAGGGTGCGGCCAGCGCTGGCGGCTGCGCGGCGGCGGCGGCCGAGGGCGCTGGCGGGCCCGGGCAGAGTTCAAACGGGCCGACTGTGGCGAGGCGCGCAGCAAGGCAAGCGGTGGAGAGAGAGAGGAGGCGGCTGAGGTGGCGCGCTCCGGTTAACAGAGCGGCGGTGGGGTGAGTGGCGACCGGCGGTTGGTCGGAGGAGGTGGCGGGGGCGGACATGTCCGGCGCGGAGAGGGATTTCGTCCGGCGGCGCGAGGAGGAGGGGAGCTAGGGGTTGGACTGCGAGAATTTCGGGGAAGGCACACATATATATATATATATATATATATATATATATATATATAGGTAGAGGGAGCTAGGAGAGTCCAAATGAGGAGCGGTTTTCGGCCGCACGATCGTGATCGAACGACCGAGAGCATGGAGGGGAGTTTGCTGGGTTTTGGGCCACTTTGGAAGGGGTGTTGGGCTGCAACAAAAGAGGCTTTTGCGGTTACCCGGTTAACCGTTGGAGTACCAAACGACCTCCAAATGGCACGAAACTTGACAGGCGGTCTACCGGTGCTATACCAAGGCAGCTTGGCAAACCTCGGTCCATTCCGAGCGTTTGACACCCGCACATGAAAAGAGGTAAAAGGGGCGCCGGAGACATAGGAGTGCGGATTGCAAAAGCGGACAACGGGAAAATGCTCGGATGCATGAGACGAACACGTATGCAAAAGCGATGCACATGATGACATGATATGAAATGCAGATGATGACATGGCAAAATGCAACACGCAAGCAAATGACATGGCAAAGATGACGAATAACTGACGGACACCTGGCGCACCGAATCCGGGGCGTTACACCTCGGCAGCCCTCGTCTTCTTCTGTTCTGAAGCAGTTGACCTGACCTTTGGCTTCGAGCCAGTCATGCTGCTTGGGAAGACTATGCGAGGTTGTTCTTGCCTTGACGGTGCAGATTGGTCAGTTGATTGCTTCTTCTTCTTTGCAGCCATTCTGGGGTCAATGCCAGGACGACCAAGAGCCTTGCGCTTCTCAGCCTCATTGTAGGCTAGTACACACTTGTCAGCCAGACTCTTCATGCGCTCACGAGAGCCTTTAGCTTCGTCGCGCTTCTTCTGAAAGGCTTCTTTGAGCTCGTGCAGCACGGACTTGAAGTTTTGGACATCTTGCACGCTGAGCTTTGCCACATGCTTCTTGAACTGAGCTTTCTCATAGTCGATCTTGTGCTTCAGTTCAACGAGACGCTGAGCGAGCGCTAGCTCAGAAGCAATGGCGCCATTGAAGGAGACGCTGAGGCCAATGGGAAGTTGCAGATCTTCAAAGCTGAGATTTGGGTTGTCAAACCACTCATCAATGAAGTGATGGATTATTGCCACATCAAAGAGAGGCAAATCATTGAAGATCTCTGCTTCTTCCTTGCTCTTGATCAGTTGCTCAAGAGCATCATCTGCAAGATCTTCATCGCTGGATAGATCAATGTGCTCTTCTCGCAGAATGGCAGCAGGAGTTAATGTCTGGTCAGTATGTTTGACGATTTTTTTTCTTATCCGTCTTCTTGGAGATACGTGATTGATCTTCAGACTATACACTGTCTTCAGGAGGTGCAGTGGCCAGTGGCTTCGCACGTGAAGCTTTTGGAGGAGCAGCTGATCTTGAAGCCATAGCCTTCTTTTGTTTTTGCGGCTTTGGAGTAGGAGCAGGGGCTTCATCAGTGTCAGTGTCATCATCAGAATGATCTACGTTGGCACCTTGGACCGAGATGTGAGTGATTAGGCCATCAAGGTTGTAGAAAGGACCGATGACATTGGGTTCTGCATCACGGGAGCCGTCAGCACGGGGAGCAGAGGGACCAGGGTTGAAGTCTAATCCCAATGACTTCTTGTTTTCCTTGGCCGATGCCTTTGCATGCTAGAAGTTTTGCTTGAAGAGATTATCCTCACGACACCAGAGCAATGACGTTGGGTCCGCATTTTCAGGCTGAGGTCCACGGACCATACAAGGATAGAAACCTTGTGCAATAGCTTCAGCTCTGTTCTTGGGTGGAAGGCCTCGAAAGAGAATATCACCCCAAGGACTTTTGATAGCATTCTTCACAGCATATTCCTGGGTCACGAACTTGTATTTGAACCATTGTTCAGCCCAATATCGTCGAATCCATTGGATTCGTGTCTTGCGCTGATTGTAAGTCTCTTCAGGATCTGTCTTGTAAAGCTCTGCGAGCTCATCAGGTAAATCTTTTGATGTTCCCTCACGACGCTGTCTGCCACCCTTCCTTACTGATTTTTCTGCAGCCATGAACTTGAAATTGAATGGCTTCAACATGTTCAAAGGCTTCAAAAGCTTTCATTTGCTGGACAAACAGGAACTGGCGTCGGGAGAGTTAACGTGATGCTGTAAGAATTCTGCAAACGAATGCAGACTATGAGAACCAAGGGATTCTCCCACGGACATGTACCTGTGACAGCATTAGTGATGCGAGGGAAGGGGAAGAGGTCATATGCATTCTCAGAAGATTTTGAAAATAAATCAGTTTGAAGACATTGACCTCATGATGCGAAGACATTCACTTATACGTTGAGAGTTGGTTCCAGATTTGTACGAATCCGTGAATAGGTACAAGTGAGGAATCTAACTAGATATGAAGCTTAAGTGAATATAATTGGCAGTATAAGATGCAGACAGAATAGATCTAACCTTGTATAGGCAGAAACAGCTTTGGCAAACAGGATGAAACTTTGAGGATCAAAAAGATGGTAAAAATAGAGTTATATTTACCACACGAAGAACTGCTAGATGGGATGAGTAGGAGACCGAGCAGTTCAATCCACCGTGCCCTAACTTGGCGACGGAGGACAGCTACGGCGGCGGCGGAGAAGACGATGTTCGCGGCCGGCGTGAGGACGGCGTCGGAGAGGTCGCGGCAGCTAAGCGCTTCGTCGCCGGCGTCGTCGCGAGCTAGCGGTGGCGCTAGGGTTTTGACGAGGTGAAGAGGTGGAAGAAGGTATTCTTTACCGCAGGGGACATGTATTTATAAGGAGGTGTGCGGCACAGCACAATTACTCAGGTGCCCCTGGCGCTTCACATCTGAGGGGTACGTGGCAAGCATGCAACATACTCAGAGCTGTCCCATGTTCCCACGCCCTCCAGGTTTGTCGGATGGTCGTTCCGGCTTCTCCGGATTTCAAACAATAAGGATGAATCATTTAAAACAGTCTTAATGTTTGTCTCTGTGTCTTCTGCTGACAAGGACGCAGAGAAGACATTCGACAGTTTCAATAGAATGCATATGATTTGGACAGATAGAGTTTGAGATAGAAAGCATAGAGAGATTAGGGTCCGATCACATTCACTTAGTTCAAAAGATTCAACTAGGAAGACATAGCTATAAGTGAATGCTGTAGAGACAGAACACTATATATATATATATATATATATATATATATATATATATATATATATATATATATATATATATATATATATATATATATATATATATATATATATATATATATATATATATAAAGCAATCAAATCTGCATAGTGAAGAAAATCATGAATATAAGTTGAACTTTGAAGACAAACCAAATGTGAAGACATAGCTCAAATAACACCATGAGTGAAACACTTCAAACAGAGAAATTTGGTGGTGGCGTTACCTACCGTATAGGAAGTATTAAACCCAGACACGGCGCACAATTATCGTGGCGCTCCGAAGTCAAATTCCATGTTAATGTATTCACACTTAGAATGTAAGTCTTCATTGATTGAAGATATACTTTACTTTGTGTGTTGCACATCTAAGTCATCAACATGCATAAGTGTTAGGATGTGTGCCTGATCACAGGACATTTGAGGATTCCAAGATATTTGGCTCACACCGTAACTTGCAAAACCTTTTCTCATCCAAGGGCTTTGTGAAGATATCTCGCGATTGCTTCTTGGTGTTGGCGTGAATGATGTCAATATCCTTTTTCATGACATGGTCTCTGAGAAAGTGATGACGAATTTCAATGTGCTTTGTCTTCGAGTGCTGGACTGGATTGTTGGCAATCTTGATGATGCTTTCATTGTCGCAGAAGAGAGGTACTTGTTTCAGATTGATGCCATAGTCCTTGAGAGTTTGCTTCATCCATAGAAGTTGTGCACAGCAAGATCCAGCAGCAATGTATTCAGATTCAGCGGTTGAGAGTGATACACAGTTCTGCTTCTTTGAAGACCAACAGACAAGTGATCGTGCCAGAAAGTGACATGTGCCTGATGTAGACTTGCGATCCACCTTGTCACCAGCATAATCAGCATCCGAGAATCCAACCAAATCAAATTCTGAGCCCTTTGGATACCATAATCCGAGCGTTGGGGTGTGAGCCAAATATCGAAGAATTCGCTTCACCGCTAAGTGATGCGATTCCTTTGGTGCCGCTTGGAATCGAGCACACATACAAACACTAGGCATAATATCTGGCCTAGATGCACATAGGTAAAGTAAGGAACCAATCATGGAGCGGTATACCTTTTGATCAAATTCTTTACCATTGTCGTCGGGACCCAGATGGTGTTTGGCTGGCATTGGCGTCGTGTAACCTTTGCAATCTTGCATTCCAAACTTCTTCGGACAATCTTTGAGGTATTTTTCTTGAGATATGAAGATGCCATTCCTTTGCTGACGAATTTGAAGACCAAGGAAGAACTTCAGCTCACCCATCATGGACATCTGATATTGCTCTTGCATCATGTACGCAAACTCATCACTGTACTTCTGGTTGGTGCAGCCGAAGATAATGTCATCCACATATATTTGGCATACAAATAGTTCACCATCATATGTCTTCGTGAAGAGTGTTGGATCGAGGGATCCAGGTTTGAAGCCTTTGCTCTTCAGGAAATCTTTGATCGTATCATACCAAGAGCGAGGAGCTTGTTTGAGGCCATACAGTGCTTTGTTTAGCTTGTACACCATATCAGGATGTTTTGGATCTTCAAAGCCAGGTGGTTGAGCGACATATACTTCTTCTTCAATCTTGCCGTTGAGAAATGCACTCTTCACATCCATTTGATATAGCAAGATGTTGTGGTGGTTAGCGTAGGCTAGCAGTATGTGTCGTGGAATTGTTACGGCAGATGTCCTCATGAGAGGACTTAGTCGTAGGGCCATCGTACGGGTTAACCTAGAGGGGTTAAAGCGGACACAAGACACGGGAATTATACTGGTTTGGCCCCTTCGATGAAGGTAAAAGCCTACGTCCAGTTGTGATGTGATTGATATGATTTCGGCGACTAGGGAGCAATAGCTTTGCCTTAGCCTCGAATTCTCTGTCCCTAACTTCGCCGCCGGTCGCCCCTTATATACACGGGTTGGCCTTGCGGCCGGTCCTGAGTCCCAATCCGGCTCATACAAGCGTCCGGCTCGGTCTCTTCTTTCTTGTCTTACAACACAAGTTACAATACTAAGGCGGTTTACATAAATGGACCTTAATCCGCCTCTGGGCTCCAGGCCTCCTCCGCGGGCCTGGATCATGGACGAGGGTAAACCGGCCCTTCCGGGGCGGTTCACACTCAGTAGTTGTATCCCCAACATTAGGCCCCAGATTGACTTGAACCGGTTCATGTTAATCTTCAACACCTTCAGGAAACTCCTGATCTCCTTTCACATTTTGTAAACCGCCACTGCTTGAACGCCGTGATGTCATCTTCCGATCCGCGTGTCGAGGCGTCCGGCGTCACCTTTAATAAAGAAATCCAAGCAGTAAGATTCCACGCCTTTAATGCCATTCCGGAAATCGAGGCGGCGCTGCACCGTCGCCGCTTTTGACTCCTCGATTCTCGCGCCGTTGATTGCTCCGGTTCCTTATAAATAGACCGGCCGCCTCCTCTCTTCTTCTTCTTCTTCCTCGCGACGCTCCAGTCTTTGAAGCTCCACCGTCGCCTCCGACCTTCGAGCGACGCGTCACGCCGGGTCGCTGCATCAACTCTGATCATACCAGAGTTTGAGTGCTCCTCCGCGGTTTCCGCTTTCGTCGAGTAAGGTTTCTTTCAAACCCTAGATCTCATCTGAAAACTCTGTTCGTCTCATAGCTCGTAGGTGTTCATACCAGTTCTTCATACTTGCTCCGCCATGGTCGTATGGCTCAGCCGTACCGCACATCCTGTGCAGGTGGCTGCCCCGCCATCCAATTAATTCTTTATGCACCGTTTCCTTTGTTCAGACCCTCAAGTGTATAATACCCGAACCCTCATGCTCTTCATGAGGTTTACATAGGTCGTAAAACTTTTCTTACTAGAGCTTCGGTAGATCTCGATTACTTCCACTCGCATGTGAAAACTGTTTCTGTCCATACTTAGTAGATTTTTCGGCTCTGCCTTATCCGGCGGTTTAACTTTTAATAGCTAATCCGTCCCTCCATTAGTCCTCAGTTAAACCGGAATTGGAAGCTGGCTGCTGAATTGCCGGTTTAACAATGTATGATATGTCTAAACCGTTTAATGGTGAACCGTTTCTTCCTTCCTTTCACAGTTTAGTCTTCCGGAATGGCTCCTCAATTCTCAGCTTGCAATTGGGTCCGGTCAAAAATCACTGAAACGCAGCTCAACGGCTATGTCACCACTGGCGGTTTATCTCCAAAAAATGTCCTCCACTGGCGTGTTCCAGATGGCGAGTTTCCTCCCGAGCCATTAGAGGGAGAAGTAATTGTGTTCATGCAGCACTTAGACCGGGGATTCTGCCCGCCCGGTTCAAAATTTTTCCGGGATGTCCTTGCAAGTTTGAAACTCCATCCGCAAGATATTGGCCCGAACTCCGTGTCAAACATATGCAACTTTCAAGTCTTCTGCGAAGTCTATCTTCAGGAAGAACCGTCTGTGGAGCTGTTAGAGATTTTTCCACTTGAACCGCCCATCGAATTTTCCGATGGTCCCAACACAGAGCTAGGCGGCGTTTCAATCCAGAAGAGGAAGGAAGTGGATTTTCCTCACGCCAAACACCACAGCCATCCAAAAGATTGGAACCAAACCTGGTTCTACTGCGGAACACTGCTCCCGCCAATGAGAATCCCTTGCCGGGTTATCGTCCTCACTGCTCGACAACCAGCATCCATTTCTGACGTTTAACCGCCGCTGGAGCGCAAGAACTTCGCCTCAAATAATCAAGCTCGGGCTCTAATGGCCAATGGCTTAATGGCGTAGACCTTGTGCGGTGTTGGGTTTCTTGGGGCGTCTTGCCACTAAGCCGCCGGCCCGGATTGATGCATGAGTACACCGGCAGCCTCAAAGACCCTCAAAGACGTCACGAGCTGCCCATAACTGAGCTGGAGGTCACTGAGATTGTCAAGAAGATGCTTGACGAACCGATCTCCGTCTGCAGCCTAACCGGGTTGGCTCCATTCTGCGTTGCCAATCAACCGCCGGCGGTAAAGCTCTACTCACCGCCTTTGGGTCCTTAATACTTTGTTAACATGCATTAATCATTGTTACTTCTCAGGCTGACAGCTCCTTCTGGAAACGCACTAAACCGGTTCGGGCGCTGCGTGTGAAATCCAAGGCCACCAAGAAGGCAGGCAAGAAGAAAGCCGCCGAGTCCTCTGATCCGCCGGAGGACGAAGAATCAGAAGCTGAGGTAAAACTTGATATTCTTACAGGGGAGCCGCCGTAAACCGGCTTTCCGCTTTGTGTTTCTTCTTGCTTATGACTTGTCTCTTTATATTCTTTTTACTGACAATTTTACCTCCCAGGATGATGCCGAAGCCAGTCATGCCGACCCTGTTGAGGTAATCATTCTTTCTTCCGAATCCGATCTTGCGCCGGTTAAAAGAATTAATCGCGCCGTCCGGAAAGTGAAAAAATATCCTTCATGTGCTTACTTGAATCCAAATCTTTCCTTGAAGACACGGCAGGCTGAAGAGCGCCAGACGACCGGCACAAGGGCCAACGGATTACCTCATCCGCTTACGGACACACCAACCCGGAAGCGTCGTCAGAGGTGACTTGCTCTCTGGCGTTATCCCTTAAAGGTTTCTTCCGATGTCCTCTCAATCCGTCGACCGAATTATCGGGCCTCTTCCAACTCGTCTGGCGGTTCATCCACCACACAACCGCCTCCGCTGAAAGTTGCCGCAGGTATGTAATTGCTGTCCGTCAATTCGATTCACCATTGCCTTTTGTCGATTTGTCTTAATCAATTCTGAATATTGCAGCACCAAGGCTCGCTTGAGTAAGCGAAAACCCTTGATCCTCTGCAGATGTTGATCCGGAAAAACCCCGGAACAAACACACGAAAATCACGAAGCCGCCAAGGAAAGCTCGGCGAGCTGTATAAAAACGATCTGCTGATCCTCCGGAAGCTGAACCGGAGGTCAAGTGGAAACCTCGCAGCCTGCTCCACCAAACCCGGCCCACAGGCGGGTTGTAATTGATGAACCGCCGAGCGAGCAAGAAGGCACCAAGCCCAAAGAAGACCGCCGAGAATGACGATGTTATTGTGACAGGCACTGGCTATGCTGCTCCTAGCCAACCGGTCGCTTTAACAAAACATAGTGCCAAGGGCGAGTCGGCCGCCGTGAGTAAAGATAAAGGAAAAACAGACCTGTCAGCTTACGACAACTTCTCTGCCCAAGAACTGCACTCCGGGTTTCTGAACCGGCTCTATACCAGTCGTGACCTTGAAGCTGGTCTGGTAAACCGGATGAAGGACCGCTATGAGGTAATAAATTATGTCTTTCCTGTACTTTAGCTGTATAGTAGCCCCCAAGGGTCGGTTCAACTTAACATAGTTAAACCGGGACTTAATTTCTGTACCCAATATGGCAAACTGAGATCAATTAGCCATTAGCCCCCAAGTGCCAAGGTGAATATGTATATTGAGCTTGGGACTTGATAATGAGACACCTAACATGCTTCCTTTGTTACCAGAATGAAATAGAGCAGCAAAGCGTGCAACTCAAAGACCTGCGAGCCAATCTGGAGACTCAAAATAGCGAGAAACCACTAAGGCCAAGGGCGAATTGAGAACGGCCTTGGCCACTATGGAACAGCTGAAGGAGTGGTATAAATCCGAACAGGCCAAGCTGGGACACCGAGAAGGCGGTTTGAAAAACGGGCGAAGAAGCCGAAGCAGCCCTTAAACGGTGGTGAAGAGCTTACGGACTCAAGCGCCAAGTGCATGCCATGACCTCTGCCGTCTTTGGTAAGAAACTATGCATCGACTATCTTAATTTTGATATTTCCGCGGTTTATCCTGAGTTGTCTTAAACGGTGCGAGCAAGCGTATTGCACATATGGGCTCGATGTGCGGAAGAAGCTCAAGGCCGCTTATCGCTGATTGAGCAGCTGTATACCGGCGCCAGCGAGTCATATGTGCTACATCATACGACAACACGGCGCCGTCCTCGATCGAGAAACCCTGGACGGTTGTCCATGGTTCGGGGCAACTTGAAGAGTTGAAGCGATCCATGCTCGGGCTAGCACCTTCTTGGCTCGACGCGCCAAGGCGTGGATAGCGAGATCTTGATCCGGTGACATAGCCAAAGGTTTCCCAGTGCTCAAGAGAATGGTGAAGCCTTTAGTAGCGACGCTACAAACGGATCACAAAGGAAATCGTCATTGGTGAGTCAAGCGGCAGACGAAGCCAACTGACGGTTCACCGCTCCTTTTATAGCGCCAACAACAAGCGGGTGGAGTTTGTCATCCACGAAGTCGAGCCTTGTTCCCTCAATCCGTAAGCACACTTATGCCCCGACGTTGATCCGGCTGAGTGATAAGTGAAGAAGCTGTCTTTTAGGCCTTAACCGGATTGTTGGTCTACCAATGACTTAGGGCTTTGGGTGAGGAAGAAGAAGAAGTTGAACCGACGTCAGCGCCCCTCTACCTCGCGTCGGCCCGTGAAGCAGCGTAATTAAATCAAGCCGGGTGGCGCATCCGAAGCTTCAAGGCATAACCCCACATGAAATGCCGGGCCTCAAAAGGCTTTGTAATAGGATAGTCAGTACTTTATTTTGAACAATGCCATGACAACCTCAGTCTGTAAACTTTTGTATGGCGGTGCGGGATACTTTGGTTTTAAAGTAGTGAATCCTTCAACATATTCTGCCTGCAATCACAAATTCTTAACCGCCATGGCGGCTTGCGCCTCTAGCCGGATTGTGATGCCAATAAGAAAATATCGAGGTATACGATCAAAATTGTGTGATACAAACATACCTGCCAGTGTCGGGCACACAGTTGGCTTTAGCCAATCTCAAGCGGAGGCTTTATAAACCATCACCGTCCAAGGAGAACAATCACGTGTGTGAAATACCGATTTACCGTGTAAATCGTGTCCGAACATGATAAGCCCCTGTTACTCCATAATGGGATGTTAACAGCAAAATCAAACCGGGACAATCAATCGCCCGATTTAAAAATGGACCAAATTCTGAAAACTTGAATCCGGTTGAAAGAAGGTTTGTCGGTTTAAGAAAACAAACAAAAGCCAAATTATACGTATAAAAACACATGGAAGCAAAAACAATGACAAAGACTGCTTTTAGAAGAGGCTTTATTGAGCTCGATCGGATGGCGTTACCATGGTCGGACGGGACCAAGCCCCTATAAGGTGTAGCGATGGTTCAAGTCAGCGGGTCCCCAGCCCGACATCGTGGCATTACGCCGATCAAGTGGCATTGCATTGGTTGGGTTCGACCAAGCCCCAAGTGATTCTATGGCCTTAGGCCGACCAAGAGGCGTGACTGGTTCAGACGTGACCATGTCCCCAAGTGATCTGGTGGCTTTCGCCTGTCAAGAGGTGTTGCATTGGTTCGGACACGACCAAGCCCCCAAATGATCTGGTGGCTTTCGCCTGCCAAGAGGTGTTGCATTGGTTCGGACACGACCAAGCCCCCAAGTGACAAAAATTTCACAAAAGCAAGGCCAAGGGTTAAACCGGAGGCCGCTTCACGACAGCATCTCCATGTACCCAAACCGGACTTTTATACAGAACAGATACCCCGCTTTAGCCGAGGATCCGGTTTATTGCCTTTATTCATAACATATACATTGTCTTAATATGTACATAAGTGGAGCCAATGGCTCAGGTATAATAAGGCCGAAGATGAGCTATGTTCCACGGCCTGTTGGTCTCCTCCTCGGCGTCGTGAGTCCTTTCGCTCTCGAACATCAATCGGATAGTAGGACCCGTTGTATAGATTCTTGCTGACCACAAAGGCCCCTCCCAAGGTGGGGATAGCTTGTGCATATCTTTACGGTCTTGAATGAGCCGCAGCACTAAGTCTCCTTCTGAAAGGTTCTGGTTTTAACCATGGCTGTGATACCGAGCGAAGATCCTGCTGGTAAACCGCCGAACGAGCAGCTGCCATATCGCGCTCTTCATCCAGTCGATCCAAATCGTCTTGCCGTGCTGCCTCGCTATCTGCCTCAACATAAGCTGCCACTCGAGGCGAGTCGTGACGGATATCGCTGGGAAGGACCGCCTCCGCTCCATAGACCATAAAGAATGGCGTGTATCCAGTGGATCGGTTGGGGGTAGTATTTATACTCCATATCACCGATGGTAGCTCTTCCACCCAACAACCCGGCGTCCTCTCTAAAGGGACCATAAGTCGGGTTTGATACCTTTCAAGATCTCTGATTAGCTCGTTCCGCTTGACCATTGGATTGCGGGTGGGCTCTGGAAGAAACATCAAGCGGATGTGCTCTCGTTCACAAAATTCCTTCATAGCTCCTTTGGACAAATTGGTGCCATTGTCCGTGATGATCTTTGTGTGGAAACCCAAACCGGAAAATCACCTTTTGATGAACTGAACGCCGTGGCGCATCACACTTGCTAACGTGCTCTGCCTCAACCCACTTGGTAAATTTATCAGCCGCCACCAACAGGTGGGTCTTTTTGTCCTTGGACCTTTTGAAAGGTCCAACCATATCCAACCCCAAGTGCAAGCGGCCAAGTAATTGGAATCATCCTCAATTCTTGGGCTGGCACATGAAACACGCTGGAGAACTTTTGGCAACCATCACATCGTCGACCGGATCCTCCACATCGGCATGGGCGGTCAACCAATAGAAACCATGGCGGGCGCTTTGGCCAAGGATTTTGAACCGGCGTGGTGACCACAATCCCTTCATGGATCTCTCGCAATATCTCACAGCCCTCTTGAGGGGACACACAGCGCTGAAACGCATACGACACACCTGCAATGGTGCAATTCGCCATTAACAATGGTCATAGACTTAGACCGCCGAACTATCTGCCGGACCAGCGTCTCATCTTACAGTAACTTCGCCCGGTTCATGTATGCCAAATAAGGGGCGCCCAATCCGGAATGACATGCAGGGCCGCCACCAATTGAGCCTCCGGATCAGGGATAGCCAAATCAATTTCATCGGGAAGCTTAAGCGGCGGTTATGCGATACATCAAGGAAGGCGTTAGGCGGGACGGTTTACGTTGAGAGCCCAGCCGGCTTAAAGCATCACCAACCGTTCTTCCAACGATCCACATGGTCCACGATATCCTTTAAAATGTCCTGCAACAACATCCACCTCCCGACGATATGCAGCCATGAGTGGATCTTTGGAGTCCCAAGTACACGATACTTGCTGGGCCACCAAGTCCGAGTCACCAAAGCATTTAACCGGCTGAGATTCATTTCCTTAGCCATCCGGAGACCATGGAGCAAAGCTTCATACTCAGCTGCATTGTTAGTACAAGGGAACATTAGGCGGAGAAGCGTAACAGAACTTGTCACCTCGCGGGGAAGTTAATCGACTCCGCCCCGAGCCCTCAATTGCTGGACCCATCAAAGTGGATGGTCAATAAGTATGATCCGGCTTCTCTTACGGCGCTTGCAACTCCGTCCAATCATTAATGAAATCCACAAGCGCCTGAGATTTTACGGCCGTCCGAGGCACATACCTTAAACCGTGCGGCCCAAGTTCTATAGCCCACTTAGCAATCCGGCGATCGCTTCCGGTTACGTATGATATCGCCCAAGGGGCAGGCCGACCATCGTGATGGGGTGCCCTTGGAAATATTGCTTTAGCTTCGACTTGCCATAAAAACCCGTATACCAGCTTACGCCAATGCGGATATCTGCTTAGACTCAATGAGGACCTCGCTGATGTAATAAACCGGCCGTTGAACGGATACTCCTTCCACCGCCTCCTTCCGCTCCACCACAATAGCCACGCTTAACTGCCACGACATTAGCGACAACATATAGCAGCAGCGGCTCTTTGTCAATAGGGGCGGCTAGAACGGCGGGTTGGCCAACTGCCGCTTCAAATCCTCAATGCTTCGTCGTGGTGAACTCGGACAAACTGATCCGTTTTCTTCAACATACGGTACAAAGGAATGGCCTTCTCGCCTGAGCGGTGATAAACCGGCTTAGCGCAGCAATCCGACCTGCCAAACGCTGGGCGTCATTGATGCGCCGGCTTAGCCAAGGAGGTGATAGCCGTAATTTTTTCGGATTAGCCGATCCCCTGTTGGACACGAAAACCCAATAACACTGCGGAACACCAAAAACGCACTTGGCGGGTTGAGCATCATTTTGTACACCGCAAGTTGTCAAAGGTTTCCTTTAGATCCTCAATCAAGGTTTCCTTCTTCCTTGACTTAACCACGATATCATCCACATAAGCGTGCCGTTCGGCCGATCTGTTCGTGCAAGCAACTCTGAGCATATAGCGATAAGTTGCTTAGGCGCTCTTGAGTCAAAAGGCATAGATACATAGCGAAGGCTCCAAAGGGGTGATAAGCGCCGTCTTCTCCTGGTCCTTAACTGCCATCTTAATCTGATGATAACGAGTACGCATCCAAAAAGCTCAGACGCTCACAACCCGCCGTAGCATCAATAATCTGGTCAATACGGGGGAGGGCGAAAGGATCTGCTGGACAGGCCTTGTTAAGATCTGTGTAATCCACACACATGCGCCAAGTGCCGTTCTTCTTAAGAACCAACACCGGATTGGCAAGCCACTCTGGATGAAAGACTTGACGATAAACCCTGCTGCCAAGAGCCTAGCAACTTCTTCTCCGATGGCCTTGCGCCTTTCCTCATTAAATCGGCGAAGAAAGCGCTTTACCGGTTTGTATTTGGTCAACATTAAGAGTGTGCTCAGCGAGTTCCCTCGGTACACTTGGCATGTCGAAGGCTTCCATGCAAAATGTCGATTCTCACGGATGAACTTCGATGGCGCTTTCCTATTTAGGATCAAGTTGGCGATGGTGAACTGCTTGGGCGAATCATTGGGCACAAAATCAACAAGCTTCGTCTCGGCCGCGATTTGAACTTCAAGTCCGGATCATGCTCCGTGGTTGGCTTCTTCAAAGGGGTCATATCCGCCGGATCAACATTGTCTTTATAATACTTTAGCTCTTCCATGGCACAAACCGACTCTGCGTAAGCCGCATCACCTTCCTCGCACTCCAAAGCAATCCGGCGGCTCCCATGAACCGTTATCGTTCCTTTGTGACCCGGCATTTTCAGCTGTAAGTAAACATAACAGGGCCGTGCCATAAACTTAGCGTAAGCCGGCCGCCCAAAGAGGCGTGGTAAGGGCTTTGGATTTTCACCACCTCAAATGTCAATGTTTACGATCCGAGTCATGTTCGTCCCCAAAGGTCACCTCGAGCTATCTTACCGACAAGATGCGCCGACTTGCCGGGCACCACTCCGTGAAACTTGTGCTGGATGGCCTAAGATGCCTATCCGTCAACCCCATCGCCGGAAGGTCTCGTAGTACTGAGGATGTTGATGCTGCTTCCTCCATCCATAAGAACCTTGGTAAACTTGTACCCTCCTACAGGGGTGCCACCACGGGGCTAATTGACCGGATTGTAAACCGGGAGGATGGTCCTCTCTGCTCCACGATCGGTTGCTCGGACCAGCGTAGGTGTCTGGCGCAGGCAGTTCAACAACACTGACCGCCCGCTTACGAAGTTTTCGGTCTCGTCTGTCCAAGCTGGTGGTAAAGGCGTGGTCGCATCCATCGTTCAACTGCTTTGGGTTACTTTGATAACCCATTGCTGCTGTTGTTGATTCTAGCCCCTTAGTTACGATTGCTCACTGATTACGATTACCACGATTATTACGATTGCCTTGCCGCCCGGATTACCACGAATCTGGGCGAATTTCCTCCACCGTAACCGGGCGGATCTGAACGCCACCGGCCCTTGATCATACCGGAAAGAGTTGGAGTTTTGAACTCCTGCATAATATAACAATCCTTCCAAGGTGGTTCGCGGTGCCTCCTTCGTCCCATGCCGGACAAGGTTGATTCAATATGAAATTCAAGCGATCCGGATTGTGACTGCCCGGCTTGATTGCCTACCCTGCGCCTGACCCTTGTCCTGCGCGTTGGTGTTAGCCACAAAGCCCATGTTGCCGTTCGCTTCGCTTGTTCCCTCCATTGCTGCCGAATGATCTGCTGGCCCCGAGTTGCCGTTCTGTTTTCCTTCCCACTTCATCATTCTCAGATTCGGGATCCTTGGTACTATCGAGAATCAGCGTACTTTACCAGCGCTCATTAGAGTGCCCATGTCATGGCAAAACGCTTCATGCGCCCAGCTTCAATTTCAATGGTTGAACCGGCAATTGGCTTCCAAGGTCAAGATCGCGGAATCAGGTTGATCCGGTCTGAAGAATGTAAAACTTCCAAACACGGGCGCACCCAATGGGTTGTGGATTCTCCCTCCGCCTGGACACAAGCTGCTAAATCCACCACAGACATGGGCTGTTTACAGGTGTCTTTGAAATTTTGAATGAATCGGGTTATGGCTGGGTCCTGAACTGATAGAGTTGGTGGCAAATTTTTCAACCAAGTCCGGGCGTACCTTCCAACATCATTGTGAAGTACTTCGCACATGCGGCTTCATCCACATCTAGCATCTCCATGGCCATCTCATAGCTTTCTATCCATGTTCGGAGCCAAATCGGCGGTATAATTGGGCACCTTGCGCGGCCCTTGAAGTCCTTGGGCAGCGCCGCGTTGCGTAAAGCGGGGCGAGGCAAGGCACCCCCAAAGAGCGAGCGTGACCCTGGTTCGAAGATGGTCAGACGAACCAGCGGCGGATGATCCTCTGCTTGCTGCTAACTCGGCCTCCCTACGTGCCTGGCGCGTCCACTACCACTTGAGCATCCTCAAAGCCGCCCGCGGATTGTTGCCTTGGCGGACCATGCTGCGCATTGCTTGACACGGCGGTTAAATCGACGCGTCGGCTATAGCTCGGCTCGGGCGGGGTGGAGTGGATCCGATCCGGCTGTATGAATATGCTTCTTCTTGAGCGAGGCCGTCTGAGAGCTCCTTAACCCGGCGTGTCTCTACTTTGTGGTGAATCGCCTTCAATTGGAATCGCCTCCAATCGTGCGCAGCCGCCACGAGGTTATCCATCGGGTTGGAGTAGTGACCGGAGGTGTACGCGCGATGCAGGCGCACGGTATGATGGCGGTAGATCTATCACACGGGCTGAACGGTGCGGCCGTCCCAGTGCTTCGGCGGTTTACCTGCGGCGGCGGATTCTGGTCCCTTACAGGGTATTGAAAAGCTCCTTCCTCAAAACTGAAGGTAAGCGGGACTGTACTTCCTTTTCATGACTTCTGTGGCGCTCTGGTCGGCTGAGCCTATAAGCACAATGCATCCAGCGGCCCGTTCGCGGCCATCCTCACGTCCGCGGCTGCCAGGTCCGCTTTAGCTTTAGTGATCTGTTCCCTCACCTTTGCAATCTCCGCGTTGTGCGGTCCTGATCCGGCGGATTAGCCTCGCCATGAGCACGCTAACAGCGTCGAAAAGTTTCGACAAAACCTGAGCGGCGGTAGCGCGAGGCCTCCTTCCCGGCTGCCATCACGCTGTTGAACCGGCGACCAGGGCGCTGCGGTCGAAGAGTGAAGCGCCGCTGCGCACCGGCCATGAAGATCCCAACCCGGCTGGGTAGATCGAAGGGTCGGAATACTCTCACCGTCGGAACAGCCCGATCTGGCCATCTTGCGGCTGATACGAGACTCCGTTTCTCCGGCCGACGACTCGTCGCCGAGTGAACAACGGTTTCGCCGCGGATGCTGATCCGTCCTCGTAGCCTCCGTGGGCGACTCCCCAACACGCTGACGCCCGGTTTAGCCAGGCAGGATTCTTCCTCGTCCGTGAGCCGTCTCGGCGAGGTCGGTGCAGATGTCCGGCCCAGGCCACAGCTCGCCGATCTTGCCGATGAACACGTGTATGCCGCCAAAGGGACCCGGTATCCGTACTCAAGCTGAGCGGCCTCGGGGCCCCGATCCGCATCGTCGATGTAAAGCTTGTCGCGGACGACTCTTAGTCATCCGGCCCACAGCATAACCTTGAGTCCGCCGAACTTGCCCTCTAAGACCATCAAACCGTCGTGCGATAGCCCCACGGTGGGCGCCAACCGTCGATGGAATTGTCACGGCAGATGTCCTCATGAGAGGACTTAGTCGTAGGGCATCGTCACGGGTTAACCTAGAGGGGTTAAAGCGGACACAAGACACGGAATTATATGGTTCGCCCCTTCGATGAAGGTAAAGCCACGTCCGGTTGTGATGTGATTGATATGATTTGGCGACTAGGGAGCAATAGCTTTGCCTTAGCCTCGAATTCTCTGTCCCTAACTTCCTTGGCCGGTCGTCCCCTTATATACGGGTTGGCCTTGGGCGGTCCTGAAGTCCCAATCCGGCTCATACAAGCGTCTGCTCGGTCTCTTCTTTCTTGTCTTACAACACAAGTTACAATACTAAGGCGGTTTACATAAATGGACCTTAATCCGCCTCTGGGCTCCGAGCCTCCTCGCGGGCCTGGATCATGGATTTAGGTAAACCGGCCCTTCCGGGGCGGTTCACACTCAGTAGTTGTATCCCCAACAGTATGCGAATAGCTTCAAGCCTAGCCACAGGAGGAAATGTTTCATCGAAGTCAATTCCTTCAACTTGAGTATATCCTTGAGCCACAAGTCGTGCTTTGTTTCTGACGACTTGACCATGCTCATCTTGCTTGTTTCGATATATCCATTTTGTGCCAATAATGTTATGCTTACGAGGGTCGGGGCGCTTGACAAGTTCCCAAACATTGTTCAGCTTGAACTGTTGAAGTTCTTCTTGCATAGCTTGTATCCATTCAGGTTCCATAAAGGCTTCACTACTTTCTTGGGTTACGATATTGACCTAAAAGAAAAGTGCCCACAGAAATTTGCTAACTGTGTTGCTCTTGAGCGAGTAAGTGGACCAGGTGCATTAATGCTATCAATTATCTTCTCAATTTGTACTTCGTTTGCGATTCGAGGATGAATTGGACGAAGACTTTGCTCTCGCTGATCATTGTAATCATTGGGAGGATTATCTTCAGACTGAGCATTGTCTTTAGGTTGGTTAGGTGCAGAAATGATAAGTTCCTCTTCGGGTTGTGCTTCAGAAGGCATGATTTCACGGTTCCCATCGACTTGATAGATTCCTTTGGCGGAGCTTCGTCTAGTGTACTTGGCAGGAGCTCTCTTTGTGAACCATTGGTTTCATCAAATCGCACGTCCACAGTTCGATGATTTTGTAGAGATAGAGGTTGAAGACCTCTGTAAGAGTGCGAGTCCTTTCCATAACCGAGCATGAAGCCTTCATGAGATTTAGGTGCAAATTTTGACTTGTGATGGGGATCCTTGATCCAGCACCTAGCTCCAAATACTCTGAAGTAGCTGACATTTGGTTTCTTGCCAGTAAGGAGCTCATAGGATGTTTTGTTCAGAAGCTTATGGATGTAAACACGGTTGATGACGTGACTTGCTGTATCAATAGCTTCAGGCCAGAACTTTCTTGGTGTCTTGTACTCGTCGAGCATTGTTCGAGCCATCTCAATGAGGGTTCTGTTCTTGCGCTCTACGATGCCATTTTGCTGAGGTGTGTATGGAGCGGAGAAATCATGAGTGATTCCCATTGTATCCAGATAAAGATCAAGTCCGCTGTTCTTGAACTCAGTGCCATTGTCACTTATGATATGCTTGATCTTGACGCCATAATTGGTCATGGCTCGATTGGCAAAGCGTCTGAAGACATCTTGTACTTCAGTCTTGTATAGAATTATGTGCACCCATGTATATCTTGAGTAGTCATCAACAATGACGAAGCCATAGAGACAAGCAGTTGTTGTGAGGGTAGAGTAGTGAGTAGGGCCAAATAAGTCCATGTGTAACAGCTCGAAGGGTTGAGATGTCATCATGATTGTCTTCGAGGGGTGCTTTGCCCTAGTCATCTTTCCAGCTTTGCAGGCACCACACAAATGATTCTTCTTGAACTTGACACCCTCGATGCCTATGACATGCTTCTTCTTGGCGAGTGTGTGTAAGTTCCTTATGCCAACATGCCCCAGCCTCCGATGCCAGAGCCAACATTTTGAAGCTTTTGCCAGAAGACATACGACAAGCTGTGGACCTGCTGAGAAATCTACCATGTATAGATCATCTTTCCGATACCCTTCAAAGACTAGAGACTTGTCAGATTCCATTAGTACAAGGCAACGATATTTTCCGAATAGCACAATCATGTTCAAGTCACAAAGCATCGAGACAGACATTAAGTTGAAACCAAGGATTCAACAAGCATCACTTATCCATGTGTTGATCCTTTGAGATTGCAACTCTACCTAGACCCAATACCTTGCTTTTACCGGTGTCAACAAATGTGATGTGACTCTTGTCCGATGGGCGTAAGGTTGAGTCCATGAGAAGACTTGATCACCGATCATATGATTAGTGCATCCGCTGTCCATAATCCATTACGAAGCATGAGGTGTCATACCCTACTGATGCAGTTAGGGGATAGGCTTCACCAAGAGCATTGTGAAGCATAAACATTTGATGAGCAAGTGGATTATTGAAGCTCAAATCAAGATTAGAACTGATAGGATGAATGGCAAACAATTCAGGAACAAAATACATAGTGAGACCATTTGGGCATTTAATCTTGCGCCCTACAAGATGATTTAGGTCCCCAGAAATAGCAACAGACGCCTTTGATTTTCGGCGGGAGACCCTTTCTTGCAAAAGAAAGTTAATTCTTCTTAACCACCCACATCTTCAGGGGTGGCTTAGAAGCAATGAGTCTAAGTGCAGCATCTGAGAACTTCAGCTTTGGAGCCCTAGCAAATAGCCTTGCAGGAGATGAATGATACTCATATGAATAAGCAGAAAAGTTCTTAGTTCTATGAACATAGCGGTTTGAAGACACTGCGCTCATATTCATAAATTTGAGTAGGGTTTCCTGCAAAACATTGGCGTTAGGGTGACTCGGTGAGTCCTCCGTCATTTGAAGCCTTTGGACCATATGACGCCTTAGGTGCAGGGTTTGTCTTCATTCCGGTGGTATCATGATCACATTCACTGGAAGATTCTCAAGACAACTTTTGGGAACCAGATCTTCTTCATAGGTGGTCCATTCCTGCGATTAGTACCAATATACGGCAAACACTTCACCATTCTGATTTTTGAACAGTTTATAGTTTGCATCAAAGGATTCATCAATGATAATAGGATTAGCACAGGTAAAGCGGATAAGGTGGATGGATCCTTTGAAGGTTCCTTTGCAGCAACCCATGTGGTTTTGGGATCTTGCTCGGGCTTCGGTAGGAACCATCAACATTCATTTTCCTCTCGAACCCAACACCCTCTTTCCTAGAGTTTGGTTCGAGAATCGCTTTTGAGGACATCATAAAGTGTCGATGTCCTTTGAGACTTTATACATCCTGTTTCAAGCAATGTCTTAAACCTAGCATTTTCATCGCAATAGTAGTGATATCCTCCATGAGAGGGTTAGTTACCACATCAGTAGTTGAAGACAATGCAACGATAGCATCAGTTGAACATTCAAAGCGAGAGGTAGCGATATCACGCTCAAGGCATTTTAGACATGGTGGTTCAAATCCATCTTGAGCGGAACTGATCATTGGCCTTGAAGTGACTCATTCTCTTTTGAAGATCTTCATGAGCCGCTCTCAATTTCTCAAGCTCTTGCTTCCTTTGAAGATAATCATAGGAGAGCTTTTCATGAGTGGTTGAGGCGATTCATGGCGACTTTCAAGTTCTTGGTACTTAGCATGAAGATTTTTATGTCTTCAACTAAGGACTGTGAGCGTGTCATTTCGCGTCCAACAGGTCATCGCTTTTGTCTAACAGTTTTTGAGTATGTTCCATAGCTTTTTGTTGTTCAGTTGCAATTTTAGCAAGTGTTTTGTAGCTGGGCTTGGATTCACAATCGAGTCATCTTCACTTGATGTTTGAAAGTAAGCATCACGTGATTTTACCTTGGCACCATGTGCCATGAAGCGATAGAGTGGGAGCAGGTCGTCCTTGTCATCAGTTTCAGCGTTGGTGTGGAAGTCATTGTCTTCAGTGTTGAAGATGGACTTGGCAACATAGGCTGTGGCTAGAGCCAGACTTGCAACGCCAGGGTCGGACTCCTCTTCAGACTCCACCTCCACCTCCTCAGAAGCAGACTCCTCCTCTGAATCCATTTCCTTGCCAACAAAAGCACGAGCCTTGCCAGATGAGCTCTTCTTATGAGATGAAGACTTTGATAAGGACTTGGAAGAAGACTTTGAAGATTTCTTCTTCTTCTTGTCATCAGAATCATATTCCTTGCTCTTCTTCTTCTTCTCATTGTCCCACTGTGGACACTCAGATATATAGTGTCCAGGTTTCTTGCACTTGTGACATGTTCTCTTCTTGTGGTCATGAGTGGAAGCTTCATCATTTATTGAGCTAGATCATGAAGACTTTCTGAAGCCCTTCTTCTTAGTGAACTTCTGGAACTTCTTCACAAGCAAAGCAAGTTCCTTTCCAATGTCTTGAGGATCATCGAACTGCGTCGATTCTTCTTGGATGAGGAAACAACTTTTGCCTTCAAAGCGCGAGTTAGTCCATAGTTGGGACCATAGATATCTCTTTTCTCGAAAATTTGGAACTCATGTGTGTTGAGCCTCTCAAGTATATCGAGACGGATCGAGTGTCTTGAAGTCAGGCGTTCTTGTATCATGAGGGCAAGGGTGTCAAAGGAGCTGTCAAGTGATCTCGGTAGTGTCTTGGCGATTTCATGCTTGGTAATCTCGGTGGCGCCGAGAGCACGAAGCTCATTTGTGATGTCGGTGAGACGATCAAACATGAGCTGGACATTTTCATTGTCGTTTCTCTTGAAGCGGTTGAAGAGGTTGCGAAGAACAACGATCCTTTGATCTCTGGGTTGAGACGCCGTTGACCTTGGATGGCCGGTCCAGACTAGCCGGCGTTTCAGAGCACTCACACGCCATCTTGTCCTTTGGTCGATGACCACGAGATAATGTTCTTGGCGGTTGAGTCCGGTTGAATGAACTTCTTGACATCATCGGGGTGACACCTTCACCAGTTTTGGGAATGCCGTTCTTGAAGACATACCAGAGGTCGACATCAATGGCTTCAAGATGCATGCACATCTTATTCTTCCGATAGGGATATTCAGTTCCATCGAACACGGGCAAGCAGCGGAGACTTTGATTATCCTGCGATCGACATAGCTAAAACTCTAGGTGGTTAAACGAATCACACGAACAAGGAGTACCTTGCTCGATACCAATTGAAAGTGCTAGTTATCGACTAGAGGGGGTGAATAGGCGATTTTTATGAAAGCCTTCAATACATGGAAGTTTCGAAGACAACCAATAGAAATGACCTAACTGATATGCAGCGGAAGATAAACTACAACAAGCAAACCATAGTCAAGTTTGCAGTAAAGTAAAAGTATAAAGACTAATAGCAGCTTAGTAGTAAGGATCAGGATGGAAGATGGTATGAAGCCAACCAACTATAGTAGTCAAGCAATGAAGTCAAATAGGTACGACAAATAGGCAATGACTTCACAAATACAAACACTAAGTAAGGGAAGGGAGAGGATAGAACCAGTCACTTGTTGAAGACATAGGATTTGTTGGACCAGTTCTAGTTGCTGTGACAACTGTACGTCTGGTTAGGGAGGCTGAGATTCAACTCAGAAGACCGCGTCTTCACCTTATTCCCCTTGAGCTAAGGACACACAGTCCTCGCCCAATCACTCTAGTGAGTCTACAAGGTAGACTTCTAAACCTTCACAGACTTCGTTCACCGGCAATCCATAATGACTCTTGGATGCTCAGAACGCGACGCCTAACCGGCTGCAGGATTCACAGTCCTTAAGTGTAATAAGTGTTCAGGTCACATGAGCGGAAAGACTTGATGATGCTTAACACTCTTTGGCTCTGGGTGTTTGGGCTTTTGTCCTCGCAAGGATTTTCTCTCTCAAAGGCTTGAGGTGGGTTGCTCTCAAGCGACAAAAGCCGTGCACTAACTCTGAGCAGCCACCAATTTATGGTGTAGGGGTGGGCTATTTATAGCCACTAGGCAACCTGACCTGATATGTCCGAAATGACCACAGGTCACTAAGGAAGCTGACAGTGTTTCAACGGTCGATTTCAAACACACACGACAACTTTACTTGGGCTACAAGCAAAGCTGACTCATCCACTCTGGATAAGATTTGCTCTCATTGTCTTCGCTCGAAGACATAGGATTTAGGTTGAGCATCACTTGATCATTCGACTTTGTTCACTTGGACCCCACTTAATAGTACAGTGGTTCCTATGACTCAACAACGAAGAGAAAGGAAATAACGAAACGACACAGTCTTCGCGCTCCATAGTCTTCACTCAATATCTTCTCATGTCATAGTCTTCAATATGAATACCTTCACATACCACCATTGTCGTCAATGTCTTCGTACATTTTTAGGGGTGATCTCCGGTAGGTAAACCGAATCAATGAGGGACACTACCTGTGTTATCCTGCAATTCTCACAAACACATTAGTCCCTCAACCAAATTTGTCGTCAATACTCCAAAACAACTAGGGGTGGCACTAGATGCACTTACACCTTGTTCCCCAGCCATTTTCTTTTGATAGTTCTCCCTCTATCCCAAAATAAGTGTCTTAACTTTATTAACTTTAGTATAAAATTGTATTTATGTTGAGACAGTTATTTTAGGACGAAGAGAGTATTATATTTCCGGCAACACGATCCCCGACTTGTTACAGATAGATTGAGTACACACACACACACACACACACACACACACACACACACACACACACACACACACACACACACACACACATATATATATATATATATATATATATATATATATATATATATATATGCTTATTCGAAAATCCGTTTAATAACAAGGAAAAAAGAAACGCAGAGGCAAACCCTACCACCGCCGCCACTCCCTTCCCCTCTCTCGACTTATTACCTCCCCCACTGCCGCCCAGAGGCGCCGCCGGACAAAGTCTAGTCGACGTGGGTGGTGATGGGGCCTGCTTCTTCTCGTGACGTCTTGGTGGCCAGTGCAGGATGGTCGCGTGTGGAGCCGCAGAGCTGCCATAGGGACTGGCAGCGCGACGGCCAGCGTGCGGAGTGGCAGCGTCTTCCCCTGGCGATGGAGCGGCAGCGTTCTGGTGCTCTAGTCAGGTGCGTCTCTCTTCTTCGGGTGGCGGCATGCGGGACGACGTCAACCCAATCCAGTCGAACCTCGCGTCGGTCTGCTGTCACGCGGCGCGGGCTGAGGGAAGATTGGGCTGCATGCGGCCGGCTCCACCATGCTCATTGGCTGGTGGAGGGGGCACCCGTGGTTGCGGTGCTGACGGGGCGTTCTCAGGGTGGCACCGGGGGACTAGTCAGATGCTTCTCCAATCGGTGCTTTGTTAGCGGCGTGAGCTGTGGTGGCGTGGTTCGGCTGTCTCAAGTGGATTCCGGTGTGGGTTGTGGTCCAGCATGGTGGGGCGCCTGGTCAGTTCTAGGGCCTCCTAGTCAGGCCAGAGCCTGACATGCAAAATTCCAAATAACTGTTGCCACCATGCCAAGAGAGCATAGTCCATCTTTTGCATATCATCACAACCATTTTGTATCGTCAGAACCCTTCATAGCCCGCATGAGGGCACCCTATTTTTTGAGTAAGAGAACCTTTTCTATATAGTGCACGTTGCACCCACCATCACCCCTTCTATACCGTGCAAGTTTTCTGAGCGATGATGTTTGTGTTGTAATGATATGGTAGCTTCTAATTGCCTCCACAACCTATTTACATTTTTTTTGACCGGGTCGTTGTATGGAATTGGTCAAGCACATTTTTGAACCTTGAAACATGCCTCAACCTGACCTTTTCCACTCGCACTCTAACCATTATACGTTGTGTGAGCGTTGGTCTGGATGATAAGCGATTATAAAGAGATAGTGACAGATAGATAGATAGATAGATAGATAGATAGATAGACGGATATATAGAGAGGATTTATTTATGAGTGAGAGAGTGGTATAGTTTGACCCTATCGCTTAGGTTGCATGGGAACCTACATTTTACATTGCCGGAACCAAGCATACTCGCAGGGGGCGCCCTCTTATGTGTAATGAGAACCTTTCTAAACGCTGGACGTTACAAATCAACAAACTCATTTGGAAAAAATACAGAATATAAAAGATAACATGACATATTTAGTAGATAGATAGATAGATAGATAGATAGATAGATAGAGAGGATTTTTAGCAACTGGGAGAGCGGTACAAAGTATCACAAAATTGTTAGATTACACACGAGCCTCCATTTTACATTGTCTGAACCATGCATACCCGCATATGGGAACCCTATTTTTTGTCTACCAGAACCTTCCTATAGACCACGATAGTATTGAGTCGCTCCATATTTGATGATACACTTTGGTGTTGTTCTAACATCAGCTATAACAGGGTGATCAAAACAGGAACTTACAAGCTCATTAGAACCTTCCTATATGGTAAGATCTATTCATACCCTGCATGAAGGCACCCTGTTTTTTTAGTATGAGAACATTTCTATACATTGGACGTTGCACCCACCATCACCCCTTCTGCACCATGCAAGTTTTCCGAACGATGATATTTGTGTTGTAAATGACAATATTTTTGAGCGGTGTATGACTTTGCAAGCACGTTTTTCAAAACTTGAAACAACACCTCAGCCTGACCTTTTTCACTCGCACTCTAACCCTTATACGCTGTGTGAGCGTTGGTCTGGATGATAAGTGATTAGAGTGACAGTGATAGATATATACATAGACAGATATATAGAGAGGATTTGTTTGTGAGTGAGCGCTATAGTTTCACCGCATCGCTTAGGTTACATGGCAACCTACATTTTACATTGCTGGGACCATGCATACTCGCAATGGGAGATAGGATAGGCATAGTTTTCTGTTAGAACGTGGTGCATCAATGTTGGAGACAGCGCCGCGTCGGAATAATCTGCTTCTGCTCTTTCTCCATCTCGGTGTCGTTCTAATGGATGGCACTGAGCAGGTGGCTCGGTTTTCTTGCCGGCCTTCAAATCCAGTGAGATTTGTGTTTGCGTGGTGTTTGCATTGTCTGTTGTGGTTGTGTTTGGTGCCTTGCAATGGGGTGTGTGGATGGCGGCAAATAGCGCGTTCCTCTTCTTCGACCGATCAGATGAAGTTGGCGATGTTGCGATCTAATGGACACGGGGAAGATCCCTGGCCGACATGCCATAAGACTCTGTCTCGTCGCTTGCGTCTGTTTCATCGGCTCAAAAAGCATCCTTATATACGAAGATTCAGCTGGAGTAAAATTCTACTTTTACTTTTGTGGAGTCTTTGTTGCAACATTACAAGATATCTATGTATGTCTCATATGGTGACACTATGTATACTATTCCTAGTCCGTTTTTCAAATGGAATATATGTGGTTACCTAAAAAACCTTAGTTTAGATTTCCCAAAAAAACTCGTCAAGGCTCCATAATAACTTACCGCGATGGGGCGGTAAAAAAACACCGGATTTACTGGGACGAAGTCAATGCTCACCCCCGAAACAAAACGCCTGGCTCGTTTCTCGTGGAATCCGGGGTTCAGAGATCGCCTGGAATTTTTTTGTCGGCTCCCCCTTGTACATTATCGCGCAGACAGCGAGGGGCGGCCCGTGATCGGATTCAAGGGGTGGCTAAAATCCCAGCGCATCTATTCCTGCGAAAGCCGAGCAGACCATTTGGTGTCCGCTATCAATATTGCCAGAGGTTGAATCGCATTGATCGGAAGATTGATGAACTTCGTTTGTTCGTAAGGCGGGGGCACACGGCAATCTAAGGTATCTCCGTCTCCCATCCAGTGTGTTTTATAGACCAAGTTGAGGATTCCACACCGTACTACGGGAGCGACCCTGCTGTGCCGTGTTTCTCGATATCGTAGTTCTTTCGTTTTTTCATGGTTTCCGTGTGTATTCGCTTTCTCAAGCTCACCAGTCGGTTTGCACGTTGGGTATATATATTCATCGATCATGTAAAATCATGTCTGCGCACATGACAAATAGAAATCTCAATCTTAATGCCATCCTTTGTCCACTACACCACCAACGTGCCTGTAATGGTGAACCTGAATCGTCGAGAAAACTGACCATCTCTTGCTGGCCTTTATTTGTCGCAGGATGGATGGGTAAGGGATCCCGCCTTCGGGGCCGAGCGTGCCCCGACGGATTGACGATGTATCATCCGAATCAGAAGACGAAGGGGGGATTGGTTTCCCTGCAGGAGGGTGCGTTGCGGATTCAGAGTCTGACAAGGAAGATCAAAACCAGGCCTGGAAAGGCGCCCGCGATCCGTTCGAGGTGCAGCGTGAAGAAGATGCACGATTTGATCGCCTCGTTGAACGACGAGAAAAGACAGTACGTCATCGAGATGGAGTTTGGGCGGTGTCACAGATGAGAGAGCTCAAGGAGACCACATCATATGTCCGATAACCGACCTGAGTCAAATATGTTGTCAGGCACACGACCAGATGAATTAGCTCCTGCAAATGCGGCAATGTTTTTTTTTACCTGAGTTAGTCAGCATTCGCACCAGTTTGAGATTGAATTAGAGAGAAGGAAGTGCCGTTCTCTAACTCATTGTTCAGTATTCGGATGGTCATCCAAAACAGACAGACTAGAATCTAGAAGCTAAAAAACAGACACCTGCAGAATTCCTGGATGGTCCATAAGATGATTGCTCGTGAGCGGCTACGGCCAAGTCCCTCCAACGGATATCCATTTGCCTCTCATTGTACTATATAAGAGTAGATGGGTTAACAAATAATATGCGGCCTTCTTAATTCCAAACTCAGAAAGAACTGTGGAACCTGCCTTTTTCTTAAGATCCAAGAAAACATATATGCAATGAAGGAAGTAGCAAGTGATGTAGTTGTAATTTGTTACGACACTGAAAACAAAAGGGCGAGTGATAGGGGCCGGTGCGCCGGCCGAAATTTCGGCCAGTCGCACCGCATCCGTATGATTTTTCTCTGTATTAGCCGCATGATGCCTTCTTCCCAGGCCCGGCCCTGAGGGGGGCAGAGGGGGCGGCCGCCCCGGGCCCCCGAAGCCAAGGGGCCCCCAGGTCGTGCTGTGCAACCCAGTAATATCGTGGAGAAGGGCCTCGTCCAAAACAATACGCAGGTAGAAAGCAGCCCGAGGGAAACACAGTACGCACTGAAAGTAGGCCTTGCATCACGGCGGGATCAATGCATCAAATCATGCGACCCCTAAAAAATCAATCCCTGCGTACCCGGCTAGGCGCTTGATCCTCGCTCCAGTCGTGCGCCGCCGCCTCATTTTTCTGGGCTTCACCGATCGAACGCCTACCCCGACTCGGCCATGCCCCCCTCCCTGCTGGAGACACCCCATCGCAGATTTGCCGGCTCTCCACCCCGAGAGGCGACTGCATCAGGATCATGTTCACTACCACCGCAAATTGATTCCAGGCCATTGCCTTTCACCCTTCCCGTTCAAGATTGGAAGAAATATGAATAGCTAGCAGATTAGAGAGAATCAAAGAAGGTGTGGCTCTAATAGTATAGGCACTCCGTTTATTGAGTAAAACGTTCAGTATTTAGTTCTTTGTTGTTGCAATATGGCCATTGAAAATTTATTAATTGGACACAGTTTAGCAATAGATATTATTTATTCAGATTTATGAGTCGCGGTTGCCCTTTGATCCTTCTGCTTGATCCTTGGAAGAAATATAATCAGATGATTAGGGAGAATCTGAGAAGGTACGGCTCTCATAACATATTCTCTCATAACATATTCCTGCACTTTTGCCATATGCCTGCACTTTTGCTATGATGATTGACAAATATTTATTATGATAAAACGATTGGTAAAATGACCAATATTTATAAATGATGATCAATATTACTTCTTTGTTTTGTGGAAATATGACCATTAATAATTGATTGATGGGACACAATTAGAGATAGATAATATTCAGATTTATGAGTTGGGGGTTATGATTTGATACATATATTAAGAGGCCCCGGGTTCTAGTTTCGCCCCGGGCCCCCAAAATCTCAGGACCGGCCCTGCTTCTTCCAAACTGCTTCGCTAGCTAAAAAAAAACCTTGGCACATGTTCATCCCGAGCAGCCCCCATGATCTCCCCTAGCAATCAGCCAGCTCGCCGGCTGTCCACGTCGCCGCCGGCCGCCACCCTCGACCGCCCCCCGTCGCCTGGACGTCCTCCCGGCCGCCGGCTCCTCTCCAGCATCACCATCACTTGTTCCCAGCGTGGCCCGGCCCGATCGCAGCACCCCCCGTCACCGTGGCTCTCGCCGGCTCCGCCGCATGCAGCTCCCGCTGGCGAAGGTCGCAGCTTCGGTGAAGGAGTGCCGCCATTTCATCAATGGTGAGGTGCCAGTTCCATCTTTTTATCGCCGGGTTGAAGCTTTTCAAAAATAGGGTTGAAGCTTTTCATGTCAACTACTGCGCATACGCCGCTTGCGCGCGCAGCAGCAGCGTGCGTCAAATGCGCGTCGTCGTCGCGTGCGTGCTGGTCAATGGATAGATGGATTAAAATGCAATGTTGGAACCAACACTTGACGTGTGGTTAAACCCACTCGAAATATATATTTGTAGAGTTGGCATAAGACTACACACCAGTTATGAATGAACAATTGTGAATGAAATATGAAACTTATACCCCTAACGGTGGTCTAGTATCCCTATATCATTACAATGACACGGGAAGTTTCATTTTCCATTACCCAAACCTTGCACAATCATATGAGTGCACTCTTTTTACTCGATCGGACACCTTTCAAAAAGTCAGACCCCTCAGGGCACAACCCTAGTCAAGCAGGTGGTTGATGGAGGTGTCGCCGAACAGAATTGTCCATCAACCTTGCACATCGTATGTGTGCACTCTCTTTATTGGACCAGGCACCTTTTATACCTCTAACATTATACCCTTTGACGCATCATCCTTGTCGAGCAGCTCCCTTTGACGGTCCAGTGCCACCTCTGACCATCCATATACACCCAACCTCTCTCTCTGTGTGTGTGCGCGCGCGCGCGCGTGCGCGTGCGTGTGTGTGTACCAGGGTGGTGCTCTGGTGGATACAACGCTCATGGTATAAAAGGTGCCCGGTCCAATAAAGAGAGTGCACACGTATGATTGTGTACGGTTTGGAAAATGGAAAATGAAGGTTCCAGTTTGTACAAGCATCCAGTTCTGGTCATCCTGTTTCTCTCTAGTGTGTGGAAATAACAAACTGATAGAGCCGACTTAGCTCACGAACTCATTGACAAGAACCTGCCAGATCCTACAGCATGCACGCATTAGCCAAGCACTAATGAAATACTAGCACTTTGGGAGTGGTACCACCTCACTAGTCAAACACACAATTAGCCATCAAGTTTCCTTTTATTAATGATTAACCACCAAACTGAAACCAAGCAAGGCAGCTGGCCAGCAGTGGCATGCCCACAGTCGGCAACCAGCAAAAATGGAGAGATAGAGAGTCATGTGGGGTGCAATGACCAGCGGGACATGTTCATGAGAATGAGTGAAGGAGCCAAGCCATGCACGTGAAGGACCGTGGTCTGACCATACCCGTGAAGCAAAACTGGCAAGTAGGAGTATATGTCTATGCATGGTTGAAAGAAGGGGCTGATTCTTACTCTGTCTGGCTAGTTGCCGTGTATGTGCACATAGATGAAAGTAGGGACTGCACTGCACCTTCCTTCTTTTGCATTTGTAGAATTGACTTGAAAAAATAAGTAAAATGTATTTTTAACCAACGTTTGAAGTAAAATGCATTTTTTTGTTAGTAAATATATACTCCAGGATAGTGATCTACAAGGCTTAATGAAAATTAATCAAATAAATGTGTATTTTTTTCATCCAATCTTGGGTCACCAAAATTTCACATTTACCATATTTTGATTATTTGTTTAACAAAATGTGTTTTATAAAACGAAATAACTATATAGTTTACTAAAATCCAACTCGCACAACATATATTTTGTATTTTCATTTCAACGTCTCATTTTCTTTACATGGCTGGTCGCTCCTCCACCCAACAAACTGTAATTAGCAGAAGTTTTTTTTTGAACAGTAATTAGCAGAAGCTTAAGAAAAATACGAAAATTAGCGTCAACCTTGATGCCCACTGGAGGAGGTGGTACTGCCATTGAGAACGGAGCCACATTGTAAAACCTCCATGTTTCTTTGTCAAGACTATGGGAGGATTAGTCAAGAATACATGCTGCAACGCATTAAAGTATTCAGCCTACAGAATTGTGTCTTAGTGTGTACTCTATAAGCCAACGTGAATTAAAGGTACCGAACCTTTCACATTTGATGCATACAATGGACGTTCATACATGCTAAAAATAGCTTGGGATGGATAGAACCTTTCAACATTAACAAGGCGACAAAACCTAGAGCATAGGCTTACCCAAAACAGATGATGCTCGAGAACCAATGCTAGAAAGGAGCTGCGTCCATTCCCTGAGTACTCCTGCCATTGCAGGTGTAGGTTGCCATTTTGGTCCGCTGCCATGTAAAGCACCCCCACATGGCTTCCTCTTTGGTAAATACGAGCATCTATAAATCAACAAATAGGAACCTTATCCACAGTAAAGTTCGGATCTTGAAGCAAACTAACGGTTCTGATAGCCACCTCCATAGCTAGTGTTGATAGGATGGGGCACCTAGGTGCCTGGGCACCTTGGTTGTTTTGGCAACCATCGTATATTTAATTTGTTTCCTAACTATTCTTCATGCAAGACTTTCCCTGCTTACGTTTTATTTATTTTTTCTAATTATTAGGCATGCAAGACTTGCCATACAATAAACATATTCATATTGACTTTGTTTGAATTGATGCCGGTATCTAATACACGTATTTTTGTTTCCTATAACTATCTAATACATGTATCTAATACATACCAGCGAAATTATATACATACGTGAAATACGTATATATTCAATAATTTATTTTTTCAACTATTACATTTTTTCCTAATTGTCTAAAATGTGTATCTTATATTTAGTAACTAAAGTATATACATATACGCGGGTATGTATATACCCGAGAATTTATTTTGTTGACTCGTTGTATTTTATTTTCGTTTACTAACTATCCAATACGGGTATTCAATAGCTACTGACGAAAATATTGTAATACCCGGCCGATGTATATAACCGGCTATATGAATAAAAGTAGGAAAATATTGTTGGGGAACGTAGTAATTTCAAAAAATTTCCTACGCACACGCAAGACCATGGTGATGGCATAGCAACGAGAGGGGAGAGTGTCCGTCCACGCACCCTCGTGACCGAAAGCGCAAGCGTTATAACAACGCTGTTGATGTAGTAAATGCGTCTTCACGATCCGACCGATCCAAGTACCGAGCGACGGCACCTCCGAGTTCGCACGTTCAGCTCGATGGCGATCCCGGACTCCGATCCAGCAAAGTGTCGGGGATGAGTTCCGTCAAGACGACGGCGTGGTGGCGATGTTGATGCTCCACCGACGCGGGGCTTCGCCTAAGCTCATGACGATATGACTTCTCTGGCGCAGGCTTCGTCTAAGCTCTCTGACGATATGACGAAGTGGAATATGGTGGAGGGGGCACCGACACGGCTAAGGAACGATCCGTAGATCAACTTGTGTGTCCTAGGGTGCCCCCTGCCCCGTATATAAAGGAGCCAAGGAGGAGGTGGCGGCCAAGGGAGGAGGCGCGCAAGGAGTCCTACTCCCTCCGGAGTAGGATTCCCCTCAATCCTAGTTGGATTAGGATTCCGGAGGGGAAAGAGAGAGGGGGCGGCCCACCTTTCCTAGTCCTAATAGGACTAGGGGAAGGGGGGCGCGGCCACCTAGGGCTGGCCCTTTCACCTTTCCACCAAGGCCCACTATGGCCCATGTAGTTCCCGGGGGGTTCCGGTAACCTCCGGTACTCAATAAATTCCGATTTCACTCGGAACACTTCCGATGTCCAAATGTAGGCTTCAATATATCAATCTTTATGTCTCGACCATTTGAGACTCCTCGTCATGTCCGTGATCACATCCGGACTCGAACAACCTTGGTGCATCAATACTTATAAACTCATAATGAATCGTCATCGAAGCGTTAAGCGTGCGGACCCTACGGGTTCGAGAACTATGTAGACATGACCTAGAACCATTCTCGGTCAATAACCAATAGCGGAACCTGGATGCCCATATTGGTTCCTACATATTCTACGAAGATCTTTATCGGTCAAACCGCATAACGACATACGTTGTTCCCTTTGTCATCGGTATGTTACTTACCCGAGATTCGATCGTCGGTATCCAATACCTAGTTCAATCTCGTTACGGTAAGTCTCTTTACTCGTTCCGTAATACATCATCTTACAACTAACTCATGAGTTGTAATGCTTGCAAGGCTTAAGTGATGTGTATCACCGAGAAGGCCTAGAGATACCTCTCCGACAATCGGAGTGACAAAACCTAATCTCGAAATCGCCAACCCAACAAGTACCTTTGGAGACACCTGTAGTACTCCTTTATAATCACCCGATTACGTTGTGACGTTTGGTAGTACCAAAGTGTTCCTCCGTAAGCGGAGTTGCATAATCTCATAGTTACAGGAACATGTATGGGTCATGAAGAAAGCAATAGCATCATACTAAGCGATCAAGTGCTAGGCTAACGGAATGGGTCATGTCAATCAGATCATTCTCCTAATGATGTGATCCCGTTAATCAAATGACAACTCATGTCTATGGTTAGGAAACATAACCATCTTTGATTAACGAGCTAGTCAAGTAGAGGCATACTAGTGACACTCTGTTTGTCTATATATTCACACATGTATTATGTTTCCGGTTAATACAATTCTAGCATGAATAATAAACATTTATCATGATATAAGGAAATAAATAATAACTTTATTATTGCCTCTAGGGCATATTTCCTTGATCTCCCACTTGCACTAGAGTCAATAATCTAGTTCACATCATCATGTGATTCAACACTAATATTCACATCGTATGTGATTAACACCCATAGTTCACATCGTCATGTGACCAACACCCAAAGGGTTTACTAGAGTCAATAATCTAGTTCACATCGCTATGTGATTAACACCCAAAGAGTACTAAGGTGTGATCATGTTTTGCTTGTGAGATAATTTTAGTCAACGGTCATCACATTCAGAGCCGTAAGTATTTTGCAAATTTCTATGTCTATAATGCTCGCACGGAGCTACTCTAGCTAATTGCTCCCACTTTCAATATGTATCCAGATTGAGACTCGAGTCATCTAGATTAGTGTTAAAACTTGCATCGGCGTAACCCTTTACGACGAACCTTTTTCACTTCCATAATCGAGAAACATATCCTTATTCTACTAAGGATAATTTTGACCGCTGTCCATTGATCTACTCCTAGATCACTATTGCACTCCCTTGCCAAGCTTAGTGGTAGGGTATGCAATAGATCTGGTACACAACATGACATACTTTATAGAACCTATGGCTGATGCATAGGGAATGACTTTCATTCTCTTTCTATCTTCTGCCGTGGTCGGGTTTTGAGTCTTACTCAATCTCACACCTTGTAACACAGGCAAGAACTCTTTCTTTGACTGTTCCATTTTGAACTACTTCAAAATCTTGTCAAGGTATGTATTCATTGAAAAACTTATCAAGCGTCTTGATCTATTTCTATAGATCTTGATGCTCAATATGTAAGCAGCTTCACCGAGGTCTTTCTTTGAAAAACTCCTTTCAAATACTTCTTTATGCTTTGCAGAATAATTCTACATCATTTCCGATCAACAATATGTCATTCACATATACTTATCAGAAATGTTGTAGTGCTCCCACTCACTTTCTTGTAAATACAGGCCTTTCCAAAAGTCTGTATAAAATCATATGCTTTGATCAACACATCAAAGCGTATATTCCAACTCTGAGATACTTGCACCAGTCCATTGATGGATCGCTGGAGCTTGCACATTTTGTTAGCTCCTTTAGGATTGACAAAAACTTCTGGTTGCATCATATACAACTCTTCTTTAATAAATCCATTAAAGAATGTAGTTTTGACATCCATTTGCCAGATTTCATAAAATGTGGCAATTGCTAACATGATTCGGACAGACTTTAAGAATCGCTACAGTTGAGAAAATCTCATTGTAGTCAACACCTTGAACTTGTCGAAAACCTTTTTGCGACAAGTCGAGCTTTGTAGATAGTAACACTACTATCAGTGTCCGTCTTCCTCTTGAAGATCCATTTATTTAACATGGCTTGCTGATCATCGAGCAAGTCAATCAAAGTCCATACTTTGTTCTCATACATGGATCCTATCTCAGATTTCATGGCCTCAAGCCATTTCGCGGAATCTGGGCTCATCATCGCTTCCTCATAGTTCGTAGGTTCATCATGGTCTAGTAACATGACTTCCAGAACATGATTACCGTACCACTCTGGTGCGGATCTTACTCTGGAAGACCTAAAAGGTTTTGGTAGCAACTTGATCTGAAGTTTCATGATCATCATCATTAACTTCCTTACTAATTGGTGTAGGAATCACCGGAACTGATTTCTGTGATGAACTACTTTCCAATAAAGGAGAAGGTACAATTACCTCATCAAGTTCTACTTTCCTCCCACTCACTTCTTTCGAGAGAAACTTCTTCTCTAGAAAGGATCCATCTTAGCAACGAATAACTTGCCTTCGGATCTGTGATAGAAGGTGTACCCAATAGTTACCTTTGGGTATTCTATGAAGACGCACTTCTCCGATTTGGGTTCGAGCTTATCAGTTGAAAACTTTTCACATAAGCATCACAACTCCAAACTTTTAAGAAACGACGACTTAGGTTTCTTTGTTAAACCATAGTTCATACGGTGTCATCTCAACGGATTTAGATGGTGCCCTATTAAACGTGAATGCAGCTGTCTCTAATGCATAACCCCAAAATGATATTGGTAAATCGGTAAGAGACATTATTGATCGCACCATATCAAACATAAAGTACGGTTATGACGTTCGGACACACCATTACGTTATGGTGTTCCATGTGGCGTGAGCTGTGAAACTATTCCACATTGTTTTATATGAAGGCCAAACTCGTAACTCAAATATTCTCCTCCACGATCAGATCGTAGAAACTTCATTTTCTTATTACGATGATTCTCCACTTCACTCTGAAATTATTTGAACTTTTCAAATGTTTCAGACTTGTGCTTCATTAAGTAGATATACTCATATCTGCTCAAATCATCTTGTGAAGGTCAGAAAATAACGATACTTGCCGTGAGCTTTACCACTCATCGGACCGCATACATCAGTATGTATTATTTCCAATAAGTCATTTGCTCGCTCCATTGTTCCGAGAAGCGAGTCTTTAGTCATCTTGCCCATAAGGCATGGTTATAAGCATCAAGTGATTCATAATCAAGTGATTCCAAAATCCCATCAGCATGGAGTTTCTTCATGCGCTTTACACCAATATGACCTAAGCGGCGAGTGCCACAAATAAGTTGCACTATCATTATTAACTTTGCATCTTTTGGCATCAATATTATGAATATGTGTATTACTACGATCGAGATCCAACAAACTATTTTTATTGGGTGTATGACCATTGAAGGTTTTATTCATTTAAACAGAACAACAATTATTCTTTGACTTTAAATGAATAACCGTTTTGCAATAAACATGATCAAATCATATTCATGCTCAACGCAAACACCAAATAACATTTATTTAGGTTTTAACACTAATCCCGAAAGTATAGGGAGTGTGCGATGATGATCATATCAATCTTGGAACTACTTCCAACACTCATCGTCACTTCCCCTTCAACTAGTTTCTGTTCATTCTGCAACTCCCGTTTCGAGTTACTACTCTTAGCAACTGAATCAGTATCAAATACCGAGGGGTTGCTATGAACACTAGTAAAATATACATCAATAATCTGTATATCAAATATACCTTTGTTCACTTTGCCATCCTTCTTATCCGCCAAACACTTGGGGTAGTTCCGCTTCCAGTGACCAATTCCATTGTAGCAAAAGCACTTAGTCTCAGGCTTAGGTCCAGACTTGGGCTTCTTCACTCGAGTAGCAACTTGCTTGCCGTTCTTTTTGAAGTTCCCCTTCTTCCCTTTGCCCTTTTCCTTGAGACTAGTGGTCTTGTCAATCATCAACACTTGATGCTCTTTTCTTGATTTCTACCTTCGTCGATTTCAGCATCACGAAGAGCTTGGGAATTACTTTTGTCATCCCTTGCATATTATAGTTCATCACGAAGTTCTACTAACTTGGTGATGGTGACTAGAGAATTCTGTCAATCACTATCTTATCTGGAAGATTAACTCCCACTTGATTCAAGCGATTGAAGTACCTGCACAATCTGAGCACATGCTCACTAGTTGAGCGATTCTCCTCCATCTTTTAGCTATAGAACTTGTTGGAGACTTCATATCTCTCAACTCGGTATTTGCTTGAAATATTAACTTCAATTCTGGAACATCCCATATGGTCCATGACGTTCAAAACGTCTTTGAAGTCCCGATTCTAAGCCTTTAATCATGGTGCACTAAACTATCAAGTAGTCATCATATTGAGCTAGCCAAACGTTCATAACGTCGCATCGCTCCTGCAATAGGTTTGTCACCTAGCGGTGCATTAAGGACATAATTTTTACGTGCAGCAATGAGGATAAACCTCAGATCACGGATCCAATCCGCATCATTGCTACTAACATTTTTCAACATAATTTTTCTCTACGAACATATCAAAATAAACATATGAAAGCAACAAACATAGGGAAGCAACAACGCGAGTTATTGATCTACAACATAATTTTCAAAATACTACCAGGACTAAGTTCATGATAAATTAAAGTTCAATTAATCATATTACTTAAGAACTCCCACTTAGATAGACATCTCTCTAGTCATCTAAGTGATTGCGTGATCCAAATCAACTAAACCATGTCCGATCATCACGTGAGATGGAGTAGTTTCAATGGTGAACATCACTATGTTGATCATATCTACTATATGATTCACACTCGACCTTTCGGTCTCCGTGTTCCGAGGCCATATCTGTTATATGCTAGGCTCGTCAAGTTTAACCTGAGTATTCGCGCGTGCAACTGTTTTGCACCCGTTGTAGATGGACGAGAACTTATCACACCCGATCATCACGTGGTGTCCGGGTACTACTGAACTTTGGCAGCGGTGCATACTCAGGGAGAACACTTCTTGATAATTTTAGTGAGAGATCATCTTATAATGCTACCGTCAATCAAAGCAAAATAAGATGCATAAAGGATAAACATCACATGCAATCAATATAAGTGATATGATATGGTCATCATCATCTTGTGCTTGTGATCTCCATCGCCGAAGCACCGTCATGATCACCATCGTCACCGGCGCGACACCTTGATCTCCATCGTAGCATCGTTGTCGTCTCGCCAACTATTGCTTCTACGACTATCGCTACTGCTTAGTGATAAAGTAAAGCAATTACATGGCGTTTGCATTTCATACAATAAAGCGACAACCATATGGCTCTGCGCGATTGCCGATAACTCGGTTACAAAACATGATCATCTCATACAATAAAATATAGCATCACGTCTTGACCATATCACATCACAACATGCCCTGCAAAAACAAGTTAGACGTCCTCTACTTTGTTGTTGCAAGTTTTACGTGGCTGCTACGGGCTGAGCAAGAACCGTTCTTACCTACGCATCAAAACCACAACGATAGTTTGTCAAATAGACTCCGTTTTAACCTTCTCAAGGACCGGGCGTAGTCATACTCGGTTCAACTAAAGTGAGAGAGCAGACACCGCCGGTCACCTTTAAGCAACGAGTGCTCGGAGCGGTGAAACCAGTCTCGCGTAAGCGTCTGGCGTAATGTCGGTCCGGGCCGCTTCATCTCACAATACCGCTGAACCAAAGTATGACATGCTGGTAGGCAGTATGACTTGTATCGCCCACAACTCACTTGTGTTCTACTCGTGCATATGACATCAACGCATAAAACCAGGCTCGATACCTTTGTTGGGGAGCGAGTAATTTCAAAAATTTCCACGCACACGCAAGACCATGGTGATGGCATAGCAACGAGAGGGAGAGTGTCCGCCCACGCCCTCGTGAGACCGAAGCGCAAGCGTTATAACAACGCGGTTGATGTAGTCGACGTCTTCACGATCCGACCGATCCAAGTACCGAACGTACGGCACCTCCGAGTTCTGCACACGTTCAGCTCGATGACGATCCCCGGACTCCGATCCAGCAAAGTGTCGGGGATGAGTTCCGTCAGCACGACGGCGTGGTGACGATGTTGATGCTCCACCGACGCAGGGCTTCGCCTAAGCTCCGCGACGATATGACTTCTCTGGCGCAGGGCTTCGTCTAAGCTCTACGACGATATGACCGAAGTGGAATATGGTGGAGGGGGGCACCGCACACGGCTAAGGAACGATCCGTAGATCAACTTGTGTGTCCTAGGGTGCCCCCCTGCCCCCGTATATAAAGGAGCCAAGGAGGAGGTGGCCGGCCAAGGGAGGAGGCGCACCAAGGGAGTCCTACTCCCTCCGGGAGTAGGATTCCCCCTCCAATCCTAGTTGGATTAGGATTCCCGGAGGGGGAAAGAGAGAGAGGGGGGCCGGCCCACCTTTCCTAGTCCTAATAGGACTAGGGAAGGGGCGCAGCCACCTAGGGCTGGCCCTTTCACCTTTCCACCAAGGCCCACTATGGCCCATGTAGTTCCCGGGGGGTTCCGGTAACCTCCCGGTACTCCGGTAAATTCCCGATTTCACTCGGAACACTTCCGATGTCCAAATGTAGGCTTACAATATATCAATCTTTATGTCTCGACCATTTGAGACTCCTCGTCATGTCCGTGATCACATCCGGGACTCGAACAACCTTCGTGCATCAATACTTATAAACTCATAATGAACTGTCATCGAAGCGTTAAGCGTGCGGACCCTACGGGTTCGAGAACTATGTAGACATGACCTAGAACCATTCTCGGTCAATAACCAATAGCGGAACCTGGATGCCCATATTGGTTCCTACATATTCTCTGAAGATCTTTATCGGTCAAACCGCATAACGACATCGTTGTTCCCTTTGTCATCGGTATGTTACTTACCCGAGATTCGATCGTCGGTATCAATACCTAGTTCAATCTCGTTACGGTAAGTCTCTTTACTCGTTCCGTAATACATCATCTTACAACTAACTCATTAGTTGTAATGCTTGCAAGGCTTAAGTGATGTGTATCACCGAGAAGGCCTAGAGATACCTCTCCGACAATCGGAGTGACAAAACCTTATCTCAAATACGCCAACCCAACAAGTACCTTTGGAGACACCTGTAGTACTCCTTTATAATCACCCGATTACGTTGTGACGTTTGGTAGTACCAAAGTGTTCCTCCGTAAGCGGAGTTGCATAATCTCATAGTTACAGGAACATGTATGGGTCATGAAGAAAGCAATAGCATCATACTAAGCGATCAAGTGCTAGGCTAACGGAATGGGTCATGTCAATCAGATCATTCTCCTAATGATGTGATCCCGTTAATCAAATGACAACTCATGTCTATGGTTAGGAAACATAACCATCTTTGATTAACGAGCTAGTCAAGTAGAGGCATACTAGTGACACTCTGTTTGTCTATATATTCACACATGTATTATGTTTCCGGTTAATACAATTCTAGCATGAATAATAAACATTTATCATGATATAAGGAAATAAATAATAACTTTATTATTGCCTCTAGGGCATATTTCCTTCAAATATTGTACATACTCGATCGACGTATATACCTTAAATAGAAATACTCAATGTATCTGCACACTTATATACTTAGTTGTGTGCAAAAAGCTTCAAAAATATTGTACATACCCAGTCGACGTATGTAAAGTAAAATATGGCTACATATATATCCGGCTACGTGACGTATGGGTATGTAATATATACCCAACATATTTTGAGTACAAAACATACCTAAGATATTTTGGACTGTGTACGTATATACCTAATGATTTATTCAAGATATTAGATACTCGGTGATAAAGCAGAGCATATATAAGAAAGAGAGAAGGGCTAACCATAACGCATAAAAAAATGACCTCCATTATATGCAAAAAGGTGCACATACGATGAGGCATGCATGGATTTAGAACATGACTATTTATTACTAATTCTCTCTATCCTATCTAATCTGGGTGGGTATTAAGTGTCTATAGCAACTAATAATTCTTTCCTAATAAGATTTACCCATTAATGATAATACTAATTATACGTGCACACATCTTAGAGTCATCCAACGATTTTCAGGCGAGGTGCCCAGGCACCTAGGTGTCCCAAACTGGTGTCCTATATATATGACTTAGAAAAATCCTAGAACTTCAATTATTTTAGAATGGAGGGAATAATTAATTGATCAGACCAGGCCTTTGTGTGTGGACTGTGGGCTGCTCCAGCCAGCCGGTAGTAAGTCTAGCCTTTGTACGCGGGTTGTTCCACACAAAAGAGAGAGAAAAACGGAACAAAACCGAGCCGGCTGCTGCTGCCTTGAGAAAAATAAATTCGAGTGAAAAAACATTTTTTTCAGGCACCTGACCATTAGCAAAACCTGCAAATATGATTGCCGTTATTCAGTTAGAAACTCTGAATAAACAAGATACTTAGAGCTAGTTTGGCAACAAAGTTTTCAGGAAAGCATGGTAAACACAATATTCTGATGTGTGGGCAAAGAATACTACAGTTCCTTTAAACCATGGTTTTTCTCAGTTTTACCAAAACTATCGAGGTGTTTGGCTGGTGTCTATCGAGGTGTTTGGCTGGTGTTCTTATACCAAAGTTTTTTTAGGAACCACAGTATTTCAAAAAAAAAAAAACTGCAAAAATACTTTGCAAACAAACGCACCCTTAGTTTTTCCGACCACTACTTGATCTCCGTATCTTCTTTCCTGTCGAAAACGCGCTTCCTTATTCAGCAGGGATTCGGAGATCGCGCGCTATCGATCATTCCTTGGTTCGTGCTGCCATCAACGTGTGAGTCAACCACGTTTGCAATACGGAGAGACACGCTAGCACGTTCCCTACCTATATAGCTGGATTAGTTAGTGGCGCAATTACAGTAGTATTATGGTCATATATATATACCGAGCAATAACACACATAGCTGTAAGCTGCTGCATTTTGTAAACGATTATTATTAATTAATCATCCACGCGGATCACTGCTCTAGCCCTCCGCCTGCTTCCCTATATATAGCGACGGTCGATCGACGGCACAAACACCACACGCAGCAGACACGTTAGCCGGCCTCTGGGTTCATTGCTACCCGGAAATAGAATCAAAGCAAGCTCATCGTCGTTCCAGCAGCATGGTGGTTCGGAGCACCATGCTGATCCTCGTCCTGGTCGGCGTCTTCATGCAACTGGGCTCCGTCGTCGTGCCGGCCGCGGCCGCCGGCAGGATGCTGGCCGACAAGGTGGAAGGGGGCGGCGGGGGCGCGGCCCGCATCCTTCTATGCCTCGTCGAAGCCCCCGTCAAGGACAACAATGTCAACTTCCAGGCCCCCAAAGAAGTCGAAGTCGAAGTCGAACACGTCAACCTCCACCCGCACCCATGAACCTTCCCCAACGGCAGCTGCCTGCATATGCGAGTTTGTCGTCGTTCCTTCATGCACGCATGCATGTGTCAATGCTTCGTGTGTTTTGGACGGAGAGCTCTCTTTGACAAGTAGTAGTAGCAGCTAGCTGATGTCTAATTCGTATCCTGGTTTCGCTATGTTGTGGATGCCACCTAATTTAATTAAAGTGTATTTTGTTACTTCGGAAAAGCTAAAATCCAGCCGACTGGCGGACCCGAGCTTTGTCAGATCCTGATCGCACGACTGTGTTTGTTCCCGCGAGCGACGGGGCGGTCTCTTTCCCGCGATGGAGAAAAAATAAATGCCAATTGCGTTGCCAAGATTCGCACTCTGGTCGCTGTAGCTATAGGAGCATCTCGCTGAACAACTGAGCTACTTTGCTATTGTTGTTCTGTACAGCAAGTTTAACAATTTGACCTTATCTTTCTACTGCACTAACAAGCATATCTCTGTTTTTTTCCTCTCGTGCCCTGTATCATTTTTTGTTCTTATTCACCATACAAAACCATTTGCTACAAGTTTTCAAATCCAGATTAACTGGTATTTCTACCTTAGTAAATGAGAGCGAGAAAGAAAGACCACAACGCCTTTGATGAGGAGAGAACCATTTGCTCCAAGTTTTTAATAGGACCGATGCAACATGTTTTGTACTCCACTTGTCTCTTTTTGTTGTATTGATGAAGTTTTTCTAGAGAAATAAATGTTTCATCCTATAGAATTTGAACAACGGTCTTTTTCTCGTTTGTCATACCTTGGTAAATTCTCTGTAATGAACCCGATAATTATACGCATGCACCACAAACCTGATAGCTTATTTACAAATATCGTAGTAGCTTTTTTGACCCAAAAAAACCTAATGTAAACATACAGTCGATAACTTTTTTTTATGAATAGCATGGTAACTCACACATCACATACCTGATAATTTATGCACGAAGGTCCTGGTATCTTCAGCGGCCGAGGGGAGTTGATCAAATATCCCCCGATAACTTTTTTGTTAATAGCATGGTAACCCACACATTGCAGACCTGATAACTTATCACTAGTAGAAAAAGGGCCTATAGTCCCGGTTGGTAAGGGCCTTTAGTCCCGGTTCATGAACCGGGACTAAAGGGTCGGTACTAATACCTCACCCTTTAGTCGGTTCTATCCGAACCGGGACAGATCAAACCTCCACGTGGCCTGTCCGCTGAGCCCAGCAGGAGGGCCTTTGGTCCCGGTTGGTGGCACCAACCGGGACCAATAGGCATCCACGCTGTTAGCATTTCTTTGGCTCTGGTTTTTTTTCAAAAGGGGGGAGGTTTGGGGGTTTTGGGGGTTAATTTAGGTGTTTCATATATTGTGCTATAGCTAGCTAATTAATAGAGAAAAGTGTCCTTTCTTTTGTCCGTGCTTGGTCGACGCCACGTACTATACATACGTATAGAGAGGACTAACTAGACATGCTAGCTAGCTAGTAATTAAGCAAACAGAAGATCGTCATGAACATATATGCATACAGAGAGAAGTGATATCGACCACCTCTCCTTCTCCGAGAGATTGGTCGAACAACAAGTTCTCGTATATCTATCCGACACTACCGGCTACATATATACAATAATTATCTTTTACAATACGGACGCGTGGTCCACATGGTATTCCCCGTCTTCAACGATCACATAGTCAAGAAAGAATGCCGCCAATTCCTCTTGAATTGCTCGTATGCGATCTGGTGCTAGGAGTTCATCCCGCTTCCGAAACATCTAATTTTAAGAAAGGGGTCAATACATATATATATATATATGAATGAATGAAACTCAACACAAATGATGGTAATAAAATAAAATTGTGAATATTTTTATTTACGCACTTCAAATTGTTTGTCGGAGTAGCCCCTCTCACAGGTCGTGTGGCGGATGGACTCGCAAACGTAGTATCCACAGAAATCATTCCCTTGTTCCTGCCACAACCACTTTACAAGAAACAGAGGTCAATCAAACTGATAATTAGCAAGCACATGCTAAATGGTATTGATGAAACTAGCACTTGAATCACTAGGAGATGCGCGTGGAATATGCTACTATATAGTACTTACTTTCGGGTGTCTAAATTGCAGCTTCTTGGTAGTCCCGAGCTATTTTAGTGAATTTTCCCAAGCCCTGCCATACAAAGAAAACAATTACTTGATATCAGAAATGAACAAAGTTGCTGATATGGTGGATAATGATCGATTTAACTTACTTCTCGAGCATTTCGGTCATGTCCGCATACTCCTTGGGATCTTTTCGTCTCGAGTCTAAGACAGTTACTACTCCTGCTCAAGCTTAATCTCTAGGAGAATATAGTGGAACCTGCATGCGCATGCATAACTCATCAATATTACATTTCTATAACCTGGACTAAATAAGGAAACCGAATATGCCACAAGACAGTAACACTCACGTGTAGTTGTAAGGAAAGAGTATTGTATTTTGTGTTCATTTATTTCCAACGATCGTAGCAAGTTGGCCTCGGTTTCCTTGGCACGATATTCAACCTCATTTGCATCGATGAGATATGTGTTAATGAACCCAATATCACCCACTTATTTTTTTCTTCATTTCTGCGATCTTCAATCTGCATAATATAGTGAGGATATTTATAAATACATGCAATGAAAGAGCTGAGTTATATAGAGATACTTAATGACAGAAGTAGTACTACTTACGACAGTAGCAGGTGACCGTTGCTTTATCGAGGGCCAATTGATTGAAAAACTGATATAACTCCTCAAATGGAATAGGCAACAGTTCAATTCCAAGGAGGTCATGCTCCTTTTAACTCTCACATACAAAGTATTCCTCCCTCGAGACTCTTTGCAGGTTTTCATGTACCAATCATGCAATCTTCGCATCATCGTTGTTAGAGAGCTTTCATCTTTGACGAGAGGCTTCCCGTACTCGTATCTTTGTATCTGCACCTCCAAGAAATCAAATTGTACATCGTCGGGCAGGTAATCTTCAGGATTGCCATAACCGGGCACCATCCTCGGATCGACGATGTCGCTAGCGAGCACCTTGAGCGGGGGCATGATTGTTGTTGTTCGCCGAGCTGGGCAATTTGTTTCCCAGCTCGTCGTTCTTTCATCCTTTGATCACGACAATACTTCCCGATATCTCCGCTTCGCAAATGCCTTTCCAATAATGCGCTCATAGTTGCCTTTGGCGGAGACTTGGGTGGTTTTGCGGGGCAGCAGAGTGCGCTTCGCTTTGACCGGATCTACCTTCTCCTCCGGAGGTGGATGTCTTTGCTTTCAACCCTTCAAATCAGTCATCCACTTCGGTCCGCACGATCTTCGCGTTTTCCTCCTCGCTCCTCTCAGACGGTAACTTCTCCGAGTCTTCAGAGAAGGACCAAATCTATATCTCCTCCCGCCTTTGGCTGTACTGCTAGACGCCGGCAGAGCAGAGCAGAGCGGATGTCTTCTTTCCTTGCTTACGAGGCGGAGGAGAAGGACTACGACGCCGGAGCAGCCGGAGCGGCGGGTCTCTTCCGCCCTTGCCGACGAGGCGGAGAAGGAGGAGGCTGGCTGCCGGACGCGCCGGTGCAAGCGGAGAAGGAGACGGAGTGCCGCCACGCGCCGGAGAAGGAGCCGCCGAGTGCCCCTGATCGTCACTCGCCGGAGGAGGAGGCGGTGGAGGAGGCGGAGTGCCCTGACTCGCCGGAGGAGGAGGAGGAGGCGGAGTGCCCTTACTCGCCGGAGGAGGAGGAGGAGGCGGAGGCGCCCAGTTCGGAAGGTTGATGAGATCCTTCCGCCATAGGCATGGAGTCTTGAGCAGAACCCAGCCGATACTCCCCTTCACCGTAGGGTGGTCAAGCCGAGCTCCTCAAATCCTCCGTTATTTCATCGACCATCACCTTAGCATATCCTTCCGAATCGGCCGGCGGTGAAAAGTTGAGTCGGGTTTAGTGGGATAAACAGAGCCAACAGCCGCCTTGACCTTCAAATTGCTCCATTGCGCCATAAGGTGGCAACTTTCAGCATCCGTGATAGCATCCACGGATAGCTGGCGGAGCCGTCAAGGCATGCTGCTCTGGCTGAAGCAGCTCGGTGGAAGCCACGCTGCTTCTTCGCTGAGATGGCGGGTAGCCGGGGAAGCTTCGCAGGTCGTTTGTTGTGATCGGCTGCTTCGTTCCTATTCTCATTCCTCTAGCCCCATTACCCTTTCGTGCAGCGCTGCATTAGGCTCTGCTCCAGTTTCTTCCTCCTCTCATGGGTTTTGTAACCCCTGCGTCCGAAATCCAGCCTTCCACGAAAGGGAGCTGGCGTGCCTCATGTCCGTCCTGTGGTGCTCAGGATTCCCGAGGGCCATTGTGAGCTCGTCCTTCTCCCTGTCTCGAACGAACTTCCCTTGCTGCGCTGCTTCGATATAATGCTTAAGCCTCTTGGTGGTATGTCCAATTGTTCGTCCGCCCAAATGCACTTCCCGTTATAGGGTCCAAGGATCCGCCGCCTCAAGAACCAAGTCCGCAACGGTCTGGCCAGTTCATTGTCTCGGTTCGATCCCTTTATCAAGCAGATCATTCTCAGCCTTGGCCCACTTAGGCGGGCTATGAGGTAGCCACCGACCCGTGCGATGGTGAAGCTTCTTCTTCGCAGCATTTCTCTTGTTTGTCGCTGACATCTTTTTACTCTTTTCCGATGTCTTGTAGGCCACAAATGCGGGCCAGTCATCTCTGATCTTCTCATATTTGCCCATGAATTCTGGTGTCTCATTTTTTTCAATTCCTGAATAGTTCTGCCATCTTCTTAAGAGCAAAAGACTTGATTAATGGCTCTATTACTGGCTTCTCCGGATCATCCTCTGGCGGTAGGGTAAAATTTGACTTCAGCTCAGTCCAAAGATCATTTTTCTGCATATCATTGGCACAAGACACCTCAGGGTCTTCGTTCTTAGGCTTATACCATTGGTGGATGCTGATCGGGATCTTGTCCCTAACCGAACCCCCTGACCGAGCAACAAATGCCTTCTTTGTCCGGTAGGGTTCAATCGGTTGGCCGTCATGTGCGATTTGTATGATCTCAAACTTTTCATCCGAGCTCAACTTTTCTTGGGCCTCGTCTCTTTACCGGTTGTGCTCGATCCGGAGGGCTAGAAAAAGAACAAAGACGAGAGTTAATTAATATGTGTACATATATACCAAAACAAAACGAGAGCTAGTCAGACAGGCTTAACTAATATATATACCTGGCGGACTCGGTTTGGTGATCACCGGAGCCATCCTCACGGTCTACTTCTTCACCCTCTGCTTCTTGCACCGGCATTGGGTCATCGGAGCCATGTAAATCATAGCCAGCTGCTTCTTCACCCTCTCCTTCCAGACCATCGTTGTCGACGTTGAGAAACATCATCGAGGAGACGGCATCACTTCCTTGTGCGATTATGTCCCTCAACAACGCTTCTTGTGCTTCGTCTCGGGGGGTGTCCATAGTTTCTACAAATATTTACAACATGGCAATTATTATTCAAACATGACAGATATGGATATATTAGTGCCAACGTAGAACTAGCTAGCTAATCACAATAAGGAATCATATTAGTGGCCTCGACGCTGCTTCTCTAGGGTTTGGGGTGGCCTCGACAACGCTTCAAGGGTTAGGGGGTGGCCTCGAGAACGCTTCAAGCTAGGAGGGGTGCGTAATATCGACCCCCCACGTGTTGAAGCTATCGGGAGGGGTCGGCGTTGAACAGTACATCTATGTCCCACAAGTGACGTGGGCATCGACGCCCGCGGTAGGGTAGAGGGTCGTGGATCGCCGAGCGGTCGAGGTCAAGGGTCAAGATCGCCGAGGGTCGGGAGGTTGCCTAGTGTCAAAGTTCAACAAAACCATGTCTTCATCATTAGGCGAAAAGTAACAGGTGCATGATGGTGCGAAGCTCTCAAAGTTGTTTTGGAGCGGAGTCAGATAGGATAATTCGCTTTTGGTACAAAGTTCAGCAAAAGGCAAATTATCCTATCCGGGACTCCATTCGTAAAAACTTTGGAGGACTTCGCACCATCATGCCATGGTTACTTCCGCTAATGATGAAGCCATGGATTTCTTCAATACTTTGACACTATCGGTACCCCTATCGAAAAAGGAAGAAAAGAGGAAGAAGGAAGAAGGAAGAAGAAGAAAAAAAGAAAAAAGTAAGAGAGAAGAAGAAGAATAGAGGAGAAGAAGAAAAATAGAAAAAATTCTATTTTTCTTCTTCTCCTATTCCTTCTTCTTCTCTTCTTTTCTTCTTTTCCTCTCATTCTTTTCTTCTTCTTCTTCTTCTTCCTTCGGATCCTAGAACCCTCGAACCTCGACCCTAGAACCCCGAACCCTAGAACCTCGAACCTCGACCCTAGAACCTCGAACCTCAAACCCTTGTGCCTCGAAACCTTGACCGGCCTCGACGACCTCGACCCTCAAAACATTGACCCTCGACCGGCCTCGACGACCCTCGACCCCTCTGTGACCCTCTCGACCCTCTAGCCTAGTTCCCGGCCGTCGACCCTCAGCGATCCTCGACACCCTCGTTCCCGATAAAAAAGAAGAAGAAGAAGAAGAAGAAGAAGAAGAAATGAAGAAGAAAAAGAAGAAGAAGAAGAAGAAGAAAAGAAGAAAAAAGAGAGGAGAAGAAGAAGGAAAGAGGAGAAGAAGAAAAATTGAATTTTTTTCTTCTTCTCCTCTATTCCTTCTTCTTCTCCTTTTTCTTCTACTTCCTCTTCTTATTTTTTTCCTCTTCTTCTCCTTCTTCCTTCTTCCTCTTTATTCTTTTTCCTTATTTTCCTTCTTCCTCGACGACCCTAACTCTAAACAGTACAACTTCCTCGACGCCCCGCCTCTCTCTAATGAACAAAATAAAATCTATGAATAAAAAAACATCATATTCTATGAACAAAAAACATCATATTCCATCCACATCGATCCATGCATACATCATATATATGATCATATCTATATATGCATAAAAATCACATATATATGCAGAAAAAAACATTAGATCAACTTTGCAAAAATCACATATATATGCAGAAAAAAAACATTAGATCAACACTGCAAAAAGCATCATACATATATCCATACATCAATATATATACATTTATGAAAAATCATGAACATTTATGAAAAAAAAAAATCATGGCGCGTGGCAGGGGGGGGGGCAGGTCGGCGAGGTCGGCGAGGTCGGCGAGGTCGCGGAGGCAGGGGCGGCGACGGCGAGGGCGCGGCGAGGGCGGGGCGGCGACGACGAGGCAGGGCGACGGGACTGGGCAGATGCGGCGGCGACGACGGTTGGGGCAGACGCGGCGGCGACGACGGCGCATGGCGACGGCGGCGACAACGAGCGCGGGCGACGGCGATGGTGACGACAGGCGTGGGCGGACAGCGGCGGCGTCGGCGGCGTCGGGCAGCTGGCGGCGTCGGGGAGGTTGGGGCAAATGGGCGATGAATCTGAAATATCCCAAGTGTTTTCTTATATAGCAAAGGCGTTAGTCGGTTCGTGGCTCCAACCGGGACTAATGCCCCTTTAGTCCCGGTTGGTGCCACCAACCGACCAAAGCCCAAATTTCAGCAGCCCAAAGGGCGGGAAGCGGCGACCTTTGGTCGGTTGGTGGCACCAACCGGGACTAAAGTGGGCATTAGCCCCGGTTGGTGCCACGAACGGGACCACTGCCCCTTTAGTCCCGGTTGGTGCCCCAACCGGGACCAAAGGCCTTGTGCTGCCCCGCGCAAATGTTTAGTCCCACCTCGCTAGTTGAAGGGCGCAGCACTGGTTTATAAGCTGGTGTGCCTCCCTTCGAGCTCCTCTATAATGCAGGCTTTGGGCCTAATCTTGCTCTTGCATGTGGGCCTATTGGGCCTCTGGGCCTGAATCTGGCCCATGTAGGATTTCTAGTCGTATTCAGGCCGTGGGGGCCCGATGAGGTGGCACTTTTTTTTTGCTTTATATTTTATTTCTTTTTTCTTTTAGTTTTAGGTGGCACTTTTTTTGTTTTCTTTGTTGCTTTATTTATTTTATTTTGTTTCTACTTACAACAAAATGCTTATTGTTGCTATTATTATTTTTTTTCAAGTTTTTTGTTTTGTTTTCTGCATTATTTATTTTCTTTTGGTTTTTGCTTTATTTTTTAATTCTTTTTGCTTTTAGGTCAGCAAAATTATAAACTTTCTGTTAGTGCTTTTAGTTTTAGAAAAATATAAACTTTCTGTTTGTGCCATTAGTTTTAAAATTGAAAACACTTTTTTGTTTTCTTTGTTGCTTTATTTATTTTATTTTGTTTCTACTTACAACAAAATGCTTATTGTTGCTATTATTATTTTTTTCAAGTTTTTTGTTTTGTTTTCTGCATTATTTATTTTCTTTTGGTTTTTGCTTTATTTTTAATTCTTTTTGCTTTTAGGTCAGCAAAATTATAAACTTTCTGTTAGTGCCATTTGTTTTAGAACAATTATAAACTTTCTGTTTGTGCCATTAGTTTTATAAAATTTGAATTCTTTGAAATTTGTGTGAATCACAAATTTGTGAGCTCAACAAGGCGTGAGGGACGGGCTTATAAACCGGTGTGGCGCCCTTGGTTGGCGAGGTTTTCAAATTCATAGTTTTCAAATGAACTCTGAAAAAGTTGGCATATCATGTTCATGAACAAAACGGACAATGGTATCATACTCGTGTGTTACAAAGTTGGCATGGTATCATCATAATAGTTGCGGGAGAAAGTCTTCACTTTTTCTTCGCTTGTGTCGTTTGCTTATTGCGCCGTAACCACGGATAATCTTCATCGTTTATCAGGATGCTTGGGTCAGCCTTGACTTTGAAGGGGGGAATTTCATGAAACTTTTCATACTCTTCAGACATGTCTGTCTTGCCCTCCACTCCCAGGATGTCCCTTTTTCCTGAAAGAACTATGTGGCGCTTTGGCTCATTGTATGATGTATTCGCTTCCTTATCTTTTCTTTTCCTCGGTCTGGTAGACATGTCCTTCACATAGATAACATGTGCCACATCATTGGCTAGGACGAACGGTTCGTCAGTGTACCCAAGATTTTTCAGATCCACTGTTGTCATTCCGTACTGTGGGTCTACTTGTACCCCGCCTCCTGATGATTGACCCACTTGCACTTAAACAAAGGGACCTTAAAATCTACTCCGAGTCAAGTTCCCATATGTCTACTATGTAACCATAATATGTGTCATTTCCCTTGTCGGTTGCTGCATCAAAGCGGACACCGCTGTTTTGGTTGGTGCTCTTTTCATCTTGGTCAATCGTGTAAAATGTATTCCCATTTATCTCGTATCCTTTCCAAATCATTACATCGAAGATGGTCCCTGGACAACAAGTACAGCTCATCACAAACAGTGATGTCACCTCGAGACGTGTTTCCAACCAACTGCTGAAAGTCTGATGTGTTCACATGTAATCCGATCGTCGACCGCTCCGGTGTTTGGAGCGCAGACTGTTCTTGTGTTCATCGACATACGGGTCACCAAGGTAGAGTTCTGTAGAACTGTAGTGTGCTTGAGACCAAGAATATCCGTCCCTGCATATTATTGAGTCTCTTCCAAGCGTGCCTTTTCGGTCAGTCTCCCCTCATACCGCGATTTAGGGAGACCTATCTTATTAAGGCCAGGAATGAAGTCAACACAAAACCCGATGACATCCTCTGTTTGATGGCCCATGGAGATGCTTCCTTCGCCTAGCACGGTTACTGAACATATTTCTTTAGGACTCCCATGAACCTCTCAAAGGGGTACATATTGTGTAGAAATACGGGCCCCAGAATGACAATCTCGTCGACTAGATGAACTAGGGCGTGCGTCATGATATTGAAGAAGGATGGTGGGAACACCAGCTCGAAGCCCGACAAGACATTGCGCAACATCACTCCTTAGCGTTGCTACGATTTCTGGATCGATCACCTTCGAGATATTTCATTGAGGAATGCACATAGCTTCACAATGGCTAATCGGACGTTTTCGGTAGAAGCCCCTCAATGCAACGGAAGCAGTTGCGTCATAATCACGTGGCAGTCATGAGACTTTAGGTTCGGAACTTTTCTCGACATATTTATTATTCCTTTATATTCGACGAGAAGCGGTCGGGACCTTCATCTTGAGCAGGCATTGAAAGAATATTTCTTTCTCTTCTTTCGTAAAAGCGTAGCTGGCAGGACCTTCATATTGCTTCGGAGGCATGCCCTCTTTTTCGTCGCAAGCGTTGCAGGTCCTCTCGTGCCTCGGTGTATCTTTTGTCTTCCCATACACGCCCAAGAAGCCTAGCAGGTTCACAAAGGTTCTTCGTCACGTGCATCACATCAATCAAGAGCGGACCTCTAGGTCTTTCCAGAGGGTAGGTCCCAAAATATAGATTTCTTCTTCCACATGGGTGCGTGATTCTCGGCGTCATTCGAACAGCTAGTCCGCGGGACCCTTTCCAAAGATTACGTGTAAATCATTGACCATAGCAAGTACGTGATCACCGATACGCATGGCGGGCTTCTTCCGTGACTGCCTCGCCTTTGAAATGCTTGCCTTTCTTTCGACATTGATGGTTGGTCGGAAGAAATCGACGATGGCCTGTACACATTCTTCCTGCAGCTTCCGGTATATACTATCGGTGTCAAGTAAACAGTGCGTGCATGCGTGGTATCCCTTGTTTGTCTGTCACGAAGGTTATCGAGAGCGGGCCAATCGTTGATTGTCACGAACAGCAACGCCTTTAGGTCAAATTCCTCCTTTTGTGCTCATCCCACGACGTACCGCTTCCATTCCACAGCTGTAAAAGTTCCTCAACTAATGGCCTTAGGTACACATCAATGTCGTTGCGGGTTGCTTAGGGCCTTGGATGAGAACGGCATCATAATGAACTTCCGCTTCATGCACATCCAAGGAGGAAGGTTATACATACATAGAGTCACGGGCCAGTGCTGTGATTGCTGCTCTGCTCCCGAAAGGATTAATGCCATCCGCGCTTAAAGCAAACCATACGTTCCTTGGGTCCTTTGCAAACTCATCCCAGTACTTTCTCTCGATTTTTCTCCATCTGCGACCCGTCGCCGGTGCTCTCAACTTCCGTCTTTCTTACGGTCCTCACTGTGCCATCGCATCAACTTGGCATGCTCTCCGTTTCGAACAGACGTTTCAACCGTGGTATTATAGGAGCATACCACATCACCTTCGCAGAACCCTCTTCCCGGAGGCTCGCCGTCAACATCACCAGGTCATCTCGTCGATCTTATATCGCAATGCACCGCATACGGGCATGCGTTCAGATCCTTGTAGGCACCACGGTAGAGGATGCAGTCATTAGGGCATGCATGTATCTTCTCCACCTCCAATCCTAGAGGGCATACGACTGTATTGTCGGGCAATTCGTTATCCTTTGGAAGATTCTTCTTCATTATTTTCAGTAGCTTCTCAAATCCTTTATCGAGCACAGCATTTCTCGCCTTCCATCGCAGCAATTCGAGTACGGTACCGAGCTTTGTGTTGCCATCTTCGCAATTGGGGTACAACCCTTTTTTGTGATCCTCTAACATGCGATCGAACTTCAGCTTCTCCTTTTGACTTTCGCATTGTGTCCTTGCATCGACAATGACCCGGCGGAGATCATCATCATGGGGCACATCGTCGGTTCCTCTTGATCTTCAGCAGCTTCGCCCTTGCAGCACCATCGTGCACATCGTCTGGTGCATCTTGATGTTCAAGAGTATCACCGTATTCAGGGGCACATAGTTGTCATCGTACTCTTCTTCCTCGCCGTCTTCCATCATAACCCCTATTTCTCCGTGCCTCGTCCAAACATTATAGTGTGGCATGAAACCCTTGTAAAGCAGGTGGGTGTGAAGGATTTTCGGTCGAGTAAGACTTCAGATTCCACATATAGGGCATGGACAACACATAAAACCATTATGCTTGTTTGCCTCAGCCACTTGAGAAAAGCATGCACGCCCTTAATGTACTCGGAGGTGTGTCTCGTCACCGTACATCCATTGCAGGTTCATCTCGTGCATTATATATAATTAATGTGTCAAAATCATTACAGAACATCATGAATAGATAATTAAGTGACCAAATTAATAGAAGTTCATCATCACATAAAACCAAAGTACATACATAGTTCTCATCTAACAACATAAAGCTCTGCAGAGCATCTAAATTAATTAAACCATACATTGAAACTATGTAAAACATTTCAATGTGAAAACAAATACGATCATAATCGCAACCAAGGTAACAACTGATCCAACGGCATAACGATACCAAGCCTCGGTATGAATGGCATATTTTCTAATCTTTCTCATCTTCAAGCGCATTGCATCCACCTTGATCTTGTGATCATCGATTTACATCCGCAACATGCAACTCCAATATCATCTTCTCCTCCTCAAGTTTTTTATTTTTTCTTCAAGAAATTGTTTTCTTCTTCAACTAAATTTAACCTCTCGACAATAGGGTCGGTTGGAATTTCCGTTCAACAACCTCCTAGATAAATAAAATCTATGTCACGTTGGTCGGCATAATTTTCATAAACAATAAATGAACCAATAGTTATGAAAAGATAATATATACCACATCCGAATCATAGACAGGGACGAGGGTCGACGGGCGGATACCAAAACCATCGCACTATATAAGATGCAATAATAAAAGTAAGAAAATAATACAAGTAAGAATATTTTTCCTTTCGTAAAGAAGATAAGAACAAGAGGCTCACCACGGTGGTGCTGGCGATGAGATCGGCGCGGTGATCGACGGTGGTGAAGACGGGACGGGCGTGACGGACCGCTAAACCTAGACAAATATTGAGGAAAATGGAGGTTAGAGGTCGAGCTTGGAGAGGAGAAAGCTTAAGTAGTGTGGCTCGGGCATTCCGTCGAACACCTTGTGTGCATAGGAGGTGAGCTAGAGCACCACCAAGCCCTCTCCCTCGGCCGAAAAAACAGAGCAGGCTGCTCGCTCTTGCGCGAGGGGCTATATATAGGCAGCACCATTAGACCTGGTTGGTGGCATGAGCCGGGACTAAAGGGAAGCCTTTGGTCCCGGTTCATGCCACCACCCGGGACCAATAGTGGTGGGCCAGAGCCAGACCATTGGTCCCGGTTCATGCCACCAACCGGGACCAAAAGGTCCGGACGAACCGGGACCAATGGCCCACGTGGTCCGGCCGCCCCCTGGGCTCATGAACTGGATAATGCTCACATTAGTCCCGGTTCGATTGAACCGGGACTAATGGGCAAAACAGGCCTCAACGATAGCCCCTTTTTCTACTAGTGTATGTACCCCTGCCCTGATAACTTTGGCGACCGAAGGGGGAAGGGAAGTTGACGAACTATTGTGTGAATAGCATGATAACTCACACATAGCAGGCCTCATAACTTATGCACCCCATCCTGGTAACTTTGGCAACGAGGGGAGGGGTTGATGAAATATCCTTCGGTAGATTTTGTGTCAATGTCATGATAACTCACACATCTAGACCTGATAACTTATGGATCCCGGTCCTGATAACTTTGGCGCGGGGGGGGGGGGGGGGGGGGGTGGTGGGGGAGTTGATGAAACATCCCCTCGACAGCTTTTGTGTGAATAGCATGGTAACTCACACATCGCAAAAAACCATTTGCTCCAAGTTTTAAAAAGAGAAGGTCTGCGCAAGGGAGGAGATAACTTTGGCACGATGGATAACTTTGGCACGATGGAGATAACCTTTTTCCCACAAAAATACAATTTTTTTCTCTAGGCCCAAAGTTACCGCAGTGTTTGTGAGTGAGTTATCAGGTTCGTGTTGTATATATTATCATGCTCTTTATAGAGAGTTATTGGCGTGTGTTACAAAAAAAATCCGCGTGGTCAAAAACATTACCACAGTGTTTGTGCGTGAGTTATCTGATTCATAGTGTATAAAATCCGCTGGTCATAGTGGAAAGTAACATATACTAGTATCATGCATATGATACTAGTGTATGATAGTACATCTATAGTGCATAGTATCTTAAAGTAGTATCATAGATGGTCTCGTTTATTGTCATGCATGACACATAGTAGCATAACATTTATTATGTTACAGTATCTACCTATGTTACTACTACCCTCTCTCTCTTCTTTAATTACCTGCCACATAAGCATGTTTGTGAATCCCAAGTACATGATACTAGTTATGTTACCCCCACTATGGCCAGACTTAAAGTACCCTATCGCCACACCAAAAAACGTACACGGGATTATCATTCAATTAAACTAAATCACATCTAACGGTCCATATCACATCAAGGGTTCTGCCACACAAACAAACGCCCCAGATTAAATGCTCTGCCAGAGCAGACTACCACCGTATCTCTACTAATTAATACTGTGATAATCAGTAATTATCACTATCCGCTAAAAGAGAAGCTATCAACCAAATTGTTCCATGCCCACAATGCCCACTGCCTCACACCATCGGGGCGCATGGAGATCTGTACGAGGCCACAACACCGTCCTCCATGCGGGCCAAGCCTCCTCGGGCCCTGATACATCTCCGGCGTACCTATAGGTTTTATATCAATTATACATGCTTTTGCTGCAGGTTTATCATTATTATTGGACTAACGTATTAATCTAGTTCCAAAGGCCGGTTGCTATCCTCTACTGTTTTCTGCATGGGCTCCACACCCCCGCCCCTCACGTGTTGGGGTGCCTACCGCATGGGATCTTGCACATGTTGGTTCGAGGTCTTCTTTGACCGCAAGAAAGCTCTGGAAGTTTCAAAACCGCCAAGGCAATTTCACGATTTTAACCCTTACGGATCTCTGGTTATAAATAAAACGGCAAACAACTTAGAATACAGACGGGAGAGAAATAAAAAAAACACCAAGATCCATGTTGTGTGCATGTTTTTGTAATCATTTTTCTTTCTACTTAATGGTGATACCAATGCCACTAATTCATTTTTTTTCTTCAAAAACTTTATTCTTTTGATATTTTTAGTTTTATTTTATTTTTGATCTTCTTTAAGGGTAATGCAATGCATTTATTCTTTAAGATGACAACATGGGGAGAGGCGTTGCAGCAACCGAGCTCCACTGCTCTCTATATTTGTACATTTTGAAATTCAGGTTTTTGAAGTTTCAAAAAAATGTGAAATTTTTTCCCAGGGATACATATACACATTCCGATTACACGCATCAAGTTTCAGTAGAAATCTCGATTTGTTCTGGGCTATAGGAAAATTAATAAATTTCTGACAGTATATAGGATAAAAAGGGTGCCATTTCTGTCAGAAATTTCTCTTTTTTGTATTTCCCAAAATGCAAAGTATTTCTTTTCCAGAATTTTACCAGGCCTTAGGAATATGTGTATGTATCCATGTATTTTTTTTAGTTTTTTTGAGTACTAAAAGTGTGTTTTTCAAAAATTTCAAATACCAAGAGCAGTGGAGCTCGGTAGTTGAAAGCACTTTTCGGACAACATGTGCCTTCTTGATATATATATATATAACTGCGCGTGCGCGCATAATGGTTTATTCTACGCTCCGGCTTAATCACGCACCCCGCCAAGCCAGCCAACCCACGCACACCATCCACCACTTTCATAATTTGATGGTAATGCTTACTACTATTCATAGTAAAAGTGCTATGCCATTTACTATGTGCCATTTTGACGGTAATGCTTACTCCCATTTGTAGTAATGTGCTATGCCATTTACTATGTACGACTAGTGCTACAGGTTTGATCATAATGCCCTTTTTACTTTCTAGTAAAAGTGTTATAGCCTTTACTATTGTCCTAGATTCGATCAACCCAGCCAATGCACACGGAAACAAAATTGATCATTATGGTAATCTAGTTACGAGCTATAATGCAAAACTGGTAATCATACGCTCAGATCACACCACCCCACCTCCACACACTTCGGCAATTGATGGTAATATCGCTTGCAGAAAATAGTAGTGGATTTAATTCAGTTACCACTCCCACCGGCGACCTCCGCCCCGCGGGGTTCTATTTGCTAAGAGCATTACTAGTAGAACCCTCAAACCCTCAAACCCTCACTAGCGTTTTAAGGGTCCAAAAATGATCTTTTTGTGCACTTTTACGGGTTGAAAAACAGGGGCAAAGATTAGAACCCTCAAACCCAACCCTTATAACGGAATATTCCCCATGAACGACGTTGTCGTTCTTGCTGGGAGGTCGATGGGGTGGCCGGCCATGACACGGGCGATTAGCAGCGGCGGTCGCATGGCGTGGCGCGGGAGTTGGGAGGATTTTTCCCTCCCGCGCGAGGATAACCGCCAAATGAGGGTTGGGGTAGGTTTTGCTCCCCAACCCTTACTTTTGAGGATTGGGAGAGGGTTTGAGGGTTGGACCTTTAAAAAAATTTGAGGGTTTGAGGGTTAAGGGGTTCTAGTCTACGGCTTTTTTCAACAAAAACTGTAAAAAAGCAGTTATTTTTAGGGGTTTGAGGGTTTGAGGGCTCTACTAGTAATGCTCTAATGACAGTAAAAAGCTTAGAAATATGGTAATGAAACAAATAGCTTTACGAGATTGCATGCAACCGCACTACACCCAACGTCTTGTACCATTATGCATGGTAAAGAAACTGGCACATATGGTAACAGACTAGATCTATTACGAGATGCCATACACCACTCCTTAATGATAGATTGAGATATTGGAGAAGTAATTGTCGTATTGGTTGGGGCCTCAAGGGCTGTTTATATAGATTACAAAGCTTGGGCTCCAAGACTAGACTAATAGAGATAGATTACAATACGAATAGACTTTATACTCTAAGATCCCCCGCAGTCTCAACGTCAGGTGAAACAATGTTGAGACTGGAGCGTATGTCGGTGAACGATGCAGTCGGGAGTCCTTTGGTAAAAATGTCAGCAAATTGGGCACTTGTAGGAACATGAAGAACGCGAACCTCGCCAAGAGCCACCTTTTCACGAACAAAGTGAATGTCAATCTCAATGTGCTTTGTGCGACGATGTTGAACTGGATTGGAAGCCATGTATACTGCAGAGATGTTATCACAAGAAACAATGGTAGCACGGGAGCGGACGATGAAGTTCAACGAGAAGCTACCAGAGCTACACCGCCCGCCACAGCGTGAGCAACCGCCTATACTCAGCCTCAGCAGAAGACCTAGAAACTGTTACCGCCTTTTAGAACACCAAGAAACAAGATTATCACCCAAATAAACGCAAAATCCGGATGTAGATCGTCGAGTATCCGGACAACCTGCCCAGTCTGCATCGAATAAACTGTCAAGCTTGTAGGTGAAGAAGAATTAATAAGGAGACCGTGATCAAGAGTGCCTTTTAAATAGCGGAGAATGCGTCGACATGAGCCGATGAGGAGCACGAGGATCCACTAGAAGAAAACAGGCTTTCGTCCGTGCCAGTTTAGCCCATTAGTCCCGGTTCAATCCGAACCGGGACCAATGGAGCTATTTGCCCGGTTCGTGAGCCTGGGGGGCGGCCGGGCCACGTGGGCCATTGGTCCCGGTTCGTCCGGACCTTTTGGTCCCGGTTGGTGGGACGAACCGGGACCAATGGTCTCGCTCTGCCCACCACTATTGGTCCCGGTTGGTGGCATGAACGGGACCAAAGGCTTCCCTTTAGTCCCGGTTCATGCCACCAACCGGGCTAATGGTGCTGCCTATATATAGCCCCTCAGCAAGAGCAGAGCACACTGCTCTGCTTTTTTCCGGCCGAGGGGAGAGGGCTTGGTGGTGCTCTAGCTCACCTCCTATGCACACAAGGTGTTCGATGGAATGCCCGAGCCACACTACTTAAGGTTTCTCCTCTCCAAGCTCGACCGCCAAGCTCCATTTTCCTCAATATTTATCTAGGTTTAGCGGTCCGTCACGCCCGTCCCGCCTTCATCGCCGTCGATCACCCGCACCGATCTAATCGCCGGCACCACCGTGGTGAGCCTCTTGTTCTTATCTTCTTTCGAAAGGAAAATATTATTACTTGTTTGTTTAGATAGATACTTGTATTATTTTCTTACTTTTATTATTGCATCTTATATAGTGCGATGGTTTTGGTATCCGCCCCATCGGCCCTCGCCCCTGTCTATGATTCGGATGTGGTATATATTATCTTTTCATAACTATTAGTTCATTTATTGTTTATGAAAATTATGCCGACCAACGTGACATAGATTTTATTTATCTAGGAGGTTGTTGAACCGGAAACTCCAACCGACCCTATTGTCGAGAGGTTAAATTTAGTTGAAGAAGAAAACAATTTCTTGAAGGAAAAAATAAAAAAACTTGAGGAGGAGAAGCTGATATTGGAGTTGCATGTTGCGGATGTCGTCGATGATCACAAGATCAAGATGGTTGCAATGCGCTTGAAGATAAGAAAGATTAGAAAATATGCCATTCATACCGAGGCTTGGTATCATTATGCCGTGGGATCAGTTGTTACCTTGATTGCGATTATGATCGCATTAAAATGTTTTACATAGTTTCAATGTATGGTTTAATTAATTTAGATGCTCTGCAGAGCTTTATGTTGTTAGATGAGAACTATGTATGTACTTTGGTTTTTATGTGATGATGAACTTCTATTAATTTGGTCACTTAATTATCTATTCATGATGTTTCAGAATGATTTTTGACACACTTAATTATATATAATGCACGCAGATGAACCGGCAATGGATGTACGGTGATGCATACATCTCCTAGTACATTAAGGGCGTGCATGATTTTCTCAAGTGGCTGAGGCAAACAAGCAGAATGGTTTTATGTGTTGTCCATGCCCTATATGTGGGAATACGAAGTCTTACTCGACCGGAAAATCCTTCACACCCACCGCTTTACAAGGGTTTCATGCCACACTATAATGTTTGGACGAGGCACGGAGAAATAGGGGTTATGATGGAAGACGGCGAGGAAGAAGAGTACGATGACAACTATGTGCCCCTGAATACGGTGATGCTACTGAACATCAAGATGCACTGACGATGTGCACGATGGTGCTGGAACGAGCGAAGCTGCTGAAGATCAAGAGGAACCAGACGATGTGCCCGATGATGATGATCTCCGCCGGTCATTGTCGATGCAAGGACACAATGCGAAAGTCAAAAGGAGAAGCTGAAGTTCGATCGCATGTTAGAGGATCACAAAAAGGGTTGTACCCCAATTGCGAAGATGGCAACACAAAGCTCGGTACTGCATCAATTGCTGCAGTGGAAGGCAGAGAATGCTGTGCTCGATAAAGGATTTGAGAAGCTACTGAAAATAATGAAGAAGAATCTTCCAAAGGATAACGAATTGCCGACAATACAGTCAGATGCCCTCTAGGATTGGAGGTGGAGAAGATACATGCATGCCCTAATGACTGCATCCTCTACCGTGGTGCCTACAAGGATCTGAACGCATGCCCGGTATGCGGTGCATTGCGATATAAGATCGACGAGATGACCTCGGTGATGTTGACGGCGAGCCTCCGGGAAGAGGGTTCGCGAAGGTGATGTGGTATGCTCCTATAATACCACGGTTGAAACGTCTGTTCGAAACGGAGAGCATGCCAAGTTGATGCGATGGCACAGTGAGGACCGTAAGAAAGACGGAAGTTGAGAGCACCCACGACGGGTCGCAGTGGAGAAAAATCGAGAGAAAGTACTGGGATGAGTTTGCAAAGGACCCAAGGAACGTATGGTTTGCTTTAAGCGCGGATGGCATTAATCCTTTCGGGGAGCAGAGAAGCAATCACAGCACCTGGCCCGTGACTCTATGTATGTATAACCTTCCTCCTTGGATGTGCATGAAGCGGAAGTTCATTATGATGCCGTTCTCATCCAAGGCCCTAAGCAACCCGGCAACGACATTGATGTGTACCTAAGGCCATTAGTTGAAGAATTTTACAGCTGTGGAATGGAAACGTGTACGACATGGGATGAGCACAAAAGGAGGAATTTGACCTAAAGGTGTTGCTGTTCATGACCATCAATGATTGGCCCGCCTCAAGAACCTTCGGGATGATAAACAAGGATACCACGCATGCACGCACTGCTTACTTGACACCGATAGTATATACCGGGAAGCTGCGGGAAGAATGTGTACCTGGGCTATCGTTGATTTCTTCCGACCAACCATCAATGTCGAAAGAAAGGCAAGCATTTCAAAAGCGAGGCAGATCACCGGAAGAAGCCCGCCATGCGCACCGGTGATCACGCACTTGCTATGGTCAATGATTTACACGTAATCTTTGGAAAGGGTCCCGACGGACTAGCTGTTCGAATGACGCCGAGAATCACGCACCCATGTGGAAGAAGAAATCTATATTTTGGGACCTACCCTCATCGAAAGACCTAGAGGTCCGCTCTTGATCGACGTGATGCACGTGACGAAGAACCTTGCGTGAACCTACTAGGCTTCTTGGGCGTATGGGAAGACAAAAGATACACCGAGGAACGAGAGGACCTGCAACGCTTGGACGAAAAAGAGGTCATGCCTCCGAAGCAAGATGAAGGTCCCGCCACCACGCTCTTATTTAAAGAAGAGAAAGAAATATTCTTTCAATGCCTGCTCAGATGAAGGTCCCGACTGGCTTCTCGTCGAATATAAAGGGAATAATAAATATGCGGAGAAAAGTTCCGAACCTAAAGTCTCATGACTGCCACGTGATTATGACGCAATCGCTTCCGGTTGCATTGAGGGGCTTCTACCGAAAACGTCCGATTAGCCATTGTGAAGCTATGTGCATTCCTCAATGCAATATCTCGAAGGTGATCGATCCAGAAATCGTATCAACGCTAAGGAGTGATGTGGCGCAATGTCTTGTCGGTTTCGAGCTGGTGTTCCCACCATCCTTCTTCAATATCATGACGCACGCCCTAGTTCATCTAGTCGACGAGATTGTCATTCTGGGGCCCGTATTTCTACACAATATGTACCCTTTGAGAGGTTCATGGGAGTCCTAAAGAAATATGTTCAGAATCGCGCTAGGCCGAAGGAAGCATCTCCATGGGCCATCAAACAGAGGATGTCATCGGGTTTTGTGTTGACTTCATTCCTGGCCTTAAGAAGATAGGTCTCCCTAAATCGCGGTATGAGGGGAGACTGACCGAAAAGGCACGCTTGGAAGGGACTCAATAATATGCAAAGGACGGATATTCTTGGTCTCAAGCACACTACACAGCTTCTACGTAACTCTACCTTGGTGACCCCGTATGTCGATGAACGCAAGAATAGTCTGTGCTCCAAACACCCGGAGCAAGGCGACGATCGGATTACATGTGAACACATCAGACTTTCAGCAGTTGGTTGGAAACACGCCTCGAGGTGACAGCACTGTTTGTGATGAGCTGTACTTGTTGTCCAGGACCATCTTCGACTGTAATGATTTGGAAAGGATACTGAGATAAATGGGAATACATTTTACACGATTGACCAAGATGAAAAAGCACCAACCAAAACAGCGGTGTCCGCTTTGATGCAGCAACCGACAAGGAAATGACACATATTATGGTTACATAGTAGACATATGGGAACTTGACTACGGAGTAGATTTTAAGGTCCCTTTGTTTAAGTGCAAGTGGGCCAATCTGTCGAGGCGGGTATGTGTAGACCCACAAGGCGGAATGACAACAAGGATCTGAAAATCTTGGGTACACCGACGAACCGCTCGTCCTAGCCAATGATGTGGCACAGGTTATCTATGTGAAGGACATGTCTACCGACCGAGGAAAAGAAAAGATAAGGAAGTTAATACATCATACAATGAGCCAAAGCGCCACATAGTTCTTTCAGAAAAGGGACATCCGGGAGCGGAGGGCAAGACAGACATGTCTCAAGAGTATGAAAAGTTTCATGAAATTCCCTTCAAAGTCAAGGCTGACCCAAGCATCCCGATAAACGATGAAGATTATCCATGGTTACGGCGCAATAAGCAACGACACAAGCGAAGAAAAAGTGAAGACTTTCTCCGCAACTATTATGATGATACCATGCCAACTTTGTAATGCATTTAGTATGATACCATTGTCCGCTTTGTACATGCACATGCTATGCCAACTTTTTCAGAGTTCAATTGAAAACTATGAATTTGAAAACCTCGCCAACCAAGGGCGCCACACCGTTTATAAGCCCGCCCTCTACACACCGCTTTGTTGTAAGCGAAACAGAATAAAATAAATAAAGCAACAAAGAAAACAAAAAAGTGTTTTCAAATTTGAAAACTAACGGCACTAACAGAAAGTTTATAATTTTTCCAAAACTAAAAGCAAAAGGAATTAAAAATAAACAAAAAACAACAAAAAATAAATAATGCAGAAAACAGAACAAAAACGGAAAAAAAAATAAAAATAGCAACAATAAGTATTTTGTTGTAAGTAGAAACAAAATAAAATAAATAAAGCAACAAAGAAAAAAAAAAAGAGTTTTCAAATTTGAAAACTAATGACACTAACAGAAAGTTTATAATTTTTCTAAAACTAAAAGCAAAAAGAATTAAAAATAAAGAAAAAATAACAAAAACTAAATAATGCAGAAAAAAGAACAAAAACTGAAAAATAAATAAAATAGCAACAATAAGTATTTTATTGTAAGTAGAAACAAAATAAAATAAATAAAGCAACAAAGAAAACAAAAAAGAGTTCTCAAATTTGAAAACTAATGGCACTAACAGAAAGTTTATAATTTTTCTAAAACTAAAAGCAAAAAGAATTAAAAAATAAAGCAAAAACAACAAAAATAAATAATAATGCAGAAAACAAAACAAAAACTGGAAAAAATAGTGCCGCCATCGGGCCCCCACGGCTGAATACGACTAGAAACCCTACATGGGCCAGATTCAGCCCGCAGGAGGCCAAGTAGGCCCACAGCACATAGCTAGTGACAGATTAGGCCCGAAAGTCTGCAGTTGAGAGGAGCTCGAGAGGGTGGGCGCAGCAGTGCTTATAAACCACTCTCGAGCCCTCTCAACTAGCGAGGTGGGACTAAACTTTGGGCTGGGCAGCACAAGGCCTTTGGTCCCGGTTGGTGGCACCAACCGACTAAAGGGGGATTAGTCTGGTTCGTGCCACGACCGGGACTAATGCCCCCATTAGTTCCGGTTGGTGCCACCAAGGGACCAAAGGTCGCCGCTTCCCGCCTTTGGGCTGCTGAAAATTGGTTTGGTCCGGTTGGTGGCACCAACCGGGACTAAGGGGCATTAGTCCCGGTCGTGGCACGAACCGACTAAAGCCTTTTCTATATAAGCAAAGACTTGGCGCTTTTTCAGATTTCATCGCCAGTTCTCGCCGACGCCGCCGCCAGCTGCCCGAGCTTCGCCCGACGACGCCGTCAGCTGCCCGTGCTCGCCGTCGCCGTCGCCCGCCTCGCCCCTGCCCGTGCTCGCCGTCGCCTGCCCTCGCCTCCGCCGCCGCCTGCGCCCTCGCCTCGCCGCCTCGCCGTCGCCTCGAGCTCCTCGCTCACGGGCTCGCCGTCGCGCCGGCCTCATCATCTCGCCTAGCCCCCCTGCCCGTCCAGCCCAGCGCCACAAGGCCGCTCGCCTCACAGCCTGTGAAGAGCCGCCTGCTCTTTTAATGTTTAAGCTTTTTTTATTTTTATGCTCTGTTTTTTATGTTTTAATTTTTTGTTCATATGTGATGTATATGTATGTGGCTATAATGTATATGTGTATGTGAACAATGCAAAAGATAGTTTTTAGAAAAATTAGGATTTTTTTCTGTTCATAGATTTTTTGGTGATATTAATTATTGTAAATATGCAAATGTTTGTATATTCATATGAACAATGAATTAGGCAATACTACTTCATGTATTTTTAAGAAGGAAGAAGAAGAAAAGAATGAGAGGAAAAGGAAATAAGAAGAGGAAGAAAGGAGAAGAAGAGGGAGAGGAAGAAGAGGAGAAATAAATAAGAAGAAGAAAAAAAAAGAAGAAGAGGAGAAGAAGAAAGGAATAGAGGAGAAGAAGAAAAATAGAAAAAAATTCTATTTTTTCTTCTTCTCCTCTATTCTTTTCTTCTTCTCCTCTTTTTTTTTCTTCTTCTTCTTCCTTCTTCCTTCTTCCTCTTTTCTTCCTTTTTCCTTATTTTCCTTTCTCGAGGGATAAGAAGAAAAAGAAGAGGAGAAGAAGAAAGAAAGGAATAGAGGAGAAAGAACAAACTTTGACACGAGGGGGGGTACCGATACCCCCTCCCCGATAACATTATTTTCCCATGTATATGTATGTTGCGTGCCGTTGTCGATATAACGAGGATGTCGAGGATCGCCGAGGGGTCGAGGGTCGGGAACTAGGGTAGAGGGTCGAGGGTCGTTAAGGGTCAAGGGTCAAGGTTTTGTGGTCGAGGGTCGTTAAGGGTCAAGGGTCGAAGGTTTCGTGGTCGAGGGTTCCTATAGTGTCAAAGTATTGAAGAAATTCATGGTTTCATCATTAGCCGGTAACCATGGCATGATGGTATGAAGTCCTCCAAAGTTATTTCGAATGGAGTCCGGATAGGATAATTTGCCTTTTTGTACGAATCTCAGCAAAGGCCTTTCAAATAACGATATTAGGAAGGTTCTTGCTGAACTTTGTACCAAAAAGCTAATTATCCTATCTGGGACTCCGCTTCAAAATAACTTTGAGAGCTTCGCACCATCATGCACCCACATTTTCGCCTAATGATGAAGACATGGTTTTGTTGAATCCTTTGACACTAGGCAACCTCCCGACCCTCGGCGATCCTCGACCCTTGACCTCGACCGCCGGGCGATCCACGACCCTCTACCCTACTGTATGCCGATGCCCATGTCACTTGTGGGACATAGATGTAGTGTTCAATGCCGACCCTCCCGATAGCTTCAACACGGGGGGTCGATATTACCCTCCTAGCTTGAAGCGTTCTCGAGGCCACCCCTAACCCTTGAAGCGTTGTCGAGGCCACCCCAAACCCTAGAGAAGCAGCGCCGAGGCCACTAATATGATTCCTTATTGTGATTAGCTAGCTAGTTCTACATTTGCCACTAATATATCCATATCCGCATGTTTGAATAATAATTGCCATGTTGTAAATATTTGTATAAACTATGGACACTCCCGAGACGAAGCACAAGAAGCGTTGTTGAGGGACATAATCGCACAAGGAAGTGATGCCGCCTCGCTCGTTGATGTTTCTCAACGACAACGATGGTCCTGGAAGGAGAGGGTGAAGAAGCAGCTGGCTATGATTTACATGGTCTCGATGACCCAATGCCGTGCAAGAAGGAGAGGGTGAAGAAGTAGACCGTGAGGACGGCTCGGTGATCACCAAACCGAGTCCGCCAGGTATATATATTAGTTAAGCTCGCCGACTAGATCTCGCCTTTGTTTTGGTATGTACACATATTAATTAACTCTCCTTTGTTCTTTTTCTAGCCCTCCGGATCAAGCAAAACTTCGTAAAGAGACGAGGCCCAAGAAAAGTTGAGCTCGGATGAAAAGTTTGAGATCATACAAATCGCGCGACGGCCAACCGATTGAACCCTACCGGACAAAGAAGGCATTTGTTGCTCGGCGCGGGGTTCGTTAGGGACAAGATCCCGATCAGCATCCACCAATGGTATAATCCTAAGAACGAAGACCCCGAGGTGTCTTGTGTCAATGATATGCAGAAAAATGATCTTTGGACCGAGCTGAAGTCAAATTTTACCCTACCGCTAGAGGATGATCCGAGAAGCCAGTAATAGAGCCATTAATCAAGTCTTTTGCTCTTAAGAAGATGGGAGAACTATTCAGGAATTGGAAGAAAGAACTCAATACGTATGTCGAAAAAAATGAGACACCAGAATTCAAGGGCAAATATGAGAAGATCAGAGATGATTGGCCCGCATTTGTGGCCTACAAGACATCGGAAAAGAGTAAAAAGATGTCGGCGACAAACAAGAGAAATGCTGCGAAGAAGAAGCTTCACCATCGACGGGTCGTGGTTACCTCGTAGCCCGCCTAAGTGGGCCAAGGCTGAGAATGATCTGCTTGATAAAGGGATCGAACCGAGACAATGAACTGGCTGAGACCGTTGCGGACTTGGTTCTTCGGGGCGGCGGATCCTTGGACCCTATAACATGGAAGTGCATTTGGAAGGACGAACAATTGGACATACCACCAAGAGGCTTCAGCAATATATCAAGCAGCGCAGCAAGGGAAGTTCGCTCAGCACAGGAGAAGGACGAGCTCACAATGGCCCTCGGGAATCTCGAGCACCCCGGACGGACACGAGGCACGCCAGTCCGCTTCGTGGAAGGCTGGATTTCGGACGCAGGGGTTACAAAACCCATGAGAGGAGGAAGAAACCGGAGCAGAGCCAAATGCAGCGCTGCACGAAAGGGTAATGGGGCTAGAGGAACGAGAAGAGGAACGCGAAGCAGCAGATCGCAGCAAACGACCTGCAAGCTTCCCCGGTTACCCATTATCTCGGCGGAGAAGCAGCGTGGCTTCCACCGAGCTGCTTCAGCCAGAGCAGCATGCCTTGACGGCTCCTGCCAGCTATCCCATGGATGCTATCACGGATGCTGAAAATTGCCACCTTATGGCACAATGGAGCAATTTGAAGGTCAAGGCGGCTGTTGGCTCTGTTTATCCTACTAAACCCGACTCAACTTTTCACTGCCGGCCGATTCCAGAAGGATATGCTAAGGTGATGGTCGATGAAATAACGGAGGGATTTGAGGACCTCCGGCTTGACCACCCTACCGGTGAAGGGAGTATCGGCTGGGTTCTCGCTCAAGACTCCATGCCTATGGCGGAAGGATCTCATCAACCTTCCGAACTGGACGCCTCCGCCTCCTCCTCCTCCTCCGCGAGTCAGGCACTCCGCCTCCTCCACCGCCTCCTCCCGGGCGAGTGACGATCAGGCACTCGGCCGGCTCCTTCTCCGCGCGTGGCGGCACTCCGCCTCCTTCGCCGCTGCACCGTGCGCCCGAGCAGCCAGCCTCCTCCTTCTCCGCCTCGTCGGCAAGGGCGGAAGAGACCACCCGCCGCCCGGCTGCTCCGGCGCGTCGTAGTCCTTCTCCTCCGCCTCGTAAGCAAGGAAAGAAGACATCCGCCTGTCTCGCTCTGCCGGCGCCTAGCAAGACAGCCAAAGGAGGGAGGAGATAGATTCGGTCCTTCTCTCAAGACTCGGAGAAGTTACCGTACAAGAGGAGCGAGGAGGAAAACGCGAAGATCGCGCAGATCAAGTGGATGACTGATTTCAAGGGTTGAAAGCAAAGAGACATCCACCTCCGGAGGAGAAGGTAGATCCGTGAAAGCGAAGCGCACTCTGCTGCCCCGACAAAACCACCCAAGTCTCCGCCGGAAGGCAACTATGAGCGCATTATTGGAAAGGCATTTGCCAAGCGGAGAGGTCGGGAAGTACTGCGCTGATCAAAGGATGAAAGAACGACGAGCTGGGAAACAAATTGCCCAGCTCGGCGAACAAGCGAAGCAATCGTGCCCCCCGCTCAAGGTGCCTGCTAGCCACATTGTCGATCCGAGGATGGTGCCCGGTTATGGCAATCCTGCAGATTACCTGCCTGACGATGTACATTATGATTTCTTGGAGGTGCAGATACAAAGATACGAGTACGGGAAGCCTCTCGTCAAAGATGAAAGTTCTCTATCAACGATGATGCGAAGATTGCATGATTGGTACATGAAAACCTGCAAAGAGTCTGAGGGGAGGAGTACTTTGTATGTGAGAGTTAAAAAGGAGCATGACCTCCTTGGAATTGAACTGTTGCCTATTCCATTTGAGGAGTTCTATCAGTTTTTCAATTAATTGGCCCTCGATAAAGCAACGGTCACCTGCTACTGTCTGTAAGTAGTACTACTTCTGTCATTAAGTCTCTCAATATAACTCAGCCCTTTCATTGCATGTATTTATAATTATCCTCACTATATTATGCAGATTGAAGATCGCCGAATTGAAGAAAAGACAAGTGGGTGATATTGGGTTCATTAACACATATCTCATAGATGCAACTGAGGTTAAATTTCGTGCCGAAGATACCGAGGCCAACTTGCTACAATCGTTGGTAATAAATGAACACAAAGATATAATACTCTTTCCTTACAACTTCAAGTGAGTGTTACTGTCTTGTGGCATATTCGGTTTCCTTATTAGTCCAGGTTATAGTAATGTAATATTGATGAGTTATGCATAAAAGCAGCTACCACTATATTATCCTAGAGATTAAGCTTGAGAAGGAGTATTAACTGTCTTAGACTCCAAGCTTAAAAGATCCCAAGGAGTATGCGGACATGACTGAAATGCTCGAGAAGTAAGTTAAATCGATCATTATCCACCATATCAGCAACTTTGTTCATTTTTGATATCAAGTAATTGTTTTCTTTGTATGGCAGGGCTTGAGAAAATTCACCAAAAAGCTCCGGACTACCAAGAAGCTGCAATTTAGACACCGAAAGTAAGTACTACGTAGTAGCATATTCCACGATCTCCTAGTGATTCAAGCGCTAGTTTCATCAATACCATTTAGCATGCTTGCTAATTATCAGTTTGATTGACCTCTATTTCTTGTAAAGTGGTTGTGGCAGGAACAAGGAATGATTTCTGTGGATACTACGCTTATGCGAGTCCATCCGCCACACGACCTGTGAGAGGGCTACTCCGACAAACAATATGAAGTGCGTAAATAAAAATATTCACAATTTTATTTTATTACCATCATTTGTGTTGAGTTTCATTCATTCATATATATATATATATATATATATATATATATATATATATATATATATATATATATATATATATATATATTGACCCTTTCTTAAAATTAGATGTTTCGAAGCGGATGAACTCCTAGCACCAGATCGCATGCGAGCAATTCAAGAGGAATTGGCGGCATTCTTTCTTGACCACGTGATCGCTGAAGACGGAGAATACTATGTGGACCACGCATCCGTATGTTAGGAGATTATATATTTGTAAAACATAATTATTGTATATATGTAGCCGGTAGTGTCGGATAGATATACGAGAACTTGTTGTTCGACCAATCTCTCGGAGAAGGAGAGGTGGTCGATATCACTTCTCTCTGTATGCATATATGTTCATGACGATCTTCTGTTTGCTTAATTACTAGCTAGCTAGCGTGTCTAGCTAGTCCTCTCTATACGTATGTATAGTACGTAGCGTCGACCAAGCACGGACAAAAGAGAGGACACTTTTCTCTATTAATTAGCTAGCTATAGCACAATATATGAAACACCTAAATTAACCCCCAAAACCCCCAAACCCCCCTTTCAAAAAGAAACAAAACCACAGCCATAGAAATATCGACGCGTGGATGTTTATTGGTCCCGGTTGGTGCCACCAACCGGGACCAAAGGCCCTCCCGCCTGGGCTCAAGACAGAGGCCACGTGGAGGCCCATCAGCCCCGGTTCGGATTGAACCGACTAAAGGGCCAGGTATTAGTACCGACCCTTTAGTCCTAGTTCATGAACCGACTAAAGGCCCTCACCAACCGGGTCAATAGGCCCTTTTCTACTAGTGATCATGCATAAAGAGACAGGCTTGCTGAACTAAATAGGAGATTTCAGGACGAGTAAGAGTGGCATATTGAAGAGCGCCAAATGATGCTACGATATAAAGTAGGATCGAAAGAGGATCACCATCACCGACAGTTTAGCACCAACGCCGGCCGGAGTACGAGAGGGTTGACAATCGACATACCGAACGAGAAAGCAAGTCCAAAATGTATGACCGTTGAGAAAGAAAGAGGGAAGATTTTAAAGTAGAAACATGAATACCTAGAAAATGATGAAGAGGACCAAGATCAGTCATGGAAAACTCCCGATTGAGAGAAGAGATGGTATGTGAAGAAAAGAATCAGAACTAGCCGTGAGAATGATATCATCAACATAAAGCAAGAGGTAGGCAGTGTGAGTAGAAGACCTGATAAACAAAGAGAGAAGAATCAGATTTGGAGGGAATAAAGCCTATGGTTTGAATAAAAGTAGCAAAGCATTGAAACCATGCACGAGGAGCTTGTTTAAGGTCAAATAGATTTGTTGAGGAGACAAACAAAATTTGGAGATGAGGGATTCTCAAAACCAGATGGTTGTCGACAATAAACAGTTTCATTGAGAGTGCCATGAAGAAAAGCATTTTAACATCAAGTTGATGAATAGGCCAAGAAGAGGAAACTGCAAGACTAAGAACAACACGAATAGTGCTTGGTTTAACAACAGGAGAATAAGTCTCATCAAAGTCAATACCAGGCTGCTGGGAGAAACCACGACACACCCAACGAGCTTTGTAACGAGCGAGAGTGCCATCGAATGAAATTTATGACGAAAAACCCATTTGCCGTAAACAATGTTAACACCAGGAGGTTTGGGAACAAGAGTCCATGTATTATTTTGTGAAGAGCTTCAAATTCATCGCGATAGCGTAAAGCCATAGAGGGTCAAGAAGAGCTCGCTTATAACTGGTTGGAATAGGAGAGATGGTTGGGGTGGCGGTAAGATTGAGACGCTTGGTGGGGAGAAGAAACTCGTTTTCCACGGGTGCACATGACATGATCATTGGTGAGCGGTGGTATAAGAACGGCATTGGGTGGCAGTGGGTTTTCGGTTGAAGAGGACGGTGAGGAAGAAGAATCAGAGGTGGTGGGTGTCGAGGGGGTTGCCGTGGTAGGATGTGGTGAGGGAAAGACGGCTGGGGTAGAGGATGAAGTTGCGGGAGAGGTGGGGGACGGGGCAGGAGGGTGGCTAACGTTGGGCGATTCCGGCTGAGAGATGGAACAAGATTCCATGGTAGCAGAGATGACCGAAGGCCGAACTAGGGAAGGGATTTTGGTGGTGGCGGATTGTGGTGGAATTGGTGTTGTGGTTGTAGTGACAGAAAAAGGAAAAGTATTTTCATCGAATGTGACATGACGAGAGAGAATGGTACGACCAGAAGATGGTTCGAAACAATGATATCCTTTGTGATCATCAGAAAGACCAAGGTGAATGCAAGGTAGTGAGCGTGGTTCTAGTTTGTTGGAGGTGGTAGAGGCGATGTTGGGAAAGCATAGACAGCCAAAAACACGCAGAAAAGAATAGTCAGGGTGGGAGATAAAAAGAGATTGGAAAGGCGAATAAAGAGGGCAAGTTTTAGTTGGTCGAATATTAAGAAGGAGTGTGGCGGTGCGAAGGGCTTCAACCCAAAAACGGGAAGGAAGAGAGGCTTGTAAAAGCAATGTGCGAAGAACATCATTAATAGAGCGAAGACAGCGTTCAGCTTTACCATTTTGAGAAGATGTATAAGGGCATGAAAAGCGAAGAAGAATGCCTTGGGAGAGAAAGAAGGTGCGGTTTTGGGTGTTATCAAATTCACGATCGTTATCACATTGAATAAATCGAATTGGCAAGCCAAAGTGTGTGATTACATATTGTCGAAAGTTGAGAAAGATTGCAGGTACTTCAGATTTAGCGGAGAGGAAAGGTCCAAGTATAGTGAGAATAATCATCCAAGATCACAAGATAATATTTATAACCGAAACACTAGGGACTGGGAGGTCCATAAATCACAGTGAAGTAACTCAAAAGGAAAAGTACTAATGGTAGTAGAGGTTCCAAAAGGTAATCTAACATGTTTGCTGCATTGACATGCATTACGAGAGAGGGATTATGGGGACTGCTAGAACTAGGGATACAAAATTCTTGGAGTAAAGACGCCAAAGTGTTTTTGCTGGGATGACCGAGGCGACGATGCCATAGATCAACGGATGCGAGCATGGCACGAGGGGTGGATGTGGGCGCCATGAAGAGGATAAAGATCGCCTGCTATTGTACCGAAGCGAGGACCGCCCCGTTGTCGATTCTTCACAGACAAACCAAAAGGGTCAAAGGCCAGGATAACTTTGTTGTCAATGCTAAATTGTCTAACAGAAATAAGATTTTGATGATGGAAGGAACCACAAGAATATTATGGAGAAGAAAATTGGCATGAGAGGAAGGGATGTAAGAGTGACGGTGCATGAAACAGGGATGGTGGAGCCATCGCCAATGGTGATAGTGGAAAAGCAGAAGGAAAACAAGCTGACAATAAATTCATATTTGAAGACATATGCATTGATGCAACAGAATCGAAAATCCAATCCGCACTGCGCTGTTGAGGACAAAATTATTCATGGCGTTGATGAAGGCGGCTTGGTCCCAAGCCGGCTGTTGGGGAGGAGCAGAGGGGCCAGGAGCTTGCATGTTGACGAGGGGATAGCGGATGGGTAGTATGCGATTGGGGCCTGCATGTTGCCGAGAAGACCGGCATGGTGTTGGAGGCGACGGCGTCCCGGGCGCATCTTGGTAGGCGGAGTGGGAGTGGCGGTGTAGACGGCGCCGCGGCTCGGGTCCAAGGAGTCCCGGAGAGCCGGTGGCTGGACGAAGACGGGGCTCACGTGTGTCTGCACGCAGGAGGGGCACCATACGGCGAGGGGCCAACCAAGGCATCGACCAAGCTCGGACGAGGCCAGCCCAAGGATCATGCCGAGGAGGCCATGACGACGGAGCTGGTGGCGCGGGAGCGGTGGATGACGGGTTTGGGGGGGGGGAGGTGTTTGGGTAGTTGTAGAGGAAGAGGTAGGGGATGGGGCGCCGGCGGCGCGGAACTCGGCCATGGAGAAGAGGGGCCGAATCGGCCGGGGCGGCGGCGCGGGTGGCGGAGCCATACCAGGTGCGGAAAATCTAGGCGTTAGATACCATGATAGATTGAGATATTGGAGAAGTAATTGTTGTATTGATTGGGGCCTCAAGGGCTGTTTATATAGATTACAAAGCTTGGGCTTCAAGACTAGACTAATAGAGATAGATTACAATACGAATAGACTTTATACTCTAAGACTTAATTCTCTGACATAAAATGATAGCTTTTATGCAACCAGTAATCCAATAAATTATGTTACTATATTTTACATGGTTGATTACCATGTGTGATTGGAGCAGGCAAGAAATAAAGCAAAACTGGGCTGAGGTGATGAACCATCACAAGCATACCTTAACCAAATTAACATTTTACTACATTTTCCATGGATGATTACTATATGCAATCAGAAGGACGCATATAATAAAAAAGTTGTGGCGGAGCTGTGAATCATTGCTGCAGCCAGTAACCGAATTAGTTCAGTTATTACTATATCCAACATGGCTGATTACTAGTAGATGGAAGAAAAATTGGAGGCCAAGACACTAGCCACGCACATGTTTTCTGGTTGGTTGCGCACTGTCAGGTCGGAGCGTAGAATAAGCGCATTGCGCTCAGGCTCACTTTAGCACACCTATGTTTTCTTGATGCTTTTATCCGGTTGGTGGGCTGAAAGCTGCTTCAGCCCAATTGGTTTTTTTTGTTTGTGATGGAGCCGAATCAGTGTTTTGGGGCTTCATATTGTTTGTGAGCACATGCATGAGTTGGGCTGTGTGAGGCAAATCGGTCAAATCAGAATTTTGGTCAGTCAATTTCAGCCGTATATGGTTGCTTTTTGAAAAAATTCCTGGCCCAACTTCTAAATTATGTTCAGGATGACTAGGAAAGACAAGCCGTTCAAAGAGTTACAAGCAGGATGTCTGGCACACTCGAAAGAGTCACAAGCAGTTAACGTGGATGTTCTGATATTGAGCTCGGGTGAACAGTAAAATAAAATAAAATAGAAACAATGAAATTTATTTGTGTGAAACATTGGCAAATGTTTTGATAGTTTATAAAATTTCATCATCATATGACATTCATGGAAAATGTGGCAGAAAAAACAAAACCAATGCTCCAAAATATTATTTTTCAAATGCATTTTGGAGCATGATTTTTTTGCTATGTTTTCATGAACCTCATTTCATGATGAAACTTTGCAAGTTATCAAAACATTTTTCAATTTTCCACACATTTTTTTATTTTATGAGCTCGGGATTAGAACAACACTTTCGATATTCGTCCCAAACTTGCATTTCGACCAGTACCATCAGGCCAGTGATTATAATTGATCGAGTTATCAAACATCAGTGCTCGTAATCACCACCAAAAAAAAAAAGCTCACTGAATCATCGTAGGGCGACGACGCTCCGCCACGGGTTTCTCCTCTCTGCTGGTCAGTGGTGAACAGAAGTACAGAGCAAAACCGCGTCGCACATTGGCAGTTCCACACTCCATTGGGAGTACTTGCAGATACGTCTGGTTCCGCGGAATGCTGCAACGGTTCACTGTCTCACTTCTGATGATGCTCTGAAATGATGATACTCTCGTCTATCCTCATCAAGATGTTCACCACCTCCCGCATCGACGGCCTGGACTGGCAGGCCGTCTGCGTGCACGAGACCGCCAGGTCCAGCAGGTCCAGCGCCTTCGCCTGCTCATGCTCAGGCCAGTACGTGATCTCCTCGTCCAGGCAGCTCATGATGCTCCCATGGTCCGCCTGCGTCGACGTCAGGTTGGATCTCATCCAGGTCACAATGTCGACGCCGTCACCGAACGCAGGATCAACGGGCATCCTCCTGGTCAGGAGCTCCAGAAGCACCACCCCAAAGCTGTACACGTCGCTCTTCTCCGTGAGCCTTGTCGAGTAGCCTTGCTCTGAACACAAATGACAGCATATGTTATTGTTAACCCTGAACTTTTACATATAAATATTTCAAAGAAACATGTACCACAGATTGATGCAGGGATGATTCATTGTCTAGAAATATGTTGTATCCGAAAGAATATTTGTGAGTTTACCTGGAGCAATGTAGCCGAGGGTGCCAACGACGACCGACACCGTGGCATCCGCGTCCTCATCGCCGACGATTTTCCCCATCCCAAAGTCCGTAATCTTCGGTACCAACTCGGCATCCATCAAAATATTGCTAGACTTGACATCCCTGTGGACAATCATGGGCACACAGTCATGGTGAAGATAGGAGAGGCCTTCCGCGGCGCCGAGGGCGATGACATGCCGGGCCGTCCAGTTCAGAGCCACCTGGGGAGTCCTCTCATGCAGCAGCTCGAACAGCGTCCCCTCCGGCATGTACTCGTAGAGTATCATGCCGACATTTCTTCGAATGCAGTACCCGGCCATCCTGACGATGTTCCGGTGCCTCACCGTGTTGAGTATCTTCATCTCAATGGGGAATCCGCACCGCGACAGGTCGACCGTCTTGACCGCCCACTGCTTCCCGACCGCAAACTGCGTCTTGTATACCGTGCCGTGCCGGCCTTTGCCGATGACGTACTTCTCGCTCAGGTTGTCGGTGGCCCGGAGGATGTCTTCATAGGTCAGATCCTCCGGCAGCTCCTCTGTTGAGTCCAGGTTGCGCACCGAGCCGCTTTTCGCCGATAGGCGCTTCGACCTCTTCACAATGTAGTGGATAGCACACAATGTGGCAACCATGACTGTGAAAGTTGACAGCAACAATGCCACAATGACCTGTGTGTTCCTCCTTCGGGTTTTTCGAGACTGATCTCTTGAGCAAGGTGCATTGCCAGGATGTGTGCACAACTGAGCATTCCCGCGAAAAGCGTCGGGAGACTCTTCGGCGAGCTTAGCCCAGTTGCCAGCAGGGAGCTGGCCAGAAAGCTCATTGAAAGAAACATTCACTGCAGAGAGTGAGATCATGTTGGAAAGCTGCTGTGGAATCGTACCGGACAACGAGTTTGCCGACAAGTCGAGCACCTCCAGGCTCCGAAGGTTGCCGAGGCTACTTGGGATCTGGCCTTTCAATCTGTTGTTGCTTAGGTTCAGATTTCTTGAGATGTACTGAAGGTTGCCTAAGCTAACAGGGATGGTTCCTTCCAAAGAGTTGCCACCAAGGTCCAGCTCAAGAAGGCCCTGTGTTGCAGTGAAGGAGTCCGGAATTGCTCCGGTGAGCTTGTTCCCACCGAGCAGAACATATTGCAGGCTATCAAGTGTTGGAACCTCTGCAGGTATGCTTCCATTTAGGAGGTTACCACCAAGGTCCAAATAGAAAAGCTTCTTGCAGTTTTTGAACTCTCGTGGTATCGGTCCGGTGAGCCGGTTCGACGACAATCGCAGAGTCCCGATCATGCTGAGAGCTCCGAGCTCGTGCGGTATCGCGCCGGCCAAGTTGTTGCCGGACAGATCAAGCATGGTGAGGTTGCGCCATGAGCCGAGCACGCTCGGAATCCTTCCATCAAACCGGTTGCCACTCAGGTCCACAAATGACCACCCGGTGTTCGTGCCCAGATCTTGCAAGCTCCCACTGAACTTGTTGTCGTTGAGCCTGACCCTCCATAGAGACTGACATTCAGATATCTCGCCGGGTATCCCCCCACTGAACTGGTTGTGTCCGACGACAAGCACGGCGAGCCGGCCGCCGGTGCAGAGACCCGGCGGGATCGCGCCGTGGAAGCGGTTGCCGGTCAGGTCGACACGAACGAGCCCATGGGTCGTGTTCAGCCCCAGCGCTCCCGGGACCTCGCCGGTGAAGTTGTTGAATGCCAAGATGAGCTCTCTGAGCTTCCTCGACTGAGTGATCCCGGCCGGAACCTCTCCGCTCAGGCTGTTGTTGTAGAGCTGCAGCTGCTCCATGTCCGGCATTTGCCACAGTGCCGGAGGTACTGTCCCATGGAGCGTGTTCTTGAACAGGGCCAGCTTCCGCAGGCGGCCGAGCTCGCTGAACTCCGGCGGGATCGTCCCGGAGAGGCTGTTGTTCTGCAGCTGGAGCTCCACCAGCTCCCGGCATTTACCGATTTCTGGTGGTATTGTTCCGGCCATGCCGTTGTCCGCCATGGAGAACCTCTGTAGCCTGCTCAGGTTCCCGACGAACCGCGGGATCGAGCCGTTGAACCGGTTGCCGTTCAGGTAGAGCATCGTCAAGGACTTGCACCTCCCGATTGCCTCCGGAATAGGTCCGGTCATCCCGTTCTTCGACACCGCCAGCCTATCCAGGTCGAGGAGCTCACCGATGCTCGCCGGCAGCTCCCCGACGAAGCTGTTGTCGTCGAGGAACAGCTGCTGCAGCCTTGGCAGGGACGCGAAGAAATCGGGCACCGTGCCGCCGATTTTGTTGTACGACAGGATTATGTCCGTGAGGTTGCCGCAGTTGGCAAGGCTCCGGGGGAGCTCACCGGTGATGCCGCCGTTGCCGTCGACGGCGAGGTAGGTGAGCCGGCAATGGGACGGGAACTCGGGCAACGGTCCCGAGAGCGCGTTGGTGCTCAGGTTCAGCACCCTGATCCCCGGGAGCACGGCCAGCAGCTCCGGCGGGATGGCGCCCGAGAGGGAGTTGTTGCTGAGGTCCAGGTGCTCGAGGACGGACGCGCCGGCGGTAGCAGGCGCCGGGATCTCTCCGGCGAGCGCGTTCCCGCCGAGGTCCAGCTTCCGGAGCTGGCGCAAGGAGAGCAACTCCGGGGGCACGGCTCCCGTGAGGCGGTTGCGGGCCAGGAGGAGGGTGGCGACGCCGGAGCACGCGGCGAGCGCGGCTGGGACGGGTCCGGCGAGGCTGTTCCCGCTGAGGTCGCGGCGAGGGCCGTCGGGAGCGCGCAGAGGCTCGGCGCGGACGCCGCGAGCGCGCCCGCCAGGCCAAGCCCGGAGAGGTTCAGCGCGGTGACCGCGCCCGCGGCGGTGCACGTGACGCCACGGAACGCGCAGTGCTGGGGCTGGGTGTTGGCCGAGCTGGTGTTTGTCTGCCACGACGGCAGGAGGATCCGCTGGGAGGCCTCGGGCAGGGAGGTGAGGAAGGAGAGGAGGACGGCCGTCGGCGACGGCGGCGTGACGGAGGTGGCGGGTGGTAAGAGGCTGAGGAGCAACAGGAGCAGGAGCAAGAAGATGCGCGACATGGGGTGGAAGAAGGTGGTACTACGATGGATGCTTTGGCTGGCGCGTGGTGCGCCGTTCCCCGGTGATTTCAAGCCGGCGACGGCGGGGAGCCGGAGAAGTGAAATCTGATCACCAAACCCGCGCACGCACACCCACCAGCACAGAAGAAGCCGACGGGATGCGATGCTTGCTCACCGTCATCAGTTGAATTTTCGCCATTGTCAGCCATATGCTTGCATTGCAGCCGAGCAGAGTGGGGCAGAGCAGGTGACGCTGCCCGCACCGCAGCGTCGGGGATGACGGGGTGGGTCATATTCCGAGCGCGGATGCTAGGGGACGAGCGTGCAGGTGGAGGGGAGCGCGCTTTATTCGGCCGAATTTCTGCTTTTTCATCTCAGATCAGACAGGCACTGTGTGGGATTCCTTGTCGCCACTAGATTTGTACTAGTGGGATTTGGTAGGCGCCCGTCGCGTCACTGTTTGATTCTCGCTGTTGCATTCCATCGATGCTTCCTCGTGCTCCACCATCATTTTCGTGATTCTAAGGCCAACTCCAGCGCACGACTTCAAACGGACGTCCGTTTGGTCTGAATTTTGTCTGTTTGGTTGAATAATGAGATCGTGTCTGAGCCATTTCTGGGTACGGTGGTCGTGTGCCCAACGCGCAGACGCATTCTGGACGCATCCCGCTCGCCTTCTTTTTCAAACGCCAATTTTTAAATAAACCACGCCCTAATTCAGGCTAGCGGTCCTAGTTCACGCCGGCAACACACCAGTGGCCCTACACGTCCTCGTCGGCAACACGGTCAGCGGCCGACAACAGAGCTAGCCTACAAAATGAATAGTTTTGTCAACGGCAACACAGCCAGCGGCCGGCAACACAGCCAGCCTCCAAAATGAATAAGTTTCTCGCCGACACACAGCCAGCGGCCGGCACTCATGCTAGCCTCCAAAAAGAACGGCCACAACCGAACAGACGACCTAGTTCAGGCCGTCTGCGTCGAACATCTCCTTCTGCCTGGCCTCGAACCAGCTCCCCGTCTTCTCGCTCATCTTGGTCAAGTCCACGCTCATGATCGCTAGGGTCACCTCATTTGCTTTGGTTGCGGCATTGGTGGCCTCGAGGTCGAGCTACCTCTGCCTGGCCGTGACATTGGCGGCCTCGATGTCGAGCCGCCTTTGCCGGGACGCCTCTTCCATGTCGATCTTCCTCATCTCGGCCGCCTCCTCCATCTCAAGCTTCTTACTTTGAAGCTGTAGGTATTGCTTCATTTGCTCGTCCTTACTTTGTCGCTTTTTCTCGTCCCTCACATCCTTTTTGAGACATCATGCCGTGCAAAGTCTCATGCAAGGCCATGGATGACGCATCACGCAATCTTGGAGTTGGTCTTGCCCCTCGGCCTCTTCAACGCCTCACCATCTCCACCTTCGGCCAACACGGTCATCTTCTTGCCTCTCTTCCTTTGAAGCTCACGGTATTGATCTTTGAACTTGTGTCAATTGTTGATGAGCGTCCAACAATGCGTATGAGTGAATGGCTTGTCATTGTGCCGGGCCTTGAATGCTTCCAAAGATTGAAATGACTACACCACACGATCAACAACGATTGAACATGCAAACATATAGAAGGCCGAAGTCTCATGGCCGTAGCAACGAAAGAACTAGGATGAGGAGAGCATACCATGTCCCCAATGCCGAGACCACTCACGGGTCGTGCTTCAACGCTCTCAAGTGCGGCACAATACTTGTTGCATTCCCGTTGGATGAACAACCACCTCTTTTGAATCGAGGTGATGCCACGGTCGCTCGTAAATTGGTAGGGTGCAAACAACTTTCTATCATGGAATGTTTTGTGAACTCTTGTCCAAAAAACATGTCCCTTTTGTTGTGCACCTGTCCTCGGATCTTGACTAATCTTCATCCAACTTTGGCAAATCAACTTGTCCTCTTCTTGTGAGTATGGACCCGTACGAATGCCCTTCTTCCTCTTTTGTGCTTCCGCTCTTTGGGTGAGCTCGTCGATGAACAATGGCTCGCCCTCAATATCAATGCCTTCTTCTTCATCACCATCACCTTCGCAATAGATGTCATCATCTTCATGCCACGAGTCACCATGGTCGTGGGCCTCATTGTCTTCATCAGCAACGTACTGGGCACGGTCATCCCGACTTTGGGTCTCGTCGGGATCATAGGCACAGCCATGCCCACCCTCGTAGATGACATTCTCCATGAACTGGTTGTAGAAGGGGTCGTCGACCGTTGGCGTTGGTGTTGGCATTTCATCGAACAGGACGCGGGGCGACGGCATGGTGCCTGTAGATGGCGGTTGTGCTTGCTTTCTTTGCACCTGGATGGACGGTCGGCCGCCGCTGCTGAACCCCGGCGTGATGTTGAGGTCGATGACGGCCTAGGGGCGTGGGATGGACGGCACGATCACACCAACGTCCGGCGACCCCGAAAAATGGGTCTGGCCATCGTGCCTTGGCGGAGGAAAACCGGGCGACAAAGGCGTGGTCTGCGACATCGGCGAGGGGCAGTCCGGAGGCCTGGCGACTGACGAACCTGTGCTCGCCGGGCCAACGGCCGCTGCAAAGAAACCCGCCGGACGGCAAATCCCAAGCATGAGGAGGGCGAGTGTTTTGTTGACGATGTCCTCCTTCTCGTCGACCTCGGCCTTGCGCCACGCAGCCTCCATCGCATCGCGCTCGGCGACGAACTTGGCCGCGACGTTCTTGCCCTTGACGACCACCCTCCAGTTCCTCCTCTTCACCGATTCCGCGTCCATCTTTGCGAGCTCCGCCGGCGTGCATCCTGACCGCAGCTTCCTCGGACCCTTGGCCGCCTTCTTCTTCTCCTTTCCGGGCGGGTCGGCGGCCTGGCTGCCGGAATTCGGCGGGGCGTCGGCCATGGACGGGGAGGGTGGTGGGCGGGGCGTGGGAAGGTTTGGGGGAAAATGGCGTGAAATGGGGCGCATGGGTGGTGATTTGTGCCACCGACGGGCGGGCCAGGGGAGGACAAGCGCGCACGTCCCGCCTATCTGCGCGCTGTCCGTTTCACCCCAAAAGCGGCCCAAACTTGGGCCGTGATGGGTCGAAAGCGGACATAAAACGGACAAAAGTCCTTTTGCGCCCGCGCGCTGGGTCGCCTGGTTTATCCGTTTTGCCCCAAACAGACGCACCCGGACAGGATGTCGCGCACTGGAGTTGGCCTAAACGAAGGCCAAAACGACGGTTTTGGCCTCAAAGTTTAGCACGATTTGACTCAGGCTTGAAAATAAATTTGGATTTGACATTTTTTTTCTACCAGCATACACGCTGAACATAGGTTATAATGGGCTACCGCCATGGTCAACGACGGAAGGGTCCCGATCCATGCTCCATGGCCGAAATGAGACGTGCCAATGGCACAGCCGTTGGCGGCAGGTCACCTAGGCGAATTCTGAGATATAAAGCATCCGCCTTGCTATGTAGTATGATTGAACCTTCTTCTTTTTTTGTGAATGTAGTATGATTTAACCATTGTGGAGGTGTAGTGGCTAGTGCTCTTTAGGTAGGTTAAGCAATTTCTTTCTTTCTTCTGTTTTGGCCCAACTAGAAAGAACATTTTGTCTAATTAATATTGGATTGGGGTTATTGCTAAAAAACATTCTGCTTACTTATCTATAACTATATAAAAAATTCCTAGAATGATATAAAGCGTACGCCTTGCTATGTTTGATTGAACCATTGTAGAGGTGTAGTAGCTAGCGTGTGGAATGTTCTTCAGGTAGGTCAAGCAATTTTCTTTCTTTCTTTTGTTTTTGCTCAACTATAAACAACATTTTGTCTAATTAATATTGGATGCAGATTATTGTTTAAAAAACATTCTTTTACTTATCTATAACTATTTTTTTAAAGAGTCAATTACACCGGTGATGCTAGAACTTGGCGTAAATGGTCATTTTGGTGCTAGAAGTTGCGGTATACATTGAAGTGGTGTAAAAACTTGGCTTGGGTGTGCAAGTACAGTGCATATCCCGTTTTGTATACATAATCTGTGCTGACTAGGCGCATGCAGTCCGATGTCAACCTGTGAACCAGGCAGAATGTTTTTTTTAAACCCCCTCAAAAAAAATATATTTTTGGCAAAAAAGACCATTTGGACGTGGCATTTTTCTTCTCTATATGTCTAGTGGGTCCCACCTGTCAATATTAAGAGAAAAAGATTTCACCCAGGTTTCAATCCCACGACCACAGCTTACCAAAACAACGGGCTAGCCACTTCAACCTAGACACTGATTAGTTCTCTGATGATCACAACGTTATAAATATCAGGAAGGACGCATGTGGAGCTTAAGTGGGCTGCAGATATTACAGCTCATTTTGCACAAGCTATTTTTATAAGATATTTTAAAACGTAAGTAATAAAAGCTATGTTCCGATATTTGTTTGTTATCAATACTTTGTAAATAAACAACAATGGAATATATACCCTTATATATATACTATTTAGTTAATAAGGACATTTAAAATGTGTATTATATACAATGTTTAATGAATACAAAAAAGGATACACTCATGGCTTATATTTAAATTTTAAAATGATGAATACAAACATTTACTTAACAACTATAAGTATTCACAAGTGTACATTTTTATTAATGACTTACATTCGAAAACAGTATATGTTTTAATATTATACATGATTAAATATCCATACCAACATTTTTAATAGTATATTTTACTCATAACTTATGTATATTTTAAATTATTAAAATTGAACTATACAAATGTGCTTATAATTATTGAAATTTTATGTAATAAAATAATATTTTTAAATGTAATTTTAAAAGAAATTGTACTGTTTTAAATTTATAAATATATTTACAATTCATAAATATTATTTTAAATATGCAAATGTGTTTGAAATAATACAGGAACAGATTTTAAAAATAATTTATTTTGTTGGCGTGCATGGTATTTTTAAAATAAATATACCATTGTTTTGAAAATAACACATGAATTTTTATTATTTAATATGCATTTTAAATTTCTGTATTAACTAGATATTTTATATAGTACATGCATGTGTATTTCAATTTTTATTTACTAATCATGGTTTGTTTGTATAAAATTTATAGCACATAAACATTTAAACATAATTTTTATAACTTAATTTTTATAAATATAACTTCAAAAAATAGCTTGTGTAAAATAGGCTACAATATCTGCAGCCCATCCAAACTTCAGATGTGTACCTGTTAAATACATGTTGCTAAAAAGAACCTGCTAAATACATATACGTTAGTTATTCATTCAGAAGGTCGTAACCTGAAAAACGAACTGGTAGGACAGGCTTACTCTCGTGCCTTAGTCGCGTGTTCGAGTCCTGATCTCCCATTTATCCTGTTTAATTTTTACCGACGGGACTCGTTAGTTAGTGATGAAAATGGCACGTCCATATGGACCTTTTTTTTTGCAGAAAGATATATTCCAAGGGGGGTTTCAAATAAAAAATAGGCCACACACCCCTTCTTCCAGGTCTAGTGGCTGACAGTGGGATCCACGCGCCTAGTCATAGCAGATTCTGTATACCAACGTGATTAGCACCGTGTTTGCACGTTTGAGCCAAGTTTTCGCACCACTTCGATGTACACCGCAACTTCTAGCATCAAAGTGACCGTTTACACCAAGTTCTAGAACCATCAATGTAATTGACTCTTTTTTAAACTCCTAGAAAGATATAAACATGTAGGATGCCTAAGGTAAAATGAGGTACTCTCGTGTATATTTAACCCATGTATATTTTGGTATAAACATGTATGATGCCTAGGGTAAAATGAGGTACCCCCGTGTATACTTTGGTTGGAACGGAGGGGGTAACAGATATTGGAGTGCATACAATCAGATAAAGCATACGCCTTGCCGTGTACACTACATTGAAGCATTCCGGTGCTAGTTTGTTAAACAATCTCATTTTATTTATGCATTAACTGAAACATATTTTAAAATGTAAAAGACAAAAGACGTTATATTGCATAAATTTACAACCAAAATATGCACTGGTTCTTTCTATCTGTAATATATACATGCAAAAGGCGCTTATGAAAGCAACAAAGTTAGAAGCTCTCCTTCTCAGTAGTTCCACAATTCAGTCTGTAGATAGTGGAAGAACCCATAATACAAGCAAAAAAAAAAGACTCAGAAATTGACCTTAATTTGAAAGAGGGAAGGGGCTCAAAGTAATGTGATGTGCATGATTCGTGTTTAGCATATCTACTTAGTATTTCAAATTACAAGAGATATTCTTACCCAATTAGAAAGTGCAGCCATCTGCCCATGCAAGATGATCCACTTGCTATCTTTCTAGACATGACTGTATGCTTCCATTTTTCTGAAACCCGCACTATTATTGTTCAACTGAAAATTGTAAAGAACAACATTGATATGCTGAAGTTTTATCAAGTTGTGTGCGCTCCAATATCTATTAACGCATTTTACCCTAGGCATCATATATATTTATATCTTTCTAGAAATTTTTAAAAATAGTTATATCCTCCCTCCATCCTATAATATAAGATGTTATTACAACCAATATGTACTCATATATTGTTTGTAATAATATCTTATATATATTTTTAACAATAATCCATATCCAATATTAATTGGACAAAATGTTCTTTTTCATTGGGCAAAAAACAAAATAAACAAATAAATGGTTATGCCAAGTTTTGAACTCAAGATCTACCAAGAGAACACTGCACACAATAGTCACTACACCTCCAGAATGCTTCTGTACTAGTTCATCACAAGGCATTTTTTATACCACCGAGTTCGCTTAGGTAACCTACTGCCTTCGACTATTGATGATGATTTAGGATTTATTGATATGATTTTGATGTTATTTGGTTCAAATTTGTATGAAATTGTGGAGCGGTTGTTGTGTGGCTGCCTACTTTACATCACCTATTGGAGCACTTGTGCCCTGTTTTACATCATCTCTTGTAGTTAAAGGTTTTTTGATGATGTAAAAATTCACTTTGGTGATGTGTATTTTACTTGAAGCACAATTTGGTGATGTATTTTACATCATTATTGGAGATGCTCCATCTTCTCTTTTGGTGCCGTCTTCTAATCAGAGCTTTTTTTCTGCTATCACCATGGTGGGTGTACATTGTGAACCTATCCTGGTGTGGACTCGGCTCCTTGATGTCCTTTGGTTATTGTGATGTAGCCTTGGATGGAGGGGCGGATATTCGTTGGGTTAAACCTAGGTCATGGCACGCCCATGATTTTTATGTTTTTTTTACCTAGGCTATCCTTCGAAGTCCAGTCAGCTGCCAGGTAATACACTAGCCCCAAAAGACCGATGAGGGGACAACCTGAGAATATCCAAATACTTGATGAGCCCAACTGCTCACTCTCACTCTCGCTCGTCCAAAACATAAGGCCCTTCATTAAAATAAATGGATACCCCTCAAGAAAAATTAAAATAAATGGGTTAGCTCATAACCTCATTCAAAACTGAACTACTTACGTCGTCACACAGAAGAGTAACCCAAATTGCAAACCATGTCTTTAACTGTAAAAATATTTGGATGGCACCAAACGGTGGAGCTACGTGAGGGAAAAACTGGGTTGTAGGGTAAAATTTTTGTGCTCTCTTTTAGTCTGGACCACCCAACAATTTCATCGAAGCTCCGCCACTGCTTGGATGTGTCTCATTGTTGTGATGTAGCCTTGGATGTGTGTGGCTCTTTGTCTGGGTGTGGAATCGGTTACTCGTTGCCCTTCGACTGCTCCAATAGCACTGAAGCATCATGAATGGTCTTGGTTGATTGGAACTCTTCCTCTACAATGGTGGTCTTCCTCGTGCAACCTCTCGTTCGCGTTATCTGATGTGATCTATTTTTTACTACCCTTATTTTCCTCTATAATTTCTTGGCTCTAAGGTTTCCTGTTCTTAATGAATGAAAGCAGTGTTGCTACATTTTGTTAAAAAATTATGATTTATATTCGGTATCGTAAATATTTGTATTTTTTCTATAACCTTGGTCAAAAATTACAAAGTTTGACTTTAAAAAATATTATATGCAGTATAATTTGGCAGAGGGAGTAATGCTTAAAATTTTATTTTCTTTCTTGTGTGTGTGTGTGTGTGTGTGTGTCTTGGGGTGGGGAGGGGGCGTGCCCCCTTTCTAGCTTTTGGAAGGGAAATTTGCATGCTAGAAGTTGAAGACCAACACATGTAGATTGTTGTACAAACTTCAACATGCCACACTTACTTCCTGCATTAATCTCTACTCCTAATGTCTGAGTTGGTAGGATTGTGTCCACGGTTTATTTTCGTCTGGTTTATTTTCGTTTGGTTTATTTTCGTCTCACATCCCACCATCATATCTCCTCACATTGATTTTTTAATCTCATAATAAAAACTTTTCTAACTTTTCCAAAGTTTCCTAACTAGACACGTTATAAACGGGCAGGAACCGATAGCACGTTACCAACTAATAAAATTTAGTTTTATGACAATCAATTCCAAATCCTAATTTACCTAATGCATCGATCTTTGCCTTTTCTAAGTGATTGTTTGGATAGGGAGGGGTTAGCCACGGAAATCATCCCTCCATCGTCGGCTGCATCCCTCACCCACATCGCTGCTGTGGGATCTTCATCCGTCATCCTGAGCAATCGCGGCAGCGATGCGTGCGAGCTTCACGATAGTGGGGAGGGCCAGGCCGCGGTGAAGGTAGGCCATGCGCTCGTCACGCTCCACGAACGGAACATGCACACAGAGTCGGTAGCGCGGGGTGGCAGCCGGCAATGTGGCGGCCACGCTACGCGACGAGCTAAAAAAACCTCAAGAAAAACTTTTCTCGCTTCGCCCGCTCGCCCACGGCCTGCCGCGCGTCGACGTCTCCGATCCCCTCAGCCTTATCCATGCACGCGCGCTCCCAGCTGCCGACGGAGATGGAGTGCCACTCCTGAACAAAGCTAATCTCCCCCAGCCAGCGCCTCCGAGCCGATGCCGCTCGTCGGCATTGCCCTTGCGCCTCTCCTCGTCTACCCTCACGCGCCTCCCTCTCCCTGTGGCAGCGTCGCCGTCTCTGTAGAGGCCGCGAGAAGGCGCTGCGCGCTACGGCGAGTGCGGTGCTCGGCCGCAGCGGCGTCCGACGGAGACGGGGACGCCGGCGAGCTCTCCCGCGCGATGCTACTCTGGAGGGCGGCCAAGCTGCCCATCTACTCTGTGGCGCTCGTGCCACTCACCGTGAGTTCCCCAAATTCCTCCCTCCCCATTGCCCTTGCCAATGCTTCGCTCTGCAATTCAGAATTGCATAACATGTTGGTGTGCTGGCATGCAAATCATAATGAGTATTGATCGCAGTATTTGGTGGTTTGCAACTCTGATCACCTTACAAATTTGCATTGATGGTTGCTTGCACTTGCAGGTAGGCACTGCTGCTGCTTATAACCATGCGGGGCAGTTCTTTGTGATCACCTGGCTCAGAATTGCATAACCTCTTGGCTGCTACCGTCCTTGTGATCACCTGGCTCAGTCTGAGGTAAAACTCACATGCAGAAAAATACTACTACAACATACACTCTGACAAGTAAATCGATGCTGATATCTCTACCTCTACTTTTAATGGAGGAGTCTATACGTTGTTCGTTCGTTCGTACTCCTCCCATCGATCGACAGGACTCCCTGCCCCCTTCCCACCCAATTGATTTTTTTCCTTGTTTCGTTCCACACCACCGATGGAAGGAATCAATCCAATGAATTTTTTCCTTATATCCGTGCACGCAACGCAACAGGAAACTGATGGAGAAAAACCAACCAATTACGCACGTCCCCTCCCCTAAAACAACAACTACGGCATTTTCTTCTACTGGGCTGGCGACAACGATAAGCAGAAGTATTATATGGTCAGTTGACCTGATATTTGCAAGCCCAGGGAACAAGGAGGCCTCGGCATTATGTGCTCTAAGCGCATGAATATCGCCCTCCTATCCCGTTGGCTTTGGCGCATTTCGCAAGGTCACGGTGGCCTCTGGCTCGACATCATCCGAAACAAATACCTGCGCGGACAGCCCCTCGCCTTCTGTCAAAGATCTGGCGGCTCCCAGTTCTGGCAGTCGGTCGTCCAGCTTCTTCCGGTTCTCCGCGTCGGGACTTCCATCTTGGTGGGCTCTGGGGCGTCGACTTTGTTCTGGTTTGATTAGTAGGCTGGAGACGCTCCCTTCGCTACACGCTTTCCCATCCTCTTCTCCATCTCCGTCGATCCTGTGATCTCAGTCGAGAGGGCCCTTATTAACTTAGGGCGCCTCGCCTTCCGGAGGCCATTTAGGCTCCCGAAGTCTGCCGCTTGGCGTGAGTTACTGGACTGTATTGCTCTCCACAAGCCGTTGGTGGACGGTGGGCCTGACCAGGTGCGTTGGCGCCTGGAGCCTTCTGGCCGATTCTCCACCAAGTCTCTCTACCAGGCCATCGCACCCTCCTTCGCCCCTCCCCCCCCCCCCTATGAAGGTGTGGTCCATCCGCCTGCCTCTGAAGATCCGGATCTTCATGTGGCAATGGATTCGCGGTCGGATCCCGTCTGGGGTCGAGGTTCGCAAGCGAAATGGCCCGGGCACTGGCATCTGCCCGCTGTGCGGTACCCCTGAAGACTCGAATCACATCTTTTTCTCCTGTGTGTCCGCTCAATTCGTTTGGAGCTGCTTTTGCGAAGTGGTCGGTGGAAATTGGTGCCACACCAACTTCCCCCACCTATTTGCCGAACTCCAGAACTCCCCCTTGACGTCTCGCCACATTAGGTGGCTTGAGATTGGGGTCATTGCTTGGACCCTCTGGACGATTCGCAATAATCTTGTGATCCAGCGCACTCCTCTGCGACAAGCTACTGACACTATCTTCAAACTTTCTGGTTGCAGCTTTGGCGGCCGCTTAGCCGCCCTCAGGACCGCGACGCCATCTCCGCCTTCATCGCCGACCTTCGCTCGATGGTCGTCCGTCTGTCACCGCCGCCTCCGCCGGAACCTGACTAGACACTTGTCCCATTCGCTGGCTCTTTTCTTTTATTTTTTCTGGGCTTGTTGAGTTGTGCCCTCAACAGAACCTCTGTACTTATTTGTAAGACTTGGGTGTATGTGTGGACTAGTCTTTGTATGTGTGCTCTCTGGCGGTTTGCTTTATTTATAAAGCGGGGTGAAAGCCTTTTTCGGTAAAACAACAACTACGCACGCCCTTCCCTCAAAAAATAAAAACTACGCACGTCCCCTGCCCGCAATCCCTAGCGGCCGCAGCCCGCTGGTCTCCCCTTCTCCCTCACCTCCCCTCCTTCCCGTCAGCTCTCTACATGCCAGATGTGGATGGCGCCGCCCACCTAGGAGGGGATCCTGATCCTGTTCCGTCGGCGCCTCACTGCATTCTCCGTGACTCTGGCATAGGCGCACAACAGGCCACCAAGGCGAAGCCCCTCGAGATGAAGAAGGAACAAGAACATGATTTGGATGATGGTCACTAGCCGGCGGCCCTCCTATTTGAGACACAGACCGGCGCCATTGGAGACCGAGGGATTCGCCAAGGTACTCGATTTCCATGCATGCTTGCCTCCTCGTCTCGTGTGGCATAGTTTATATGTGGATCAAAAGGAAGTGATTGGTTTCACGTCCCTCTTCATGCCCTTTCTTTCGAGGTCGAGCCGTCGTGCACTGCTGCAGTCATTCCATGACGCTGCCATGAGCAGAGAGCGCTGGGCCTCCAACAGATTGGTCTTCCTTTCCTCCTCGAGTGTTTTTTTAGAACGGAGGCTCAAGCAGAGCCCGGCTTTGAATTAACAAAGCCATCAACCGGCCAGGATTACAAACTCGAGACCAACACAAGAAAGCAGAAAAACTACAAGATACAAAGGCGCTGGACTGCAGCACACAAGCCACACACACACCCAGCTACATGATCAAACAAGGATACACGTGGCTTGGGGATGTGTAGGTCCTCATTCGCATACAAATCACCAGGGAGTAGGAGAATGTCAGCACAGGAGCAGCATTTCTGACGGCGAGGAAGGGCACGCCGTCGCCAAATTACGAGCGGCCCCGGCTTGCCATGTCCTCCCAGCTCCACTGTCAAAGAAGACCCCTGTCTCCTCGCCTTGCTCGAAGGCGCCGAACCATTGACAGTGTAGCAGTTCACCCTAGAACCTGGGAGGAAAGACACTGGCAGGCTGCATCTGGAAAGGAACCTAGCTCACCCGACTAGCCACAGAATGATCTCTTGGAGCAGAGCACCACCCAACACCATGTCTTCGGGTGTTCGCGAGGGGTTCTCCATTCCCGAGCCTCCCTCTCTTCCACGAGAAGCAGCAACATCAAATGAGGTTGTCCCCGCAAGAAAAACATCATATGAGGCCGGGAACTGAAGGAGACAACAGGGCCCTCAGCGCCATGTGAGTCCCTAACCTCTCTGGCTGCTCATAAACCTTCGATTTCTTTTGCTTCAGATCCTATTTTCATGCACTTCCCTTTTTTGATCTTTGTGCTTGATCCGATCCTATATAGTGAAAAACTATTCATGGGCAAAAATGTGTGTTCACGTCATATATCTGAATATGTCTGCCTAACTACTGCCTTTAATTGTTGTTCCAGGTGAGAGCTGAGACTCACATCCTCGTGTGTCCCTAGGGTGATGGTCGGCAGCCGCCACTCTGCAGTTATACTACTCCACGACCTAGGTAAGAGTAACCTTATGTATTTCCCATCTTTTAAGTTTAGATACTTTCTAATGGCCGTTTATGTTCTAGAATTGTCTCGGTTTCCTGTTCCAAGTTCCAACTTGTAGAATACATGTTTTTGAAGAGGTAATTGTGTGTTATTATTATTCATGTACTATCATAAGTAATGTTCTTTTTTCCAGAAATTGGTCTTTATGTAAAAATTTCCTATAAATGGTATGTATCATCATAGACGCCAGGAGAAAATTCCACCGAATGGCACACATTTCATTTTAGAATACAAGAGTGTTTTTCAAAGGAATATAGTTGACAAGCAGTACTATTTAGATATGAGGTATGTGGTGCATGTTAGTTCTTCGATCTATAAAGGAATTTGTGTACATAGCCTGATGTCTTCACGAGCTTCCTGCAAAAAGCTAGCCTTACTAGCCCCATAATCTTGTTCTTGTGCTCGATGGGACAAAAGGAAAGCAATCGCTTGTTCCTATGCGGACTTTTTTGATGTACATGAAGAGTTTTGGATAGAGGGTTCCCATGTTAATAGTTCCTTATTCTTCTGCTACAGGGCAACATCAAATGGTCAGTGTAAGCATTAATCAATATTGTGAACCGATATGAGTCAGATTGCGTTGTTATCGGCTGGAAATATTCTCGATAGAAAATCATTTTGACCCGTGCCAAATGAGTTATAAATTAATTAACCAGGAGCTGACCTTGCAGATAAAACTACTATTTTTTGTCGTACTCTTCATATGAAGTATTAATATATAACGGCATTTACCAAGTAAGAATCCTCTCTCAGATATATTTCTCTTCCTTATGTACTTATTTCTGATAGACATACATGCTCTATTTTCGAAGGAGAAGGGTGTACTTGCAGGATCTAAAACCTATTAGTTTAAACCAGGTGCCAATAAAAGCTTAGGTGAGCACTCAGGAGAATGTTTTGATGTCTCCACCTTTTGTAATTGGTTTCTAATATGATGGTCCCCAACAGGCTGGGTTTTTCACCAAACTTACGCAGAGACTAGATGAGGAGGATGTCAATCATAACCTGGATCTAAATTTGCATATGGATTCACCATCTTCAACTAATTTCTACCCATGTTTTAGACACATGTGTACATTTTTATATATGATATCTCCTTTGTGCTCCTTTCTGTTCATGCCCGTCCAATAATGGTGCTCAAATAGTTTGTCCTCAAATCTTCATAGTTATATCATTTTACAGATTGCTTTCCTGTTTGTAACGAAGGGCTTTTGAGGTTCTAGGGCATCTTAGTTGTTCTATCTAAATAAAAGATGGGAATTTGAGTTGTAAGGAAAATCACTACAAGAAATATGTCAACTTGTGACCTTGACTATTGGTCACTGAAAGGTCGTTGTTTTTCATTTGCGACCTTTTTGTGACAAAAACAGAAGGTCAAAAGCTGGCGGTCGTAAACTGACTATAGCGACCTTTCTTCTGAAATGGTCGAAGACGTTTATGATCAAAATATGTCCACTGTGGCGTTTTGGTCACTAGCAACCTCCCCAGGCCACGTAGGCATCCAGCATGGCAAGCTGATGTGGCACAAGATTCAGCCCGGTCCGATTCAGCGTTTTACATGGGCCGAGCCCAACAATTCGGCCTTTTTATATATTTTTCTGTCAATTTTTTATCGGCTTCATGGGCCAAGCCCAACAATTCAGCCTTGTTAGTTTTTGAGGCCCTTGAGCTTTTTGCAGTCCATTTCGTTTTTCTGTAAGACTTTTCATTTCATTTTTGAAATTGTTCGATGCTTGTTGGTATGTGGCCTGTTTCAGCCCAATTATTTGTCCGGCCCAAGCAGACTTTAGCCCAATCACACACATACATCCAAAATTATTTCATTCACATTAGGAAAACTCCCAGGTTTACATAACACAAAAAGAAAATATCTCCCAGGTTTACATAACACAAAAAATCATCTCAGGAATACATTTCTTACACAGGAATATACAATAAGAAAATGGTGGCACATCTGCTACTATCATAACAACACAATGTACTTTTTTTAACGGAACAGTACAATGGATTTCATTGCTCCCTCTTATGCGACATGCTCCAGCTGCCACAACTTGCCATCCGAAAATGAGAGAGATATAACATTAGTGGAGCAAACTGTTGTCCAGGCACATTAGTTTTATGAGAAAACTGATCCATGAAGCTATCTACAATGAGGCGAACGAGTAGCTCCATCCTCAGGGACTAGGCAAATCGATGATCGTGCTTGGCTAAAGCTAGGTAACACAATTCAGATTAAGAAAGCAATAAAAAAAACCTAAACTAAACAAGGTTATTCCCGTAGATCATTGACAAAGAAAACAACAATCAGCAAAGGGAGATTCAGATTTTACTCAATATCTTTTTGGTATTTTCATTATACTTGACAATCTAAAACACTAACACAAAGGGAAATAATATGACAAGGACAGTTGCATATATAACTATCAAGCATATGACAGGAGGAAGAAACAAGCTAATATGACAGGGACAGAATTATATCACAACACAAACAATTATAGTAGGCATATATATCACAAACATTTATCTCACAAGAACTTGAGCTAATACATGGACTACGAATCTGAATTTATTTCTGCAGAGAAGGGAACGCACCGGTGACAACACATACATGAACTGGAATTAAAAGACACAGGGTGAACTCACATATGAGCTAGCAGACCACTAATTCATAGATCAAATCAAACATACCAAATGTTTTCCAAAGCAACTAGACATCAACTAGTCAGAACACATAATAAGATGCACCATATTATAAAAGTACGAGACTAAACAATTATCAGGTTGCAAGATCTTATCAAATCTGAATATTACATGTACTGCACGTCTCAATTTTTACAGAAATTTCAGAGAAGAGAGGGAGAAAGAGAGATAGCAGCAGCAAGATTGAGGAGAGAGCAGCAGCAAAGGGTATGAACAAGCATGCGCTGCTGCACAATAATGAATGAGAACAATCAGGTACTGGCAGGGGTATATGGATGCACCATCAGTCAATGCAGGACACTGCCAGGAGCGTAAATGCAGCAGCAACCCTTCCGACATTTGAGAGCACTCTCACTGTGCTATAATTAACTGCATTTTCATTTTCAGCAACACTTATGGAGCACTTAGTTCTAAATAGCTGTTCTAAATATGCAGCTTCTAAATTACAAATCTCTGTTTTGATCGTCCAATAGTCAGACACGACAGCAACATGGCAGGCAGACAACGTCATATATGAGAGAAACTACTAGAGGATACACACGTACACCGAACAACACCTATCAGTGCTCAGCAGCTGCACCTTGATACACAGAGTGAAAAAATAGGTAAATCACCTTCACTAACACCAGCACCTTGAGAAGGAATTGTACAAGGAATTGTGCCAAAATACGTATTTAATCATGCCTAAAATACATCACATCCACATAGGAAGCAGGGGAGTAGGTCGATGTACCAATCCATCACCTTGAGTAGGGGAAGAGAAGAAGCAGAGGAGGGAGGTCCATGGTGTCCCTCCCAAGCAGCAGCACAACACATCACGCCTTCATCTCCCATGGTGACGTCCTGGTTCGAAAGAGAGATGAGAAGGGGGTCAGACAGAGAGCGGAAGAAGAAAAGACGAGGGGAGGAGAAAGGGATTCATACCTTTGAGCCATGCGGTTGGAGCTACTCGTTCGCCACGGCCCATGGCCGGTGGTAGGAATCCCGAGAACAAGAACACGGACAGACGGAGCTGCTCCATGGCGCCGAGGCAGGGGAGGAAGCGGCCATCGTCCATGACGTCCCGGTGCTCGAGTGAGGACGGCATCCTAGATCTGGGAGGCAGAGACGACGAACTGAGGAAGTTAGGAATGGCTGTGAGGAGGAGATGGAGTAGATGGACGCACCTGAGTCGTCGGAGCCACGCCGACCAAAACCCTAGCGACGGGAGCCGGTCGCGGTTGGCGCTGGAGGACGCGCGCGACGAATCTCGACGGGGAACGCCAGCCTCCCCAAGCCGCGCCTGCTCGATCCGGAGGGAGGGAGTGGGGGTTGGGGCGGCGGTGCCTGCTCGATCCAGAGGCAGAGAGGTAGGAAGGAGGGATTACTGCTGGATCTGGCCATGAGATGAGCGGATCTGCGCGAGGGGGGGGGGGGGGTGGAAGGCGAGGGTGGGGCTGGAGGTGGAGGCCGCGCGGAGGCGGGCGAGGACGGGGTGCATGCGGAGGCTGGAGGTGGAGGCCGCGCGGAGGCGGACGGCGGCGGATCAAAGGGAGGGAGAGGCGAGGCGGCGGCAATGGGGAAAAGGGAGCGGCAGCGGCGATTGGGAGAAGGGGCTAGGGTTTCGTGGGTGGACGAGGATGAGAGGGATACGGGGTGATTCAGGAGAGGGTGAGAGCGACGAGGGGGGGTGTGGGCTGCCGTTGGATCTGGGTGCATCCGCGTGAGCTGATTTTAGACCAATCAGAACGCAGTATCCCCTTTGATGTTGTTAAGACCATTTAAATTGGTCATAATCGACTGAAAAGAAGATTTTGAATCATGTCTCCTATTTGACGACCTAAGAAATTTATAAAAATAAATAGAAATCAAAAACCTTCGCATTGTGTCACCAAGTGTGACCTACTTTTCAGTAAAAATAACAAACTCTCAATAATGTAGATATCATTAAAAAATCATTTTCCATTTTTTAGTGCTCAAAATGAGTTCTTTTTTGTAAAAAACCTACCAAATATTTGTTCAAATGATATTCTTTATATTTGTTCAAAATGAGTTATTTATACTCTGCAAAAGTTTACATCTTGGAATAGTAAATAGTATCGACAAAGGGGTTTTTTATATTCTTTGCACAAAAAATTAATTTCCATTTTTCGAGTGCCACAAATGAGGTTTTTTTGTGAAGGACCTACCAAATAATTGTTGCAAAATTGGACCAAATCATTTTTATAAAATACTAGGACATATTTAATGCACAATTGACCAAATGGTTGGGTGAAAAAAGTTTTGATCCACCTCTCGTGAAAAAGACAAATTTCCACCGATTTTTTCAGCTGGCAGTGGGTCAAATTTGAACTGTAGCTACCTCGTAGTTTGTTCTTTATTTTTTCCAAAAATCATTTCTAGGTACATAAGTATCTATTTAATTAGAGAAACACCAAAAAAATCCAAGATTCAACCACTAGCTAGGAACGGTCAAGCCCGCCGTTTTGACAGCATTTTGAAACGGGCATAAAAAATTAAAAAAAAAATCAAAAAATTGGAAAACCTTCGCATTGTGTCATTATATGTGACCAAGTTTCCAGGAAAAATAATAAACTTGTAATACGGTAATTATTTTAAAAAAATGTTCTCAGAAATGAGCTATCATGCGTGAAGATTCATGGCTTTCAAGCCAAATGATCAATCTTATGGCCACATTCATGGCATAGTTTGTTCAAAGGATCTCATACTGTGCACAAGGGTGCATCTTGGAATTCCAAACAATGTTGCCTAAGGAAGTTTTCATTTTCTTTGCACGGAAAATTCATTTTTCATTTTTCGAGTGCCCAAAAGGAGGTTTTTTTGTGAATGACCTACCAAATAATTATTGCAAAAATGGACCAAATAATTTTTATAAAATACTAGGCCATATATAATGCACAATTGACCAAATGGTTGGATGAAAAAAGTTTTGATCCACCTCTGGTGAAAGAAACAAATTGTCGTCGATTCAGTTGGAAACGGGTCAAATTTGAACTGTAGCTGCCTCATAGTTTGCTCTTTATTTTTTCCAAAAATCATTTCTAGGTACATAAGTATCTATTTAATCAGAGAAACATCAAAAGTTTTCCAAGATTCAACCACTAGCTAGGAACGATCAAGCCCGCCGTTTTGACCGCATTTTGAAACGGGCATAAAAAATTCAAAAGAAATCAAAAAATTGGAAAACCTTCACATTGTTTCATTATATGTGACCAAATTTCCAGGAAAAAATAATAAACTTGTAATACGGTAATTATTTTAAAAAAGTGTTCTCAGAAATGAGCTATCATGCGTGAAGATTCATGGCTTTCAAGCCAAATGATCAATCTTATGGCCACATTCATGGCATAGTTTGTTCAAATCATCTCATATTGTGCACAAGGGTGCATCTTGGAATTCCAAACAATGTTGCCTAAGGAAGTTTTCATTTTCTTTGCACGGAAAATTCATTTTTCATTTTCCGAGTGCCCAAAAGGAAGTTTTTTTGTGAAGGACCTACCAAATAATTGTTGCAAAAATGGACCAAATCATTTTTATTAAATACTAGGCCATATATAATGCACAATTGACCAAATGGTTGGGCGAAAAAAGTTTTGATCCACCTCTGGTGAAAAAGACAAATTGTCGTCGATTCAGCTGGAAACATGTCAAATTTGAACTGTAACTGCCTCATAGTTTGCTCTTTATTTTTTCCAAAAATCATTTCTAGGTACATAAGTATCTATTTAATCAGAGAAACATCAAAAGTTTTCCAAGATTCAACCACTAGCTAGGAACGGTCAAGCCCGCCGTTTTGACCGCATTTTGAAACGGGCATAAAAAATTCAAAAAATCAAAAATTGGAAAACCTTCGCATTGTGTCATTATATGTGACCAAGTTTCCAGGAAAAATAATAAACTTGTAATACGGTAATTATTTTAAAAAATGTTCTCAGAAATGAGCTATCAAGTGTGAAGATTCATGGCTTTCAAGCCAAATGATCAATCTTATGGCCACATTCATGGCATAGTTTGTTCAAATGATCTCATATTGTGCACAAGGGTGCATCTTGGAATGGCAAACAATGTTGCCTAAGGAAGTTTTTATTTTCTTTGGACGAAAAAACCATTTTCCATTTTCTGAGTGCCTGAAATGAGTTTTTTTTTGTGAAGGACCTACCATATATTTGTTGCAAAATTGGACCTAATCAATTTTATAAAATACTAGGCCATATTTAATGCACAATTGACAAAATGGTTGGGTGTCAAAATTTTGATCCACCTCTGGTGAAAAGACAAATTCCGTCGATTCACCGAAGGGTCAAATTTGAACTGCAATGCCTCATAGTTTGCTCTTTATTTTTCCAAAAATCATTTCTAGGTAAATAAGTATCTATTTATCAGAAATACATGGTTTGATGGCGAGACATCGAGGTTTGATGGTGGCCGAGGGCCCCAACTCTAGAGCTGCCAGAAGCTCAAGATGCTCCGCCAAGCGTGGTCACCGCGTGACTGCATGCTGTTGCCATGTGTTCTGGGCGGCCTAGGCATGTCTAGTGGGTTGGGCACTCCTAGGTAGGTGCTAGGAAGAAAATCACAACATAATATTCCCACGAGGAGACCGATCGATGCTCAAACATGAATAAGCAGCCAAGTGTTTGATTTGCGGTATGGGAAATGCACATGGCTAATGGGCGTGAGTTTCGGCTAAGGATGATCAGTTACTAAGAAGACCGTCTTCACAAATTTTCACCTCAAAAGGAGGAGCCTAGGTGGTACTTGCTTTACAAAGTACCACACTGGACATAAATACGAATGTTGAAGCTGGGCTCAAAATAATGAATGGATTGAGCTGGCATTTGGTGGAGGATGGTTATTTGGGCATAGGAAAGCAATGTAGAAAATGGATACCATTTGGACATGCCAAAGTGGTACTTCCTTCACAAAGTCTCTGCTCTGAATGTAATAGGAAAATGAATATTTTCAATTATTTTGAACTAGGCAAGGAATGTTTTTGACATATTTGATGAATATATGATCCAAAACATTTATGAGATTTTTTTTGGGAATTTTGGGAATAACAGAAATATAGGTTGCTTCACAACCTAGGGCAAAAACTACCACATGGACATGACACATAGGCAAAACTGATGAGATGGCGCCTAGTCATCACAACCCACCACAATCTACAAGGCTATGACCATCTATATTGGTCATTAACAACTAGAAATAAGGCAGCGGACTAGCACTGTTTGCTTTGTGACCATTTCGTGTAAGGAAATTACGACCTTTCTGACCAAAATGGTCCCAATGGTTTAGGGTTTAGAGCCCCCCGAACAGCTTTTGACCAATTGGTCTGAAATGGTCATAGATCTATGACCAATTCTTCCAGGGTCACTGACAGAAGGTCACTAGTTGATATATTTCTTGTAGTGAATTATCAGAATATAAAAGTATATTCTCTAACCGCTTACAAAGCATGTTTGAACTTTTTTGCAACAAAGACCACTTGTGGAATAACAAGTGAATACGTGTAGGTTACAGACCTCTCAGTGTCGTATTATTTCTCTAGGTTTCTTTGGATCGATGAAAAAGCTTGGGTGATTTATTCCCTTTCTTAGCATTGTTTGTGTTTTTACCATCACAATTGATTCTAATTTATATGATGTACACCTTTTTATTACTTTTCTTTGATCGGGGACAACTTTAAATCATATTCATATAGACTTCTAAATCATACACATACAGAAATTCCTCTTAAAGCTATTCAAATTATCCTTCTACCAAAATATACATGAAGCTACAAGGTACTGAAATTTCCCCCTCTACTGAAAGTTCTTAGGAAGGAGGAGCTCAAGTGAAAACAACAAAGAGAAAGGAGATTTGGATGGAGAATTCGTCCCAATAAAGAATCAAGAATAAGTGTGCGGCCGAGAGAAAGAGTATCAAGGTAGGGGAATGTATCAGGTTATACCATTCCTTACATGATACCATGATACCAACTTGCAAAACTCAAATTTAAAAATGTCAAAAAAACTGAAAAAAATCATGGATGTTAACAATGCACATGTCGGCAACCGCTAAAAATTCAGATTGGAATTCGAAATACACAAAGAGAAACAAAAAAGAAACATTCAGATGTGAATAGTGTCATTCTTGCTTTTGTCTTCTTTTGAAACTATTAATGATGTATTTTTATTTTTTATTTCTCTTTGAGTATTTTGAATCTGAATTTTTTAAGGGGCTGTCAACATATGTGTTGTGAACATCCATGATTTTTTCAGATTTTCTTGACATGTTTAAATTTGAATTTTGCAAGTTGGTATTATGGTATCATGTAAAGACTGGTATCAGCTGATATATCCATCAAGGTAGTGCACCATGGTAGAAGAGCTAAGAAGCGAGGCACATATGCTCGCTTATTTCCTCTATTTTCTGGGATTAACACTTTGGACAATTCAACATGCCATTGTTTCAAAATTCTTTGTAGCCAAAATATGTACATGGTGATGTGGTGCACGATACTTGTTGAGTACTCCTTCCATCAAACTTTGTTACTTTAAATAGTGCTGATGTTGAGCATGAAAACATATTATCTAAAGCATAGAAGATAGAGGCGGACTGATTTGGTTGCCCCCACCACTAAATATATTTATACGGGTGACTGTGGTCCACAAATAATGGTGGTATATGTCCTAATTTATCATTAATATCAAGGTAAGATGCCTAATGTGTAACATTGTCTTGTGACAAGAAAGAAACACAATAAATATATTTGTTATAGTTGTAGAAGGCAAAACACAATGGAGATATTTGTAAGAGTTGGAGAAGAAAAAATAGCACATCAGAGCTATGTTGAATAAAGCAAGACAATCATGAACCAGGCATGTGCATGCGAAGAGGTTAAGTGAGAGGAGAGAAACAATTATGTTTGTCATGCTTTGGATCAACATTTTCTTTGATGGATGCGAGCGGGAATGAAGCCACGTGGTCCATGGGGACGGAGATGGGAATCTTCGGCTGTGACAAAGGCTGGCGGCAGGTGGGAATCTCCTTCGACGACAGCGATCTGCTTTGCATGGCTTGTGTCAAGACAAATGGGAAAGAGAAGGGTGAAGGAGTGCAGGTTATTTATAATGAATACAAGGTGCGCTTCAAAACATACAACCAAATGGGGCCTTAGCCTATTCTTCTATATGTGTGATTTCAGTTATTAGGTAGAAGCGTTTGTATGGCTACAACTATCAGCTCTCATGCAATGCTAAGGAATGAGACGGCGTTGGTATTTTTTATGTGTAACATTGCAAATTTTGTTTTGGTAAACTGTTGAATTTTTCAGATCTTTGAGGGAGTGGATGATGAATGTTGCAAGCCATCCAAACTTGGCGAACATAAAAACTATGGAGGATTTGGAGCGATGTCATAACATAGCAAAGCAATGACACATTGACTGAATAGCTGAAGCCGTGAGGCTCGTTATAGATTCATTTGCTGGTGCGTGGCAACACACAGGCATTTCAACATCTTTGGATCGAGAAGATAAAAAACAGGGCAACATACCCGTCACTGAAAAGTGCGGTTTGTAGACATGACGAAGAGGTGAACTACACATTCATACAAACAAGCAAGTTAACATAGGGCCCAACACATGTTTATATAAAACTCTAGAAAAAAAATTCCAAAGCCCGTGGCAACGCACGGGCATTCTACTATTTATCATAATAATTGAATTATCTTTAGTCGTGTGTTGTTGCACCATCTTTAAAAGATGACTAAAGACACTCTTCATAGCACTTCATCATTACACTTCAGATTTGATATGGAATATGGATGAGTTATCTTTGATAGATCATATTTGTTCAACAATCATAACACATCATCATACTAATTGAATTACCTTTAGAATATTGTTCTGAATGAAATTCATAAGAATTTGATAGATCAGCACAATCGTCAGAACGCTTCATATTTGGTATGGAATTTGGACCTAGCCATAGCTAATTGACACGATCAGATACCAAATTAACTTCAACAAATTTCCCCCTTAAGTAGTGGTTTGGGAACAGATAAATATCTGAAAGACAAACACTTGAATTCCTCATGGTTAAGAACTCACATAGTATATTAACTTCATCAACCAATTTTCCTCTTGACTAACAATTTGAAAACAGTTAGAAATCTGAAAGGCTCACACTTAAACGCCTCATGGTTAAGAACTTACATACAATATTATATTACCTTCATCAACAAGTTTTGTTCTTGAGTAATGGTCTAAGAACAGATAGATATCTTAAAAATAGAAAATTAAATGCCTCGTGGTTAAGAATTCACATAGTATATTAACTTCATCAATAGTTTCCTCCTTGAATAATGGCCTGAGAACTGATAGATATCCGAAAGGTCAACACTTAACATCGTGTGGTTAAGAACTTGCATAGTATATCATCAGAAGAAGAGAGGAACTCGGAAGCATTGTACCATGTAGTTTGAACATGACACTGGAAACGCCAGATATGCTATTATGTACCCAATAGTAACTATTAATTAAGATTTTATTTTTTGGGCTGGGGGCAATGGCCCCCCTCTGAGAATGTGTCCTATGCACCCATGAATTGGTGCACCGGACACTTCTACGACGTTTGATGATGAAGGAAGGGGCACTTCTAGGACGTTAGATGACGAAGGAAGGGGCACATGGAATTTGTCCTCAAGGCGAATGGTGCCAAGGGTCTTACGGAGATCCAGACGGATGGAGAGAATCAACGCCAGTGAAGAGGCAGAAGGAGCGCTTCCTCTCCAATTATTGCGAGCACGGTTCCGCCACCCATATTCATCTACAAGTTGGTCGTTGAGGCCTTTCCTAGTGCTCCACGGTGGACAGGTGCTAAGCATGTCACACAAGCAAAAAAATGACATGGCACGGTAATTAAGGAGGAGAGAGAGCACTTTGAAGACCCTAGGAAGAATCAATGCCAAGCACATGAACCAATGCATGGAAGGGTTTAGGTGTTAAATCATTAAATAAAATGAGCTTAGCAACAACAAGTTAAGCACCTATGCATTAGAAAGTTGAGTTGTTAAGCTATTTAATGCACTTAGCACCGCATCTAGGCACCTTTGCATTGGAAAAGGTCCGATGCATTTATAAAAGGGAAACCCTTTGCGTCTACACGCCGGCAGAACTTTCGTTCGGTCCCTCTCGCTCGCTAACCATCTATGTGTCGCGCACGGTGAGGGAGTCCTGGATTAGGGGGTCCTCGGGCAGCCGGACTATATACTTTGGCCGGACTGTTGGACTATGAAGATACAAGATTGAAGACTTCGTCCCGTTTCCGGGTGGGACTCTCCTTTGCGTGGAAGGCAAGCTTGGAAATTCGGATGTGTAGATCTCTTTCTCTGTAACCGACTCTATGTAACCCTAGCCCCCTCCGGTGTCTATATAAACCGGAGGGTTTAGTCCGTAGGACAACATACAATCATAATCATAGACTAGCTTCTAGGGTTTAGCCTCTACGATCTCGTGGTAGATCAACTCTTGTAATACTCATATCATCAAGATCAATCAAGCAGGAAGTAGGGTATTACCTCCATCGAGAGGGCCCAAACCTGGGTAAACATCGTGTCCCCGCCTCCTGTTACCATTAGCCTTAGACGCACAGTTCGGGACCCCCTACCCGAGATCCGTCGGTTTTGACACCGACATTGGTGCTTTCATTGAGAGTTCCACTGTGCCGTCACGGTAAGGCTTGATGGCTCGTCTTGTTGTCAAGGACAACATCACCTCCGGGGAGCCATGGCTGTAGGCCAGACTCTCTGGCTGGGCGGCTTAGTCATGACCGCCCGTTCGGTGATACGTCTCCAACGTATCTATAATTTTTGATTACTCCATGCTAGATTATCTACTGTTTTGGACTATATTGGGCTTTATTTTCCACTTTTATATTACTTTTTGGACTAACCTATTAACCGGAGGCCTAGCCCAGAATTGCTGTTTTTTGCCTATTTCAGTGTTTCGAAGAAAAGGAATATCAAACGGAGTCCAAAAGACTTGAAACTCCACGGAACCTATTTTTGGACCGAAGAAGCCCATTGAGAGCAGTGAAGCTCACTGAGAGTCGGGCTGCCCACGAGGGTGGGGCGCGCCCACCCCCGGGCGCTCCCTACCTCGTGGCCAGCCCGGAAGTCCACCGACGTCCTCCCTGCACCCATATATACTCTCGTACCCTAAAACTTCCAGAACGGAGATTAGATCAGAAGTTCCGCCGCCGTAAGCCTCTTTAGCCATGAGAAATCAATATAGGCCCTCTCCGGTGCCCTGCCGGAGGGGGCCATCATCACCGGTGGCCATGGAGGAGTATCCCGGAGGGGTGTTCATCACCATGAAGGCCAAGGAACAGAAGGTGGAGGCCATGGAGGAGGAAGCACAAGGGGGAGAACCTCTCCTCCTCTCTTCCGGTGGCGCCGGAGTGCCATCGGGAGGGGAATCGTCGCCACGGTGATCGTCTTCATCAACATCACCATCATCATCACCATCCTCATCTCTTTTACGCGGTCCACTCTCCCGCACCCCGCTATAATCCCTACTTGAACATGGTGCTTTATGCCACATATTATGATCCAATGATGTGTTGCCATCCTATGATGTTTTGAGTAGATATCTTTTGTCTTTGGGTTGATTGATGATCTAGATTGGTATGAGTTGTATGTTTTACTTTGGTGCTGTCCTATGGTGCCCTCCGTGTCGCGCAAGCGTGAGGGATTCTCGCTGTAGGGTGTTGCAATACGTTTATGATTCGCTTATAGTGGGTTGCGTGAGTGACTGAAACACAAACCCGAGTAAGGGGGTTGTTGCGTATGGGAATAAAGAGGACTTGATGCTTTAATGCTATGGTTGGGTTTTACCTTAATGATCTTTAGTAGTTGCTAGAGTTCCAATCATAAGTGCATATGATCCAAGTAGAGAAAGTATGTTAGCTTATGCCTCTCCCTCATATGAAACTGCAATAGTGATCATCGGTCTTGCTAACAATTGCCTAGGACAATTCCGCACACCGATCCACCATTATTCCACACTCGCTATTTATATTATTCAGTAATATATTCTAAATTTATGATATCAGCACCTACTTTTATATTTTAGCTCTCCGATATCATACAAAGTTATCCTCTTCATACCCACAACGTAGTTTTATTTCTCGCTTCTAGTTGGAAGTAAACGTTGATTGCACGAGAGTCGTGATCGATGGCAGATAGGGCTTGAGAGAATATTGATCTTACCTTTAGCTCCTTGTGGGTTCGACACTCCATACTTATCACTTCCACTTTTGGAAAGTGCTACGATGATTCCTTGCACTTGGGGATTATCAAGCTCTTTTCTGGCGCCGTTGCCGGGGAGCAATAGCGTGGGGTTGATATTCTCGTGTGTGCTTGTTTTCTTTCTGAAGGAAATATGCCCTAGAGGCAATAATAAAGTTATTATTTATTTCCTTATATCATGATAAATGTTTATTATTCATGCTAGAATTGTATCAACCGGAAACATGATACATGTGTGAGTACATAGACAAACATATAGTCACTAGTATGCCTCTACTTGACTAGCTCATTAATCAAAGATGGTTATGTTTCCTAACCATAGACATGTGTTGTTATTTGATTAATGGGATCACATCATTAGGAGAATGATGTGATTGACATGACCCATTCCGTTAGCTTAGCACTTGATCGCTTAGTATATTGCTATTGCTTTCTTCATGACCTATACATGTTCCCTGTAACTATGAGATTATGCAACTCCGTTTACGGAGGAACACTTTGGTTGCTACCAAACGTCACAACATAACTGGGTGATTATAAAGGAGTACTACAGGTGTCTCCAAAGGTACATGTTGGGTTGGCGATTTGAGATTAGGTTTTGTCACTCCGATTGTCGGAGAGGTATCTCTAGGCCTTCTCGGTAATACACATCACATAAGCCTTGCAAGCATTGCAACTAATAAGTTAGTTGTGAGATGATGTATTACGGAACGAGTAAAGAGACTTGCGGTAACGAGATTGAACTAGGTATTGGATACCGACGATCGAATCTCGGGTAAGTAACATACCGATGACAAAGGGAACAACGATGTCGTTATGCGGTTTGACCGATAAAGATCTTGAAGAATATGTAGGAACCAATATGGGCATCCAGGTTCCGCTATTGGTTATTGACCGAGAATAGTTCTAGGTCATGTCTACATAGTTCTCGAACCCGTAGGGTCCGCACGCTTAACGTTACGATGACAGTTTATTATGAGTTTATAAGTTTTGATGTACCGAAGTTTGTTCGGAGTCCCGGATGTGATCACGGACATGACGAGGAGTCTCGAAATGGTCTAGACATAAAGATTGATATATTGGAAGCCTATGTTTGGACTTCAAAATAGTTCCGGGTGAAATCGGGATTTTACCGGAAAACCGGGGGGTTACCGGAACCCTCCCGGGGGATGTTGGGCCTTAATGGGCCCGAAGGGAGAAGAGGAGGGCCGCCAGGCAGGCAGCGCGCCTCCCCCTAGTCCGAATAGGACAGGAGAGAGGGGCGCCCCTTCCTCTCTCCCTCCCCAAGTCCTAATCCAACTACGAAGGGGGAGTCCTACTCGGTGGGAGTAGGACTCCTCAGCCGCCTCCTCCTAGGGCTGGCCGCACCCCCTTGCTCCTTTATATCTGGGGCAGGGGGCACCCCATGACACACAAGTTGATCTACGGATCGTTCCTTAGCCGTGTGCGGTGGCCCCTCCACCATATTCCACTTCGGTCATATCGTCGCGGAGCTTAGGCGAAGCCCCGCGCCGTAGAGTCATATCGTCATGAGCTTACACGAAGCCCCGCGCCGGTGGAGCATCATCATCGCCACCACGCCGTCGTCGACGGAACTCATCCCCGACGCTTTGCTGGATCGGAGCCCGGGATCGCCATCGAGCTGAACGTGTGCTGAACTCGGAGGTGCCGTGCGTTCGGTACTTGGATCGGTCGATCGTGAAGACGTCGACTACATCAACGCGTTGTTATACCGCTTCGCCACGGTCTCACGAGGGTACGTGGACATACACTCTCCCTCTCGTTGCTATGCCATCACCATGATCTTGCGTGTGCGTAGGAAATTTTTGAAATTACTACGTTCCCCAACAAATGGCATCCGAGCCTGGTTTTATGCGTTGATGTCATATGCACGAGTAGAACACAAGTGAGTTGTGGGCGATATAAGTCATCTGCTTACCAGCATGTCATACTTTGGTTCAGCGGTATTGTGAGATGAAGCGCCCGGACCGACATTACGCAGACGCTTACGCGAGACTGGTTTCACCGCTTGAGCACTCGTTGCTTAAAGGTGACCGGCGGGTGTCTGCTTCTCTCACTTTAGTTGAACGAGTGTGGCTACGCCCGGTCCTTGCGAAGGTTAAAACAGCACCAACTTGACAAACTATCGTTGTGGTTTTGATGCGAGGTAAGAACGGTTCTTGCTCAGCCCGTAGCAGCCACGTAAAACTTGCAACAACAAAGTAGAGGACGTCTAACTTGTTTTGCAGGGCATGTTGTGATGTGATATGGTCAAGACGTGATGCTATATTTATTGTATGAGATGATCATGTTTTGTAACCGAAGTTATCGGCAACTGGCAGGAGCCATATGGTTGTCGATTTATTGTATGAAATGCAAAAGCCGTGTAATTGCTTTACTTTATCACTAAGCAGTAGCGATAGTAGTAGAAGCAATAGTTGGCGAGACGACAACGATGCTACGATGGAGATCAAGGTGTCGCGCCGGTGACAATGGTGATCATGACGGTGCTTCGGAGATGGAGATCACAAGCACAAGATGATGATGGCCATATCATATCACTTATATTGATTGCATGTGATGTTTATCCTTTATGCATCTTATCTTGCTTTGATTGACGGTAGCATTATAAGATGATCTCTCACTAAGAATTATCAAGAAGTGTTCTCCCGAGTATGCACCGCTGCGAAAGTTCTTCGTCTTTGAGACACCACGTGATGATCGGGTGTGATAGGATCTACGTTCAAATACAACGGGTGCAAAACAGTTGCGCACGCGAATACTCAGTTAAACTTGACGAGCCTAGCATATAACAGATATGGCCTCGAGCACGGAGACCGAAAGGTCGAACGTGAATCATATAGTAGATATGATCAACATAGTGATGTTCACCATTGAAACTACTCCATCTCACGTGATGATCGGACATGGTTTAGTTGATTTGGATCACGTAATCACTTAGATAACTAGAGAGATGTCTATCTAAGTGGGAGTTCTTTAGTAATATGATTAATTGAACTTAAATTTATCATTAACTTAGTACCGATAGTATTTTGCTTGTCTATGTTTCTGTAGATAGATGGCTCGTCTTTGTTGTTCCGTTGAATTTTAATGCGTTCCTTGAGAAAGCAAAGTTGAAAGATGATGGTAGCAATTACACGGACTGGGTCCGTAATTTGAGGATTATCCTCATTGCTGCACGTAAGAATTACGCCCCGAAGCACCGCTGGGTGCCGAGCCTCTTGCTGGGAGCAACGCCGAAGTTGTGAACGTCTGGCGAGCAAAGCTGATGACTACTCTATAGATCAGTGTGCCATGCTTTACGGCTTAGAACCGGGTCTTCAACGACGTTTTGAACGTCATGGAGCATATGAGATGTTCCAAGAGTTGAAGTTAATATTTCAAGCAAATGCCCGGATTGAGAGATATGAAGTCTCCAATAAGTTCTATAGCTGCAAGATGGAGGAGAATAGTTCATCGGTGAACATATACTCAAAATGTCCGGGTATAATAATCACTTGATTCAACGGGAGTTAATCTTCCGGATGATAGTGTCATTGATGAATTCTCCAATCACGCCACCAAGCTATAAGAGCTTCGTGATGAACTATAATATGCAAGGGATGACCAAGACAATTCCCGAGCTCTTCGCAATGCTAAAAGCTGTGGAGGTAGAAATCAAGAAAGAACATCAAGTGTTGATGGTCAACAAGACCACTAGTTTCAAGAAAAAGGGCAAAGGGAAGAAGAAGGGGAACTTCAAAAAGAACAGCAAGAAAGTTGTTGCTCAAGAGAAGAAACCCAAGTCTGGACCTAAGCCTGAAACGAGTGTTTTTACCGCAAGCAAACTGGTCACTGGAAGCGGAACTGCCCCAAGTATTTGGCGGATAAGAAGGATGGCAAAGTGAACAAAGGTATATGTGATATACATGTTATTGATGTGTACCTTACTAATGCTCGCAGAGCACTGGTATTTGATACTGGTTCATTGCTAATATTTGCAACTCAAACAGAACTACAGATTAGCGAAGATTGACTAAGGACGAGGTGACGATGCGCGTGGGAAATGGTTCCAAAGTCGATGTGATCGCGGTCGGCACGCTACCTCTACATCTACCATCGGGATTAGTTTTAGACCTAAATAATTGTTATTTGGTGTCAGCGTTAAGCATGAACATTATATCTGGATCTTGTTTGATGCGAGACGGTTATTCATTTAAGTCAGAGAATAATGGTTGTTCTATTTATATGAATAATATCTTTTATGGTCATGCACCCTTGAAGAGTGGTCTATTTTATTGAATCTCGATAGTAGTAATACACATATTCATAGTGTTGAAACCAAAAGATGCAGAGTTGATAATGATAATGCAACTTATTTGTGGCACTCGCCGTTTGGGTCATATCGGAGTAAAACGCATGAAGAAACTCCATACTGATGGGCTTTTGGAATCACTTGATTATGAATCACTTGGTACTTGCGAACCGTGCCTCATGGGCAAGATGACTAAAACGCCGTTCTCCGGAACTATGGAGCGAGCAACTGATTTGTTGGAAATCATACATACCGATGTTTGTGGTCCAATGAATGTTGAGGCACGGCGGGTATCGTTATTTTCTCACCTTCACAGATGATTTGAGCAGATATGGGTATATCTACTTAATGAAACACAAATCTGAAACATTTGAAAAGTTCAAAGAATTTCAGAGTGAAGTGGAAAATCATCGTAACAAGAAAATAAAGTTTCTACGATCTGATCGTGGAGGAGAATATTTGAGTTACGAGTTTGGTTTACATTTGAAACAATGCGAATAGTTTCGCAACTCACGCCACCGGAACACCACAACGAAATGGTTTGTCCGAACGTCGAATCGTATTTTTACTAGATATGGTGCGATCTATGATGTCTCTTACTGATTTACCGCTATCGCTTTGGGGTTATGCTTTAGAGACGGCCGCATTCACGTTAAATAGGGCACCATCAAAATCCGCTGAGACGACACCTCATGAACTGTGGTTTGGCAAGAAACCAAAGTTGTCGTTTCTTAAAGTTTGGGGCTGCGATGCTTATGTGAAGAAACTTCAACCAGATAAGCTCGAACCCAAATCGAGAAATGTGTCTTCATAGGATACCCAAAAGAGATGTTGGGTACACCTTCTATCACAGATCTGAAGGCAAGATTTTCGTTGCTAAATTCGGATCCTTTCTAGAAAAGAGTTTCTCTCGAAAGAAGTGAGTGGGAGGAAAGTAGAACTTGATGAGATAATCAGATCTGCTCCCTTATTGGAAAGTAGTTCATCACAAGAACCGTTTCTGTGACAACTACACCAATTAGTGAGGAAACTAATGATATTGATCATGAAACTTCAGATCAAGTTTCTCTTGAACTTCAGAGGTCAACCAGAGTAAGATCCGCACTGAGTGGTACGATAATCCTATTCGGAAGTCATGTTACTTGACAATGGCGAACCTACGAACTATGAGGAAGCGATGATGAGCCCAGATTCCGCAAAATGGCTGGAAGCCATGAAATCTGAGATGGGATCCATGTATGAGAACAAAGTATGGACTTTGGTTGACTTGCCCGATGATCGGCAAGCCATTGAGAATAAATGGATTTTTAAGAAGAAGACTGACGACGATGGTAATATAACTGTCTATAAAGCTCGACTTGTTGCGTAAAGGTTTTCGACAAGTTCAAGGGGTTGACTACGATGAGACTTTCTCACCAGAAGCGATGCTTAAGTCTGTCCGAATCATGTTAGCAATTGCTGCATTTTATGATTATGAAATTTGGCAAATGGATGTCAAAACTGCATTCTTGAATGGATTTCTAGAAGAAGAGTTGTATATGATGCAACCAGAAGGTTTTGTTGAACCAAAAGGGGCTAACAAAGTGTGCAAGCTCCAGCGATCAATTTATGGTCTAGTGCAAGCCTCTCGGAGTTGGAATAAACGCTTTGATAGTGTGATCAAAGCATATGGTTTTATATGAGACTTTTGGAGAAGCCTGTATTTACAAGAAAGTGAGTGGGAGCTCAGAGCATTTCTAATATTATATGTGGACGACATATTATTGATTGGAAATGATATAGAATTTCTGGATAGCATAAAAGGATACTTGAATAAAAGTTTTTCAATAAAAGACCTCGGTGAAGCTGCTTACATATTGGGCATCAAGATCTATAGAGATAGATCAAGACGCTTGATTGGACTTTCACAAAGCACACACCTTGATAAAGTTTTGAAAAATTTCAAAATGGATCAGGCAAAGAAAGGATTTTTACCTGTATTACAAGGTGTGAAATTGAGTCAGACTCAATGCCCGACCACAGCAGAAGATAGAGAGAAAATGAAAGATGTTCCTATGCTTCAGCCATAGGCTCTATCATGTATGCAATGCTGTGTACCGGACACGACGATGCTTAGCAATAAGCTTGGCAGAAGGTACCAAAGTAATCCAGAGTGGATCATGGACAGCGGTCAAGAACATCCTGAAATACCGAAAAGGACTAAGGATATGTTTCTCATATATGGAGGTGACAAAGAGCTAGTCGTAAATGGTTACGCCGATGTAAGATTTGACACTGATCCGGACGATTCTAAATCGCAAACCGGATACGTGTTTTTATTAAACGGTGGAGCTGTCAGTTGGTGCAGTTCTAAACAAAGCGCCGTGGCGGGATCTACATGTGAAGCGGAGTACATAGCTGCTTCGGAAGCAGCAAATGAAGGAGTCGGATGAAAGAGTTCATTTCCGATCTAGGTGTCATACCTAGTGCATCGGGACCAATGAAGATCTTCTCGTGACAATATGGTGCAATTGCCTTGGCAAAGGAATCCAGATTTCACAAGAGGACCAAGCATATCAAGAGACGCTTCAATTCCATTGGGACCAAGTCCAAGTGGGAGACATAGAGATTTGCAAGATACATACGGATCTGAATGTTGCAGACCCGTTGACTAAGCCTCTTCCACGAGCAAAACATGATCAGCACCAAGACTCCATGGGTGTTAGAATCATTACTGTGTAATCTAGATTATTGACTCTAGTGCAAGTGGGAGACTGAAGGAAATATGCCCTAGAGGCAACAATAAAGTTATTATTTATTTCCTTATATCATGATAAATGTTTATTATTCATGCTAGAATTGTATCAACCGGAAACATGATACATGTGTGAGTACATAGACAAACATATAGTCACTAGTATGCCTCTACTTGACTAGCTCATTAATCAAAGATGGTTATGTTTCCTAACCATAGACATGTGTTGTTATTTGATTAATGGGATCACATCATTAGGAGAATGATGTGATTGACATGACCCATTCCGTTAGCTTAGCACTTGATCGCTTAGTATATTGCTATTGCTTTCTTCATGACCTATACATGTTCCTGTAACTATGAGATTATGCAACTCCGTTTACGGAGGAACACTTTGGTGCTACCAAACGTCACAACGAATCGGGTGATTATAAAGGAGTACTACAGGTGTCTCCAAAGGTACATGTTGGGTTGGCGATTTCGAGATTAGGTTTTGTCACTCCGATTGTCGGAGAGGTATCTCTAGGCCTTCTCGGTAATACACATCACATAAGCCTTGCAAGCATTGCAACTAATAAGTTAGTTGTGAGATGATGTATTACGGAACGAGTAAAGAGACTTGCCGGTAACGAGATTGAACTAGGTATTGGATACCGACGATCGAATCTCGGGTAAGTAACATACCGATGACAAAGGGAACAACGATGTCGTTATGCGGTTTGACCGATAAAGATCTTGAAGAATATGTAGGAACCAATATGGGCATCCAGGTTCCGCTATTGGTTATTGACCGAGAATAGTTCTAGGTCATGTCTACATAGTTCTCGAACCCGTAGGGTCCGCACGCTTAACGTTACGATGACAGTTTATTATGAGTTTATAAGTTTTGATGTACGAAGTTTGTTCGAGTCCCGGATGTGATCACGGACATGACGAGGAGTCTCAAATGGTCGAGACATAAAGATTGATATATTGGAAGCCTATGTTTGACTTGGAATAGTTCGGGTGAAATCGATTTTACCGAAAACCGGGGTTATCGGAACCCTCCGGGGATGTTGGGCCTTAATGGGCCCAAGGAGAAGAGGAGGGCCGGCCGGGCAGGCAGGCGCGCCTCCCCTAGTCCGAATAGGACAAGGAGAGGCGGCGCCTTCCTCTCTCCCTCCCCAATTCCTAATCCAACTAGGAAAGGGGGGAGTCCTACTCGGTGGGAGTAGGACTCCTCCGCGCCTCCTCCTAGGGCTGGCCGCACCCCCTTGCTCCTTTATATACGGGGCAGGGGGCACCCCATGACACACAAGTTGATCTACGGATCGTTCCTTAGCCCTGTGCGGTGCCCCCTCCACCATATTCCACTTGGTCATATCGTCATGAGCTTAGGCGAAGCCCTGCGCCGATAGAGTCATATCGCCGTGGAGCTTGCGCGAAGCCCTCGCGCCGGTGGAGCATCATCATCGCCACCACGCCGTCGTCTTGTGGAACTCATCCCCGACGCTTTGCTGGATCGGAGCCCGGGATCGCCATCGAGCTGAACGTGTGCTGAACTCGGAGGTGCCGTGCGTTCGGTACTTGGATCGGTCGGATCGTGAAGACGCACGACTACATCAACAGCGTTGTTATAACGCTTCGCCACGGTCTCACGAGGGTACGTGGACATACACTCTCCCCTCTCGTTGCTATGCCATCACCATGATCTTGCGTGTGCGTAGGAAATTTTTTGAAATTACTACGTTCCCCAACACTTTCTTCACTAAGTAGATTTTGTTTTTACTTTTTGTTTCTGTTTAGTTGTTGGTGAAACATACAAAAAAAATTAAAAATGAAAATACAAAAAAATTATTACTTGCCTCTCATGCCTAAAAAGTTATTCAAAAAGAGAAGTGATTGGAAGGTTTTTGCATTGAAGAAGTGAGGGTCGACCTTGAGCACATGTGCTCATGCTCACTGAAACAATGTAGAATTTTTCATGGAAGTTTCTCTGTAAATAATTACCCCCTTCTATATAATCCTTGTATTATAAAAATAATATGCCAAGCTTTGGTTTTAGGATGATTAGATTGCTTGTTTGCTTTGTGCAAAACAAAAACAGAAACTTTGTCTGTAGTGCATGAATTTACATTTTTAACTGGAAAGTCAAATGGTTCTGATTCTTTTTGCACATTACTTCTGTACAAATTTTTCAAATTTTCAAATTTAGTTTATAATTTTAGGAGTTACAGAAGTTTGCGAAACTTCCAGATTACTACAGACTGTTCTGTTTTTAACAGATTCTGTTTTGCATGTGTTGTTTGCTTATTTCGATGAATCTATGGCTAGTATTGTTGGGTATGAACCATAGAGAACTTGGAATACAGTAGGTTTAACACCCATACAAATAAAGAATGAGTTCATTACAGTACCTAAAGGTATTGATTTTCTTTATTACACTAACGGATCTCACAAGTTTTTGTTAAAGTTTTGTGTGGATGAAGTGTCCATAGGTCGAGGAGCTATCAATATGAGAAGAATAAAGAGAGGCAAGAGCTCAAGCTTGGGGATGCCCCGGTTGGCATCCCATCTTTCTTCTTCAACAATTATCGGTATACCTTGGGTTTTGTTTCGTTCACATGATTTGTGTCCTTTGTGTTTTTCTTTTTCTTCTAGAACCATGCTAGCATGAGTTATCCCTTCATTGATTTATAGAATACTTCATGTGCTTCACTTAAATCTTTTAAGTATGACCTTATAGAATTACTCTTTGTGCTTCACTTAAATCTTTTGAGTATGGTTTTATAGAATGCTTCATGTGCTTCACTTATACACTTTGAGCTTGGATATTGGTCAGTAGAATGCTCCATGAACTTCACTTATACCTTTTGGAGTATGAATAATACTATCATTTAAAGTGGGTTTGGAAGAGTGTCAACTTTAGGAATTAGTGATCCCACTATTTTGGAGGATGTTGAATCTTAGTGTGATATTTATGAAAGTGGATTCGGAAGAGTGTCAACTTTAGCTAGTAATGACTCCACTATTTCGGAAGAGGTTCCAATTGAGTATAAGAACAAAGTTTCTATCCATGATGCTACTGAAAAATTATTATGAGAGAGGAATACATGCTTGTAGGAGTTGCAATAATATCAAGTTTCCTCTCTATGTGCTTAAAGTTTTGAAGTTATACTTGTTTTGCCTTCCTATGCTAGTTGATTGCTGTTCTTATAAGTTGTGCGCTCACAAAATCCCTAGGCATAGGAAGTGTGTTAGATTTAAATATGCTAGTCATATTCTTCAAGATGCTCTCTTTGTGTTTCAGTTCCTATCTTTAAAGTGAGCATCATTGAAATCATCATGCCTAGCTAAAAGGCATTAAAGAAAAGCGCTTGTTGGGAGACAACCCAATATTTACCCTTACTGTTTTTGTGTGTTTACATGATTAAGCTACTGAAGTAATCATGTTTATATCTTTTGTTTCAATAAAGTGCCAAGTAAGACCTTTGGGAAGACTCGGGTGAAAGTTAATGTGATCTTGCTGTAAAAAAACAGAAACTTTGCGCTCACGAGAATAGATGTCATTTTTTACAAAAGAGTGATCTTGAGTTGATTATTTTTGAAGAAGATTAATAGAAAAATTCCTCACGTCCACCAATTTATTTCATAATTTTTGGAGTAGCAGAAGTATGGTTATTGTTCAGATCATTACAGACTGTTCTGTTTCTGACAGATTCTGTTTTCATTGCATAGTTTGCTTGTTTTCTAGTTTCTATGACTTATATTCCTCAATATAAATTGTAGAAATGATATGGTACAGTAGGAATTGTGTGAGAACAATTATGAACCTTGTCTTTGACAGTACCAAAGTGAATGGTTTGCTCTTTATCATACTAATCTATCTCACGAAGTTTGGTTATGTTTTGTGTGATTGAAGTTTTCAAGTTTTGGGTGAGATATCGATATGAGGAGAATAAGGAGTGGAAAGACCCTAAGCTTGGGGATGCCCAAGGCACCCCAAGGCAATATTCAAGGAAGACTCAAGCTCCTAAGCTTGGGGATGCCCCGGAAGGTATCCCCTCTTTCGTCTTCAAAACTATCGGTATACCTTACTCGGAGCTATATTTTTATTCGTCACATGATATGTGTTTTGCTTGGAGAGTCAACTTATTTTGCTAGTATTTGCTTTCTGTTATGTATAATAATGTTTTGCATCTTTATTTTCAATAAAAATGTCAAGGATAGCCTTTTACCATGCTTATTTTGCAAGTATACATGTTGCTGTTTGAAAACAGAAAGTTTACCGCTGTTGCAAAAATTCCTTAGAAAAGTCAGAATGTGCTAAAATGTTGAAACCTTTTGCATAATAAGTTCTGATAAATTTAATACAGTGGGAATTTTATTTCATAATTTTTGGAGTTAGGGAAGTATGATGAATCTTGCATTGTTTACAGACTATACTGTTTTGGCAGATTGCTGTTATGGTTGCATTGTTGGCATATGTTTGCTTATTTAATGATTCTATTTGAGGATAGGAGTGTTAAATATGCAGAGGCAATTAGTATGCAATTTTGAATAATAATTTTAGTAATTTGTTACAGTAGAAAATGATAAGGTTTTGCATTGGTTTATACTTACCTATCTCACGAGTTCTTGTTGAGTTTGGTGTGTATGAAGCTTTTGAGATTTAGGAAACCGACGTATAAAAGGAATTAAGGAGACACAAAAGCTCAAGCTTGGGGATGCCCAAGGCACCCCAAGACATTATTTCAAGAAGTCTCAAGCATCTAAGCTTGGGGATGCCCCGGTAGGCATCCCACATTTTCTCTTCAACAACTATCAGTTAGTATCGGTTGAACTTAAGTTTTTGCTTCTTCACATGAGTTGTGCTATCCTTGCAATGTCATTTTATTTTGTTTTTCTTGCTGTTTGAATAAAATCATTGGATCTGAAATATTGAATGAAAAAGAGTCCTCCCATGGCTAGTTAATAATTTTACTACTCAGTGTTCTTCACTCATATCTTTTGGAGTAGTTTGTCATTTGCTCACATGCTTCATGTCTATCCTATGAGTAAATGGTTGAATGAATTGAATGTCATAAACCTGAATTTTTATATGTTTCATATGCTTATAACATGGTTAGTAACGACTACACACATAGAAAGTATGAGGCATAAAAGTTATTGAGAGTTGGCAAACGTAGTTTTGGTCATCGTTGCAATTAATAGGAAGTAATAAGGAAAGAGAGGTTCACATACAGATATATTATCTTGGACATCTTTTATGATTGTGAAGCACTCATTAAGTATGACATGCTAAAATAGTTGACGTTGGACAAGGAAGACAACGTAATGGTTTATGTTTTCTGACATCTCAGTTAAAGTATATTGTCATTGACCTTCCAAACATGCTGAGCTTGCCTTTCCCCCTCATGCTAGCCAAAATTCTCAGCACGAAGTAGAGATACTACTTGTGCTTCCAAAATCCTTAAACCAGTTTTGCCATGAGAGTCCACCATATCTACCTATGGATTGAGTAAGATCCTTCAAGTAAGTTGTCATCGGTGCAAAGCAATAAAAATTGCTCTAAATATGTATGGTTGATTGGTGTGGGAGAAATAAGCTTTATACGATCTTGTGATGTGGAAGTAACAAAAGCGACGGACTGCATAATAAAGGTTCATATCACAAGGGGCAATATAAAGTGACGTTCTTTCACATTGAGATTTTGTGCATCCAACCTTAAAAGCGCATGGCAACCTCTGCTTCCCTCTGCGAAGGGCCTATATTTTATTACTATCTTCTACCTTATGCAAGAGTCACTGTGACCCTCACCATTCCCTTTTTCATTTTATCCTTTGGCAAGCCCTTACATTTGAAAGATCATGATATATATATATATATATATATATATATATATATATATATATATATATATATATATATATATATATATATATATATATATATATATATATATATATCCAATTGGATGTAAGTTAGCATGGGCTATTATTGTTGACATCACCTAAAGGTGAATACGTTGGGAGGCAACACAATAAGCCCCTATCTTTCTCGGTGTCCGCTGAAACTCCATAACCACAAGTATTGCGTGAGTGTTAGCAATTGTAGAAGACTATATGATAGTTGAGTATGTGGACTTGCTGAAAAGCTCTATTCTTTACTCTTTCTGATGTTATGATAAATTGCAATTGCTTCAATGACTAAGATTATAGTTTGTTAGTTCTCAATGAAGTTTCTGAACCATGCTTGATATTGTGAATAGATTGTTACTTGATCATGAAAATTTTATGAGATAAGCCGCTATTATGACACATACTGATGCTAGAAAAAGTGATTGGAATTATCATTGATCAAACTTAAGCACTTACTAGCATTCCGCATCAAAAATTATCTTTTTACCATTTACCTACTCGAGGACGAGCAGGAATTAAGCTTGGGGATGCCTGATACGTCTCCAACGTATCTATAATTTTTGTTTACTCCATGCTATATTATCTACTGTTTTGGACTATATTGGGCTTTATTTTCCACTTTTATATTATTTTTGGGACTAACCTATTAACCGGAGGCCAGCCCAGAATTACTGTTTTTTGCCTATTTCAGTGTTTCGAAGAAAAGGAATATCAAACGGAGTCCAAAAGACCTGAAATTCCACGAAACCTATTTTTGGATGAGAAGAAGCCCATTGAGTACAAGAAGCTCACCAGGGGAGTCCCGGGCTGCCCACGAGGGTGGGGGCGCGCCCCCCTACCTCGTGGCCATCCCGGAAGTCCACCGACGTCCTCCCTGCACCCATATATACTCTCGTACCCTAAAATTTCCAGAACGGAGATTAGATCAGAAGTTCCGCCGCCGCAAGCCTCTGTAGCCACGAGAAATCAATCTAGGACCTCTCCGCGCCTGCCGGAGGGGGGCCATCATCACCGTGGCCATGGAGGAGTATCTCGGAGGGTCTTCATCACCATGAAGGCCAAGGACCGAAGGTGGAGGCCATGGAGGAGGAAGCACAAGGGGAGAACCTCCCTCCTCTCTTCCGGTGGCGCCGGAGTGCCATCGGGAGGTGAATCATCGCCACGGTGATCGTCTTCATCAACATCACCATCATCATCACCATCCTCATCTCTTTACGCGGTCCACTCTCCCGCACCCGCTGTAATCCCTACTTGAACATGGTGCTTTATGCCACATATTATGATCCAATGATGTGTTGCCATCCTATGATGTTTTGAGTAGATATCTTTTGTCTTTGGGTTGATTGATGATCTAGATTGGTATGAGTTGTATGTTTTACTTTGGTGCTGTCCTATGGTGCCCTCCGTATCGCGCAAGCGTGAGGGATTCTCGCTGTAGGGTGTTGCAATACGTTTATGATTCGCTTATAGTGGGTTGCGTGAGTGACTGAAACACAAACTCGAGTAAGGGGGTTGTTGCGTATGGGAATAAAGAGGACTTGATGCTTTAATGCTATGGTTGGGTTTTACCTTAATGATCTTTAGTAGTTGCGGATGCTTGCTAGAGTTCCAATCATAAGTGCATATGATCCAAGTAGAGAAAGTATGTTAGCTTATGCCTCTCCCTCATATGAAACTGCAATAGTGATTACTGGCCTTGTTAACAATTGCCTAGGACAATTCCGCACACCGATCCACCATTATTACACACTCGCTATTTATATTATTTAGTAATATATTCTAACTTTATGATATCAGCACCTACTTTTATATTTTAGCTCTCTGATATCATACAAAGTTATCCTCTTCATACCCACAACGTAGTTTTATTTCTCGTTTCTAGTTGGAAGTAAACGTTCGTGCACGTGAGAGTCGATCGGTGGTAGATAGGGCTTGAGAGAATATTGATCTTACCTTTAGCTCCTTGTGGGTTCAACACTCCATACTTATCACTTCCACCTTTGGAAAGTGCTATGATGATTCCTTGCACTTGGGGATTATTATTCGGCCGCCACGCCGATGATGACTTCTCAGATCATCAAAAACAGCCTCCACGTCAGCCTGGAATTCACCGAGCAGATGGGTCCAATGGAGCTCTCCTCCCTGAACGAGCTCTTGGATTGCATCGCCGCCCTGGGAGTGGCTACGGACTATGATCGGATCGGGCTTAATCCCGACCAAAGGGAGATTAACTCTCCGCCGGTCACCCATCAGATAGTGGTGGTGGAGGAGCAACGTGGCGATTCTTCCTCTATTTTGAGGACGAACTATGTCGATCTCCGAGTCGGATACCCGTCTACGGGAGGACATGGCCCAGGCTCCGAACCTAGAATCGGGCAACGGGCCAGAAAAATTGGGCAACATCCCGAGTCCGAGCTGCCAAGCTCGGGAGCTCCTCTGCCCCTGGGTCTCAGATTGGGTCAGGGTTTGGACTTAAATCTACCCACCCACCCAGACACAAGTGATCTTTCCCACATTAGACAAGAGCCTCAAGAGACAGTACAACACTTCTGGGCCAGATTCCTCCTTGTAATGAGCAAGGTCAAGGACTGTCGCGAGGAAGACGCAATTTCATTCTTTTGCAAAAAATGCATGGACAAGGGAATCCTCAACGCCATAAGTCGCCGTGACATAGCACACTTCACTGACTTGGGGACCATAGTACAGAAATACTGTGCGATGGAAAGCGCTTGGAAAACCCAAACAAAATTCTGGGATCCACCGGCTCTCACTAAACCCCTCGTCCGAACTAAAAGGGTGCGCTCTCGCAAGTCACCCAATCCAATCACAAAGAAACCAAAGCCCTCTACAGGGCGTGGAACCGTATTGGAGGGATGGCTCAATGGGCCATGCAAAATTCACAGCACACCGGATATCATACCAACACACAGCCTTAGAGCATGCTGGATACTCCGGCAAGTGGCCAAGAGCGGCGAGGATCTCCTCATCAACAATACCGTGGAGCACCATCCCACGGAGAATAACAATACAGTACTGACAGTCTTCGATACTTTCGCCTCGAACAATAGGCGTAAGCGAGCACTCCGCAGCCTCGCCAAAGTCTGACATGTTGCAGCAATAAATCCATGGAACGACACGGCCATAACCTTCAATGCCAGTGACGAACCTCAATTCCGAACAGTCCGAGCACTAGCCGCTTTGGTCCTTAGTCCAATTGTGGACAGCTTCCGGCTTACTAAAGTGCTCATGGACGGTGGCAGCGGATTAAGCCTCATCTACGAGGAAACTCTCAACAAAATGGAGATAGACAAGAGCCGCATTGAGCAAAGCAGCACAACCTTCAGAGGAATCATCCCTAGTCAGGAGGCACGATGTGCGGGAAAAATCACACTTGATGTGGTATTCGGCACGCCGGAGAATTATAGGTCCGAAGAAATCACATTCCAAGTGGCCCCGTTCAGTAGTGGATACCACGCCCTTTTAGGGCGAGACGCATTCACGAGCTTCCAAGCTATACCCCATTGCGGGTACATGAAGCTCAAGATGCCTGGGCCCAATGGAATCATCACTCTAACTAGTGATCCGGACATAGCACTCCGCGCTAAAAATAAAACCGCCGCACTAGCCCTGCAGGCATTATCCGAAGCTCTCGCGGCCGAAGAATTAACCGTGTTGCACTCCACAGTGGACAGGTACGACGTGATACTCGACAAACGACCCAAGTCCACCTCTTTTAAACCAGCAGAGGAAATAGTCAAATTCCAGGTCCACCCAACGGACCCTACAAAAACAGCATCAATTGGGGCACAGCTGAACCCCACAATAGACGCCGCACAGCGAGAGTTCTTGCGCCAGAATTGGGACATCTTCGCCTGGCATCCTTCAGACATGCCAGGTATCCCACGCAGGCTGGCCGAGCATAGCCTAAACATACTAAAGGGATACAAGCCGATCAAGCAGACTCTTCGGCGCTTTTCAGAACCTAAGCGACAAGCCATGGGAGAAGAGCTAGCCAAGCTACTCGAGGCCGGATTCATCAAAGAAATAAAACATCTGGACTGGCTAGCAAACCTGGTGATGGTACCAAAGAAGGACAAATCTTGGCGCCTATGTGTCGATTTCAAGGACCTCAATAAGGCTTGCCCTAAGGATCCCTTCCCCCTCCCCTGCATCAATCAAATCATCGACGCTACCGCAGGACACGATTCATTGTGTTTCCTCGACGCATACTCCGGATACCATCAAATCAAGATGGCGGAGTCCGATATAGCCGTAACGGCATTCATCACTCCATACGACCCCTTCTGTTTTAACACCATGCCTTTCGGGCTCAAAAACACCGGCACAACCTATCAACGCATGATTCAGACATGCCTGGAAACACGAATCGGCAAAATAGTGGAGGCATACGTAGACGATGTGGTCATCAAAACCAGACACGTCGAATCCTTAATAGACGACTTGAGGCTTACGTTCGACAATCTCCGAACATATGACATCAAGCTCAATCCAGAAAAATGTGTCTTCGGCGTACCTGCCGGAAAGCTCTTGGGCTTCATCGTTTCCAATCGAGGAATTGAAGCAAATCTGGCTAAAATCCGAGCTCTGTCACAATTGGCTACCCCAATAGATCTCAAGAAAATCTAGAAATTAACTGGATGCGTGGCTGCCCTAAGCTGCTTTATCTCCTGATTAGGAGAAAAGGCACTACCGCTCAATCGCCTTCTTTGATGCACCGAACACTTCGAGCGGACGGCTGCGGCTATGGCCGGACTGGAAGAAAAAAAGGCCCTCTTGGCCAGCAATCCAATCCTGCCCGCGCCAAATATCGGCGAACCCATGCTGTTATATATAGCTGTAACACACCAGGTTGTAAGCTCAGTGCTCGTCGTCGAACGAGAGACGGACGGACATAAGTTCCCGCTTCAAAAGCTGGTATACTACGTATACACCATCCTCACTCCATGCAAATCACGGTACCCACATTATCAAAAGATAGCATACGCGGTCTTCGTGGCATCCCGAAAACTACGACACTACTTTCAAGAGTGTTCAATCACGGTGGCCTCTGAAGTACCACTCAATGACATAATAAATAACCGCGATGCCACGGGCCGGATTGCCAAATGGGCTATCAAGCTCCTCCCGTTCGACATAACATACAAACCACAGCGAGCCATTAAGTCGCAAGTACTGGCTGACTTCGTCGCTGAATGGACAGAAGCCGAACTCCATAAAGAGTACGGCGCATACTCCAACTGGATCATGCACTTTGACGGCTCTAAGATGCTGGCTGGTCTAGGGGCAGGCGTTATCCTGACATCCCCCACCGGAGATACAGTCCAATACGTACTCCAAATACTATACACAGATTCCAACAGCGCAGCCGAATATGAGGCTCTGTTGCATGGTCTTCGGATGGCAGTCTCCATGGGCATTCAACGCCTAGAAGTGTGTGGGGATTCGAACCTTGCAATATCTCAAATAAATGGAGACTTTGACGCCAAGGACCCAAAAATGGCGACCTACCGCAATGCCGTCCTCAAAATGTCAGCTCGGTTCGAGGGGCTCGAATTCCACCATGTGGTCCGAGAAAACAATCAAGCGGCGGATATCCTCACCCGCATCGGCGCTAAGCGCGACCCCGTCCCACCCAATATCTTCTTGGAAAGGCTGTTCAAGCCATCCGTGGTGTGGGAAGGGGAGACCGGCAATACTAGTCCGAATCCGAACACAACCCCAGATCCCGAACACTCTGACATAATCGGAGGCTCCGCCACCGAAATAATACCTTCGGCCCACGTGATTATGGCTTTCATCGCCCCATGGACAGAAGGCTTCTTAGCCTACTTAAATAGGCAAGAACTCCCTGAGGACCAAAATGAGGCACGTTGCATTGTGCGGCATTCTAAAGCCTACAAGGTCCACGAGGGAGAGATTTATAAGAAAAGCGCGACTGGAGTGCTCCAAAGGTGCATCTCTGAAGAGGAAGGACGGCAGCTTTTGGCAGAAATTCATGCTGGACTCGGCGGTCACCACGCCGCAGCTCGGGCCCTTGTAAGCAAGGCCTTCCGTACAGGTTTCTACTGGCCGACAGCCCAAGCAGACGCACAGGACCTCGTCCAACATTGCATCGGTTGCCAGTTTTTTGCAAATCAAAGTCATATGCCACCTACCACCCTCCAAACAATCCCCATAACTTGGCCCTTTGCGGTCTGGGGGCTCGATATGGTTGGACCCCTTAAAGGAGGAAGCCATAAGAAAAAATACTTGTGGTCATGATAGATAAATTCACTGTCGTGGTTCTAAGTCTGACAGTAGAATGGGGGGTAGGTATGGAGAGGCAAGATCCTAGCTATGGAGTAGTTGTATACGCAAGATGTTTATGAGTTCAGGCCCTTCTCGGAGGAAGTAACAGCCCCACGCCTCGGAGCCCGGAGGCGGTCGATCAGATTATGTGCGTATGAGTTGCTGGGTGCGAACCCTTTACACTAAGGAGGGGGTGGCTTATATAGAGTTTGCCAAACCCCTCCCGCCCTCAGTTATGTAGGGATTAAGGTACATTAAGATAGGGAGTTACTAGTAACGCCCTACATAAAGTGTTATGATGGCCATAAAGCCACTTAATGACCGACCGCTTGCATGCGCATCGACCAGAGATCTTCCGCGGTCGAAAGTGGTTGGCTTCATGGTCGAGTGTCTTCGTGTCCGTCGAGTGGAATCCTTCCGGTCGATCGAAAGGTGTTTTCTTCAGAGATGTCCTTGGGGAGGGCACCTTGGACAGGTCCATGACCCTACCCTAGGTACATGACTTCATTAGTAGCCCCCGAATGGATCGAGGTTTGAGTGGGGAAGGAGTTGAGAATTCTTCCGACCCACTTTTCGTGCGATGAGCACGTCTTGTCCTGGATCAATAAGCTTAGGTGACGGCTTCAACTTCTTTTGCAGTCGCCTTGATCCATTCTTTGTATCTGTCGAGTGTGTTTTTTGTACTTGGTGAACTCCGAGTGACGGGACGGAGGAAATCTTCTGTCTGACGATTTGCTCTGCCGCGTGCGGATTTAGCGGGATTCGAATTTTCGGGAAACGAGCGGGGCGAAGGAAGCCGCAGTAATCGGATGGGATAAGGCAGGGACGCCTCGATCTCCGTGCCACCTTTTTCGCCACGTATCGCTGGGCGATCGCTATGGATTTGATAGATCGTCCGGGCCTACCGATCGACCACTCGGAAGCAACCTCATATAAGGCCTCGGATGGGGGTTTTTGAACAGTGCGTTCCCCTTTCCTCCTCCCTTCTCCATATTCATCCGCCGCGTGCGATTCCTCCTCCGTGTTGCTGCTCCGTGTGCGTCTCGTCAACCACAATGGTGAAGGACAAGACGGCGGCTTTGGAGAGGGCGAAGAAGGTGTCGGCGAAGGCGAAGGGAAGAGCGGCGGTCGGGCGGATCTCATCGAGGGGCGGCTTGCCGCAGGCTGGATCTGTAGGCGATCGGATCCGCCGACGATCAGCCGGAAGGACCTCGACGACATGGCCAATGAAGGATGGATCCTCCATGGAACAGCGCGGCTCCCCGGGAATGAGTGGACGCCACAACCTCTGGAGGGTGAGTGCGTTCTCTTGGCCACCCATGTCGACCGCTGGGTTTTCTCGCCGCCCCACCCTTTCTTTCGTGGATTTGAACTTCTTTGGGGCACAACTTCACCACTTCACTCCCAACTCCATCGTGTATCTTGCTGCTTTTTGTCGCTGTGTGAGAATTTCTTGGGTTGTCGGCCTCATTGGGGCCTTTTCAAGCACATTTTCACTTGTCGCCCCAAACGGTGAAAAAGGCCAATCCGTGACGAGAGAACTCAAGTGATTCAGATGTGTGGGGTCTTGGGGTCCAAATGAGAGGAAAAAGCTCTTTTCCGCCATGATCTTACCCGAGTCAGTCCGTGGATGGCAGTCGACTTGGTTCTACTGCAAGGACCAGCCAACGCCAAGGCAGTCGACTGGACTCCCTCGTTTTTCCATGGACCGAGTGAGTAAACCATCTTCTTTGAAAGTGATCCCGGAAGAGAAGGCGCGGGTGAAGGTGTTGGTCGAACGAGTTGTCCAGCTCATTCAAGACGGGGTAACAGGCATGGATCTCTTGGAGGTCTTCCTTCGACGACGCATCCAGCCGCTTCAAGCCCGAGACCATCCAATGTGGTTGTACTCCGGCATCGAGGACACCACTCGGATCCACCCGGAGGAGATCGAGGATGCCATCTTTGGAAAGATGTCTTGGGGCATCACAGAAACAAGGACAACCCTCGAGGGGCCGGGAGGATCCTCCACTCGACCATTCCTACGAAGTAGACAAGGTCCATTCCTGCATCTTTGATTGTTATCCTGTTTTCTCCATCTTGTTTGCTTCAAATCAGTCGATTGACTTTTTCTTGTTTGTTGTCTTCCAGGCCACCACTGAGATGTATTCGATGCCCAACGGGGCGCAAGAACCAGTCGAGGAGGAAGGGAGCGGAGGTGAAAGCCAGGAGGAATGGCAATCTGACGGTGCGGAGGACGAAGATGACGACAACTCCGACGAAGAGGAGGAGGAGGAAGAGGAGGAAGAAGTCGACCCTCCTCGCATGGAAAGGCGGTCCAAGCTCACCCATGACCAGGCTATCGCACTTTTGTCGGGCGGTCGATTTAAACGCCCTGGACGACTTCTCCGCACCGATCGAGAAAGCATGAAGCAACCCCGAGCGACGCCATCAAAGCCGGCGAAGGTTTTGCCCAAGATGAAGATGGCCATCCCCACTATTTCCGGCACAAGAGAATTTGTGTTTTCTTGTTCAGCATGTACATACTTTTGGTCGATTTGTTGGTGATCAACTGATTTCTGAAATCTGCAGCGCTGCCACCTCCGAGACCTCGCCAGAACGAAGACCGGGAGATGGAGGATGCTGTTACCTCCAACCTTGGTATGATCGCTGTAGTTTTGCTTTTGGTCGATTGGATTTCCGTTTTTAACTTTGAATCTTTCCTGTAGTCCCTCATCATGTTATTGATCTCCCTGATGATGATGATGAGGCGCCGTTGAGGCGGAGGAGGACTAAGAAGGCGCCTGCCGGCAAGACCGCTCAGGTTGCATCAGTGCCTGCTCGGACTTCCGTGTCTTTTGCTGTGCCGCTGACGAGTGTCTGGCCTTCGTCGTCGACTGCTAATCCGCCCTCCCTTTTCGCCACACACCACGTCCCAGAGGACCAAGTGGGTGCTGCTAAGGAAGCTATACGCCAGGCGGGGATTATGATGGAGCAAGTGAAGGTGGTCCGGGAGGCCAGCCAGGCGGCCTACGACGCCAGCTCAGCTCTTCAGAGCAACATCCAGGTTAGTTGATCACCACTTGTTTTGTTAGGATATGCTACCTGAAAACTCTTATTTCTGAAGATCTTCGTATCTGTACACCCACTGGGTGTGTCGACTGAATTTTTGGACTGGTGGGGGCACGCTGAGTGCACCCACTGGGTGTAGTCCCCGAGACTATGGTGGACTGCTGGCAGTTGACCGTAGTCTTTATATTTTATATTTCTTTGATAACTTCTTCACTCGGTCTGGTCGGACCATGTCGAATGGAATCTTGAAACCGGTGGGGGCACGCTGAGTGCACCCACTGGGTGTAGTCCCCGATACTATGGTGGACTGTTGGCAGTCGACCGTAGTCTGAAGAACTCTCTTTTTTTGTCTCTTCCTACGATCGATCGAACCTGAAGTCGATGGGACCAGTGGGGCACGCTAAGTGCACCCACCGGGTGTAGTCCCGAGACTACTTGTCAATATTTTGATTCGGCTGTAGTCTTAGAAATGCATTGATTTTTCTTAGTCACTCGGAAGTAACCTATCTTTGATGTCTGCCGATTGATTCTTCAGAGAAATCCTGCGAGCTTGTGGCTCGCTATACTGAATTGAAAACAAACAGATCCAGCTCAACCTTGACTTGAAGCTTGCTCAGAGAATTTGCGTAGGCAGAGACGAAGCAAAAGGTATGGCTGGTGAGAACTTGACGACTGTCTTTGTATTTCTGTCCCTTCCTAATTCTGATCTCACCGCTATTTTGCGAGACAAAATGGAGGAGGCTCTGAAAAAGAAGGATCATGACCTTGCCGAGGCACAGAAAACGGCTTTGCACAAAACCAAGCTTGCGGAAGAAAAGCTGTCCTCAGTCGGAAAACTTGAAGAAGAAAATGCCAATCTGAAAGCTGCTCTTGACGCGGCCAACAAGGAGGTTAGCCGACTGAAGAACGACAAGACAGCTCTGAGCGACAAGGCTGGCGAACTGGCGGGAAAGAGGAATGATCTAGAGGCTTATCTGGAAGGGCTCGCCAAGAAGTTATTCCTCATGCTTGAAGCTAATTCCTCCTATCCGACTGACTTGTTATCACCGACTCATCACAGAACCATTGGCTTGAACTCGAGTTGTGTTTGCAGAATTCTGTCAGAACTTCGAGGAAGAGACTAGTCGAGTGGAGACAAGCCTGGACCCCATTAACTTCCCCGTGAAGGATGAAGCCGCCATGAATGTGCTCCGACTGGAGTCTCGTGTCGCTGCTATGGTGGACTACCTCGCCGATGAAGGTTGCGGTGTCGCGGATTGACTCGACACTACGCCAGCGAAACACTTCAAAATGACCTCGAAGTCTTTAATGACTCACCGAATGACGTCCAAGTCGAGTGCAGGAATGGAAGAAGTCTTACGCCGATGTGGTGCTGATGTTGCTCTATCCTGGTTCGCGTTCACTTTGCAAGGAGGCGCGAGAGGAAAGGTCAAGGCCCATCAAAGTTGCCAATACCAAGAAGTACGACTTCCGATCTTTCATGGAGACTTTCATTGGTGCTGCCACCCGGATCGCTGACGGGATCGACCTGGACCAGTTCGTCGCGCCTTCCAATCCTCCACCTGAGGAGTAAAAAACTTCTATGGTTCGTCTTAAATTTGCCTCGGAATGCCGAGTGATCTTGTAACCGATAAACTTTAACAGGCTTGAGGCCTGGGTACTTCTGCATCCGTGGGATGTTATCTGAACTTTACTTATCTTCGAAATATGCTTTTGTTTGCCTTCGAGTGAACTTTTTTCTTCACTCGGAATATACTTCAGTGCTTGAGATGCAGCTCTGAGGTGAAAAATCCAGTCGACCTACTCTTCGTTGTTCTTGCAGGCAGGGATGGAGTTTGAATTGTACTTATGGCGCAGCTCCGCAGGAGAAGGTAACAGTCGACCTGCACCTCGTTGTCCTTGCGGATCAGGAGGGAGCGCACGTTGTACTTGTGGTGCAGCTCCGAAGGAGAAGGTAGCAGTCGACCTGCACCTCGTCGTCCTTGCGGATCGGGATGGAGCGCATGTTGTACTTGTGGTGCAGCTCCGAAGGAGAAGGTAACTGTCGGTGTCAAAACCGCCGGATCTCGGGTAGGGGGTCCCGAACTGTGCGTCTAGGCGGATGGTAACAGGAGACAAGGGACACGATGTTTTTACCCAGGTTCGGGCCCTCTCGATGGGGTAATACCCTACTCTTGCTTGATTAATATTGACGATATGGGTAGTACAAGAGTAGATCTACCACGAGATCAGAGAGGCTAAACCCTAGAAGCTAGCCTATGGTATGATTGTTGTTCGTCCTACGGACTAAAACCCTTCGGTTTATATAAACACCGAATAGGGTTAGGGTTACACAGAGTCGGTTACAATGGTAGGAGATCTACATATTCGTATCGCCAAGCTTGCCTTCCACGCCAAGGAAAGTCCCATCCGGACACGGGACGAAGTCTTCAATCTTGTATCTTCATAGTCTTGGAGTCCGCCAAAGATGATAGTTCGCTATCCGGACACCCCTAGTCCAGACTCCTCAAGAGCCCCTGAACGAGGCTTCAATGACGACGAGTCCGGCGCGCATATTGTCTTCGGCATTGCAAGGCGGGTTCCTCCTCGAATACTTCATAGAAGGTTTTGAACACAAGGATAGTGTCCGCTCGCAAAAAAAGTTCCACATACCACCGTAGAGAGAATAACTTCGCAGATCTGCTGACGTATTTCGTGGCGTGACATCACACCACGGCCAGGCCTTTATACGAATCGTTTTACTGTTCCACCTTAGCGCGTTTAGCGAGGTTTCCTTGGCACGCCTTATCAAAGCGGAGATCGTGCCCCTTATTCCGGTTTCTCATCAATACGGACGTGGTAACCCATCCGCGCCATTGATTACGGCGCTTGGGAGATAAGCGAAGTTTTACTAGGCTGGCGGGGACGATAGCTTTGTCCGTCCATATAAGGGATAAGGATCCACCATTTCACCCACGCCTTCTTCCTCCTTTGCTCACCCATTTCACAAGACTCGAGCTCCAGCGCCTAAGTCCGCACATCCCACCTCAACCTTCTCCAACTATGTCCGGAGCGGGAGGCAGGTGGATGGCCTCCTCCATCACGGAGCGGCACATCAAAAAGCTGCGGGAGGTCAGATACTTGTCCAACAACATCGCGCACCGGCTACCCGACGAGGGGCAGCTCATTCCAACCCCCAGGCCCCATGAGAGGATGGTGTTTCTCCCCCACTTCCTCCGTGTACTAGGTTTTCCACTTCACCCATTTGTCCGGGGCTCATGTTCTACTACGGCTGGACTTCCACGATCTGGCCCAATTTCATCCTCAACATCTCGGCGTTCATCGTCGTGTGCGAGGCCTTCCTCGCATCAGCCCCACTTCGCTTATGGCTGAAGATCTTCAATGTCAAGCCGAAGGTAGTGGGCGGCCGCTAAGCTGGAGTGCGGAGGCGCCATGGTTGGCAAGATGGCCAAAGTCCTATGGCTCGAGGGCTCCTTTGTGGAGACCATAAAGGTGGCAATAGGGGTGGTTCTACATCACCGAGCCGCCGACTCTCAATGGGCGGCGGCCCCCGAATTCCGATCTGGCTTCCCCACACGGCTCTCATCATGGAAAGAGACGGGCCTGACGTGGGGGAATTCGGACGAGCTATCCGGACTCCAAACCTGTGTCCGAAACCTGGTGGACAAGAATCTCAGGCTTGTCAACGTAATCCAGGTGATGCCCATACGCCGGATTCTCCCATGCCAACAACGGGCCTTCAAATTGTGGGAGTTCGATCCGGCACAACACTCAACTCTGAAAAGGCTCTTCGACACTACGTACGAAGATGCCTGGAAGGTGCTGTTCAAGGGTGCTGAGGCTCCCACATCCGCTACCGAAGATTGCGGATTCAGCTCGCAGCGTCAAGCCAGCGAGGTAAGTTTATTTACCCTTTATGGGACTCTTTTTTCATAGTTTGACTCTATGCGAGATCTAAAACTCCCTAACCTTTGACAGGACTGGCTGAAGACATCCGGACAGATTAACTGTCCGGTCCCTTGCTGAAGACCAGCGGACGCCTCGATTGACAGAGGGCTGCTGGCTCCGCACCTCACGTGGTGCCGGAGAAGAAGGCCAAGAAGGAGGCCACGGGAACTCGAAAGAGCTCCCTGCGCCAGGTGCCATCGGACTCACCGCCCGACAACTCCGAGGCGGAATCCTCCTCTGAGGAAGAGGAGGAGGAAAAAGAAGCCTCTCTCCCAGCAGGGGGAGAGAAGAAAAGGAAGGCCGCCCCAACTGGGGGGCCGGAGGGTCCAAGAAGGGAAGGACCCTTCATCCGGACTTCTCCACCAACGCCGACAACGACGAGGAGGAGTGGCCAACAAGAGCCAAGCCCCTGACGAGATCGTAAGTGTCCGGATACCCATGGTTTTTTTTTCATTGCATAGTGTTCTCTAATGCCGAACAATCATGCAGCCCGCCCAAGGGCGAGTTCGCCGCTTCGTTGAGCGGGTCCCTGAATTCGTCGGAAGTGGAGAGTACTTCACTTCCGGCCGCCTCCTCACCTCACGCTGCGGACAACGCCGAGGTGGGGCCCCGAGGGGGCCTGGTCAAGAGGAGGTGACGCAGGAGGTGACGCAGGAGGCGCCGCAAGGCAGCCTCCCAGACTCCAGGCGCGAGGGGAGCGAGACCCCCAGGGGCTCTAAGCCCGACCCTTGTCCGGACTTCATACCGGAACCTTCAGCGGTTCCGAAGTCCGGCAAGCGGTCCCTTCGTAGGAAGGGTAAGACGCTGGTGTCCTCCGTCCAACTGGAGACACTGGATAGCTTACTAGAGGCGCTTAACGGCGCCTCCATCGACGAGGAGCACCGCACTGTTATGAGTGTGGTGATCCAGAAAGTTCAGTCCGCCAAGAGCGGGCTGACTGAAGCCTGTACCAGCCTTCTAACAGGCTTTGAGGTAAGTTTAGAATATGTAAAAATATTACCGATAGACAGAGTTCTCGATGCTTAGTTCGGTGTTGGAAAGAAAAGCCGGACTAAGGATCTAAAAAGATATACGCAGGAGTCTAACATAAGTATGTCAATATGGGAATGCAGGCTGCGCTGCTGACCTCTGCCGCACTGACTGCAGAGGTCAATGCATTGAAGCAGAGCCTCGAGCGGTCCGAGAACGAGCTCGGCCTTGCCAAGAAGCAGCTCGAGGACAAGGAAGGTAAGTAATACCTTATTAAAGAAATACCTTATAGAAAGGATTTGATTGCAAAAGATAACAGGAATAACATGGGTACTGCAGGAGCCATGAGCGAGGTGGCGACCCTGAAGGAGGCGGTGTCCGCGGCCAAAAACAAAGCAGTTGCGGAGCGCACCGAGCGAGAGAAGGGGGAGGCGCAGCTGGCGGAGGTACGGCAAGAGCTCCAGGCTCTCGTGGAAAACACGAGGGTTTGGAGCGTGACTCGAAGACCCGAGAGTCCGAGCTTGCCTCGGCTCTTGAGAGTGCCAAAGCTGCTAAGGCCGAGGCCCAAAAACCCCTCCGGGAGATTGAGGCAATAAAGAAGATCGCGGCGGGTAAGGCATTCTTTATGCAGAGCAAGAATGTAAAAGTCAATTATCTAGTACTTACCCGAATCTGGAGCTCTCCAGGAGCGTTCGCAGATCTGCCCCGTAGTGTGTCTGATGCCGCCGCGTTCTACCGCGCCAAGGAGGGGAGCTCGATGGAGAAGGTGTTCTGGTCTTAGTATGCTGAGGCCGACCGTCCGGTGCCCCTAAGCGACCAGCTGAAGAAGTTGGTCGAGCTCCACAAGGTCGCCGAACAGGCCATGAAGGGCCTCATAGTTCGGCTGTGGCCATTGGAAGCCATGCCTGGGAGCTACTTCGGGTTAGTGCAGCGGCTGGTGGACGCTTGTCCATGGATTGAAGTCATCAAGCGCTCCGTCTGCATTGAAGGTGCCCATCGGGCCCTTGCCCGTGCTAAACTGCACTGGGGCAAGTTGGATGCGGAGAAGCTTGTGACGGACGGGCCACCGAAGGGCAAGGATCATCGCAAGCCCGAGATGTACTATGAGGGCGTCCTGAAGGGTGCCCGCCGTATAGCGGATGAGTGCTCCAAAGATGTAATTTTTGAATAGACTCGCATTTGTTATCCTGTACGCTGAAAACTTGTTCATATCGCTTAAGCAACGCTTGTTAATTTAAAATATTGCCTTCATGCGGCCATTTATCAAATTTGAGAGATGGCAAGTCGTTGACTTCAGCCCCCATGCCACGAGTGCTGGGGTGTTCGGGATAAACTTGAGCGCTCTTGTTCCCATTCTTGGGTCCATCGAGGGAGGCGCTCAACGCAACAAACAAGGCAACCGGACTTATAGTGCTTGAACACTCTCACTTAGCCATAGAATTCTATAATTTTAAATTTCGGCGAAGCCCCTAGTATTCGGAAGACCGAGTTCGGGGCGCTATCCACGCCTTGGCCGGACAATGCCGGTTCCTCGCTCTAAGCGGCATAAGTCTTTAGGGACCCGAAAAAACCTCTCGAACAGCGATCGGCTCTCGCCCTATCATGACGGTCAGTTTTAGCTTTCTCCACTGAGGTGCTCAACCCAGCTCAACCGGGGCACAATCGCAGTGGTTCTCCCAGTGCTACCTTAGCCGATATAACGGAACGTAAGGTACCAAAACATGGGAGCCGGGCAAACCCAACTATTGACCCAAGACATGATTCGGAGCCGATGCATATAATGCTATAAGTTCGGGGTGCCGCACTTGTGAAAGTGTTCGGACTTATCACATCATACTTTTGGGGTACTTAAGCCCCTGGTGTATTGGCCGTACCAAATTGTACAGTTGCGCAATGTCATAAATGAACATATATAATGGGAGAGAATGCAATAATAGGCAAGAGCTATATATTGGTTATTAAAAAGAAACTGCAAATAAAAGCAGAACGATACAAATTGTGCGATAAGCAAGGGATGGGACTATTTAACATGTCCCCCTCCAGGGGTAAGCTGCGGGATGGTATGTAAAACATGTATAATGCTCGTAATAGAGACCACCTGGACACTCGACGCAGTTTTCTGCTTCCCTGGCTGTTGCATCGTGTATTCGGCGTGAATGCCGGACAGGGCTTCTGGAGAACAGAGTCCTGAAAGTAAGAAAAAAGAAAAAAGAAAAAGAATGACACAATTGGGAGTCCCTGGTGCGGTTGAGCCGCATTCTGGGCGTGTCGTGATCATGCCCCTCCCCTTATGCCCATGGTATCTCCAGGGCGTAGTTATGTGCGCGTAGTACTGGCTTCGCAATTTCGCGAGGGCTGGGGTTGGGGCCGGATTGCTACGCGTGCTTGGATCGTGCCAGGCGGTCTTGTTGTAGGTTACTCCGGGCGCGCTTGATAGTGTCCAGACATTTAATGGCCGGACTCGAGAATTGCTGTGAGAGGCTGCTTTGCGCCTCCGACGCGAGGGCTGCCGTGTGCTCCTCCGTTCGGAGAGAGCGTTCGGTATTTCCATTGACCGTGATTACTCCTCGAGGGCCTGGCATCTTGAGCTTGAGGTATGCGTAGTGCGGCACCGCATTGAACTTTGCAAATGTGGTTCGTCCGAGCAGTGCGTGATAGCCGCTGCGGAACGGGACTATGTCGAAGATTAACTCTTCGCTTCGGAAGTTATCCGGGGATCCGAAGACCACTTCGAGTGTAACTGAGCCTGTACAATTGGCCTCTACACCTGGTATTACGCCTTTAAAGGTCGTCTTTGTGGGTTTAATCCTTGAGGGGTCTATGCCCATTTTGCGCACTGTATCCTGATAAAGCAGGTTCAGGCTGCTGCCGCTGTCCATCAGGACTCTAGTGAGGTGAAATCCGTCAATAATTGGGTCAAGAACCAATGCGGCGAAACCGCCGTGACGGATGCTAGTGGGGTGGTCCCTTCGATAAAAGGTGATCGGGCAGGAAGACCATGGGTTGAACTTCGGGGCGATTGGCTCCATCACATATACGTCCCTTAGTGCACGCTTCCGCTCCCTTTTGGGTATATGGGTTGCGTATATCATGTTCACCGTCCGCACTTGTGTGGGAAAGCCCTTCTGTCCTCTATTGTTCGGCGGCCGGGGCTCTTCCTCGTCATTGCTATGCAGCCCCTTGTCATTGAGTTCGGCACTTAGCTTGCCTGCTTGCTTGAACACCCAACAATCCCTGTGGGTGTGATTGGCTAGTTTTTCGGGGGTGCCATGTATCTGGCACAAGCGATCAAGTATTCGGTCCAAGTTGGACGGGCCCTGGGTATTTCTTTTGAATGGCTTCTTCCGCTGACCGGGTTTAGAGCCTCTGAATCCGGCATTGACTGACGTATCTTCATCATTATCGTCGTTAATGCGGCGCTTGTTCTTGTTGCGACGCGACCTACCGTTGCTGTCCTTGGTATCCGAACTACCAGGGTGTTTGGCCAAGTTGTTGCTTCGAGCTAGCCAGCTGTCCTCTCCCGCGCAAAAGCGGGTCATGAGTGTGGTGAGGGCTGCCATGGATTTCAGCTTTTCCTGTCCTAGGTGCCGGGCTAGCCACTCGTCGCGGATGTTATGTTTGAAGGCTGCAAGGGCCTCTGCATCCGGACAGTCGACGATTTGATTTTCTTGGTTAGGAACCGTGTCTAGAATTGTCTGGCCGATTCTTCTGGCTGCTGAATTATGTGGCTGAGGTCATCGGCGTCTGGTGGTCGCACATATGTGCCCTGGAAGTTATCAAGGAATGCGGCTTCCAGGTCCTCCCAACAACCAATTGATTCTGCTGGCAAGCTATTGAGCCAATGCCGAGCTGGTCCTTTAAGCTTGAGTGGGAGATATTTGATGGCATGTAGATCATCACCGCGGGCCATGTGGATATGGAGGAGATAGTCCTCGATCCGCACCGGGATCTGTGGTACCATCGTATGATTCGATGTTTACGGGTTTGAAACTCGAGGATTTGATGATCCATTACTTCATCTGTGAAGCATAGTGGGTGTCTTGGTGCCTCTGTATTGGGCTATATCACGGCGTAGCTCATATGAGCTTTGTTCATCGTGTTCGCCCGGCGGAGTTGCTATATCCGGCGTGACGGTTATCATCACGTGCGGTCGGGCGCCACGCGATCCGTAGATCGATCTTGTTTGCCTTGCCTTATCCTCCAATATATCTACTTAAGTCCGCGCGCGTTTTCCGTGCCTTGGTACTTTTTGAGCGCGTCGGGCTGTGGCTTGAGCGGAGGGCCGAGAGGCTTCTCTCGCGACCGCCACGGGTGGCGGTCTGCCATGTCGCTTGGCCGGTGACGTGGGTGCTTCCTCCTCGATCGAGGCAACGCCTGCGGTTGGGGTAGCTTTTGAGGGCGTTCGATTTCATACTCTTCGCTGCAAGGACTTCAGTCCATTTGTCGCCTAGCAAGTCTTGGTCGGCTCTAAGCTGCTGCTGCTTTTTCTTGAGGCTGCTTGCCGTGGCCATAAGCCTGCATTTGAAACGCTCCTGTTCGGTGGGGTCCTTAGGCACGACAAATAAATTGCTGCCGCCGAGGCTTGCCTCATCTTCGGAGGGGCGCATAATTATAATCCTCTACCTCTTTTTTCGCCCGACCGTCGCGGCGGTCTTGCTTCTCCCTCCTCTGCGCTGAGTCCTCGCTGGAGGGGGGTCGTCTTCGCACCGTCCGGGGTATTATTGTCTCCGTGCGGAATCGCCGCTTTTACCGTGGGCGGATTTAGAGCGGCGCCGCCGACGCCGGGCGCTTGGGTTGTTTCTTGTAGGTCATCCTCCGCCGTTCCGTCGCCGTTCCCATCTTTTGGGATGTCCACCATGTATATGTCGTATGACGAGGTGGCCTTCCAGTGCCCTGTAGGCGCTGGGTCTTGGTCGTCTCCGGCATCGTCGTCCATACCGTCGATGTCTTCGGAGTCGAAGTCGAGCATGTCGGTCAAATCATCGACAGTGGCTACAAAGTGGGTGGTGGGTGGGCGTTGAATTTCTTCTTCGTCCGCATCCCAACCTTCCTGTCCGTAGTCCGGCCAAGGCTCTCCGGATAAAGAGAGAGACTTTAGTGAATTCAGGATGTCGCCAAAGGGCGAGTGCTGAAAGATGTCTGCGGCAGTGAACTCCATGACCGGCGCCCAATCGGATTCGATTGGCAGGAGCGTGGAGGGTTCGGAGTCCGGAGAGGAGTCCGGCACCTTGGAGTCACGGTCTTCGCAAAGGACAGGGATGGAGTTCCGCTCAATCGCCGTAGAGATTTCAGCCCCCGAGGCGGTGTCCAACCAACTGTCCTCGATCGGCGAATCCGCCCGATTCGTGGTTGGAGCGGATCTTTGGTGCGGCCTCGTGGCCTTTGCTTGGCGGCAGAGCTAGATCATACCCATCGAGACAGTGCGGCACGCTCGGCTATGGCTCGAATCCGTCGAAGATCAAGTCTCCGCGGATATCGGCCGTGTAGTTTAAACTTCCAAATCTGACCTGATGGCCAGGGGCGTAGCTTTCGATCTGCTCCAGATGGCCTAGCGAATTGGCCCGCAGTGCAAAGCCGCCGAATACGAAGATCTGTCCGGGAAGAAAAGTCTCACCCTAGACTGCGTCGTTGTTGATGATCGAAGGAGCCATCGGGCCTATAGGTGACGCACGGCAGGAACTCTCAATGAAAGCACCAATGTCGGTGTCAAACCGCAGATCTCGGTAGGGGTCCCGAACTGTGCGTCTAGGCGGATGGTAACAGGAGACAAGGGACACGATGTTTTTACCAGGTTGGGCCCTCTCGATGGAGGTAATACCCTACTCCCGCTTGATTAATATTGATGATATGGGTAGTACAAGAGTAGATCTACCACGAGATCGAGAGGCTAAACCCTAGAAGCTAGCCTATGGTATGATTGTTGTTCGTCCACGGACTAAAACCCTCCGGTTTATATAGACACCGGATAGGGTTAGGGTTACAGAGTCGATTACAATGGTAGGAGATCTGCATATCCGTATCGCCAAGCTTGCCTTCCACGCCAAGGAAAGTCCCATCCGGACACGGGACGAAGTCTTCAATCTTGTATCTTCATAGTCTAGGAGTCCGGCCAAAGATGATAGTTCGGCTATCCGGACACCCTGGAGTCGACCTGCACCTCGTCGTCCTTGCGGATTGGACTGGATTTTGTACTTAGGCGAGTACTGGACTGCAGCTAAGCCTCCGAGTGGGAGGGTTGCTCTCCACTCGGTAGGATTTTAAGATACTTAGGCGAGTACTGGACCGCTGCTAAGCCCCTGAGTCGGAGGTTTTCTCTCCACTCGGTAGGATTTTTCAAACTTAGGCGAGTACTGGACTGCTGCTAAGCCCCCGAGTGGGAGGTTTGCTCTCCACTCGGTAGGATTTTTCAAGCTTAGGCGAGTACTGGACTGCTGCATAGCCTCCGAGCGGGAGGTTTGCTCTCCACTCGGTAGGATTTTTCAAACTTAGGCGAGTACTGGACTGCTGCTAAGCCCCCGAGTGGGAGGTTTGCTCTCCACTCGGTAGGATTTTTCAAACTTAGGCGAGTACTAGACTGCTGCTAAGCCCCCGAGTGGGAGGTTTGCTCTCCACTCGGTAGGATTTTTCAAACTTAGGCGAGTACTGGACTGCAGCTAAGCCTCCGAGGGAGGATTTCTGTGTCGTAGCTCTGAAGGGGAAGGAAACAGTCGACATGTACCTTGTCGTCCTTGCAAAGCGCACATTGTATTAAATACTTAGGCGAGTACTTGGACTGCAGCTAAGCCCCCGAGTGGGAGGCTGGCTCCTCACTCGGTAGGATTTTCAAACTTAGGCGAGTACTTGGACTGCAGCTAAGCCCCCGAGTGGGAGGCTGGCTCACCACTCGGTAGGATTTTAGACACTTAGGCGAGTACTTGGACTGCAGCTAAGCCCCCGAGTGGGAGGCTGGCTCACCACTCGGTAGGATTTTAGAAAACTTAGGCGAGTACTTGGACTGCAGCTAAGCCTCCGAGTGGGAGGCTGGCTCACCACTCGGTAGGATTTTCAGATACTTAGGCGAAACGGATTCGCAGCTAAGCCCCCGAGTGGGAGGCTGGCTCTCCACTCGGCAGGGATTTTTTTTACAAACTTAGGCGAAACGGGTTCGCGGCTAAGCCACCCACTGGGGGAAATTTCTTATGTAAACGAAAAGTAATAACAATCACTGGGAAAATTATAACATTCTTGTCTTTGATAAACAAACTACAGAGGTACTTTTATTACATCTCACCCGAGTGAGTACTTAAGTGTAAAAGGCGAGCAGCTCCGCATTCAAGCTCGAGGCTCATCAATCTGGCGATCGACGTTGTAAAGATGGTATGCTCCATTGTGGAGAACTCTGGTGACAATGAAGGGACCTTCCCAAGTGGGAGCGAGCTTGTGTGGTTTCTGTTGATCCACTCGGAGGACCAAGTCTCCTTCTTGAAAGGTTCGGCTCTTCACATTTCTAGCATGGAATCGACGCAAGTCCTGCTGATAGATGGTCGAGCGGATCAGGGCCATCTCTATCTCCTCTTCAAGGAGGTCGACTGCATCTTGCCGGGCTTGCTTCGCTTCATCTTCGGAGTAGAGTTCGACTCGGGGTGCATTGTGAAGCAGGTCACTCGGCAGAACTGCTTCAGCTCCATAGACCGTAAAGAATGGAGTTCTCCCAATCGACCGATTAGGAGTGGTCCTCAATCCCCAAAGAACCGACGGAAGTTCGTCGACCCACGCTCCTGCTGCATGCTTGAGATCACGCATCAGTCGAGGTTTCGGTCCTTTGAGAATTAGACCATTTGCTCGTTCTGCTTGTCCATTCGACTGGGGGTGAGCAACTGAAGCATAGTCGACTCGCGTGCCTCGAGAGCGCAAAAGGCTTTGAACTTGTCGGAATCAAGTTTGACCCATTGTCGGTGATGATGCTATGCGGAACTCCATATCTGAATATCAACTCTCGATGAAACCGATAGCGATTGCACGCATCGAGGTTCTTGATAGGTTTAGCTTCGATCCACTTCGTAAACTTGTCGACTGCCACTAGCAAATGAGTGAAACCGCTTCTGCCAGTTCTCAGTGGTCCAATCATATCCAACACCCAAACAGCGAAATGCCAGACGAGTGGAATGGTCTTTAAGGCTGAGGCGGGTTTGTGTGACATATTGGAGTAGAACTGACATCCTTCACACTTGTCGACTATTTCCTTTGCCATTTCATTTGCTTTTGGCCAGTAAAATCCCGCTCGGTATGCTTTAGCCACAATGGTCCGAGAGGACGCATGGTGAGCACAGGTCCCCGAGTGGATATCATCAAGAATTATCTGACCTTCTTCTGGCGTTATGCATTTCTGGCCGACTCCAGTCACGCTTTCTCTGTATAACTGTCCCTTGATCACAGTAAAGGCCTTGGATCGGCGTCCGATTTGTCGAGCCTCTTCTTCATTCTCCGGGAGCTCTTTCCTTAGGATATACACGATGTATGGCACCGTCCAGTCGGGAGTGATGACCACGACTTCCATGACCAGGTCGACCACAACTGGGACCTCAACTTCAGTCGGATCAGTGGCACTTTTTGGTTGCGGAGCTTCTTCGGTGAAAGGATCCTCTTGAACTGACGGTGTGTGGATGTGCTCCAAAAACACATCCCTGGGAATGGCTTCCCTCTTGGACCCTATTTTCGCCAAATCGTCAGCAGCTTGATTTTTTCATCGGGTATATGATGAAGCTCTAACCCCTCGAACTTCTTCTCTAGCTTCCTCACTGCATTGCAATAACCAGTCATGGCTGGACTTCTGACGTCCCACTCCTTCATCACTTGATTAACCACTAAATCTGAGTCGCCATAGACCATGAGGCGACGGACGCCGAGTGAAATGGCCATACGCAACCCATACAACAGTGCTTTGTATTCTGCTTCATTGTTGGAAGAATCAAAGTGAATCTGGAGCACATATCTGAGCTTATCTCCTCGGGGGGAAACCAACACTACCCCAGCACCGGAACCATTCAGCATCTTGGAACCATCAAAGAACATGGTCCAGTGCTCCGAGTGAACTTGAGTCGGTAACTGCTGTTCGATCCACTCGGCGATGAAATCTGCTACTGCTTGGGACATGATGGCTTTCTTTGCCTCAAACTTGATATCAAGGGGAAGGAGTTCAATCGCCCATTTCGCCACTCGACCATTTGCATATCTTGTGCAAAATCTCGATAATGGGCGTCACCGACGATCGTAATGGAATGATCGAGAAGTAATGAGCAACCTTCTTCGGTCATATAAATCCCATACACAAGCTTCGATAATGGGGTATCTTTGCTTTGATGGGGTTAATACTTCAGAAAGATAATATACTGGGCGCTGAACTTTGAAGGCCTTTCCTTCCTCTTCCGCTCGACCGTAAGTACTGTACTGACGACTTGTCATGTGGCTGCAATGTAAAGCAGCAACGGCTCCTTGCTGATTGGGGCAGCAAGCACCGGCTGGGTGGAGAGCAGAGCTTTGAGCTCTGCAAACGCTACATCAGCTTCAGGAGTCCACTCAAACTTGTCTGACTTCTTCATCAGTCGGTAAAGAGGCAATGCCTTTTCACCGAGGCGAGAGATGAATCGACTTAAAGCAGCCAAGCATCCTGTAAGCTTCTGGACATCGTGCACACGCACAGGGCGTTTCATTCGAAGTATAGTGCCAACTTTTTCTGGGTTGGCGTCGATTCCTCGTTCGGAAATGAGAAAACCGAGTAACTTTCCGCCAGGAACTCCGAATGTGCACTTTGATGGATTAAGCGATATCATACCTCCGAGATTGGCAAACGTTTCAGCAAGGTCAGTCAACAGGTCGGAACCTTTCCGTGACTTGACCACAATGTCATCCATGTATGCTTCCACATTCCGACTGATTTGAGTGAGTAAACACTTCTGAATCATCCTCATGAACGTGGCTCCGGCATTCTTGAGGCGAATGGCATGGTGACATAACGAAGCACCCGAATGGAGTGATGAAAGCTGTTTTGATCTCGTCGGGTCCATACAGACGGATCTAATGGTACCCGGAATAGGCGTCTAAGAAAGACAACCGCTCACATCCCGCAGTCGAGTCGACTATTTGATCGATGCGGGGGAGAGGAAAATGATCTTTCGGGCAGGCCCGATTGATATGTTTGAAGTCGATGCACATGTGAAGTGACTTGTCCTTCTGAGGGACCATGACAACATTGGCGAGCCACTCGGAGTGGTAAATCTCTCGGATAAACTCTGCTGCTAAGAGCCGAGCCACCTCCTCGTCAATGGCCTTTCTCTTCTGGACGACGGACCGTCGAAGATGTTCTTTGACAGGTTTAACTTTTGAGTCGACTAATAGACGATGCTCAGCCAGTCCTCTGGGAACACCCGGCATGTCAGCAGGCTTCCATGCGAAGATGTCCCAGTTCTCACGGAGGAACTGGATGAGCGATTCTTCCTATTTGGAGTCGAGTGTTGTTGAGATGTGAGTCAGAGCAGCATTGGGATCAGTCGGGTGAATATGAATCGGTTTCGTCTCCCAGGACGACTGAAACGCTGACTCCGTGGCGGGCTTCTTGGCTCGCAACAAATCACTCGGGTCTGCAGTGTTCTGGTACTCTTGCAGCTCTACCACTGCCATCTGAGCATCAGCGATCTTAGAGCCTTTCTGAAAACACTCTTCTGCTTCCTTCCGATTGCCAGTGACAGTGATCACACCTTTGGGACCTGGCATCTTTAGTTTGAGGTATACATAACATGGTCGAGCCATGAAACGCGCATATGCCGGCCTCCCCAGGATAGCGTGATAAGCGCTCTGGAAATCCACGACCTCAAAGGTCAACTTTTCCTTACGAAAATTCTTGTAGTCACCAAAAACCACATCGAGAGCAATTTGGCCGAGTGACTCAGCCTTCATTCCAGGAATGACTCCATGGAAGCTCATGTTGCTGGTGCTGAGTCTGGACATCGGAATGCCCATCCCTTTCAATGTCTCTGCATACAATATGTTCAGGCCACTGCCACCATCCATCAAAACCTTAGTTAGTCGAGTGCCTTCGACGACTGGGTCGACCACCAACGCTTGCCTCCCAGGGGTGGCTATGCGTATCGGGTGATCAGACTGGTCGAACGTGATGGCCGTCTGCGACCATTTCAGATAACTTGGTGTCGCCGGAGCGACCATATTCACTTCTCGGTTGATAACTTTCAATCGACTTTTGCTTTCAACGTCAGCAAAAATCATCAGAGTGGAATTGACCGGGGTATCCACCGTCACTATCTTCCTTGTCCTCAACTTTGTCCGACTCCTTCTCCTTGTCCTTGGGCTGCTTCCCCTGGAACTGCTGAATCAAGAGCCGACACTGTCGAGTGGTATGCTTTGGGTAAATGAGTTTACCCTCTTCATCTTTCTTCGTGTGAATGTGACATGGCAAGTCCAACACATCATTTCCATCTTGGTCTTTCACTTTCTTGGGGTTCCAAGGCCCCTTGGGTTTCCCCTTGAACTTTCCTGGAGTCACGGCCAAGGCTTCTCCAGGAGCAGCTGGCTCGGCTTTCCGCTTCTATTTCCGAATGGAGTTCCCTCCCCCGGTTTCATTAGCGGCTGACTTGTACTTGCCACTCCGGAGCCGATCCTCTTCTTTACCATTGGCGTACTTGGTGGCAATCTCCATCATTCGACTCAGGGTCATATCTCTGGTCCGACCGAATTTCAAACTCAACTATCTGTTCTTAACGCCTTCCTTGAAGGCACAGACTGCCTGATGATCAGATACATTCTCTACTGTATGGTGCAAAGTGATCCATCTCTGGATGTAATCTCTCAGAGTTTCATTCGACTTCTGCACACACACGACTGCAACTCTGTCAATCTTGTTGGCCGCTTGCAAGTTCCTTCAAATGTCCTGACAACCACTCGGGCGAGATCTTCCCAAGTGTAAATGCTGCTGGGTGCTAACTGATTCAACCACACTCTGGCTGAGCCCTCCAACATAAGAGGCAGGTGTTTCATGGCCACTTCATCATTGCCGCCACTGATCTGAACAGTCACTCGGTAGTCTTCAAGCCAAGTATCCGGCTTGGACTCACCAGTGAACTTACTAACTCCAGTCGCCAACCTGAAGTTGGGAGGAATCACCGCGGCTCGATGGCTCGCTAAAACACTCGGTCCGAGGCGTGGACTCTGCTGCTGATGGGCGCATTTCTGTCATGGCCTTCTCGGTTAGCTCTGTTCCTGTCGACCAGACCTTGAACGATGACGAATCTCGCATCAAAGCCTGGTTCCCTGGGGTCGACTGGAATCCTTCGCCCAACACTGGCTCGCGTCTGTCATCTTGCTGTCGAGGCGCATATGACCCACCCCTAAGGGGAGGAGTGGGCACTCGACGTCGATCATCACGATCAAATCGGTCCTCATACTGATCACGCCGGCCTCCATGTCCCTCATGCCTCGGGGGCGATCTTGGGCTATGTGCCGACTGGACTGTATTCGCAGCGACGGATCTGCTGTGAATCCTGTTCCGCGACTGCGATACAGCTGAATTTTGATCTCCTGCTGCCCGGAGCAAATCTCTGATCTGGAGTAAGCCTCTGCCAGCCTCCGACTGGGAAGGCTGAATGGACTCTGCTATACGGGCTGCAGCTGCTAGATTCTGAATGGGAGTTCGGTATACCTGAGTCGGTTGTGGAAAGAGTTGACGTCGACTGGACGACGGGACCCGTTGTTGCGCTCGTTCGTCGAGCACTCGCTGGAGATTTTCCAGTCGAGTGCGCTCAGCCAAGTTGGCCAAACGCGCATCTTCTAAGGCATGGGCCTCGGGGGTTTGTCCAACGATAGGAGTGTGAAGCGCATCCATGTTCCGGCGGCGAAGCTCCTCCCTATGCAGCGAAGTGAGGGGCTCGGGCTGGTACTCTTCGTGAACCTGCGCCGGCTCGCCTCCGCCAACGCCTCCGTCGGCGCGGGGGAAACCAGGAGGACTACGTGGTCCGTCGACCATCAGAACCTCCGCCACTGGATCGCTGCTGTCGCACTCGGATGCAGTCTCTGCGGAGCCAGTCGACTGGTCGAATGGGCCATAGAGAGATTCGTCGAGCTCGATTGCCGCGACTTGGGGAGTGGCCGACTGGCGGGCCACCGCGTGCCTCACCCACCGCTGAAGCCTCGACCGACCGGAGCGCTTGCGCCGGCGCGAGACTGGGAGGGAGGACGGCACAGGAGCCGACAGATACTGGGTCGACGGCTACTGCAGGAGGACGCCGCGGACGCATGCGCGAAAGTGCGCTGCCCCGTGGACGGGGAGTGCGTCGACATTGAGTGGAGCCTCCTGCAGCCAAGCGGAGTCGTCGGCGATGAACGTGAGCGCGGCATGACGGATCTCGCGGCCCTCAACCAAAACTCCTCCTGAAACCATGATGAAGGGGATCGGAAAAACTGCAACTTCTCCAACAAGTCGCTAAGACACCGGCCCCACGGTGGGCGCCAACTGTTGTGGTTCTAAGTCTGACAGTAGAATGGGGGTAGGTATGGAGAGGCAAGATCCTAGCTATGGAGTAGTTGTATACGCAAGATGTTTACGAGTTCAGGCCCTTCTCGGAGGAAGTAACAGCCCCACGTCTCGGAGCCCGGAGGCGGTCGATCAGTATTATGTGTGTATGAGTTACAGGTGCGAACCCTTTACCTTGAGGAGGGTGGCTTATATAGAGTTTGCGGACCCTCCGCCCTCGTTATGTAGGGATTAAGGTACATTAAGATAGGGAGTTCTTGGTAACGTCCTACATAAAGTGCTATGATGGTCATAAAGCGATTAATGACCGGCCGCTTATGCGTCTTCGATTGTAGATCTTCTGGCGGTCGAGTGGTTGGCTTCATGGTCGAGTGTCTTCAGGTCCGTCGAGTGGAATCCTTCCAGGTCGACTGAAAGGTGTTTTCTTCAGGAGATGTCCTTGGGGAGGGCACCTTGGACAGGTCCATGACCCTACCCTAGGTACATGACTTCATCATTCACCAAATGTATAGAGGCCAGACCATTTAAAACGGCCGAATCCGGACTGGTGATAGACTTTATATCCGGGGTCATACACCGTTACGGCGTCCCCCACAGCACCATCACTGATAACGGCTCCAACTTCACAGCCGACGAGGTGAAAACTTGGTGCGGCAAAATGGGCATTAAGCTCGATTATGCCTCTGTCTATCACCCCCAAACAAACGGACAAATCGAACGAGCAAATGGTCTTATTATGAGCGGCATCAAACCCAGACTAGTGCGATCCTTGAAGGAATCAGATGCGCACTAGGTTGAGGAGCTCGACTCCGTACTATGGGGGCTGCGGACCACGCTGAATCGCACCACCAGATACACACCATTTTTATGGTGTACGACGCAGAGGCAGTACTACCTTGCGATATCATTCATGACTCACCTCAAGTGCGCATGTACGAAGAGAGAGAAGCCGATCTAGATCGGCAGGATAGTTTAGATGCCCTGGAGGAGGAGCATGACGTCGCAAAGGCCCGTTCCGCATTCTATCAGCAGCAGGCTCCAAGGTATCAAAGCAGAGAAGTACGGGCCAAAACTTACAACGTTGGTGAACTCGTTCTACGCCTATCGGAGAAGAGAAAGGACAAGCTCAAGCCCAAGTGGGAGGGTCCCTTCATCATTGATAAAGTTCTCACCGGAGGAGCGTACCGTCTGCGTGATGCATCAGATAACCGACTCGAGCCGAACCCATTGAACGCGGCCAGACTCCAAAGATTCTACGCCTAGTGCCGAACTCTGTGTCCGTCTCCCTACCTCCGCTTTTTTTAAGTTATGTCTTCCTTCTTTCTTTCTTTTCCGTTCCCGTTAATTCGGCTAGGGCATAAGGGGAGCACCTCTGCGATTGTTACTGCTGGGTCAGCCGGATGTGTACCTCAGACTGGGTGAAGCCGAAAGCTAGCGTTCTTAAGGGAATATTCGATCGGTGAACAAAAGATGTTTCTTACTTATTTCAATACATGCCCCCAGATGTTTATATCCTGTGTCGCTTTTCGCAGTTCGGACATGCACATTAATGCATGCGTATCCACGGAAAGGAACCTTTAACGGAACTATTCTCCCTGGAAGATGTTTCTTACTATCGATGTAATATAACATAGCTAGTTGGGTACTTGTCTGTTCAAGCACTTATGACCCGTATGTCTGGTTTCCACGCATACCCCTGTTTTTACATAACTGAGCGGGTGTTCGGATACACTCCAGACTGTCGGGTCCTGAGGTTGAAGCGAAAAGGTCTGCCATGACAAATGATTTACAATCCGGCTAGGGACAAAATATGTCATTCGAATTACATAGTCACTTAGACTGACTAAATTCTTCTTCTATACCATCCAACAGGTTGTCTAGCCTACAATCCTGTTGGGAATACTTCACGGCTAATGCTACCTGGTCATATACCAGACTAACGGGGATCTCTTTCCCATCTGACCCTACAGGTCCGACTTCGGCCATGTGGTTCGAGTCAGCCTAGGTGTACCGCGTCTTCACCATGGCCCAGGCTTCCCTTGCACCTTGTCGGCAAGCTGATATCTTCCATAATCGGAAGCGCCGCCGTGCTCCTTGAGCATCTCCATGAACTCTCCCATGCCTCCGGGCAGGGATGCGGACGGCCACAAGGCCTGGCAATACCCTGCATCACCTGCCAAATTTGTCCGTGCAGTTGTGAGAGCTCTTGCAGAAGATCGCCTGCAGATCCGGGCATCTCCTCTTCGGGACAACCTGTCAGCATACCTACAGACATAATTCTGTTAGCCCGCTTCTTCGCCGAACTTTATAAAGGTTCGTTCGAGCACTTACTAAAAATGACGCGTCGAAGCCGCTTATTCTCCTTCATGGAATCAGCAAGCTGGCCCCGAACATCTTTTAACTCAACGTCCAACCGGATCTTGGCGTCCTTGAGATCATTATTCTCTCGAATAACCCGTGTAAACACGCGCTCGCCAGCCTCTCGCTGTCGTTGAGCATGTTGCTCATCCACCGATACAATCTCCGGATTGCCCCCGGGATCGTCTCCAATATCTATTGTTAGATTTGCATGCATGCCGAATACTAGCTGGTACATGTCATTACATTCTTTTTGATTAAGACAAGTATTACCAGATGGGGCCTTCTTGGACTCCTCCATTCCGGCAACTGTGGCCCGCAGCTGGGCTTTGCACTCCTCCAGCTCTTTAGACAGCTGGTATTCTTCTCTGTAAGAACCTATGCGTAGAATGATCCTTAAATCACTTGTGCCAACTGTTTCAAGTCTCAGGGGCTACTGATATACATACTTATCAAATTTTCTTACCCGTATATCCTTTACATATTGGACCGTGGCTCTGGCGAGGCCATCTTGAGCAGCTCGGATGTACGCGTCCCCTGAGTTGAAGGCATTGAACGCCTCTTCAGAAAAATTAGGGTCGCGTAGTGTGGCCCGTCGGCGCCTGTGATTCATGGCGCTCTCCACTTCGGAGTTTGTAGCGGAGAATCTATCCGCATCCTCTGTAGGATGACCTTCCGGCGTTGTCCCCACGTTGATCTCCGCCCTTGAGTCCGGCCTCGGAGTCCGGCTGGTGGAGGCGTGACCGGCAGGCTCTCCGGATACAGTCCGGCGAGCGCTTTTTCTGCCGAGGAGCCATGAACATTGTTATATTTTAAGGACAATAATTACGCAGCAGGTTTTTTAATCATACCTCTGCGACGGCGTCTCGGTCCTGACTGCCTTCCTTTTAAGCCGACCTAGCTTCGGTGCTCCTTGTTGACGAGTCGCCGTCGGTTCGGCGCGGCGTCCCGATGGCCTTCCCTGTAAAACGCAATACATGTGCGGTGGGTAAGGCGCAAAGAGGGGATCCTTCTTGGAAATTGAGACTCCGGTTTTACTTACATGTGATACAGGGAGTAGTCCAGGATAATCCGCTATGATGGCCACCAAGGCACCATCACAGCTTAACTGATAAAATGTCATGTCGGCAAGCTCCACAAATATGTCCGGATCTTCTTCAAGTCCGGGGTCGAGGGCCCGGTCGGGGTCCTCTGGCTGTGGAGGCAGGCTGTGGACATCCTTCACAGCTTTTCGCAGCTCCTGCTATGAATTAGCAAGGTAAATATTTATGATGAAAAGTGCAGGAATAACTGGAGTGAAGGATAGCAGCTCACCCAGTTTGGAGGGTTATACAAGGAGAATCCATCCCATGGCTTAATATGGATGAACTCCTCTTCTTCTCCTTTGTACAAATCGGAGAGAATTTTTGCCAGAGCCACGGCAGAGTCTGGACCTTTGCGACCGCAGCGGGTAGCATCGTCTTCTCCATTGAAGTGCCACATGGGTTTTCCCCTATACTGAAGTGGTTGTACCCCCCGCATTATACATATTGACATAACCTCAATTATTGTCAATCCTGATTTGGCCAGCGTTTTTATCCTATCCATCAGGTAAAGGACCTCTCTGTTATCTTCCTCCTGGGGGCTCCGGGGGCGCCAACTGTGGCGTTTCTTCAGCGAGGCATTTGCAAACTCAGGAAGGCCCATCCGAATAGGGTCCGGAAGGGGGACGTCCTCCATATAAAATCACTCCGAAGGCCAGTCTTCAGATGTCTTCTTCGGAGTACCGGACAAGTATCCGGTTCCGATGGTGCGCCATATTTCGGCTCCGACCACTTGATATATCGACCCCTCCTGAGTACGGGGCACGAGGCAGAATAGCCTCTTCCATAGCTCGAAATGAGCTTCGCAGCCCAGAAACAGCTCACAAAAAGGCGACGTAGCCGGCGATGTGTAAAATGGAGGCGGGGATGAAGTTATGCAGGTGGAGGCTATTAAACTCCAGGAGCCCGCGGAGGAACGGATGGATTGGAAATCCGAGTCCCCTCAGCAAGTAAGGGACAAGGCATACCCGCTCCCCCTTGGATGGGTTAGGAATACTCTCCGCTTGCTCCCCGCCATTATAAGTGGCTAGTCCGGCTCGGACGGGAACCATGTACGCAGGCGGGAGAAACCCCTTGGTCTGCAACTCTACCAATCGGCTATGGGGGACAGAACACTTCTCCCAATCGCCTGGCTTAGTGCTACGGGAGCGAGAGGAGGAGTTGCGACGGCCGACCATGATAGGATGGTTTCATCCAGGCGCGCTCTGATGGATACTCGCTAGGGGAGGATGGTGTGATTTGGATCTGAGGATCCCCGTCTCTTTAAATAGACGATTTACTTACATGGTCAGGGTGGCAAATGTAAAAATGCCCCAACTTCTCGCATTCGCTCGACACGTGGAGATAGCAATTATTAAAGCACAGAAGCCGAGGAGTGCAACATTGATGGGAAGCCGGACACTGCTCGTTACAACAGGTACTCCGGGATTTTGGAGAAGAACCCGTCTTGCAATGCCGAAGACAATCTGCGCACCAGACTCATCGTCATTGAAGCCTGGTTCAGGGGCTACTGAGGGAGTCCTGGATTAGGGGGTCCTCGGACAGCCAGACTATATACTTTGGCCGGACTGTTGGACTATGAAGATACAAGATTGAAGACTTCGTCTCGTGTCCGGGTGGGACTCTTCTTTGCGTGGAAGGCAAGCTTGGCAATTCGGACGTGTAGATCTCTTTCTCCGTAACCGACTCTGTGTAACCCTAGCCCCCTCCGGTGTCTATATAAACCGGAGGGTTTAGTCCGTAGGACAACATACAATCATAATCATAGGCTAGCTTCTAGGGTTTAGCCTCTACGATCTCGTGGTAGATCAACTCTTGTAATACTCATATCATCAAGATCAATCAAGCAGGAAGTAGGGTATTACCTCCATCGAGAGGGCCCAAACCTGGGTAAACATCGTGTCCCCCGCCTCCTGTTACCATTAGCCTTAGACGCACAGTTCGGGACCCCCTACCCGAGATCCGCCGGTTTTGACACCGACACACGGGAGCCACAAAGCTGATGGTCCCACACGCACCGCTTGTTTTATTCTCTCATTCTTCTTATCCTCCCTCGACGCCGCATAGCTGTTTGTGTCATCCGTCTTTCTCCTCCCAATCCTCCACCTCTGAAACCCGGCCATGATTATTCCATGCACGGCAACTTGTTCCAGCGAGTAGCTCCCCGACGCGGTGCTCGTGCAGCTCCCGCTCCCAATAGATGTGGCACTTGTTGGGGAACGTAGTAATTTCAAAAAAATTCCTACGAACACGCAAGACCATGGTGATGGCATAGAAACGAGAGGGAGAGTGTCCGCCCACGCACTCGTGAGACCGAAAGCGAAGCGTTATAACAACGCGGTTGATGTAGTCGACGTCTTCACGATCCGACCGATCCAAGCACCGAACGACGGCACCTCCGAGTTCCGCACACGCTCAGCTCGATGACGATCCCGGACTCGATCCAGCAAAGTGTCGGGATGAGTTCCGTCAAGACGACGGTGTGGTGACGATGTTGATGCTCCACCGACGCAGGGCTTCGCCTAAGCTCGCGACGATATGACTTCTCCGGCGCAGGCTTCGCCTAAGCTCTACGACGATATGACCAAGTGGAATATGGTGGAGGGGGCACCGACACGGCTAAGGAACGATCCGTAGATCAACTTGTGTGTCATGGGGTGCCCCTGCCCCAGATATAAAGGAGCAAAGGGGGTGCGGCCGGCCCTAGGGAGGCGCTGGCCGAGGAGTCCTACTCCCACCGAGTAGGACTCCCCCTCTCCTAGTTGGAGTAGGATTGGGGAGGGGAAGAGGAGAGGCGCCCCCCCCCTCTCCTTGTCCTATTCGGATTAGAGGGGAGGGGGCGGCCTGCCCTGGTCGGCCCTTCCTCTTCTCCCTTGTGGCCCATTAAGGCCCATATACCCCCGGGGTTCCGTAACCCCGGTGTTCGATAACTTCCTGTTTTCATTCGAACCCTTCCAAGTCCAAACATAGGCTTCCAATATATCAATCTTTATGTCTCGACCATTTCGAGACTCCTCGTCATGTCCGTGATCATATCCGGGACTCCGAACAATCTTCGGTGCATCAATACTTATAAACTCATAATGAACTGTCATCGAAACGTTAAGCGTGCGGACCCTACGGGTTCGAGAACTATGTAGACATGACCTAGAACCATTCTCGGTCAATAACCAATAGCGGAACCTGGATGCCCATATTGGTTCCTACATATTCTACGAAGATCTTTATCGGTCAAACCGCATAACGACATACGTTGTTCCCTTTGTCATCGGTATGTTACTTACCCGAGATTCGATCGTCGGTATCCAATACCTAGTTCAATCTCGTTACGGTAAGTCTCTTTACTCGCTCAGTAATACATCATCTCACAACTAACTCATTAGTTGTAATGCTTGCAAGGCTTAAGTGATGTGTATTACCGAGAAGGCCAGAGATACCTCTCCGACAATCGGAGTGACAAAACCTAATCTCAAATCGCCAACCCAACAAGTACCTTTGGAGACACCTGTAGTACTCCTTTATAATCACCCGATTACGTTGTGACGTTTGGTAGTACCAAAGTGTTCCTCCGTAAACGGAGTTGCATAATCTCATAGTTACAGGAACATGTATAGGTCATGAAGAAAGCATTAGCAATATACTAAACGATCAAGTGCTAAGCTAACGGAATGGGTCATGTCAATCACATCATTCTCCTAATGAGGTGATCCCATTAATCAAATGACAACACATGTCTATGGTTAGGAAACACAACCATCTTTGATTAATGAGCTAGTCCAAGAGAGGCATACTAGTGACTATCTGCTTGTCTATGTATTCACACATGTATTATGTTTCCGGTTAATACAATTCTAGCATGAATAATAAACATTTATCATGATATAAGGAAATAAATAATAACTTTATTATTGCCTCTAGGGCATATTTCCTTCAGTCTCCCACTTGCACTAGAGTCAATAATCTAGATTACACAAGAATGATTCTAACACCCATGGAGTCTTGGTGCTGATCATGTTTTGCTCGTGGAAGAGGCTTAGTCAACGGGTCGCAACATTCAGATCCGTATGTATTTTGCAAATCTCTATGTCTCCCACTTGGACTTGGTCCCGAATGGAATTGAAGCGTCTCTTGATATGCTTGGTCCTCTTGTGAAATCTGGATTCCTTTGCCAAGGCAATTGCACCGATATTGTCACAGAAGATCTTCATTGGTCCCGATGCACTAGGTATAACACCTAGATCGGAAATGAACTCTTTCATCCAGACTCTTCATTTGCTGCTTCCAAGCAGCTATGTACTCCGCTTCACATGTAGATCCCGCCACGACGCTTTGTTTAGAACTGCACCAACCGACAGCTCCACCGTTTAATAAAAATACGATCCGGTTTGCGATTTAGAATCGTCCGGATCAGTGTCAAAGCTTGCATCGACGTAACCATTTACGACTAGCTCTTTGTCACCTCCATATCGAGAAACATATCCTTAGTCCTTTTCGTATTTCAGGATGTTCTTGACCGCTGTCCGATGATCCACTCTGGATTACTTTGGTACCTTCCTGCCAAGCTTACAGCTAAGCATACGTCAGTGTCGGTACACAGCATTGCATACATGATAGAGCCTATGGCTGAAGCATAGGAACATCTTTCATTTTCTCTATCTTCTCATTGTGGTCGGGCATTGAGTCCGACTCAATCTTACACCTTGTAATACTGGTAAAAACCTTTCTTTGCTCGATCCATTTTGAACTTCTTCAAAACTTTATCAAGGTATGTGCTTTGTGAAAGTCCAATTAAGCGCCTTGATCTATCTCTATAGATCTTGATGCCCAATATGTAAGCAGCTTCACCGAGGTCTTTCATTGAAAACTTTTATTCAAGTATCCTTTTATGCTATCCAGAAATTCTATATCATTTCCAATCAATAATATGTCGTCCACATATAATACTAGAAATGCTACAGAGATCCCACTCACTTTCTTGTAAATACAAGCTTCTCCAAAAGTCTCAGATAAACCCATATGCTTTGATCACACTATCAAAGCGTTTATTCCAACTCCGAGAGGCTTGCACTGGACCATAAATTGATCGTTTGGAGCTTGCACACCTTGTTAATACCCTTTGGATCGACAAAACCTTCTGGTTGCATCATATACAACTCTTCTTCTAGAAATCCATTCAAGAATGCAGTTTTACATCCATTTGCCAAATTTCATAATCATAAAATGCGGCAATTGCTAACATGATTCGACAGACTTAAGCATCGCTACGGGTGAGAAAGTCTCATCGTAGTCAACCCCTTGAACTTGTCGAAAACCTTTCGCAACAAGTCGAGCTTTGTAGACAGTTATATTACCATCGGCGTCAGTCTTCTTCTTAAAGATCCATTTATTCTCAATGGCTTGCCGATCATCGGGCAAGTCAACCAAAGTCCATACTTTGTTCTCATACATGGATCCCATCTCAGATTTCATGGCTTCCAGCCATTTTATGGAATCTGGGCTCACCATCGCTTCTTCATAGTTTGTAGGTTCGCCATGGTCAAGTAACATGACTTCCAGAATAGGATTACCGTACCACTGTGCGTATTTTACTCTGGTTGACCTCGAAGTTCAGTAGTAACTTGATCTGAAGCTTCATGATCATCATCATTAGTTTCCTCACTAATTGGTGTTGTTGTCACAGAACCATTTCTTGTGATGAACTACTTTCCAATAAGGGAGCAGATACTGATTATCTCATCAAGTTCTACTTTCCTCCCACTCACTTCTTTCGAGAGAAACTCCTTCTCTAGAAAGGATCCGAATTTAGCAACGAAAATCTTGCCTTCAGATCTGTGATAGAAGGTGTACCCAACAGTCTCCTTTGGGTATCCTATGAAGACACATTTTTCCGATTTGGGTTCGAGCTTATCTGGTTGAAGTTTCTTCACATAAGCATTGCAGCCCCAAACTTTAAGAAACGACAACTTTGGTTTCTTGCCAAGCCACAGTTCATACGGTGTCGTCTCAACGGATTTAGATGGTGCCCTATTTAACGTGAATGCGGCCGTCTCTAAAGCATATCCCCAAAACGATAGCGGTAAATCAGTAAGAGACATCATAGATCGCACCATATCAAGTAAAGTACGATTCGACGCTCGGACACACCATTTCTCTGTGGTGTTCGGGTGGCGTGAGTTGCTAAACTATTCCACATTGTTTCAAATGTAAACCAAACTCGAACTCAAATATTCTCCTCCACGATCAGATCGTAGAAACTTTATTTTCTTGTTACGATGATTTTCCACTTCACTCTGAAATTCTTTGAACTTTTCAAATGTTTCAGATTTGTGTTTCATTAAGTAGATATACCCATATCTACTCAAATCATCTGTGAAGGTGAGAAAATAACGATACCCGCTGCGTGCCTCAACATTCATTGGACCACAAACATCAGTATGTATGATTTCCAACAAATCAGTTGCTCGCTCCATAGTTCCGGAGAACGGCGTTTTGGTCATCTTGCCCATGAGGCACGGTTCGCAAGTACCAAGTGATTCATAATCAAGTGATTCCAGAAGCCCATCAGTATGGAGTTTCTTCATGCGTTTTACACCGATATGACCTAAACGGCAGTGCCACAAATAAGTTGCATTATCATTATCAACTCTGCATCTTTTGGTTTCAACATTATGAATATGTGTATCACTACTGTCGAGATTCAACAAGAATAGACCATTCTTCAAGGGTGCATGACCATAAAAGATATTACTCATATAAATAGAACAACCATTATTCTCGATTTAAATGAATAACCGTCTCGCATCAAACAAGATCCAGATATAATGTTCATGCTCAACGCGGCACCAAATAACAATTATTTAGGTCTAAAACTAATCCCGAAGGTAGATGTAGAGGTAGCGTGCCGACCGCGATCACATTGACTTTGGAACCATTTCCCACGCCAAGATCGTCACCTCGTCCTTTGCCGGTGCTCGTCTATTCCGTAGTCCCTGTTTGAGTTGCAAATATTAGCAATGTAACCCGATATCAAATACCAGTGCTACTACGAGCTCTAGTAAGGTACACATCAATAACATGTATATCACATATACCTTTGTTCACCTTGCCATCCTTCTTATCCGCCAAATACTTGGGGCAGTTCCGCTTCAAAGTGTCCGGTCCGCTTGCGGTAAAAACACTCGATTTCAGGTTTAGGTCCAGACTTGGGTTTCTTCTCTTGATCGGCAACTTTCTTGCTGTTCTTTTGAAGTTTCCTTCTTCTTCCCTTTGCCCTTTTCTTGAAACTAGTGGTCTTGTTGACCATCAACACTTGATGCTCTTTCTTGATTTCTACCTCCATGGCTTTTAGCATTGCGAAGAGCTCAGGAATTGTCTTAGTCATTCCTTGCATATTATAGTTCATCACGAAGCTCTTGTAGCTTGGTGGCGTGATTGGAGAATTCTGTCAATGACACTATCATCCGGAAGAGTAACTCCCAGTTGAATCAAGTGATTATTATACCCGGACATTTTGAGTATATGTTCTTGACGTAACTATTCTCCTCCATCTTGCAGCTATAGAACTTATTGGAGACTTCATATCTCTCAATCCGGGCATTTGCTTGAAATATTAACTTCAACTCTGGAACATCTCATATGCTCCATGACGTTCAAAACGTCGTTGAAGACCCGGTTCTAAGCCGTAAAGCATGGCACAATCGAACTATTGAGTAGTCATCAGCTTTGCTTTGCGACGTTCACAACTTCGGCTCAGCTCTGCAGACAGGCCTGTCACCCAGCGGTGCTTCCAGGGCGTAATTTTTACGTGCAGCAATGAGGATAATCCTCAAGTTACGGACCCAGTCCGTCTAATTGCTACCATCATCTTTCAACTTTGCTTTCTCAAGGAACGCATTAAAATTCAACGGAACAACAGCACGAGCCATCTGTTGGGGAACGTAGTAATTTCAAAAAATTCCTACGATCACGCAAGACCATGGTGATGGCATAGCAACGAGGGGAGAGTGTCCGCCCACGCACTCGTGAGACCGAAAGCGAAGCGTTATAACAACGCTGTTGATGTAGTCGACGTCTTCACGATCCGACCGATCCAAGCACCGAACGACGGCACCTCCGAGTTACGCACACGTTCAGCTCGATGACGATCCCGGACTCGATCCAGCAAAGTGTCGGGATGAGTTCGTCAAGATGACGGCGTGGTGGCGATGTTGATGCTCCACCGACGCAGGGCTTCGCCTAAGCTCCGCGACGATATGACTTCTCCGCGCGAGGCTTCGCCTAAGCTCTCACGACGATATGACGAAGTGGAATATGGTGGAGGGGGCACCGCACACGGCTAAGGAACGATCCGTAGATCAACTTGTGTGTCATGGGGTGCCCCCTGCCCCGTATATAAAGGAGCAAGGAGGAGGTGGCGGCCAAAGGGAGGAGGCGCGCAGGGGGAGTCCTACTCCCACGGGAGTAGGACTCCTCCTTTCCTAGTAGGAGTAGGAGAGAAGGAAGGGAAGAGAAGAAGGGTGCGCCCCTCCCTAGTCCAATTCGGACTAGGCCTTGGGGCGCGGCCTGCCCTAGGCAGCCCTCTCTCTTTCCGCAGGGCCCAATAAGGCCCAATACTGCTCCCGGCGAATTCCGTAACTCTCGGTACTCGAAAAATACCGAATCATTCGAACCTTTCCGAACTCGAATATAGTCGTCCAATATATCGATCTTTATGTCTCGACCATTTCGAGACTCCTCGTCATGTCCCCGATCTCATCCAGGACTCGAACTCCTTGGTACATCAAAACTCATAAACTCATAATATAAGCATCATCGAAACCTTAAGCGTGCGGACCCTACGGGTTCGAGAACTATGTAGACATGACCTAGAACTATTCTTGGTCAATAACCAATAGCGGAACCTGGATGCCCATATTGGCTCCTACATATTCTCTGAAGATCTTTATCGGTCAAACCGCATAACAACATACTTTGTTCCCTTTGTCATCGGTATGTTACTTGCCCGAGATTCGATCGTCGGTATCAATACCTAGTTCAATCTCGTTACCGCAAGTCTCTTTACTCGTTCCGTAATACATCATCTCATAACTAACTCATTAGTTACAATGCTTGCAAGGCTTAGGTGATGAGTATTACCGAGAAGGCCCAGAGATACCTCTCCGACAATCGGAGTGACAAAACCTAATCTCAAATCGCCAACCCAACATGTACCTTTGGAGACACCTGTAGTACTCCTTTATAATCACCCGATTACGTTGTGACGTTTGGTAGCACCAAAGTGTTCCTCCGTAAACGGAGTTGCATAATCTCATAGTTACAGGAACATGTATAAGTCATGAAGAAAGCAATAGCAACATACTAAGCGATCATGTGCTAGGCTAACGGAATGGGTCATGTCAATCACATCATTCTCCTAATGATGTGATCCCGTTAATCAAATGACAACTCATGTCTATGGTTAGGAAACTTAACCATCTTTGATTCAACGAGCTAGTCAAGTAGAGGCATACTAGTGACACTATGTTTGTCTATGTATTCACACATGTATTATGTTTCCGGTTAATACAATTCTAGCATGAATAATAAACATTTATCATGAAATAAGGAAATAAATAATAACTTTATTATTGCCTCTAGGGCATATTTCCTTCAGTCTCCCACTTGCACTAGAGTCAATAATCTAGTTCACATCGCCATGTGATTTAACATCAATAGTTCACATCTATATGTGGTTAACACCCATAGTTCACATCGACATGTGACCAACACCCAAAGGGTTTACTAGAGTCAGTAATCTAGTTCACATCGCTATGTGATTAACACCCAAAGAGTACTAAGGTGTGATCATGTTTTGCTTGTGAGATAATTTTAGTCAACGGTCTCTGTCACATTTAGAGCCGTAAGTATTTTGCAAATTTCTATGTCTACAATGCTCGCACGGAGCTACTCTAGCTAATTGCTCCCACTTTCAATATGTATCCAGATTGAGACTCAGAGTCATCTAGATTAGTGTTAAAACTTGCATCGACGTAACCTTTACGATTTAACCTTTTTCACTTCCATAATCGAGAAACATATCCTTATTCTACTAAGGATAATTTTGACCGCTGTCCATTGATCTACTCCTAGATCTCTATTGCACTCCTTGCCAATCTTAGTGGTAGGGTATGCAATAGATCCTGTACACAACATGACATACTTTATAGAACCTATGGCTGATGCATAGGAATGACTTTCATTCTCTTTCTATCTTCTACCGTGGTCGGGTTTTGAGTCTTACTCAATCTCACACCTTGTAACACAGGCAAGAACTCTTTCTTTGACTGTTCCATTTTGAACTACTTCAAAATCTTGTCAAGGTATGTATTCATTGAAAAACTTATCAAGCGTCTTGATCTATCTCTATAGATCTTGATGCTCAATATGTAAGCAGCTTCACCGAGGTCTTTCTTTGAAAAACTCCTTTCAAATACTCCTTTATGCTTTGCAGAATAATTCTACATCATTTCCGATCAACAATATGTCATTCACATATACTTATCAGAAATGCTGTAGTGCTCCCACTCACTTTCTTGTAAATACAGGCTTCACCAAAAGTCTCAGATAAAACTATATGCTTTGATCAACTTATCAAAGCGTGTATTCCAACTCGAGATGCTTGCACCAGTCCATAGATGGATCGCTGGAGCTTGCACATTTTGTTAGCACCTTTAGGATTGACAAAACCTTCGGTTGCATCATATACAACTCTTCTTTAAGAAAACCATTAAGGAATGCAGTTTTGACATTCATTTGCCAGATTTCATAAAATGTGGCAATTGCTAACATGATTCGGACAGACATAAGCATCGCTACAGCTTGAGTAAATCTCATTGTAGTCAACACCTTGAACTTTGTCGAAAACCTTTTTGCGACAAGTCGAGCTTTGTAGATAGTAATACTACTATCAGCATCTGTCTTCCTCTTGAAGATCCATTTATATAATATGGCTTGCCGATCATCGGCAACTCCATCAAAGTCCATACTTTGTTCTCATATATGGATCCCATCTCAGATTTCATGGTCTCAAACCATTTCGCGGAATCTGGGCTCATCATCGCTTCCTCATAGTTCGTAGGTTCATCATGGTCTAGTAACATGACTTCCGAACATGATTACCGTACCACTCAGTGCGGATCTTACTCTGGAAGACCTACGAGGTTTGGTAGCAACTTGATCTGAAGTTTCATGATCATCATCATTAACTTCCTCACTAATTGGTGTAGGAATCATCGAACTGATTCTCGTGATGAACTACTTTCCAATAAGGGAGAAGGTACAATTACCTCATCAAGTTCTACTTTCCTCCCACTCACTTCTTTCGAGAGAAACTTCTTCTCTAGAAAGGATCCATCTTAGCAACAAATATCTTGCTTTCGGATCTGTGATAGAAGGTGTACCCAATAGTTACCTTTGGGTATTCTATGAAGACGCACTTCTCCGATTTGGGTTCGAGCTTATCAGGTGAAAACTTTTTCACATAAGCATCACAACTCCAAACTTTAAGAAACGACAGCTTAGGTTTACTGTTAAACCATAGTTCATACGGTGTCATCTCAACGGATTTAGATGGTGCCCTATTAAACGTGAATGCAGCTGTCTCTAATGCATAACCCCAAAACGATAGTGGTAAATCGATAAGAGACATCACTGATCGCACCATATCAAAATAAAGTACGGTTACGACGTTCGGACACACCATAACGTTGTGGTGTTCCAGGTGGCGTGAACTGTGAAACTATTCCACTTTGTTTTAATTGAAGACCAAACTCGTAACTCAAATATTCATCTCCACGATCAGATCGTAGAAACTTTATTTTCTTATTACGATGATTCTCCACTTCACTCTGAAATTATTTGAACTTTTCAAATGTTTCAGACTTGTGCTTCATTAAGTAGATATACTCATATCTGCTCAAATCATCTTGTGAAGGTCAGAAAATAACGATACTTGCCGTGAGCTTTAACACTCATCGGACCGCATACATCGGTATGTATTATTTCCAATAAGTCATTTGCTCGCTCCATTGTTCCGAGAACGAGTCTTTAGTCATCTTGCCCATAAGGCATGGTTCATAAGCATCAAGTGATTCATAATCAAGTGATTCCAAAATCCCATCAGCATGGAGTTTCTTCATGCGCTTTACACCAATATGACCTAAACGGCAAGTGCCACAAATAAGTTGCACTATCATTATTAACTTTGCATCTTTTGGCATCAATATTATGAATATGTGTATTACTACGATCGAGATCCAACAAACTATTTTTATTGGGTGTATGACCATTGAAGGTTTTATTCATTTAAGCAGAACAACAATTATTCTTTGACTTTAAATGAATAACCGTTTTGAAAACTATTTTCATTGGGTGTATGACCATGAAGGTTTTATTCATTTAAACAGAACAACAATTATTCTTTGACTTTAAATGAATAACCGTTTTGCAATAAACATGATCAAATCATATTCATGCTCAACGCAAACACCAAATAACATTTATTTAGGTTTAACACTAATCCCGAAAGTATAGGGAGTGTGCGATGATGATCATATCAATCTTGGAACTACTTCCAACACTCATCGTTACTTCCCTTCAACTAGTTTCTGTTCATTCGCAACTCCGTTTGAGTTACTACTCTTAGCAACCGAACCAGTATCAAATACCGAGGGGTTGCTATGAACACTAGTAAAATATACATCAATAATCTGTATATCAAATATACCTTTGTTCACTTTGCCATCCTTCTTATCCGCCAAATACTTGGGGTAGTTCCGCTTCGGTGACCAATTCCATTGTAGCAAAAGCACTTAGTCTCGTGCTTAGGTCCAGACTTGGGCTTCTTCACTCGAGTAGCAACTTGCTTGCCGTTCTTTTGAAGTTCCCTTCTTCCCTTTGCCCTTTTCCTTGAGACTAGTGGTCTTGTCAATCATCAACACTTGATGCTCTTTTCTTGATTTCTACCTTCGTCGATTTCAGCATCACGAAGAGCTTGGGAATCACTTTTGTCATCCCTTGCATATTATAGTTCATCACGAAGTTCTACTAACTTGGTGATGGTGACTAGAGAATTCTGTCAATCACTATCTTATCTGGAAGATTAACTTCCACTTGATTCAAGCGATTGAAGTACTCAGACAATCTGAGCACATGCTCACTAGTTGAGCGATTCTCCTCCATCTTTTAGCTATAGAACTTGTTGGAGACTTCATATCTCTCAACTCGGTATTTGCTTGAAATATTAACTTCAATTCTGGAACATCTCATATGGTCCATGATGTTCAAAACGTCTTTGAAGTCCCGATTCTAAGCCGTTAAGCATGGTGCACTAAACTATCAAGTAGTCATCATATTGAGCTAGCCAAACGTTCATAACGTCGATCGCTCATATTGAGCTAGCCATAGCGCTCATAACGCCTCAGATCGCTCTTGCAATAGGTCTGTCACCTAGCGGTGCATTAAGGACATAATTCTTCTGCAGCAATGAGGATAAACCTCAGATCACGGATCCAATCCGCATCATTGCTACTAACATCTTTCAATACAATTTCTCTAGGAACACATATAAAAACACAGGGAAGCAACAACGCGAGCTATTGATCTACAACATAATTTGCAAAATACTACCGGGACTAAGTTCATGATAAATTAAAGTTCAATTAATCATATTACTTAAGAACTCCCACTTAGATAGACATCTCTCTAGTCATCTAAGTGATTACGTGATCCAAATCAACTAAACCATGTCCGATCATCACGTGAGATGGAGTAGTTTCAATGGTGAACATCACTATGTTGATCATATCTACTATATGATTCACGTTCGACCTTCGGTCTCCGTGTTCCGAGGCCATATCTGTTATATGCTAGGCTCGTCAAGTTTAACTTGAGTATTCGCGTGTGCAACTGTTTTGCACCCGTTGTAGATGGACGAGAACTTATCACACCCGATCATCACGTGGTGTCCGGGTACTACGAACTTTGGCAACGGTGCATACTCAGGAGAACACTTCTTGATAATTTTAGTGAGAGATCATCTTATAATGCTACCGTCAATCAAAGCAAGATAAGATGCATAAAGGATAAACATCACATGCAATCAATATAAGTGATATGATATGGTCATCATCATCTTGTGCTTGTGATTCCATCGCCAAGCACCGTCATGATCACCATCGTCACCGCGCGACACCTTGATCTCCATCGTAGCATCGTTGTCGTCTCGCCAACTATTGCTTCTACGACTATCGCTACTCCTTAGTGATAAAGTAAAGCAATTACATGGCGTTGCATTTCATACAATAAGCGACAACCATATGGCTCCTCGCCGATTGCCGATAACTCGGTTACAAAACATGATCATCTCATACAATAAAATATAGCATCACGCCTTGACCATATCACATCACAACATGCCCTGCAAAAACAAGTTAGACGTCCTCTACTTTGTTGTTGCAAGTTTTACGTGGCTGCTACGGGCTGAGCAAGAACCGTTCTTACCTACGCATCAAAACCACAACGATAGTTTGTCAAATAGACTCCGTTTTAACCTTCTCAAGGACCGGGCATAGTCATACTCGGTTCAACTAAAGTGAGAGAGAGACAGACACCGCGGTCACCTTTAAGCAACGAGTGCTCGAGCGGTGAAACCAGTCTCGCGTAAGCGTCACGCGTAATGTCGGTCCGGCCGCTTCATCTCACAATACCGCTGAACCAAAGTATGACATGCTGGTAGGCAGTATGACTTGTATCGCCCACAACTCACTTGTGTTCTACTCGTGCACATGACATCAACGCATAAAACCTGGCTCGGATGCCCTTTGTTGGGGAACGAGTAATTTCAAAAATTTCCTACGATCACGCAAGACCATGGTGATGGCATAGCAACGAGAGGGGAGAGTCCGTCCGCCCACGCCTCGTGAGACCGAAAGCGGAAGCGTTATAACAACGCGGTTGATGTAGTCGACGCCTTCACGATCCGACCGATCCAAGCACCGAACGACGGCACCTCCGAGTTCGCACACGCTCAGCTCGATGACGATCCCGGACTCCGATCCAGCAAAGTGTCGGGATGAGTTCCGTCGAAGACGACGGCGTGCAGGACGATGTTGATGCTCCACCGACGCAGGGCTTCGCCTAAGCTCCGCGACGATATGACTTCTCCGGCGCAGGGCTTCGCCTAAGCTCTCTGACGATATGACCAAGTGGAATATGGTGGAGGGGGCACCGACACGGCTAAGGAACGATCCGTAGATCAACTTGTGTGTCATGGGGTGCCCCCTGCCCCGTATATAAAGGAGCAAGGAGGAGGTGGCGGCCAAAGGAGGAGGCGCACCAGGGGGAGTCCTACTCCCAGGAGTAGGACTCCTCCTTTCCTAGTAGGAGTAGGAGAGAAGGAAGGGAAGAGAAGAAGGGGTGCGGCCCCTCCCTAGTCCAATTCGGACTAGGCCTTGGGCGCGCGGCCTGCCCTAGGCAGCCCTCTCTCTTTCCGCAGGCCCAATAAGGCCCAATACTTCTCCCGGCGAATTCCGTAACTCTCGGTACTCAAAAAATACCGAATCATTCGAACCTTTCCGAACTCGAATATAGTCGTCCAATATATCGATCTTTATGTCTCGACCATTTCGAGACTCCTCGTCATGTCCACGATCTCATCCGGGACTCGAACCCCTTGGTACATCAAAACTCATAAACTCATAATATAAGCATCATCGAAACCTTAAGCGTGCGGACCCTACGGGTTCGAGAACTATGTAGACATGACCTAGAACTATTCTTGGTCAATAACCAATAGCGGAACCTGGATGCCCATATTGGCTCCTACATATTCTACGAAGATCTTTATCGGTCAAACCGCATAACAACATACTTTGTTCCCTTTGTCATCGGTATGTTACTTGCCCGAGATTCGATCGCGGTATCCAATACCTAGTTCAATCTCGTTACGCAAGTCTCTTTACTCGTTCCGTAATACATCATCTCATAACTAACTCATTAGTTACAATGCTTGCAAGGCTTAGGTGATGAGTATTACCGAGAAGGCCCAGAGATACCTCTCCGACAATCGGAGTGACAAAACCTAATCTCAAATCGCCAACCCAACATGTACCTTTGGAGACACCTGTAGTACTCCTTTATAATCACCCGCACGTTGTGACGTTTGGTAGCACCCAAAGTGTTCCTCCGTAAACGGAGTTGCATAATCTCATAGTTACAGGAACATGTATAAGTCATGAAGAAAGCAATAGCAACATACTAAACGATCATGTGCTAGGCTAACGGAATGGGTCATGTCAATCACATCATTCTCCTAATGATGTGATCCCGTTAATCAAATGACAACTCATGTCTATGGCTAGGAAACTTAACCATCTTTGATTCAACGAGCTAGTCAAGTAGAGGCATACTAGTAACACTATGTTTGTCTTATGTATTCACACATGTATTATGTTTCCGGTTAATACAATTCTAGCATGAATAATAAACATTTATCATGAAATGAGGAAATAAATAATAACTTTATTATTGCCTCTAGGGCATATTTCCTTCACCATCTATCTACAGTAAACATAGACAGGCAAAATACTATCAGGTACTAAGCTCATGATAAATTTAAGTTTAATTAATCATATTAAAAACTCCCACTTAGACAGACATCTCTCTAGTTATCTAAGTGATTACGTGATCCAAATTAACTAAACCATGTCCGATCATCACGTGAGATGGAGTAGTTTCAATGGTGAACATCACTATGTTGATCATATCTACTATATGATTCACGTTCGACCTTTCGGTCTCCGTGTTCCGAGGCCATATCTGTTATATGCAAGGCTCGTCAAGTTTAACCTGAGTATTCCGCGCGTGCAACTGTTTTGCACCCGTTGTAGATGGACGTAGAACTTATCACACCCGATCATCACGTGGTGTGCGGGTACTACGAACTTTGGCAGCAGTGCATACTCGAGGAGAACACTTCTTGATAATTTTAGTGAGAGATCATCTTATAATGCTACCGTCAAACAAAGCAAGATAAGATGCATAAAGGATAAACATCACATGCAATCAATATAAGTGATATGATATGGTCATCATCATCTTGTGCTTGTGATCTCCATCGCCGAAGCACCGTCATGATCACCATCGTCACCGGCGCGACACCTTGATCTCCATCGTAGCATCGTTGTCGTCTCGCCAACTATTGCTTCTCGACTATCGCTACTGCTTAGTGATAAAGTAAAGCAATTACATGGCGTTGCATTTCATACAATAAAGCGACAACCATATGGCTCCTGCCGATTGCCGATAACTTCGGTTACAAAACATGATCATCTCATACAATAAAATGTAGCATCACGTCTTGACCACATCACATCACAACATGCCCTGCAAAAACAAGTTAGACGTCCTCTACTTTGTTGTTGCAAGTTTTACGTGGCTGCTACGGGCTGAGCAAGAACCGTTCTTACCTACGCATCAAAACCACAACGATAGTTTGTCAAGTTGGTGCTGTTTTAACCTTCGCAAGGACCGGGCGTAGCCACACTCGGTTCAACTAAAGTGAGAGAGACAGACACCCGCCGGTCACCTTTAAGCAACGAGTGCTCGGAGCGGTGAAACCAGTCTCGCGTAAGCGTACGCGTAATGTCGGTCCGGGCCGCTTCATCTCACAATACCGCTGAACCAAAGTATGACATGCTGGTAAGCAGTATGACTTATATCGCCCACAACTCACTTGTGTTCTACTCGTGCATATGACATCAACGCATAAAACCAGGCTCGGATGCCACTGTTGGGGAACGTAGTAATTTCAAAAAAATTCCTACGAACACGCAAGACCATGGTGATGGCATAGCAACGAGAGGGGAGAGTGTCCGTCCACGTACCCTCGTAGACCGAAAGCGGAAGCGTTATAACAACGCGGTTGATGTAGTCGTACGTCTTCACGATCCGACCGATCCAAGCACCGAACGTACGGCACCTCCGAGTTCGCACACGTTCAGCTCGATGGCGATCCCGGACTCGATCCAGCAAAGTGTCGGGATGAGTTCCGTCAAGATGACGGCAATGGCGTGGACGATGTTGATGCTCCACCGACGCAGGGCTTCGCCTAAGCTCATGACGATATGACTTCTCCGGCGCAGGCTTCGCCTAAGCTCTCTGACGATATGACCGAAGTGGAATATGGTGGAGGGGGCACCGCACACGGCTAAGGAACGATCCGTAGATCAACTTGTGTGTCATGGGGTGCCCCCTGCCTCATATATAAAGGAGCAAAGGGGGTGGGGCGGCCCTAGGGAGGCGCGCTGGAGGAGTCCTACTCCACGGGAGTAGGACTCCCCCCTCTCCTAGTTGGAGTAGGATTGGGGAGGGAAGAGGAAGAGGCGCCGCCCTCTCCTTGTCCTATTCGGACTAGAGGGGGGAGGGGGGCGCGCGGCCTGCCCTGGCCGGCCCTTCCTCTTCTCCCTTGTGGCCCATTAAGGCCCATATACCCCCGGGGTTCCGTAACCCCGGTGTTCCAATAACTTCTGTTTTCATTGGAACCCTTCCAAGTCCAAACATAGGCTTCCAATATATCAATCTTTATGTCTCGACCATTTCGAGACTCCTCGTCATGTCCGTGATCATATCCGGACTCGAACAACCTTCGTGCATCAATACTTATAAACTCATAATGAACTGTCATCAAAACGTTAAGCGTGCGGACCCTACGGGTTCGAGAACTATGTAGACATGACCTAGAACCATTCTCGGTCAATAACCAATAGCGGAACCTGGATGCCCATATTGGTTCCTACATATTCTACGAAGATCTTTATCGGTCAAACCGCATAACGACATCGTTGTTCCTTTGTCATCGGTATGTTACTTACCCGAGATTCGATCGTCGGTATCCAATACCTAGTTCAATCTCGTTACCGGTAAGTCTCTTTACTCGTTCCGTAATACATCATCTCACAACTAACTCATTAGTTGTAATGCTTGCAAGGCTTAAGTGATGTGTATTACCGAGAAGGCCCAGAGATACCTCTCCGACAATCGGAGTGACAAAACCTAATCTCGAAATCGCCAACCCAACAAGTACCTTTGGAGACACCTGTAGTACTCCTTTATAATCACCCGATTCGTTGTGACGTTTGGTAGTACCAAAGTGTTCCTCCGTAAGCGGAGTTGCATAATCTCATAGTTACAGGAACATGTATAGGTCATGAAGAAAGCATTAGCAATATACTAAACGATCAAGTGCTAAGCTAACGGAATGGGTCATGTCAATCACATCATTCTCCTAATGAGGTGATCCCATTAATCAAATGACAACACATGTCTATGGTTAGGAAACACAACCATCTTTGATTAATGAGCTAGTCCAGTAGAGGCATACTAGTGACTATCTGTTTGTCTATGTATTCACACATGTATTATGTTTCCGGTTAATACAATTCTAGCATGAATAATAAACATTTATCATGATATAAGGAAATAAATAATAACTTTATTATTGCCTCTAGGGCATATTTCCTTCAGCACTCGTGTGGCTCCTCCCTCTCCCACGGACACGACGGGTAGTGTGGTGGGGCGGTGCTGCAACTGGGGGCGGCGGCGGTGGCCATGGGTGAGGCCATGGACGAGTAGACTGATGGAAGACGATGCCTCGGTGCTACAACCGGTCAATTTTTTTCCTGGAACCAGTTGGGAAAAAAGCAGCAACCAGTTGCTGCCGCAGCACCGCCATGGAATCCACTTTGTCCATCTATCTATCTAGCTCCACTCCAACGAAGCGAAACCTCCACCCTCTGTGAAGCTACAACCAGCTGATTCAGAAGCTGCAACCGTCGTTGAAATTTGCTAGTATTGGCGAGGAATTTGCTACATACATCACGGCGGAGATGCGACCTACTACGGCAGCGGCGTTTTTTGTTGCAACCGTCCTCAAAATTTGCTACTACAGGTGATGAATTTTGCTACATCCATCACGGTGGAGCTGAGACCGGCAACGGCGTCGAGATGAATTGTTGCAACCGCCTTTGGATTTTGCTACTACCAGCGAGGGTTTTTGATATATCCATCATGGCGGAGATGAGACTGGCAACGGCGGCGAGATGATTTTGCTACAACCACAGTTGATTTTTGCTACTACCGGCGAGGGATTTTGCTACATACATGATTTTGCTACTACCGGCATTTTTTCTGCTGCATCCATGAACGGGTGTTGACTTTTTGGCCGTCGCTCAAGCAACCCCGTGCAGCGAATTTCGATGGCGAGGGGACGGCGATGACGCTAAGAGAGCTACCATGAAGCGAGAGCATTGGGTGAGAAGGGGGTGAGTAGGAGATGCGGCGGCGAGCAGGAGGTGAGGAGAAACGGCGGTGATGACGGCGGATGGTGACAACGCATGGTGGCTGGCGAGGACGAGCAAGGCGGCGAGGGGTGGCCGGCAAGCGCGGCGTTGTATGTGGCTAATGGCAGCCGGCATGCGGAAGGGAGCGGGGAAGGAAGAAGACGAGAAGGAAGGGAAAAGACGACACGATGGGATCCAATCGAATGCGGTTGGCGCGGCTGAATCGAGTGGCTGGAAGCGGACCGGCCGAATTTTCAGCCGGCGCGCATTACTGCCCTTTCTAAAAAGCGCTAGTACCTTTGAACAAGGATCCCCTGACGTCCGCCATGGGGGCACTTCAAAGGACATATAAAAATTAGTTATCCATATGAGATTTCCTACTTCCTTTGTATGCAATCGAATTTCGATTATCCAGTAATAACCATGGCACAACAGAACATAGCTATCCGGTTGCAGCGTATATTTACTCAACATCAACCCATGCTACCTGGAATGAATTTGAGAGAAGCACCAGAATGCCACGGTTTTGATGACTGGCCACTGCGATTTAAGCTTTATGATTCAGGACTTCGGAAGAAAGGCGTCAACAGATCGTAGTACAACAAACTATTCAATTATCCAACCATTCAGGCGAAGACAAGGTTACAAACAAATTTGCGCCCATTCTCCAAACCGGGGAACATATCCCACGATACCAAATATATTATCACTACACAATGGTGTTCTGGTAGTGAAGACCGGTGCACAATTCATCACATGTAAAGCCCCTCCGGCACGCCTTCCTTCTTCTTGAACATGACCTTCTCCTTCGCCTTCTTGAAGTCGGCGTGTGTCACCTAGGAAAATCAGGAAACAGCAGATCAAGTACATGGAAGTATACATGTAGCATGTTCGACGTATAGATGGCACAAGACATATACAAAAACTTAATACAACTGAACATGATAGACTGGTACCGGACCGACATATTAGTGTATATAGAACAGAAATGTTCTGAGCCATGAATTAGAAAACAAGTTTGTTGCTAAATAAAAATGGTGCTGATTGGCTTCCTCCAATAGTATAGCCAATAATCTGAAGTTCTACTGCCTAACTGCGAGTTTAGGAGTACATACATAACAAAAAGTGATATTGCTCGTGCAACAAAAACTACATGCAAAACCATAATTCCGTGGTAAAGATGACAGTTTACCAAATGAAATGAAACTAGCTAGAAATAGAGGCATGCTTCAGTGAACTCCCCAAACAAAGTTTTACTATTTGAACTAGAGATAAAAAGTCCATCCTTACCTTCATCCTACGCTCTCTCAAAGCAAGCAAGCCAGATTCGGTGCATATTGCTTTGATGTCAGCACCAGAAAACTCATCCTTAGTCATGACAAACTCTTCCAGGTTCACATCATCTGACAATGTCATCTTCGCCGTGTGTATCTGCAAGATTTATGATGTTCATGAGAACCAAACAAGATTGCATTCTGTAATGTTAAAATCAACATAGACTGATTAAGAAGGTACCTGGAAGATGCGCCGCCTAGTCTTAATGTCTGGAAGAGGGAATTCTATCTTTCGGTCTATTCGGCCAGGGCGAAGCAAGGCTGGATCAAGACTTTCAATGCGATTTGTAGCTAGAATAACTTTAACATCTCCACGCGAGTCAAAACCATCTAGCTGGTTCAGCAGCTCCAACATAGTTCTCTGAATCTCACGCTCCCCTCCTGAATGAGCGTCATACCTCTTTGTTCCAACTGCATCGATCTCATCGATGAAGACTATCGAGGGGGAAAGCTCATCTGCCACTCTAAATAGTTCTCTAACTAGTTTTGGACCATCGCCAAGGTACTTCTGAATAAGTTCACTTCCAACGACACGTAAGAAAGTTGCAGATGTGGAGTTAGCAACAGCCTGCAACAACAATTTCAAGTAACAACAGGTCATACACCAGCACTCAAGTAAATGTTATTTAAAAGGTATATAATGCAAAATAAAGTGAAAATTCAGATTTTATTAAAGCCTGGAATGAATTAAGGAGGACTGAAGCCTGAAATTCTCCTCAAAGAAATACTGACCTTGGCAAGTAGAGTTTTCCCTGTTCCAGGTTCTCCATATAATATGACCCCCTTGGGTGGCCTTATTCCAATGTCTTCATATAACTCAGGGTGGGTCAGCGGAAGCTCAACCGCCTCTTTTATTTCTTGAATCTGAGCATCTAACCCTCCAATGTCTGCATACGATTCTAGTGGAGCTTTCTCAACTTTCATCACAGATACCATAGGGTCAACTTCGTCTTGCAGAATTCCAACCACAGAAAGAACCTGGAAAATTGTATCTTGTGAGCCATCATAACATCTATTTACAGGCTGCATGACAGTTATGTGCAATGGGCAGTATCTATGCAAAGAGTAGGAAAGTTCCCTGAGCTCCTATGAAGGAAATCACAATAGTTTTATGTTTTGTGATGAAAATAAACAAATACTACACCTGTTTCATGGCTACTCAGATATTAAACACAATATCAGGCCTAAGAGATAAGAACTAAAGTAACATTTATTTATTTTTGAATTAAGGGGTTCCCCCAGCTTTCATGGCTGGAAGCTGATAACACAGGTTAATACAAGTAATCCGTTGAAGCAAAAGCCCCAACAACACAACACAGAACCAAGAACATCCTCCTAACAAAAGAAAAAACTCTCCTCAAAGCTGAAAACACAGCTAAAACAAAACCAGAGAACATAAAACAGAGTCATAATCTCTTGGACGCAACAGCTATTTTATAGACTGCCAACCAGCTATCCTGAGGACCATTGGTGCCCAGCCTTTCCTTCTACTGAATATATCAGTAACATAGTAATTACATAATATAAGGAATATAATGCTTCTATGTCTACCAAAATGATTGCGCACCTGCGCATGTATTTACAACACTCACATAATGATCACACCAAAAATGAGTTTCAGAACTACGCATCACATGGCCATTGTTAGTCGTTACTTGTTATGATGAGTTTCGCCTAGGATTGGCTTGTTACGGTTGATGACTTCCCCCTAAGATCCAAACCAAAGCAAACTAGCTTTGGAATTCATCAACCATAACAAGTGAATTAAAGCCTTGCAGAACTACACAGTACAGCTAGGTGTCTAGATTTCAGGAGCGAACCTTTAAATAATAAGTCTAATGAATTGCAGAAACCCACTGACCGCAGTGCTCTACTACTACTAGATAAGAAAAGCTTCACAACGCAAACTACGCAATCCTCAGCATCATACCAATCCTTGTGAGACTCTCGTTTTAAGGTTCAGTTCACTTGCGCACATATTTGAACAGTTCAGATTAGAATGAAAATTTGACCAGATTCCTTCAATTCCAATCTCTCGGGCACTTCAGGCTACACGCAGATCCCGAATTCTCAGAGCGACCTATAAGGTCCTAGACTGAACAGGCTTCAATTGACTTGCTATGGTTGGCAAATTCCCCCTAAGATCCGAACCCTAGCCTCACCAGGTATGCAGATCGAGAGAGCAAACTAGATGGATCCGGGCCATGGGGAGCAGGAGCAGCGTCGTACCTTGTTGTGCATGAGGATGGAGCAGCCTGGCTCGAGCTGGTCCTTGTCGACGAAGGAGAGTATGCCGACGTAGTACTCGGGGCCGACCGAGGAGGAGACGATGGCGTGGCTCTCGTCGATGATCTCCTCGAGGGAGCCGACGCTCATGGGGGTTCCGCGGAGGTCGTCGACCTTGGAGCGGTCCTCCTCCGTCTTCTCCTCGGTGGGGCGGAGGCGCTCCTGCGCGGCGACGAACTCCTCCTCCATGAGGAGGTAGTCCTTGACGCGGTCGAGCTTGAGGAGGCGGAGGCGGCACTTGGAGAGCGGCGCGACGCCGGGGAGGCGGGCGGCCGCCTCGGGCCCCTTCTGGCGGCGCTGCTTGCGGCCGACGCGGGACGGCGCGGCGGGCGGCTCGAACTTCTTGTCCTTCTTGTCGCCGTCGCCGCCCGGCTTGCCGCGGTCGCCCGGGGCGCCGCCCTGCTTGCCCATGCCGCCCGGCGTGCCCTGCCCCATGGTCGCCGGCGAGGGTTTCGGGGATTTCGGGTGTGGATCTGTTTTGGATGCGGCGCGGAGGCTGCTTGGGCGGAGGAGTTCTCGTCCCGGATCGGACCCTTCCCCCTTTTCAGTCTGGCTTCAATCAACTTTCTCTGCAAGCAAGGATCGTGCTATATGGCCACTCTGTGGCGCGGTGTGTGTTCGATTCGGTGGAGGTGTGAGACCACGAGTCCACCACGGCTGCTCCCCTCGTCAAAAAGAAAAAAGGAAAACGAGTCCACCACGGTGCAAATCCGATTTGTTTACCAAAACAAATCTAAATTTGGACTATGATTTCCTTATATCAGTAGATATATCCTGGCCTCCTTTCAAATTTATTGTGAAGTTTTTTTTCTAGGAAATGTCACGAAACGAAACGAATATTATGTTATAATGACACTGCCCCGTGCGTTCCCGCGAAATTGGTTGGATATATAGTTTCTCAATATCAAGTAGAATACTAAAACAGTCCTTTCAATTGAAATTATGCGAGAAATTTCTATGTAAGCAAAAAAACTTAACATGAAAAGTTGTGCATGTCATAATTAAACGCAATTTGATTTAACATCATTTAGAATATAGTAATGCATGTCGCGTGGTAGAGGATTCTTATGCATAGAGCTCGTGGATCCTACTAGATGGAGCTAATGAATCTAATGCCTACAATATCTTGAATGATATGAAAGCACACATGTTGAGATAATTAGAAGTACTGGGGATTACTTTTTTATATAGCTTCAAGGACATGTTTTAGAAAACCACACAGCTTGATGCCCACTTCGACTCAATTAACACAGAATCTACGGGATGGGACTACCTCCCATGACCGTACTGAAGACATGGGATTTTGGGTGGAGATGTGTTAGGGCATGTACAATGGTTGATAAGGTAGTTTTATCTTAAGTCTTGCATGTAATTTAGAGATGACAAAAAAAGGTGTATACAATGGGTCATCTCTTAGCCTTATCTTCAATAACTAGCTATTGCTAAAAACATGGTGAGACATATTGTGCTAAGAGATCATCTCTTGTCTTCTCTTAAATAAGAGAAAACAAGCCTTTTCTTATGATTTCTTTCTCCTCCACCTTATCATTTATCCTACCTGGCATTGCTAAGATAGAACCAGTGTACATGCCCTTATGGGTCAATAGTCAACATCTCCTAGGTATAACTTGCAATCGGGGATATTGATGTCATCAGGCATTGCCATGCTGTCAGCAATAATGTTAGCATCATGGGCTCATCCTTCCCAACCAGTCAACAAATATGTGAACTTCAGATTGAAGTCAAGAGCAACAAGCACATTCTGGCTTGTGTAGTGCTTTCTACCCATGTATGTGAAGGAAATATGCCCTAGAGGCAATAATAAAGTTATTATTTATTTCCTCATATCATGATAAATGTTTATTATTCATACTAGAATTGTATTAACCGGAAACATAATGTATGTGTGAATACATAGACAAACATAGTGTCACTAGTATGCCTCTACTTTACTAGCTCATTGATCAAACATGTGTGAATACATAGACAAACATAGTGTCACTAGATCATTTGATCAATGGGATCACATCATTAGAAGAATGATGTGATTGACTTGACCCATTCCGTTAGCTTAGCACTTGATCGTTTAGTATGTTGCTATTGCTTTCTTCATGACTTATACATGTTCCTATGACTATGAGATTATGTAACTCCCGCTTACCGGAGGAACACTTTGTGTGCTACCAAACATCACAACGTAACTGGGTGATTATAAAGGTGCTCTACAGGTGTCTCCGAAGGTACTTGTTGAGTTGACGTATTTCGAGATTAGGATTTGTCACTCTGATTGTCGGAGAGGTATCTCTGGGCCCTCTCGGTAATGCACATCACTATAAGCCTTGCAAGCAATGTAGCTAATGAGTTAGTTGCAGGATGATGCATTACGTAACGAGTAAAGAGACTTGCCGGTAACGATATTGAACTAGGTATTGAGATACCGACGATCGAATCTCGGGCAAGTAACACACCGATGACAAAGGGAACAACGTATGTTGTTATGCGGTTTGACCGATAAAGATCTTCGTAGAATATGTGGGAGCCAATATGAGCATCCAGGTTTCGCTATTGGTTATTGACCGGAGTCGTGTCTCGGTCATGTCTACATAGTTCTAGAACCCGTAGGGTCCGCACACTTAAAGTTCGGTGACAATCGGTATTATGAGTTTTTGTGTTTTGATGTACCGAAGGTAGTTCGAAGTCCCAGATCACGGACATGACGAGGAGTCTCAAAATGGTCGAGACGTAAAGATCAATATATTGGATGACTATGTTCAGACACCGGAAGTGTTTCGGGAGGTTTCGGACATATACCGGAGTACCGGGGGGTTACCGGAACCTCCCGGGGGGTTTAATGGGCCCTAGTGGAGAAGAGGAGGGGCGGCCAGGGCAGGACGCACGCCCCCTCCCCCTCTAGTCCAAATTGGACAAGGAGGGGGGGCGGCGCCCCTTCCTTCCTCTCCTCTCTCCCTTCCTTTCCCCCTCCTACTCCAACTAGGAAAAGAGGGAGTCCTACTCCCGGTGGGAGTAGGACTCCTCCCTGGCGCGCCCTCCTCCTGGCCGGCCGCCCCTCCCCCTGATCCTTTATATACGAGGGCAGGGGGCACCTCTAGACACAACAATTGATCTCTTAATCTCTTACCCGTGTGCGGTGCCCCCCTCCACCAGATTCCACCTCGGTAATATCGTAGCGGTGCTTAGGCGAAGCCCTGCGTCGGTAGCATCATCAACACCGTCATCACGCCGTCGTGCTGACGGAACTCTCCCACAAAGCTCTGCTGGATCGGAGTTCGTGGGACGTCATCGAGCTGAACGTTTGCTGAACTCGGAGGTGCCGTACATTCGGTACTTGATCGGTCGGATCGTGAAGACGTACGACTACATCAACCGCGTTGTGCTAACGCTTCCGCTTTCGGTCTACGAGGGTACGTGGACAACACTCTCCCCTCTTGTTGCTATGCATCACCATTATCTTGCGTGTGCGTAGGATCTGAAATTAATACGTTACCCAACAGTGGCATCCGATCCAGGTTTTATGCGTAGATGTGAAGGAAATATGCCCTAGAGGCAATAATAAAGTTATTATCTATTTCCTTATATCATGATAAATGTTTATTATTCATGCTAGAATTGTATTAACCGGAAGCATAATACATGTGTGAATACATAAACAAACAGTATGTCACTAGTATGCCTCTACTTGACTAGCTCGTTAATCGAAGATGGTTATGTTTCCTAACCATAGACATGAGTTGTCATTTGATTAACAGGATCACATCATTAGGAGAATGATGTGATTGACTTGACCCATTCCGTTAGCTTAGCACTTGATCGTTTAGTATGTTGCTATTGCTTTCTTCATGACTTATACAAAGTTCACGCAACTATGAGATTATGCAACTCCGTTTACGGAGGAACACTTTGTGTGCTACCAAAGCGTCAGCGTAAGCTGGGTGATTATAAAGGTACTCACAGGTGTCTCCAAAAGTATATGTTGAGTTGGCATAATTGAGATTAGGTTTTGTCACTCCGATTGTCGGAGAGGTATCTCTGGGCCTTCTCGGTAATACTCATCACTTAAGCCTTGCAAGCATTGTAACTAATGAGTTAGTTATGAAATGATGTATTACGAGCGAGTAAAGAGACTTGCGTAGCGAGATTGAACTAGGTATTGGATACCGACGACCAAATCTCGGGCAAGTAACATACCGATGACAAAGGGAACAACGTATGTTGTTATGCGGTTTGACCGATAAAGATCTTCATAGAAAATGTAGGAACCAATATGAACATCCAGGTTCCGCTATTGGTTATTGACCGAGAATAGTTCTAGGTCATGTCTACATAGTTCTCGAACCCGTAGGGTCCGCACGCTTAACGTTACGATGACAGTTTATTATGAGTTTATAAGTTTTGATGTACCGAAGTTTGTTCGGAGTCCCGGATGTGATCACGTACATGACGAGGAGTCTCGAAATGTTCGAGAGATAAAGATCGATATATTGGAAGCCTATGTTTGGACTTGGAAGGTTCGGGTGAAACGGATTTTACCGAACACCGGGGTTACGGAACCCTCCCGGGGTCAATGGGCCTTAATGGGCCATAAGGGAGAAGAGGAGGGCGGCCGGGGCAGGGCGCCCCTCCCCTAGTCCGAATAGGACAAGGAGAGGCGGCGCCTTCTTCATCTTCCCCTCCCCAAGTCCTAATCCAACTAGGAAAGGGGGGGTCCTACTCGGTGGGAGTAGGACTCCTCCGCGCCTCCTCCTAGGGCCGGCCGCCCCTTGCTCCTTTATATCTGAGGCGGGGGCACCCATGACACACAAGTTGATCTACGGATCGTTCCTTAGCTGCGTGTGCGGTGCCCCCTCCACCATATTCCACTTGGTCATATCGTTGCGGAGCTTAAGCGAAGCCTGCGCCGTAAAGTCATATCATCGCGAGCTTAGGCGAAGCTCTGCGAGGTGGAGCATCATCATCGTCACCACGCCGTCGTCTTGTGAGAACTCATCCCCGGCGCTTTCTTTGGATCGGAGCCCGGGATCGTCATCGAGCTGAGCGTGTCTGAACCGGAGGTGCCGTGCGTTCGGTACTTAGATCGGTCGGATCGTGAAGGCGTCGACTACATCAACAGCGTTGTTATAACGCTTCCGCCACGGTCTCACGAGTGCGTGGACATACACTCTCCCTCTCGTTGCTATGCCATCACCATGATCTTGCGTGTGCGTAGGAAATTTTTGAAATTACTCGTTCCCCAACAAATGGCATCCGAGCCTGGTTTTATGCGTTGATGTCATATGCACGAGTAGAACACAAGTGAGTTGTGGGCGATATAAGTCATCTGCTTACCAGCATGTCATACTTTGGTTCAGCGGTATTGTGAGATGAAGCGGCCGGACCGACATTACGCGACGCTTACGCGAGACTGGTTTCACCGCCGAGCACTCGTTGCTTAAAGGTGACCGCGGGTGTCTGTTTCTCTCACTTTAGTTGAACGAGTGTGGCTCGCCCGGTCCTTGCGAAGGTTAAAACAGCACCAACTTGACAAACTATCGTTGTGGTTTTGATGCGAGGTAAGAACGGTTCTTGCTCAGCCCGTAGCAGCCACGTAAAACTTACAACAACAAAGTAGAGGACGTCTAACTTGTTTTTGCAGGGCATGTTGTGATGTGATATGGTCAAGGCGTGATGCTATATTTTATTGTATGAGATGATCATGTTTTGTAACCGAAGTTATCGGCAATGGCAGGAGCCATATGGTTGTCGCTTTATTGTATGAAATGCAAAGCCATGTAATTGCTTTACTTTATCACTAAGCGATAGCGATAGTCGTAGAAGCAATAGTTGGCGAGGCGACAACGATGCTACAATGGAGATCAAGGTGTCGCGCGGTGACAATGGTGATCATGACGGTGCTTGGAGATGGAGATCACAAGCACAAGATGATGATGGCCATATCATATCACTTATATTGATTGCATGTGATGTTTATCCTTTATGCATCTTATCTTGCTTTGATTGATGGTAGCATTATAAGATGATCTCTCACTAAAATTATCAAGAAGAGTTCTCCCTGAGTATGCACCGTTGCTAAAAGTTCGTAGTGCCCGGACACCACGTGATGATCGGGTGTGATAAGCTCTCGTCCATCTACAACGGGTGCAAGCCAGTTTTGCACACGCTGAATACTCAGGTTAAACTTGGCGAGCCTAGCATATGCGAGATATGGCCTCGGAACAGGAGACCGAAGGTCGGCGTGAATCATATAGTAGATATGATCAACATAGTGATGTTCACCATTGAAAACTACTCCATCTCTCGTGATGATCGGTTATGGTTTAGTTGATTTGGATCACGTAATCACTTAGATGACTAGAGAGATGTCCGTCTAAGTGGGAGTTTTAATATGATTAATTGAACTTAAATTTATCATGAACTTAGTACCGATAGTATTTTGCTTGTCTATGTTTCTTTGTAGATAGATGGCTCGTCTTTGTTGTTCCGTTGAATTTTAATGCGTTCCTTGAGAAAGCAAAGTTGAAAGATGATGGTAGCAATTACACGGACTGGGTCCGTAACTTGAGGATTATCCTCATTGCTGCACGGAAGAATTACGCCCTGGAAGCACCGCTGGGTGCCGAACCTCTGCTGAGAACAACGCCGAAGTTGTGAGCGTCTGGCGAGCAAAGTGATGACTACTCCATAGTTCGATGTGCCATGCTTTACGGCTTAGAACCGGGTCTTCAACGGCGTTTTGAGCGTCATGGGGCATATGAGATGTTCCAGGAGTTGAAGTTAATATTTCAAGCAAATGCCCGGATTGAGAGATATGAAGTCTCCAATAAGTTCTATAGCTGCAAGATGGAGGAGAATAGTTACATCGGTGAGCACATACTCAAAATGTGCGGGTATAATAATCACTTGATTCAAGCGGGAGTTAATCTTCCGGATGATAGTGTCATTGATGAATTCTCCAATCATCGCCACCAAGCTACAAGAGCTTCATGATGAACTATAATATGCAAGGGATGACTAAGACAATTCTGAGCTCTTCGCAATGCTAAAAAGCGGAGGTAGAAATCAAGAAAGAGCATCAAGTGTTGATGGTCAACAAGACCACTAGTTTCAAGAAAAGGGCAAAGGGAAGAAGAAGGGAACTTCAAAAGAACAGCAAGAAAGTTGCTGCTCAAGAGAAGAAACCCAAGTCTGGACCTAAGCCTGGCGAGTGTTTCTCTTGAAGCGCATGGACCTCGAAGCGGAACTGCCCCAAGTATTTGGCGGATAAGAAGGATGGCAAGGTGAACAAAGGTATATGTGATATACATGTTATTGATGTGTACCTTACTAGAGCTCGTAGTAGCACTGGTATTTGATCTGGTTACATTGCTAATATTTGCAACTCAAAGCAGGACTACTGAAAAGCGAAAGACGGCAAAGGACGCGTGACGATGCGCGTGGGAAAGCGGTTCCAAAGTCAATGTGATCGCGATCGGCACGCTACCTCTACATCTACCTTCGGGATTAGTTTTAGACCTAAATAATTGTTATTTGGTGCCAGCGTTGAGCATGAACATTATATCTGGATCTTGTTTAATGCGAGGCGGTTATTCATTAAATCAGAGAATAATGGTTGTTCTATTTATATGAGTAATATCTTTTATGGTCATGCACCCTTGAAGAATGGTCTATTCTTGTTGAATCTCGACAGTAGTGATACACATATTCATAATGTCGAAGCCAAAAGATGCAGAGTTGATAATGATAGTGCAACTTATTTGTGGCATCGCCATTTAGGTCATATCGGTGTAAACGCATGAAGAAACTCCATACAGATGGACTTTTGGAATCACTTGATTATGAATCACTTGGTACTTGCGAACCGTGCCTCATGGGCAAGATGACTAAAACACCGTTCTCGGTTGTATGGAGAGAGCAACAGATTTGTTGGAAATCATATATCTGAGATGTATGTGGTCCGATGAATGTTGAAGCTCGTGGCGGATATCGTTATTTTCTCACCTTCACAGATGATTTAAGCAGATATGGGTATATCTACTTAATGAAGCATAAATCTGAAACATTTGAAAAGTTCAAAGAATTTCAGAGTGAAGTTGAAAATCATCGTAACAAGAAAATAAAGTTTCTACAATCTGATCGTGGAGGAGAATATTTGAGCTACGAGTTTGGTCTACATTTGAAGCAATGCGGAATAGTTTAGCAACTCACGCCACGGGAACACCACAGCATAATGGTGTGTCGAGCGTCGAATCGTACTTTACTAGATATGGTGCGATCTATGATGTCTATTTCGATTTACCGCTATCGTTTTGGGGTTATGCTTTAGAGGCGGCCGCATTCACGTTAAATAGGACACCATCAAAATCCGTTGAGGCGACACCTTATGAACTATGGTTTGGCAAGAAACCAAAGTTGTCGTTTCGAAAGTTTGGGGTTGCGATGCTTATGTGAAAAGCTTCAACCTGATAAGCTTGAACCCAAATCGGAAAAATGTGTCTTCATAGGATACCCAAAGGAGACAATTGGGTATACCTTCTATCACAGATCCGAAGGCAAGACATTCGTTGCTAAGAATGGATCCTTTCTAGAGAAGGAGTTTCTCTCGAAAGGAGTGAGTGGGAGGAAAGTAGAACTTGATGAGGTAACAGTACCAGCTCCCTTATTGGAAAGTAGTTCATCACGAAATCGATTTACGTGACACCTACACCGATTAGCGAGGAAGTTAATGATAATGATCATGAAACTTCAGATCAAGTTGTCTTGAACTTCGTGGATCAACAGAATAAAATCCGCTTTTGAGTGATACGGTAATCCTATTCGGAAGTCATGCTACTAGATCATGGTGAACCTACGAACTATGAAGAAGCGATGGTGAGCCCAGATTCCATAAAATGGCTTGAAGCCATGAAATCTGAGATGGGATCCATGTATGAGAACAAAGTATGGACTTTGGTTGACTTGCACGATGATCGGCAAGCAATAGAGAATAAATGGATTTTAAGAAGAAGATTGACGACGACGGTAATATTATTTGTTTACAAAGCTCGACTTGTTGCAAAAGGTTTTCGACAAGTCCAAGGAGTTGACTACGATGAGACCTTCTCACCCGTAGCGATGCTTAAGTCTGTCCGAATCATGTTAGCAATCGCGCATTTTATGATTATGAAATATGGCAGATGGATGTCAAAACTGCATTTCTGAATGGATTTCTGGAAGAAGAGTTGTATATGATGCAACCGGAAGGTTTTGTCGATCCTAAAGGAGCTAACAAAGTGTGCAAGCTCCAACGATCAATCTATGGTGCAGTGCAAGCCTCTCGGAGTTGGAATAAGCGCTTTGATAGTGTGATCAAAGCATATGGTTTTATCTGAGACTTTTGGAGAAGCTTTGTATTTACAAGAAAGTGAGTGGGAGCTCTGTAGCATTTCTAATATTATATGTGGACGACATATTGTTAATTAGAAATGATATAGAATTCTGGATAGCATAAAAGGATACTTGAATAAAAGTTTTTCAATGAAGGACCTCGGTGAAGCTGCTTACATATTGGGCATCAAGATCTATAGAGATAGATCAAGGCGCTTAATTGGACTTTCACAAAGCACATACCTTGATAAGGTTTTGAAGAAGTTCAAAATGGATCGAGCAAAGAAAGGATTTTTACTGTATTACAAGGTGTGAAATTGAGTCGGACTCAATGCCCGACCACGCAAAAGATAGAGAGAAAATGAAAGATGTTCCTATGCTTCAGCCATAGGCTCTATCATGTATGCAATGCTGTGTACTAGACGACGTATGCTTAGCAATAAGCTTAGCGGGAAGGTACCAAAGTAATCGAGTGGATCATTGGACAGCGGTCAAGAACATCTGAAATACGAAAAGGACTAAGGATATGTTTCTCGTATATGGAGGTGACAAAGAGCTAGTCGTAAAGGGTTACGTCGATGCAAGCTTTGACACTGATCCGGACGATTCTAAATCGCAAACCGGATCGTATTTTTATTAAGCGTGGAGCTGTAAGTTGGTGCAGTTCTAAACAAAGCGTCGTGGCGGGATCTACATGTGAAGCTGAGTACATAGCTGCTTGAAGCAACAAATGAAGGAGTGCGGATGAAGGAGTTCATTTCGATCTAGGTGTTATACCTAGTGCATCGGGACCAATGAAGATCTTCTGTGACAATCTTGGTGCAATTGCCTTGGCAAAGGAATCCAGATTTCACAAGAGGACCAAGCACATCAAGAGACGCTTCAATTCCATTCGGGACCAAGTCCAAGTGGGAGACATAGAGATTTGCAAGATACATACGGATCTGAATGTTGCGAGACCGTTGACTAAGCCTCTCTCACGAGCAAAACATGATCAGCACCAAGACTCCATGGGTGTGAGAATAATTCTTGTGTAATCTAGATTATTGACTCTAGTGCAAGTGGGAGGCTGAAGGAAATATGCCCTAGAGGCAATAATAAAGTTATTATCTATTTCCTTATATCATGATAAATGTTTATTATTCATGCTAGAATTGTATTAACCGAAACATAATACATGTGTGAATACATAAACAAACAGTATGTCACTAGTATGCCTCTACTTGACTAGCTCGTTAATGAAGATGGTTATGTTTCCTAACCATAGACATGAGTTGTCATTTGATTAACGGGTCACATCATTAGGAGAATGATGTGATTGACTTGACCCATTCCGTTAGCTTAGCACTTGATCGTTTAGTATGTTGCTATTGCTTTCTTCATGACTTATACAAAGTTCCTGCAACTATGAGATTATGCAACTCCGTTTAGCGGAGGAACACTTTGTGTGCTACCAAACGTCACAGCGTAAGCTGGGTGATTATAAAGGTACTCTCTGGTGTCTCCAAAAGTATATGTTGAGTTGGCATAATTGAGATTAGGTTTTGTCACTCCGATTGTCGGAGAGGTATCTCTGGGCCTTCTCGGTAATACTCATCACTTAAATCTTGCAAGCATTGTAACTAATGAGTTAGTTATGAAATGATGTATTACTGAGCGAGTAAAGAGACTTGCGGTAGCGAGATTGAACTAGGTATTGGATACCGACGATCGAATCTCGGGCAAGTAACATACCGATGACAAAGGGAACAACGTATGTTGTTATGCGGTTTGACCGATAAAGATCTTCGTAGAAAATGTAGGAACCAATATGAACATCCGGTTCCGCTATTGGTTATTGACCGAGAATAGTTCTAGGTCATGTCTACATAGTTCTCGAACCCGTAGGGTCCATGCGCAACGTTTACGATGATGTTTATTATGAGTTTATAAGTTTTGATGTACGAAGTTTGTTGAGTCCGGATGTGATCACGGACATGACGAGGAGTCTCGAAATGTTCGATACATAAAGATTGATATATTGGAAGCCTATGTTTGGACTTGGAAGGTTCGGGTGAAATCGGGATTTACTGGAACACGGGTTACCGGAACACCGGGGTTACGGAACCCTCCGAAGTCGATGGGCCTTAATGGGCCATAAGGGAGAAGAGGAGGGCGGCCGGGGCAGGCGGGGCCTCCCCTAGTCCGAATAGGACAAGGAGAGGCGGCGCCTTCTTCCTCTTCCCTCCCCAAGTCCTAATCCAACTAGGAAAGGGGGTCCTACTCGGTGGGAGTAGGACTCCTCCTGAGCGCCTCCTCCTAGGGCGGCCGCACCCCCTTGCTCCTTTATATCTGAGGCGCAGGGGCACCCATGACACACAAGTTGATCTCTGGATCGTTCCTTAGCCGTGTCGGTGCCCCCTCCACCATATTCCACTTGGTCATATCGTTGCGGAGCTTAAGCGAAGCCCTGCGTGACGTAAAGTCATATCGTCGCGGAGCTTAGGCAAAGCTCTGCGTCGGTGGAGCATCATCATCGTCCACCACGCCGTCGTCTTGTGGAACTCATCCCGACGCTTTCTTTGGATCGGAGCCGGGATCATCATCGAGCTGAGCGTGTGCTGAACTTCGGAGGTGCCGTGCGTTCGGTACTTAGATCGGTCGGATCGTGAAGGCGTCGACTACATCAACAGCGTTGTTATAACGCTTCGCTTACGATCTCACAGTGCGTGGACATACACTCTCCCCTCTCGTTGCTATCCCATCACCATGATCTTGCGTGTGCGTAGGAATTTTTTTGAAATTACTACGTTCCCCAACAAGATGTTAGATGCACGAGTAGAACACAAGTGAGGTGTGGGCGATACAAGTCATATTGCTTACCAGCATGTCATACTTTGGTTCGGCGGTACTGTTGGATGAAGCAGCCCGGACCGACATTACGCGTACGCTTACGCGAGACTGGTTCAACCGACGTGCTTTGCACATAGGTGGCTGGCGGGTGTCAATTTCTCTAACATTAGTTGAACCGAGTGTGGCTACGCCCGGTCCTTGAGAATGTTAAAACAACACTAACTTGATGAACTATTGTTGTGGTTTTGATGCGTAGGTAAGAACGGTTCTCGCTCAGCCCGTAGCAGCCACGTAAAACTTGCAACAACAAAGAAGAGGACGTCTAACTTGTTTTTACAGGGCATGTTGTGATGTGATATGGTCAAAACGTGATGCTATATTTTATTGTATGAGATGATCATGTTTTGTAACGAGTTATCGACAGCTGTCGAGAGCCATATGGTTGTCGCTTTATTGTATGCAATGCAATGCATGTAATTGCTTTACTTTATCACTAAGCGGTAGCGATAGTCGTAGAAGCAATAGTTGGCGAGACGACAACGATGCTACGATGGAGATCAAGGTGTCACACCAGTGACGATGGTGATCATGACGGTGCTTCGGAGATGGAGATCACAAGCACAAGATGGTGATGGCCATATCATATCACTTATATTGATTGCATGTGATGTTTATCCTTTATGCATCTTATTTTGCTTTGATTGACGGTAGCATTATAAGATGATCTCTCACTAAATTTGAAGATAAAAGTGTTCTCCCTGAGTATGCACCGTTGCCAAAGTTCGTCGTGTCGAGACACCACGTGATGATCGGGTGTGATAAGCTCTACGTCCATCTACAACTGGTGCAAGCCAGTTTTGCACACGTAGAATACTCAGGTTAAACTTGACGAGCCTAGCATATGCAGATATGGCCTTGGAACACTGAGACCGAAAGGTCGAGCGTGAATCATATAGTAGATATGATCAACATAGTGATGTTCACCATTGAAAACTACTCCATTTCACGTGATGATCGGTTATGGTTTAGTTGATTTGGATCACGTGATCACTTAGATGACTAGAGAGATGTCTATCTAAGTGGGAGTTCTTAAGTAATATGATTAATTGAACTTAAATTTATCATGAACTTAGTACCTGACAGTATTTTGCTTGTCTATGTTTGCTGTAGATAGATGGCCCGTGTTGTTGTTCCGTTGAATTTTAATGCGTTCCTTGAGAAAGCAAAGTTGAAAGATGATGGTAGCAATTACGGACTGGGTCCGTAACGAGGATTATCCTCATTGCTGCCGGAAGAATTACGTCACTGGAAGCATTGCTAGGTGCCGAACTGCTTTGAGATGCAACTAACGGCGTTAAGAGCGTCTGGCGAGCAAAGCGATGACTACTCTATAGTTCGGTATGCCATGCTTTACGGCTTAGAACCGGGACTTCAACGACGTTTTGAATGTCATGGAGCATATGAGATGTTCCAGGAGTTGAAGTTAATATTTCAAGCAAATGCCCGGATTGAGAGATATGTAGTCTCCAGTAAGTTCTATAGCTGCAAGATGGAGGAGAATAGTTCTGGCAGTGAACATATACTCAAAATGGTTGGGTATAACAATCACTTGATTCAACTAGGAGTTAATCTTCCGGATGATAGTGTCATTGACAGAATTCTTCAATCACTGCCACCAAGCTACAAGAGCTTCGTGATGACTTATAATATGCAAGGGATGAACAAGACAATTCCTGAGCTCTTCGTAATGCTAAAGGCTGCGGAGGTAGAAATCAAGAAGGAGCATCAAGTGTTGATGGTCAACAAGACCACCAGTTTCAAGAAAAAGGGTAAAGGTAAGAAGAAGGGGAACTTCAAGAAGAACGGCAAACAAGTTGTTGCTCAAGAGAAGAAACCCAAGTCTGGACCTAAGCCTGAGGCTGAGTGCTTCTACTGCAAGCAAACTGGTCACTGGAAGCGGAACTGCCCAAGTATTTGGCGGATAAGAAGGATGGTAAGGTGAACAAAGGTATATGTGATATACATGTTATTGATGTATACCTTACGAGCTCACTGATAGCACACAGGTATTTGATTTGGTTACATTGCTAATATTTGCAACTCAAAACAGGGACTACGGATTAAGCGAAGATTGGCTAAGGACGAGGTGACGATGCGCATGGGAAATGGTTCCAAAGTCGATGTGATCGCCGTCGGCACGCTACCTCTACATCTACCTTCGAGATTAGTTTTAGACCTGAGTAGTTGTTATTTGGTGCCAGCGTTGAGCATGAACATTATATCTGGATCTTGTTTGATGCGAGACGGTTATTCATTTAAATATGAGAATAATGGTTGTTCTATTTATATGAGTAATATCTTTTATGGGAATGCACCCTTGAAGAGTGGTCTATTTTTATTGAATCTCGATAGTAGTGATACACATATTCATAATGTTGAAGCCAAAAGATGCAGAGTTGATAATGATAGTGCAACTTATTTGTGGCACTGCCGTTTAGGTCATATTGGTGTAAAGCGCATGAAGAAACTCCATACTGATGGGCTTTTGGAATCACTTAATTATGAATCACTTGATACTTGCGAACCATGCCTTATGGGCAAGATGACTAAAATGTCGTTCTCTGAAACAATGTAGCGAGCAACAGATTTGTTGGAAATCATACATACTGATGTATGTGGTCCGATGAATATCGAGGCTCGCGGCGGGTATCATTATTTTCTCACCTTCACAGATGATTTAAGCAGATATGGGTATATCTACTTAATGAAACATAAGTCTGAAACATTTGAAAAGTTCAAAGAATTTCAGAGTGAAGTTGAAAATCATCGTAACAAGAAAATAAAGTTTCGCTATCGATCGTGGAGGAGAATATTTGAGTTCTGAGTTTGGTCTACATTTGAAACAATGTGGAATAGTTTAGCAACTCACGCATACCCGAACACCACAGCGTAATGGTGTGTCGAGCGTCGTGTCGTACTTTACTAGATATGGTGTGATCTATGATGTCTCTTCTTGATTTACCGCTATCGTTTTGGGGTTATGCTTTAGAGGCGGCTGCATTCACGTTAAATAGGGCACCATCAAAATCCGTTGAGACGACGCCTTATGACCTATGGTTTGGCAAGAAACCAAAGTTGTCGTTTCTTAGAGTTTGGGGCTGCGATGCTTATGTGAAAAAACTTCAACCTGATAAGCTCGAACCCAAATCGGAGAAATGTGTCTTCATAGGATACCCAAAGGAAACTGTTGGGTACACCTTCTATCATAGATCCGAAGGCAAGACATTCGTTGCTAAAAATGGATCCTTTCTAGAGAAGGAGTTTCTCTCGAAAGAAGTGAGTGGGAGGAAAGTAGAACTTGATGAGGTAACTGTACCTGCTCCCTTATTGGAAAGTAGTTCATCACAGAAATTGGTCATGTGATGTCTACACCAATTAGTGAGGAAGCTAATGATAATGATCATGAAACTTCGGATCAAGTTACTACTGAACCTCGTAGGTCAACCAGAGTAAGATCCGCACTAGAGTGGTATGGTAATCCTATTCTGGAGGTCATGTTACTTGACCATGGCGAACCTACAACTATGAGGAAGCGATGATGAGCCCAGATTCTGCAAAATGGCTTGAGACCATGAAATCTGAGATGGGATCCATGTATGAGAACAAAGTATGGACTTTGGTTGACTTGCCCGATGATCGGCAAGCCATCGAGAATAAATGGATCTTCAAGAAGAAGGCTGACGCTGATGGTAATGTTATTGTCTATAAAGCTCGACTTGTTGCGAAAGGTTTTCGACAAGTTCAAGGGGTTGACTACGATGAGACTTTCTCACCCGTAGCGATGCTTAAGTCTGTCTGAATCATGTTAGCAATTGCCGCATTTTATGATTATGAAATTTGGCAAATGGATGTCAAAACTGCTTTCCTGAATGGATTTCTGGAAGAAGAGTTGTATATGATGCAACCAGAAGGTTTTGTCGATCCAAAAGGTGCTAACAAAGTGTGCAAGCTCCAACAATCCATTTATGGACTCATGCAAGCCTCTCGGAGTTGGAATAAACGCTTTGATAGTGTGATCAAAGCATATGGTTTTATACAGACTTTTGGAGAAGCCTGTATTTACAAGAAAGTAAGTGGGAGCTCTGTAGCATTTCTAATATTATATGTGGACGACATATTGTTGATTGGAAATGATATAGAATTTCTGGATAGCATAAAAGCATGCTTGAATAAAAGTTTTTCAATGAAAGACCTCGGTGAAGCTGCTTATATATTGGGCATCAAGATCTATAGAGATAGATCAAGACGCTTAATTGGACTTTCACAAAGTACATACCTTGATAAAGTTTTGAAAAAGTTCAAAATGGATCAAGCAAAGAAAGGTTTCTTGCATGTAATACAAGGTGTGAAGTTGAGTCAGACTCAATGCCCGACCACTGTAGAAGATAGAGAGAAAATGAAAGATGTTCCCTATGCTTCAGCCATAGGCTCTATCATGTATGCAATGTTGTGTACCAGACCTGATGTGTGCCTTGCTATTAGTTTAGTAGGGAGGTACCAAAGTAATCCAGGAGTGGATCACTGGACAGCGGTCAAGAACATCCTGAAGTACCTGAAAAGGACTAAGGATATGTTTCTCGTTCATGGAGGTGACAAAGAGCTAGTCGTAAATGGTTACGTCGATGCAAGCTTTGACACTGTTCTGGACGATTCTAAATCGCAAACCGGATACGTGTTTATATTAAACGGTGGAGCAGTCAGTTGGTGCGGTTCTAAACAAAGCGTCGTGGCGGGATCTACGTGTTAAGCGGAGTACATAGCTGCTTCGAAAGCAGAAAATGAAGGAGTCTGAATGAAGGAGTTCATATCCGATCTAAGTGTCATACCTAGTCCATCGGGTCCAATGAAAATCTTCTGTGACAATACTGGTGCAATTGCCTTGGCAAAGGAATCCAGATTTCACAAGAGAACCAAGCACATCAAGAGACGCTTCAATTCCATCCGGGACCAAGTCCAGGTGGGAGACATAGAGATTTGCAAGATACATACGGATCTGAATGTTGTAGACCCGTTAACTAAGCCTCTTCCACGAGCAAAACATGATCAGCACCAAGCCTCCATGGGTGTTAGAATCATTACTGTGTAATCTAGATTATTGACTCTAGTGCAAGTGGGAGACTGAAGGAAATATGCCCTAGAGGCAATAATAAAGTTATTATTTATTTCCTCATATCATGATAAATGTTTATTATTCATGCTAGAATTGTATTAATCGGGAACATAATACATGTGTGAATACATAGACAAACATAGTGTCACTAGTATGCCTCTACTTGACTAGCTCATTGATCAAAGATGGTTGAGTTTCCTAACCATAGATATGAGTTATCATTTGATCAATGGGATCACATCATTAGAAGAATGATGTGATTGACTTGACCCATTCCATTAGCTTAGCACTTGATCGTTTAGTATGTTGCTATTGCTTTCTTCATGACTTATACATGTTCCTATGACTATGAGATTATGTAACTCCCGCTTACCGGAGGAACACTTTGTGTGCTACCAAGCGTCACAGCGTAAGCTGGGTGATTATAAAGGTGCTCTCTGGTGTCTCCGAAGGTACTTGTTGAGTTGGCGTATTTGAGATTAGGATTTGTCACTCCGATTGTCGGAGAGGTATCTCTGGGCCCTCTCGGTAATGCACATCACTATAAGCCTTGCAAGTAATGTAGCTAATGAGTTAGTTGCGGGATGATGCATTACATAACGAGTAAAGAGACTTGCCGGTAATGAGATTGAACTAGGTATTGAGATACCGACGATCGAATCTCGGACAAGTAACACACTGATGACAAAGGGAACAACGTATATTGTTATGCGGTTTGACCGATAAAGATCTTCGTAGAATATGTGGGAGCCAATATGAGCATCCAGGTTCCGCTATTGGTTATTGACCGAAGACGTGTCTCGGTCATGTCTACATAGTTCTCGAACCAGTAGGGTCCGCACGCTTAAAGTTCGGTGACGATCGGTATTATGAGTTTTTGTGTTTTGATGTACCAAAGGTAGTTCGGAGTCCCGAATATGATCACGGACATGACGAGGAGTCTCGAAATGGTCGAGACGTAAAGATTGATATATTGGATGACTATGTTCGGACACCGGAAGTGTTTCGGGAGGTTTTGGACATATCCGAGTATCCGGGGAGGTTACGGAACCCCGAGGGGGAGGGGTTAGTGGGCCTCATGGGCCCTAGTGGAGAAGAGGAGGCGGCCGGGGCAGGCGCGCGCCTCCCCTCTAGTCCGAATTGGACAAGGAGGGCCCCCCCTTTCCTTCCTCTCTCTCTCCCTTCCTTTCCCCCTCCTACTCCAACTTGGAAAAGAGGGAGTCCTACTCCCGGTGGGAGTAGGACTCCTCCCTGGCGCGCCCTCCTCCTTGTCAGCCGCCCCTCCCCCTGATCCTTTATATACGAGGGCAGGGGGCATCTCTAGACACAATAATTGATCTCTTGATCTCTTAGCCGTGTGCGGTGCCCCCCTCCACCAGATTCCACCTCGGTAATATCGTAGCGGTGCTTAGGCGAAGCCCTGCGTCGGTAGCATCATCAACACCGTCATCACGCCGTCGTGCTGACGGAACTCTCCCGTAAAGCTCTGCTGGATCGGAGTTCATGGGACATCATCGAGCCGAATGTGTGCTGAACTCAGAGGTGCCGTACGTTCGGTACTTGATCGGTCGGATCGTGAAGACGCACGACTACATCAACCACGTTGTGTGATGTCTACTACGCAACCTTCTTCTTGTAGACATTGTTGGGCCTCCAAGTGCAGAGGTTTGTAGTACAGTAGCAAATTTCTCTCAAGTGGATGACCTAAGGTTTATCAATCCGTGGGAGGCGTAGGATGAAGATGGTCTCTCTCAAACAACCCTGCAACCAAATAACAAATAGTCTCTTGTCCCCAACACACCCAATACAATGGCAAATTGTATAGGTGCACTAGTTCGGCGAAGAGATGGTGATACAAGTGCAATATGGATGGTAGATAAAGGTTTTTGTAATCTGAAAATATAAAAACAGCAAGGTAACTAATGATAAAAGTGAGCATAAACGGTATTGCAGTGGTAGGAAACAAGGCATAGGGTTCATACTTACACTAGTGCAAGTTCTCTCTGTTGGGGAACGTAGTAATTTCAAAAAATTTCCTACGCACACGCAAGATCATGGTGATGGCATAGCAACGAGAGGGGAGAGTGTTGTCCACGTACCCTCGTAGACCGTAAGCGGAAGCGTTATGACAACGCGGTTGATGTAGTCGTACGTCTTCACGATCCGACCAATCCAAGTACCGAACGTACGGCACCTCCGAGTTCAGCACACGTTCAGCTCGATGATGATCCTCGGACTCCGATCCAGCAAAGTGTCGGGGATGAGTTCCGTCAGCACGACGGCGTGGTGACGATGATGATGCTCTACCGGCGTAGGGCTTCGCCTAAACTCCGCGACGATATGACCGAGGTGGAATATGGTGGAGGGGGCACTGCACACGGCTAAGGAATGATCACGAAGATCAACTTGTGTGTTATGGGGTGCCCCCCTGCCCCCATATATAAAGGAGGGAGGGGGAGGTGCGGCCGGCCCCTAAGGGGTGCGCTGGAGGAGTCCTACTCCCACGGAGTAGGACTCCCCATCTTGCCTTGTTGGAGAAGGAGGGGGAGGGAAAGAGGAAGGGGGCCCCCCTTCCTTGTCCTATTCGGACTAGGGGGGGGGGCTGCCTGCCTGGCCGGCCCTCCTCTTCTCCCTCATGGCCCACTAAGGCCCATTATCCCCGGGAGGGTTCCGGTAACCCCGGTGTTCCAGTAAAATCCGATTTCACCGGAACCATTCCGATATCAAATATAGGCTTCCGATATATCAATCTTTATGTCTCGACCATTTGAGACTCCTCGTCATGTCCGTGATCACATCCGGACTCGAACAAACTTGGTACATCAAAACTTATAAACTCATAATAAAACTGTCATCGTAACGTTAAGCGTGCGGACCCTACGGGTTCGAGAACTATGTAGACATGACCTAGAACTATTCTCGGTCAATAACCAATAGCGGAACCTGGATGCCCATATTGGTTCCTACATATTCTACGAAGATCTTTATCGGTCAAACCGCATAAAGATATACGTTGTTCCCTTTGTCATCGGTATGTTACTTGTCCGAGATTCGATCGTCGGTATCCAATACCTAGTTCAATCTCGTTACCGGCAAGTCTCTTTACTTGTTCCGTAATACATCATCTCACAACTAACTTATTAGTTGCAATGCTTGCAAGGCTTATGTGATGTGTATTACCGAGAGGGCCAGAGATACCTCTCCAGACAATCGGAGTGACAAAACCTAATCTCGAAATACGCTAACCCAACATGTACCTTTGGAGACACCTGTAGTACTCCTTTATAATCACCCGATTACGTTGTGACGTTTGGTAGCACCAAAGTGTTCCTCCGTAAACGGAGTTGCATAATCTCATAGTTACGAGGAACATGTATAGGTCATGAAGAAAGCAATAGCAATATACTAAACGATCAAGTGCTAGGCTAACGGAATGGGTCATGTCAATCACATCATTCTTTTAATGATGTGATCCCATTAATCAAATAACAACTCATGTCTATGGTTAGGAAACATAACCATCTTTGATTAATGAGCTAGTCAAGTAGAGGCATACTAGTGACTATATGTTTGTCTATGTATTCACACATGTATCATGTTTCCGGTTAATACAATTCTAGCATGAATAATAAACATTTATCATGATATGAGGAAATAAATAATAACTTTATTATTGCCTCTAGGGCATATTTCCTTCAGTCTCCCACTTGCACTAGTGTCAATAATCTAGATTACACAGTAATGATTCTAAAACCCATGGAGTCTTGGTGCTGATCATGTTTTGCTCGTGGAAGAGGCTTAGTCAACGGGTCTGCAATATTCAGATCCGTATGTATCTTGCAAATTTCTATGTCTCCCACCTGGACTTGGTCCTGGATGGAATTGAAGGGTCTCTTGATATGCTTGGTCCTCTTGTGAAATCTGGATTCCTTTGCCAAGGCAATTGCACCAAGATTGTCACGTAAGATCTTCATTGGTCCCGATGCACTAGGTATGACACCTAGATCGAAATGAACTCTTTCATCCGACTCCTTCATTTGCTGCTTCCAAGCAGCTATGTACTCCGCTTCACATGTAGATCCCGCCACGACGCTTTGTTTAGAACTGCACCAACTAATAGCTCCACCGCTTAATAAAAACACGATCCGGTTTGCGATTTAGAATCGTCCGGATCGAGTGTCAAAGCTTGCATCGACGTAACCATTTACGACTAGCTCTTTGTCACCTCCATATACGAAACATATCCTTAGTCCTTTTCGTATTTCGGGATGTTCTTGACCGCTGTCCAAATGATCCATTCTCGATTACTTTGGTACCTTCCTGCCAAGCTTATTGCTAAGCATACGTCGGTCCGGTACACAGCATTGCATACATGATAGAGCCTATGGCTGAAGCATAGGGAACATCTTTCATTTTCTCTATGTTCTCCTCGTGGTCGGGCATTGAGTCGACTCAATTTCACACCTTGTAATCTGGTAAGAATCCTTTCTTTGCTCGATCCATTTTGAACTTTTTCAAAACTTTATCAAGGTATGTGCTTTGTGAAAGTCCAATCAAGCGCCTTGATCTATCTCTATAGATCTTGATGCCCAATATGTAAGCAGCTTCACCGAGGTCTTTCATTGAAAAACTTTTATTCAAGTATCCTTTATGCTATCCAGAAATTCTATATCATTTCCAATCAATAATATGTCGTCCACATATAATATCGTAAATGCTACAGAGCTCCCACTCACTTTCTTGTAAATACAGGCTTCTCCAAAAGTCTCAGATAAAACCATATGCTTTGATCACACTATCAAAGCGTTTATTCCAACTCCGAGAGGCTTGCACTGCACCATAAATTGATCGCTAGAGCTTGCACACTTTGTTAGCTCCTTTTGGATCAACAAAACCTTCTCGTTGCATCATATACAACTCTTCTTCTAGAAATCCATTCAAGAATGCAGTTTTGACATCCATTTGCCAAATTTCATAATCATAAAATGCAGCAATTGCTAACATGATTCGGACAGACTTAAGCATCGCTACTGGTGAGAAAGTCTCATCGTAGTCAACCCCTTGAACTTGTCGAAAACCTTTCGCAACAAGTCGAGCTTTATAGACAGTTACATTACCATCGCGTCGTCTCCTTCTTAAAGATCCATTTATTCTCAATGGCTTGCCGATCATCGGGCAAGTCAACCAAAGTCCATACTTTGTTCTCATACATGGATCCCATCTCAGATTTCATGGCTTCCAGCCATTTTGCGAATCTGGGCTCACCATCGCTTCTTCATAGTTTGTAGGTTCGCCATGGTCAAGTAACATGACTTCCGAATAGGATTACCGTACCACTCAGTGCGGATCTTACTCTGGTTGACCACGAGTTCAAGAGAAACTTGTTCGAAGTTTCATGATCAATATCATTAGCTTCCTCACTAATTGGTGCAGTTGTCACATGAACTGGTTCTTGTGATGAACTACTTTCCAATAAGGGAGCAGATACAGTTATCTCATCAAGTTCTACTTTTCTCCCACTCACTTCTTTCGAGAGAAACTCTTTTTCTAGAAAGGATCCGAATTTAGCAACGAAAATCTTGCCTTCAGATCTGTGATAGAAGGTGTACCCAATAGTCTCTTTTGGGTATCCTATGAAGACACATTTCTTCGATTTAGGTTCGAGCTTATCTGGTTGAAGTTTCTTCACATAAGCATCGCAGCCCCAAACTTTAAGATACGACAACTTTGGTTTCTTGCCAAACCATAGTTCATAAGGCGTCGTTTCAACGGATTTTCATGGTGCCCTATTTAATGTGAATGCGGCCGTCTCTAAAGCATAACCCCAAAACGATAGCGGTAAATCAGTAAGAGACATCATAGATCGCACCATATCTAGTAAATTACGATCACGACGTTCGGGCACACCATTTCGCTGTGGTGTTCCGGGTGGCGTGAGTTGCGAAACTATTCCGCATTGTTTCAAATGTAAACCAAACTCAGAACTCAAATATTCTCCTCCACGATCAGATCGTAGAAATTTTATTTTCTTGTTAATATGATTTTCCACTTCACTCTGAAATTCTTTGAACTTTTCAAATGTTTCAGATTTGTGTTTCATTAAGTAGATATACCCATATCTGCTCAAATCATCTGTGAAGGTGAGAAAATAACGATACCCGCCAAGGCTTCAACATTCATTGGACCACAAACATCAAGATGTATGATTTCCAACAAATCAGTTGCTCGCCCATAGTTCCGGAGAACGGCGTTTTAGTCATCTTGCCCATGAGGCACGGTTCATAAGTACCAAGTGATTCATAATCAAGTGATTCCAAAAGCCCATCAAGATGGAGTTTCTTCATGCGTTTTACATCGATATGACCCAAACGGCAAGTGCCACAAATAAGTTGCACTATCATTATCAACTCTGATCTTTTGGTTTCAACATTATGAATATGTGTATTACTACTATCGAGATTTAATAAAATAGACCACTCTTCAAGGGTGCATGACCATAAAAGATATTATTCATATAAATAGAACAACCATTATTCTCTCGATTTAAATGAATAGTCGCCTCGCATCAAACAAGATCCAGATATAATGTTCATGCTTAACGCTGGCACCAAATAACAATTATTTAGGTCTAAAACTAATCCCGATGGTAGATGTAGAGGTAGCGTGCCGACCGTGATCACATCGACTTTGGAACCATTTCCCATGCGCATCGTCACCTCGTCCTTAGCCAATCTTCGCTAATCCGTAGTTCCTGCTTTGAGTTGCAAATATTAGCAATGTAACCGTATCAAATACCCGGTACTCTGCGAGTATTAGTAAGGTACACATCAATAACATGTATATCACATATACCTTTGTTTACTTTGCCATCCTTCTTATCCGCCAAATACTTGGGGCAGTTCCGCTCAAAGGTGTCAGATCTCCTTGCAGTAGAAGCACTCGAGTCTCGTGCTTAGGTCCAGACTTGGGTTTCTTCTCTTGAGCAGCAACTTGTTTGCTGTTCTTCTTGAAGTTCCTTCTTCTTCCCTTTGCCTTTTTCTTGAAACTGGTGGTCTTGTTGACCATCAACACTTGATGCTCCTTTTGATTTCTACCTCTGCGGCTTTTAGCATTGCGAAGAGCTCGGAATAGACTTGTCCATCCCTTGCATATTATAGTTCATCACGAAGCTCTTGTAGCTTGGTGGCGTGATTGAAGAATTCTGTCAATGACACTATCATCGTGAAGATTAACTCTCGGTTGAATCAAGTGATTATTATACCCAGCACATTTTGAGTATGTGTTCACTTGTGTAACTATCCTCCTCCATCTTGCAGCTATAGAACTTATTGGAGACTTCATATCTCTCAATCCGGCATTTGCTTGAAATATTAATTTCAACTCTGGAACATCTCATATGCTCCATAACGCTCAAAACGCCGTTGAAGACCCAGTTCTAAGCCGTAGCATGGCACATCGAACTATCGAGTAGTCATCAGCTTTGCTCGCCAGACGTTCTTAACATCGTCGGTTGCATCAAGAGCAGGCTCGGCACCCAGCGGTGCTTCGGGACGTAATTCTTACAGGCAGCAATGAGGATAATCCTCAAGTTACGGACCCAGTCCGTAATTGCTACCATCATCTTTCAACTTTGCTTTCTCAAGGAACGCATTAAAATTCAACGGAACAACAAAGATGAGCCATCTATCTACAAGAAACATAGACAAGCAAAATACTATCAGGTACTAAGTTCATGATAAATTTAAGTTCAATTAATCATATTACTTAAGAACTCCCACTTAGATAGACATCTCTCTAGTCATTTAAGTGATTACGTGATCCAAATCAACTAAACCATGTCCGATCATCACGTGAGATGGAGTAGTTTCAATGGTGAACATCACTATGTTGATCATATCTACTATATGATTCACGTTCGACCTTTCGGTCTCCGTGTTCCGAGGCCATATCTGTATATGATAGGCTCGCCAAGTTTAACCTGAGTATTCCGCGTGTGCAACTATTTTGCACCCGTTGTATTTGAACGTAGAGCCTATCACACCCGATCATCACGTGGTGTCTCAAAGACGAAGAACTTTCGCAAGCAGTGCATACTCGGGGAGAACACTTCTTGATATTTAGTGAGAGATCATCTTATAATGCTACCGTCAATCAAAGCAAGATAAGATGCATAAAGGATAAACATCACATGCAATCAATATAAGTGATATGATATGGCCATCATCATCTTGTGCTTGTGATCTCCATCTCCGAAGCACCGTCGTTATCACCATCGTCACCGGCGTGACACCTTGATCTCCATCGTAGCATCGTTGTCGTTTCGCCAACTATTGCTTTACGACTATCGCTACCGCTTAGTGATAAAGTAAAGCAATTACATGGCGTTGCATTTCATACAATAAAGCGACAACCATATGGCTCCTGCCATTGCCGATAACTCGGTTACAAAACATGATCATCTCATACAATAAAATATAGCATCACGCCTTGACCATATCATATCACAACATGCCCTGCAAAAACAAGTTAGACGCCCTCTACTTTGTTGTTGCAAATTTTACGTGGCTGCTATGGGCTGAGCAAGAACCGTTCTTACCTACGCATCAAAACCACAACGATAGTTTGTCAAGTTGGTGCTGTTTTAACCTTCGCAAGGACCGGGCGAGCCACACTCGGTTCAACTAAAGTGAGAGAGACAGACACCCGCGGTCACCTTTAAGCAACGAGTGTTCGCAGCGGTGAAACCAGTCTCGCGTAAGCGTCTGCAGTAATGTCGGTCCGGCCGCTTCATCTCACAATACCGCCGAACCAAAGTATGACATGCTGGTAAGCAAGATGACTTATATCGCCCACAACTCACTTGTGTTCTACTCGTGCATATAACATCAACGCATTAAACCTGGCTCGATACCCTTTGTTGGGGAACGAGTAATTTCAAAAATTTCCACGCACACGCAAGATCATGGTGATGGCATAGCAACGAGAGGGAGAGTGTTGTCCACGCACCCTCGAGACCGAAGCGGAAGCGTTATGACAACGCTGTTGATGTAGTCGACGTCTTCACGATCCGACCGATCCAAGTACCGAACGACGGCACCTCCGAAGTTCAGCACACGCTCAGCTCGATGACGATCCCGGACTCGATCCAGCAAATTGTTGGGATGAGTTCCACAAGACGACGGCGCAGTGACGATGATGATGCTCTATCGGCGCAGGCTTCGCCTAAACTCCGCGACGATATGACCGATGTGGAATATGGTGGAGGGGGCACCGCACATGGCTGAGGAACGATCACGAAGATCAACTTGTGTGTTATGGGTGCCCCCTGCCCCGTGATATAAAGGAGGGAGGGAGGTGCGGCCGCCCCCAAAGTGCGCTGGAGGAGTCCTACTCCCTGGGAGTAGGACTCCCCTCTCTGCCTTGTTGGAGAAGGAAAGGGGGCAGGGGAAAGAGGAAAGGGGGGTGCCTCCCCCCTTCCTTGTCCTATTCAGACTAGGGGGGGTGGGGGCGCGCGGCCTGCCCTGGTCGGCCCTCCTCTTCTCCCTCATGGCCCACTAAGGCCCATTATCCCCCGGGAGGGTTCCGGTAACCCCCCGGTGTTCCGGTAATATCCCGATTTCAGCCGGAACCATTCCGATATCCAAATATAGGCTTCCAATATATCAATCTTTATGTCTCGACCATTTCGAGACTCCTCATCATGTCTGTGATCACATCCGGGACTCCGAACAAACTTCAGTACATCAAAATTTATAAACTCATAATAAAACTGTCATCGTAACGTTAAGCGTGCGGACCCTACGGGTTCGAGAACTATGTAGATATGACCTAGAACTATTCTCGGTCAATAACCAATAGCGGAACCTGGATGCCCATATTGGTTCCTACATATTCTACGAAGATCTTTATCGGTCAAACCGCATAACGATATACGTTGTTCCCTTTGTCATCGGTATGTTACTTGTCCGAGATTCGATCGTCGGTATCCAATACCTAGTTCAATCTCGTTATCGCAAGTCTCTTTACTCGCTATGTAATACATCATCTCACAACTAACTTATTAGTTGCAATGCTTGCAAGGCTTATGTGATGTGTATTACCGAGAGGGCCAGAGATACCTCTCAGACAATCGGAGTGACAAAACCTAATCTCAAATACGCCAACCCAACATGTACCTTTGGAGACACCTGTAGTACTCCTTTATAATCACACGATTACGTTGCCAGACGCTTGGTAGCACCCAAAGTGTTCCTCCGTAAACGGAGTTGCATAATCTCATAGTTACAGGAACATGTATAGGTCATGAAGAAAGCAATAGCAATATACTAAACGATCAAGTGCTAGGCTAACGGAATGGGTCATGTCAATCACATCATTCTCCTAATGATGTGATCCCATTAATCAAATAACAACTCATGTCTATGGTTAGGAAACATAACCATCTTTGATTAATGAGCTAGTCAAGTAGAGGCATACTAGTGACTATATGTTTGTCTATGTATTCACACATGTATCATGTTTCCGGTTAATACAATTCTAGCATGAATAATAAACATTTATCATGATATGAGGACATAAATAATAACTTTATTATTGCCTCTAGGGCATATTTCCTTCATCTCCCACTTGCACTAGAGTCAATAATCTAGATTACACAAGAATGATTCTAACACCCATGGAGTCTTGGTGCTGATCATGTTTTGCTCGTGGAAGAGGCTTAGTCAACGGGTCTGCAATATTCAGACCATAAACTTTCTTGAAGACTAGCAAACTATGTTCTCGGTCATCAAACAATTGCAATTCATCTTATTTTTGGGAAGGGTCTATGTTAGAGCTTTGATTTAGCAAACTTCACATACTCAACTATCATATAGTCTTCTACAATTGCTAACACTCACGCAATACTTATGGTTATGGAGTTTTAATCGGACACTGAGAAAGATAGGGGCTTATAGTGTTGCCTCCCAACGTATTCACCTTTGGGTGATGTCAACAATAATAGTTCATGCTAACTTACATCCAGTTGGATATATATATCAGGATCTTTCCAACATGAGGTGCTTGCCAAAGGATAAAATGAAAAAGGGAAAGGTGAATATTGATACGTCTCCATTGTATCTATAATTTTTTATTGTTCCATGCCAATATTATTCAACTTTCATATACTTTTGGCAACCTTTTATACTATTTTTGGGACTAACATATTGATCCAGTGCCCAGTGCCAGTTCATGTTTGTTGCATGTTTTATGTTTCGCAGAAACCCAATATCAAACGGAATCCAAACAGGATAAAGCAGACGGAGAATTATTTTGGAATATTTGGGATTTTCCGTAGGAAGAATCAAGCTAAACGGTGCCGAGGTGGCTGGGAGATAGGGGTGCCTCCCCCGGGCACGCTGGCACTCTCTGGGCCACCAGAAGGCGGTTGACGCTCTTCTTTTGCCGCAAGAAAGCTAATTTTATGAGAAAATATGGGCGAAAGATTCACCCCAATCGAGTTACGGATCTCCGGATATAAAAGAAACGATGAAGGGAAGGATCTGGGAGCGCGTAAAGAGAGAGACAGAGATAGATCCAATCTCGGAGGGCTCTCTCCCTCCCAAGCCATGGGAGCCAAGGACCAGAGGGGAAACCCTTCTCCCATCTAGGGAGGAGGTCAAGGAAGAAGAAGAAGAAGGGGGTTCTATCCCCCTTGCTTCCGGCGGCGCCGGAACGCCGCCGGGGGCCATCATCATCACCGCGATCTTCACCAACAACTTCACCGCCTTCATCACCAACTCTTCCCCCCTCTATGCAGCGGTGTAACCCCTCTCTTACCCGCTGTAATCTCTACTTAAACATGGTGCTCAACGCTATATATTATTTCCCAATGATGTATGGCTATCTTATGATGTTCGAGTAGATCCGTTTTGTCCTATGGGTTAATTGATGATCGTGATTGGTTTGAGTTGCATGTTTTATTATTGGTGCTGTCCTATGGTGCTCTCCGTGTCGCGCAAGCGTGAGGGATCCCCGTTGTAGGGTTTGCAATATGTTCATGATTTGCTTATGTTGGGTGGCGTGAGTTAACAGAAGCACAGACCCGAGTAAGTAGGTTGTTCGCGTATGGAAAATAGGGGACTTGATACTTTAATGCTATGGTTGGGTTTTACCTTAATGATCTTTAGTAGTTGCGGATGCTTGCTAGAGTTCCAATCATAAGTGCATATGATCCAAGAAGATAAAGTATGTTAGCTTATTCCTCTCCCTCAAATAAAATTGCAATAGTGATTACCGGTCTAGTTATCGATTGCCTTGGACAAATAATTTTCTCGTGACAAAAAGCTCTCTACTAATATTTACTTTATTGCTTCTTTATCTAAACAGCCCCTAGTTTTTATTTACATGCTCTTTATTATCTTGCAAACCTATCCTATCACACCTTCAAAGTACTTCTAGTTTCATACTTGTTCTAGGTAAAGCAAACGTCAAGCATGCGTAGAGTCGTATTAGTGGCCGATAGGACATGAGAGAGTATTTGTTCTACCTTTAGCTCCTCGTTGGGCTCGACACTCTTACTTATCGAAAGAGGCTACAACTATCCCGTATACTTGCGGGTCATCAAGACCGTTTTCTGGCGCCGTTGTCTGGGAGTCATAGCGCGGGGTGAATATTCTCGTGTGTGCTAGTTTGCCTTATCACTAAGTAATTTTTATTTGCTGTTCTAAGTTGTTCTCTATCTTTAGTTATGGATATGGAACACGAAATACCAAAAAAATTAGGTGTAGATGCTACTCATGGAGATGGGGAACCTCCTAAAACCCTCGATGCTCGTTATGTGAAAGAAATTATGTACTACTTTAATAATCCTGAGAAAACCCCATTCAACTTTGTTATGGGAGACACGTTGGATCAACGTGAATACTTTAGGGACTATCGCTTGACACAAAAAGGGAAACTATTATGGGATCAAATTAATATGTTGCGTTGGTATGCCCGGGATCTATGCTTGAGATATGATATTAATTGTTGCTCTAGGATGAAGGCTCCACACCTTCCCTTTTCATGCAAATTTAATGATAATGAAACCTTAGCTTCTTATGCTAATGGTATATATGATTACCATGATGTTGAACAAAATGAAGAATTTGTTGCTTTTAAGGCTGCTTATGAAATTGAATCTTTGTTTGAAGCTTTTGATGATGATGTTTATAGGCCTGAAAATTTTGCTATACTTAGATATTTTATGAAAATTATGAATACAATTACAATATTAACGCTTTTATTGAGAAAGTCTCCACTGTCCAAGAAGAGACTAATATTTTGCAGGAAGCTATGGAAGAAGAAATTGATGAAACCGTGAGCTCATTGGATGAAAAAGATGATGAGGAGAGCGAAGAACAAAAGGAGGAAGAGCGGATTGATCACCTGTGCCCACCTTCTAATGAGAGTAACTCTTCAACTCATACATTGTTTAATTCCCCTTCGTGCTTACCGAAGGATGATTGCTATGATCCCGTTGATTCTCTTGAAATATCCCTTTTTGATGATGCTTGCTATGCTTGTGGCCAAGATGCCAATATGAATTATGCTTATGGAGATGAACTTGCTATAGTTCCTTATGTTAAACATGAAATTGTTGCTATTGCACCCACGCATGATAGTCCTATTATATTTTTGAATTCTCCCGACTACACTATATCGGAGAAGTTTGTGCTTATTAAGGATTATATTGATGGGTTGCCTTTTACCGTTGCACATGATGATTTTGATAGATATAATACGCATGTGCTTGCTGCTCCTACTTGCAATTATTATGATAGAGGAACTATATCTCCGCCTCTTTATGTTTCCAACACGATAGAATTGCAAGAAACTATTTATACTATGCATTGGCCTTTACTTGGTGTGCATGAATTGTTCTTTTATGACATGCCTATGCATAGGAAGAGAGTTAGACTTCGTCATTGCTTGATATATGTTACTTTGTGCTCACTACTAAATTACAAATCATTGTTAATTAAAATTGGCTTTGATATACCTTGGGATCCGAGTGGATCCATTACTTGAGCACTATATGCCTAGCTTAATGGCTTTAAAGAAAGCGCTGCCAGGGAGACAACCTGGAAGTTTTAGAGAGTCATTTATTTCTGTTGAGTGCTTTCATATAGTCTAAAAACAAAAAAATAAAGAGGGGAACCTAAAAACTTTTCAAAAAGAAAAGTGAAAGTGAGAAAGACAAGCATTGTTGAAGTGGGAGAGCTCCTTGAACTTTGTTCATGCTCACGGAAACTTTGTGAATCTTGATTACAGAAACTTTTCAACAAAAATAATTAGCCCCTTGTATAATTCCATTCTATTATAAAAATAATGTGCCAAGGTTTGCCTTTAGGATGTTTACAATGCTTGTTGGTTTGTACGGTGCAGGACAAAAACTTTGGTTGTAGTGCGCGATTTTACATTTTTATCTGGAACATCAAATGGTTCTGATTCTCTTTGCAATGTCTTTACGTACAACTTGTTTATTTTTCCTAATTTTGGTAGAATTTTTGGGGTAACAGAAGTATGGTGAATGTTCATATTTCTACAGGCTGTTCTGTTTTTAACAGATTCTGTTTTTGATGCATAGTTTGCTTGTTTTGATGAATCTATCAATTTATATCAGTGGATTAAGCCATGGAAAATCTATGTTACAGTAGACATAATGCAAAAACAAAATATGAATTGGTTTTCAACATTACTTAGAGTGGTGATTTGCTTTATTATACTAACGGATCCTACCGAGTTTTCTGTTGAAGTTTTGTGTGGATGAAGTGTCTAATCGAGGAGGTCTCGATATGAGGAAAAGGAAGAGAGGCAAGAGCTCAAGCTTGGGGATGCCCAAGCACCTCAAGTAAATATTCAAGGAGACTCAAGCGTCTAAGCTTGGGTTAGTTGCAATGCTTGCAAGGCTTATGTGATGTGTATTACCGAGAGGGCCCAGAGATACCTCTCCGACAATCGGAGTGACAAAACCTAATCTCAAATACGCCAACCCAACATGTACCTTTGGAGACACCTGTAGTACTCCTTTATAATCACACAGATTACGTTGTGACGCTTGGTAGCACCCAAAGTGTTCCTCCGTAAACGGAGTTGCATAATCTCATAGTTACAGTGAACATGTATAGGTCATGAAGAAAGCAATAGCAATATACTAAACGATCAAGTGCTAGGCTAACGGAATGGGTCATGTCAATCACATCATTCTCCTAATGATGTGATCCCATTAATCAAATAACAACTCATGTCTATGGTTAGAAACATAACCATCTTTGATTAATGAGCTAGTCAAGTAGAGGCATACTAGTGACTATATGTTTGTCTATGTATTCACACATGTATCATGTTTCCGGTTAATACAATTCTAGCATGAATAATAAACATTTATCATGATATGAGGACATAAATAATAACTTTATTATTGCCTCTAGGGCATATTTCCTTCAGTCTCCCACTTGCACTAGAGTCAATAATCTAGATTACACAGTAATGATTCTAACACCCATGGAGTCTTGGTGCTGATCATGTTTTGCTCGTGGAAGAGGCTTAGTCAACGGGTCTGCAATATTCAGACCATAAACTTTCTTGAAGACTAGCAAACTATGTTCTCAGTCATCAAACAATTGCAATTCATCTTATTTTTCGGGAAGGGTCTATGTTAGAGCTTTGATTTAGCAAACTTCACATACTCAACTATCATATAGTCTTCTACAATTGCTAACACTCACGCAATACTTATGGTTATGGAGTTTTAATCGGACACTGAGAAAGATAGGGGCTTATAGTGTTGCCTCCCAACGTATTCACCTTTGGGTGATGTCAACAATAATAGTTCATGCTAACTTACATCCAGCTTGGATATATATATCGTGATCTTTCCAACATGAGGTGCTTGCCAAAGGATAAAATGAAAAAGGGAAAGGTGAATATTGATACGTCTCCATTGTATCTATAATTTTTTATTGTTCCATGCCAATATTATTCAACTTTCATATACTTTTGGCAACCTTTTATACTATTTTTGGGACTAACATATTGATCCAGTGCCCAGTGCCAGTTCATGTTTGTTGCATGTTTTATGTTTCGCAGAAACCCAATATCAAACGGAATCCAAACAGGATAAAAACGGACGGAGAATTATTTTGGAATATTTGGGATTTTCCGTAGGAAGAATCAACGCGAAACGGTGCCCGAGGTGGCCAGGAGATAGGGGGTGCCCCTCCCCCCTGGGCACGCCTGGCACTCTCCTGGGCCACCCGTAAGGCGGTTGACGCTCTTCTTTTGCCGCAAGAAAGCTAATTTTATGAGAAAAATATGGGCGAAAGATTCACCCCAATCGGAGTTACGGATCTCCGGATATAAAAGAAACGATGAAGGGGAAGGATCTGGGAACGCAGAAACAGAGAGAGACAGAGAGATAGATCCAATCTCGGAGGGGCTCTCTCCCCTCCCAAGCCATGGGAGCCAAGGACCAGAGGGGAAACCCTTCTCCCATCTAGGGAGGAGGTCAAGGAAGAAGAAGAAGAAGGGGGTTCTATCCCCCTTGCTTCCGGCGGCGCCGGAACGCCGCCGGGGGCCATCATCATCACCGCGATCTTCACCAACAACTTCACCGCCTTCATCACCAACTCTTCCCCCCTCTATGCAGCGGTGTAACCCCTCTCTTACCCGCTGTAATCTCTACTTAAACATGGTGCTCAACGCTATATATTATTTCCCAATGATGTATGGCTATCTTATGATGTTCGAGTAGATCCGTTTTGTCCTATGGGTTAATTGATGATCGTGATTGGTTTGAGTTGCATGTTTTATTATTGGTGCTGTCCTATGGTGCTCTCCGTGTCGCGCAAGCGTGAGGGATCCCCGCTAGGGTTTGCAATATGTTCATGATTTGCTTATGTTGGGTGGCGTTGATTGCTATGATCCCGTTGATTCTCTTGAAATATCCCTTTTGATGATGCTTGCTATGCTTGTGGCCAAGATGCCAATATGAATTATGCTTATGGAGATGAACTTGCTATAGTTCCTTATGTTAAACATGAAATTGTTGCTATTGCACCCACGCATGATAGTCCTATTATATTTTTGAATTCTCCCGACTACACTATATCGGAGAAGTTTGTGCTTATTAAGGATTATATTGATGGGTTGCCTTTTACCGTTGCACATGATGATTTTGATAGATATAATACGCATGTGCTTGCTGCTCCTACTTGCAATTATTATGATAGAGGAACTATATCTCCGCCTCTTTATGTTTCCAACACGATAGAATTGCAAGAAACTATTTATACTATGCATTGGCCTTTACTTGGTGTGCATGAATTGTTCTTTTATGACATGCCTATGCATAGGAGAGAGTTAGACTTCGTCATTGCTTGATATATGTTACTTTGTGCTCACTACTAAATTACAAATCATTGTTAATTAAAATTGGCTTTGATATACCTTGGGATCCGAGTGGATCCATTACTTGAGCACTATATGCCTAGCTTAATGGCTTTAAAGAAAGCGCTGCCAGGGAGACAACCTGGAAGTTTTAGAGAGTCATTTATTTCTGTTGAGTGCTTTCATATAGTCTAAAAACAAAAAAATAAAGAGGGAACCTAAAAACTTTTCAAAAAGAAAAGTGAAAGTGAGAAAGACAAGCATTGTTGAAGTGGGAGAGCTCCTTGAACTTTGTTCATGCTCACGGAAACTTTGTGAATCTTGATTACAGAAACTTTTCAACAAAAATAATTAGCCCCTTGTATAATTCCATTCTATTATAAAAATAATGTGCCAAGGTTTGCCTTTAGGATGTTTACAATGCTTGTTGGTTTGTACGGTGCAGGACAAAAACTTTGGTTGTAGTGCGATTTTACATTTTATCTGGAACATCAAATGGTTCTGATTCTCTTTGCAATGTCTTTACGTACAACTTGTTTATTTTCCTAATTTTGGTAGAATTTTTGGGGTAACAGAAGTATGGTGAATGTTCATATTTCTACAGGCTGTTCTGTTTTTAACAGATTCTGTTTTTGATGCATAGTTTGCTTGTTTTGATGAATCTATCAATTTATATCAGTGGATTAAGCCATGGAAAATCTATGTTACAGTAGACATAATGCAAAAACAAAATATGAATTGGTTTTCAACATTACTTAGAGTGGTGATTTGCTTTATTATACTAACGGATCCTACCGAGTTTTCTGTTGAAGTTTTGTGTGGATGAAGTGTCTAATCGAGGAGGTCTCGATATGAGGAAAAGGAAGAGAGGCAAGAGCTCAAGCTTGGGGATGCCCGAAGCACCTCAAGTAAATATTCAAGGAGACTCAAGCGTCTAAGCTTGGGGATGCCCCGGAAGGCATCCCCTCTTTCTTCAACAAGTATCGGTATGTTTTCGTATTCGTTTCGTTCATGCGACATGTGCAAGTCTTGGAGCGTATTTTGCATTTAGTTTTCATTTTTCTTTTATGCACCATGCTAGTATGATATAGTCCTTGGTTGATTTATAGAATTCTCATTGCACTTCACTTATATCTTTTGATTATGGCTTTATAGAATGCTTCATGTGCTTCACTTATATCATTTGAAGTTTGGATTGCCTGTTTCTCTTCACATAGAAAACCACCATTTGTAGAATGCTATTTTGCTTCACTTATATTTGTTAGAGTGTGGGAATATCTTTTGTAGAAAGAATTAAATTCTCTTGCTTCACTTATATCTATTTAGAGAGATGACAGGAATTGGTCATTCACATCGTTAATTATAAAATCCTACATAAACTTGTGGATCACTGAATATGATATGTTTGATTCCTTGCAATAGTTTTGCGATATAGAGGTGATAATATGTGGGAGGTACTAGTAGATGGTTGTGTTTAGTAAGGATGTTGGTGTTAAGGTTTGTGATTCCCGAAGCATGCATGTATGGTCTACTAACTAAGTAACCAAATTGGCGCGCATTGTATTTTGATTGTTTATCTTTGCGTGTAGGTCGGGGGCGCGCGATGGTTAACTCCTACCAACCTCCCCCCTAGGAGCATGCACGTAGTACTTTGTTTCAAGGGCTAATAAATTTTTGCAATAAGTATATGAGTTCTTTATGACTAATGTTGAGTCCATGGATTATACGCATTTTTACCTTTCCATAATTGCTAGCCTCTTGATGCCGTGCATTGCCCTTTATCACCTTGAGAGTTGGTGCAAACTTAGCGGTGCATCAAACCCGTGATCGATACACTCTATCACACATAAGCCTCCTTATATCTTCCTCAAAACAGCCACCATACCTACCTATCATGGCATTTCCATAGCCATTCCGAGATATATTGCCATGCAACTTCCATCATCATCATATACATGACTTGAGCATTCATTATCATATTGCTTTGCATGATCGTAAGATAGCTAGCATGATGTTTTCATGGCTTGTCCATTTTTTAATGTCATTGCACATCCCGGTACACCGCCGGAAGCATTCATATAGAGTCATATCTTTGTTCTAGTATCGAGTTGTAATATTGAGTTGTAAGTAAATAAAAGTGTGATGATCATCATTATAGAGCATTGCCCCATGAAAAAAAGGAAAAAAAAGAAAAAAAAGGAAAGGCCAAAGAAGCCTAAATAAAAAAGGGGGCCAAATAAGCCCACCAAAAAAAAGAAAAAGAAAAAAAAGAAAAGGAAAAGGGGCAATGTTACTATCCTTTTACCACACTTGTGCTTCAAAGTAGCACCATGTTTTTCATATAGAGAGTCTCCTATGCTATCACTTTCATATATTAGTGGGAGTTTTCATTATAGAACTTGGCTTGTATATTCCAATGATGGGCTTCCTCAAATGCCCTAGGTCTTCATGAGCAAGCAAGTTGGATGCACACCCACTTAGTTTCAGTTTGAGCTTTCATACACTTATAGCTCTAGTGCATCCGTTGCATGGCAATCCCTACTCCTCGCATTGACATCAATTGATGGGCATCTCCATAGCCCATTGATTAGCCACGTCGATGTGAGACTTTCTCCCTTTTTGTCTTCCCCACATAACCTCCATCATCATATTCTATTCCACCCATAGTGCTATATCCATGGCTCACACTCATGTATTGCGTGAAGGTTGAAAAAGTTTGAGAATACTAAAGTATGAAACAATTGCTTGGCTGACACCAGGATAGGCATGAGGGGTACCGTGTGTTAAGAAAAGGGAGCATACAAGTCTATATGATTTTGTAGGGATAACGTTCTGGAAGCATTGATATTTTGAAAGACATGATTGTTTGTTGGGATGCCCTAATTATTATTGTTTTTATGTCAAATGATAGACTATTGCTTTGAATCACTCGTGTCTTAATATTCATGCCATGATTAGACATATGATCAAGATTATGCTAGGTAGCATTCCACATCAAAAATTATCTTTTTTATCATTTACCTACTCGAGGATGAGCAGGAATTAAGCTTGGGGATGCTGATACGTCTCCGTCGTATCTATAATTTTGATTGTTCCATGCCAATATTATTCAACTTTCATATACTTTTGGCAACTTTTATACTATTTTGGGACTAACATATTGATCCGATTGCCCGATGTCAGTTCTGTTTGTTGCATGTTTTATGTTTCGCAGAAACCCAATATCAAACGGAATCCAAGCGGGATAAAAGCAGACGGAGAATTATTTTGGAATATTTGGGATTTTCCGGAGGAAGAATCAATGCGAAACGATGCCCGAGGTGGCCAGGAGATAGGGGGGCACGCCCTCCCCCCTGGGCGCGCCTGAAACTCTCCTGGGCCACCCGTAAGGCGGTTGACGCTCTTATTTTGCCGCAAGAAAGCTAGTTTTATGAGAAAAATCTGGGCGAAAGATTCACCCCAATCGGAGTTACGGATCTCCGGATATAAAAGAAACGGTGAAGGGCAAGGATCTGGGAACGCAGAAACAGAGAGAGACAAGGAGATAGATCCAATCTCGGAGGGGCTCTCGCCCCTCCCAAGCCATGGGAGCCAAGGACCAGAGGGGAAACCCTTCTCCCATCTAGGGAGGAGGTCAAGGAAGAAGAAGAAGAAGGGGGGCTCTCTCCCCCTTGCTTCCGGTGGCGCCGGAACGCCGCCGGGGGCCATCATCATCACCGCGATCTTCACCAACAACTTCACCGCCTTTGTCACCAACTCTTCCCCCCTCTATGCAGCGGTGTAACCCCTCTCTTACCCGCTGTAATCTCTACTTAAACATGGTGCTCAACGCTATATACTATTTCCCAATGATGTATGGCTATCTTATGATGTTTGAGTAGATCTGTTTTGTTCTATGGGTTAATTGATGTTCGTGATTGGTTTGAGTTGCATGTTTTATTATTGGTGCTGTCCTATGGCACTAGTAGAAAAAGGGTCAAACGTGAAGCACATTAGTGCCGGTTTGCATTAGAGCCAACACTAATGTGTATATTAGTGCCGGTTCGTGGCGGCGATCAATAATACCGGTTCGTGGCGAACACAGTAGTACCGTTCGTACCACGAACCGGTACTAAAAAGGCTGTGTCGACTGCGGTCAGAGCTATGGCCCCACCATCACCATTTAGTGCGGTTGAACCACGAACCGGTACTAATAACGTTAATGGCAGGCTGTTTTAGTCCCACCTCGCTCCCTAACAAGCCTTTTACCACCTTAAATATGTTATTACTCAAACTATCACAAGCACTTGGTCTTCATTGAACTCTATGTGTAGAATTTGTGGCCGCAATATGAGTCTTCATCAGTTTATAAATCGTTGATGACTCATATTGACAATTCAAATTGTACACACAAAGATCGTTGATGATCAAAGTATATTTTTTATGTTATAAGATCATATTGACAATTTAGACTGTAAAGAAATATAAGATCATGATGTAAATGCTCTTATATTTTTTGCGTTCAGTATGCACCATTCAAAGCGACGCCATCAACTTTCAACCATTTCTGCCTTCATTTGCTATTTTCATGCATTCAATGATTTGTTTTGAGAACTAAATGACCTGGAAATTGAAAAGCACTACAAATGAACTCTGAAAAAGTTGAAACTTGGCATGGTATCATCATTTCACCCACATAACATGTGCAAGAAAGTAGAGAGGCTTACGGCTAAAACTGGATGCACCGTTTACAAACTGAACAATCTCTTTCGAAGTAGTCAGGTTTCTGGCGAAATTAAACTCATCTGTTACAAAGGCATTTTATTTTTTTAAACTTATTACAACTCCAGAATTTTTGTGCGTTCAGTATGCACCATTCAAAGCGACGCCATCAACTTTCAACCATTTCTGCCTTCATTTGCTATTTTTCATGCATTCAATGATTTGTTTTGAGAACTAAATGACCTGGAAATTGAAAAGCACTACAAATGAACTCTGAAAAAGTTGAAACTTGGCATGGTATCATCATTTCACCCACATAGCATGTGCAAGAAAGTAGAGAGGCTTACGGCTAAAACTGGATGCACTTCGTTTACAAACTGAACAATCTCTTTCGAAGTAGTCAGGTTTCTGACGAAATTAAACTCATCTGTTACAAAGGCATTTTATTTTTTAAAACTTATTACAACACCAGAATTTCTTTTTTTAAAACTTTGGTTATAACTCCAGACTTTGACCATCAAGTTTTGCGAGAAAAGAAAAATAGCAGAAAAGAAAAAAATATATAAAAAAACTACTCAGAAATAAATAGAAGAAAATAAATATAGCAGAAAAGAAAAAACTACTCAGAAATAAATAGAAGAAAAAATAAAGCAGAAAAGAAAAAAAAAATATTTGCTATTTTTCAATCGTTCACAAAATGACCGTGAAATTGAAAATCACTACAAAATGAACTCTGAAAATGTTGAATTTTGGCAAACTAGATGAAAAACTACTCACAAATAAATATAACAGAAAAGAAAAAAACTATACAAAAAACTACGAAGAAATAAATAGAAGAAACAGAAAAGAAAAAATATAAAAAAAATTGGGCGCTGCCTGTGGGCCTACTACGCCATGCAGGCGTGCAATTACAGGCCCTAAAGGCCCAACAGACTCACGAGGCAGCGCACAGAAATTAGGCCCACAAGCCTGCTATATAGAGGAGTTCAAAGAGGCAGCGCATGACTGGGCTTATAAACCAGTCGGCTGCCCTTCCCCGGCGAGTGGGACTAAACTTTGCGAACTGCGGGGTGGCAGCGCAAGGCCTTTAGTACCGGTTGGAGGCTCCAACCGGTAGCCAAAGTTGGCCTTTAGTACCGGTTGGTGGCTCCAACCGGTACTAAAACCTCTCTATATACAACACTTGCGAAAATTCAGTTAGATCTCTACTTCTTTCGTCTCAACCTCTCGCTTGCGCTTGCGTCGCCCGTCGTCGCCGCCGCCGCCTTTGTCGTCCGTCGCGTCGTCGTCGTCGTCCCCCGCCGCCGCCGTCGTCGTCGTCGTCGCCGCCGCCCCGTCGTAAATAAATCGTCTCGCGTCGCCGCCCGAACGCCAGCGCGCCTGTCGTCGTTCCGCCGCGGTATCGTCTCTCTCGCTCTCCCGCCGCCGTCCGTCCGTAAATCGCACGCACGACACGCCGCCGCCCGTCGCCTTCCCTTCGTCGTCGTCGCCGCCCTTCATACATCTGGCGGCGGCGACGTCTGACACACACATATACACACACATATACATACGTACATGCACACACACATACACACACACATTTTTTACTTATTTTTGTTTTTTAGAAAAGTTAATTAGATGATCGAATGTTAGATGAATTAGCTACATAGAAAATTGTCGAACTAGAGATTTGAACTAGTTGAATAATTAATATAACTAGTTTATTTTAGTAAGAAAATTGTCAAACTAGTTTATTTAGGTATATGAGTTTTGAACTAGTTCAATAATTAATATAACTAGTTTATTTTTAGTAAGAAAATTTAGGTATCTGATATTTGATGATCTAATTAAAATATTATTTGTTAATGAGTTTTTTGTTTATTTAATTTTTATATATTTTGAGTTTATATAAATGTTAGATTAATGTCGAATGTTAGATGAATTAGATAAAAAGTTAATATAACTAGTTCATAGAATTTTTATGAATTTTTTGTTGTAATTTTGGTCATAGAATTTTTATTATGTTAGAAAGTGTTTAATGGACTTAGTTAGAGGGCAACTTATTTATTTTGAGTAAGTACTACATTATTCTATTTATAGTAAGTGCTTAGTAGTTGAACTAGTTGAAGTAGTTTATTTTAGCAAGAAAATTAATAGAACTAGTTTCTTTTTAGTCAAATTGAGAGCACTATATGCAAGGCATATGCATATGATTAGTTGAATAATAATGATCTAATTTAGTCTTTGAATTATGAGCGTATAGGAAATGTCATCATCGGACGACGAAAGTCTCCGAAGTCTGTTGGTGCCACGACGATCGAGGTGAGTCGACAGGCCTCACACGGGCGATGGTCGGCGCTTCAGCGATTAAGCTCGAGGAGACTTTCGAAGTTGAAGCGATGCATAGCGGCGACAAGTGTTTTTTCATAATTAAGCATGACTTCAACTATTTCAACGTGTAATTTTCATCTTTACAATTCGAGTATAGTTGATCCCATGCCATGCAAGGCGCTATGTCTTGGAGAGGATGGATTTTGAAGACCATGAAAATTTTGAAGCGAAGAAAATTCACCTAAGGACCCATCATGATGTGGATTTTGAAGTAAAGTTGTATAATGCTGAGGCGTAACCCATTTTGGTTGCAAAATTGGGAAGCATTTTGCAAATTGTATGGTTTTGATGAGGGTATGCTTGTCACCATGGATCTTGGTGATCCTGAAATCGAGCAAGACAATATGGACATTTGGGTCCTTGTTGATACTCCTCCAGTTCTACCGCTATGTGAGTTTCTCAAACATAGTTAATTATTAATAGAACTTATATTGTTCATTTCAAAATAGTTGACAGCTTATTTCCATTGACAACTTATTTTGAAGTATCAAAGAATGTGCAGAATATGGTAGATAGAACTTACTACACCGATGGCTCTGAGTTAACTTACAAGGAGAAAACTCATCTGGTTGGATTTTGTAATGATATTGAGAATAAAAATATCTACAATCGAACTCCTCAACATTATGGTCAATCGTGCCACTAGTGCACGTGTTGAACTCTGATAACTACCATGGAGATACCCTGGTAAGTTTTTTTTACTATTACGACATCCGTGCATCTTTTTGCGTACTTCTAAAACTAGTACATCATTGCTAATTACGAAGTTATTACTATGTTTTTCAACAGCTTATCCCAGAGAATTGTGTGCCTCATTTGATGTATCAGAATGGCGGCAGCGTTAGTGTTTTGAACATATATCCAGGTCATCCTCTGAATCTCAACTGTCCATACCGGATTTCTAAAAGAAGTGGAGACATGACAATCAAAGGATGGAAAAATGTATGGACAGTCGTAAGGAGCTTCTTGGAAGCAAAAGGAAGCGAGGCGCAAGAATTGGAGATAGGATGATCTCCATTCTTCATAATGGAGAGTCGGGGTCTATATTGTTTTATGCTATTTTACCTTAAGTGTGTTTAGGTCCGATCCTACGATCTTGATGATCATGTGCTAAGAACAATTATGTAGGGTTGGGTTCGATGACTATGAGGATGATGATCGTATGACTTATTATTAATAACGAGTAGAAGTTGTATGATGATGCTTGATTAATTAGCTAGTAGGACTTGTTATTATATATGATGATGTATGATGCGAGCATGCATGAGTTATTATATATATATCTGGGTGAAACGAAAAAGAATTAAAATGGAAAACACAAAATTAAATGAAAAATAAATCATAAAACCAAACCCACCCCCAAACATTTTAGTACGGTTGGTGTTACCAACCGTACTAAAACTCCGACCCGGAGCTGGCTCGTGCCACGTGGTGGCCCTTTAGCACCGGTTCGTCTGAACCGGTACTAAAGGGGGAACTTTAGTGCCACACTTTAGTGTCGGTTCCTAAACCGGCACTAAAGGCCTCTGAACAGTGCTATTGCCGGTTCGCACTAATGTGGTGCTCTCCGTGTCGGCATAGCGTGAGGATCCTGTTGTAGGGTTTGCAATATGTTCATGATTTGCTTATGGTGGGTGGCGTGAGTGAACAGAAGCACAAACCCGAGTAGGTAGGTTGTTTGCGTATGGAATATAGGGGACTTGATACTTTAATGCTATGGTTGGGTTTTACCTTAATGATCTTTAGTAGTTGCGGATGCTTGCTAGAGTTCCAATCATAAGTGCATATGATCCAAGAAGAGAAAGTATATTAGCTTATGCCTCTCCCTCAAATAAAATTGCAATAGTGATTACCGGTCTAGTTATCGATTACCTTGGACAAATAACTTTCTCGTGAAAAAAAGTTCTCTACTAATATTTACTTTATTACTTCTTTATCTAAACAACCCCTAGTTTTTATTTACATGCTATTTATTATCTTGCAAACCTATCCTATCACACCTACAAAGTACTTCTAGTTTCATACTTGTTCTAGGTAAAGTGAACGTCAAGCGTGCGTAGAGTCATATCCGTGGCCGATAGGACTTGAGAGAGTATTTGTTCTACCTTTAGCTCCTTGTTGGGTTCGACACTCTTACTTATCGAAAGAGGCTATAACTATCCCGTATACTTGCAGGTCCTCAAATATCACCTTGACTCTTGCATAAAGTAAAAGATAGGCCCTTCGCAGAGGGAAGCAGGGATTTGCAGAGGCGCTAGAGCTTGATTTTGAAATAGAGATAAATAATTTTGAGAGGTATGATCTCATTGTCAACATAATAACCAAGAGTTCCCAATATCTTCCATACTACATACGTTATAGGCGGTTCCCAAACAGAATGGTAAAGTTTTTACTCCCCCTCCACCAACAATCACACTCCACGGCCATCCGAAACAACGGGGTACCGTCCATACCAACAACAGTCCTGGGGGAGTTTTGTTTTAATTATTTTGTTTTGCTTTGATCTTTTTGATCATGTGACTGGGCATCCCGGTTACCAGCCATTTTTCTCGTGAATTATGAGCGGAGTCCACTCATCTTGAGAATAACCCACCTAGCATGGAAGATACTGACAACCCCTAGTTGCTACATGAGCGATTCGGGCATATAAAACAGATTATTGTTTGAAGGTTTAGAGTTTGGCACATGCAAATTTACTTGGAACGGCAGGTAAATACCGCATATAGGTAGGTATGCTGGGCAGTCATGGCAAAAACTGGGTTTAAGGATATTTGGAAGCACAAATAGTATCTCTACTTGGTGCAAGGAATTTTGGCTAGCATGAGGGGGAAAGGCAAGCTCAACATGTTGGACGATCCATGACAGCTTTAACTGAGATGTGAGAAAACATAACCCATTACGTTGTCTTCCTTGTCCAACATCAACTCTTTAGCATGTCATACTTTAATGAGTGCTCACAATTATAAAAGATGTCCAAGATAGTATATTTGTATGTGAAAAACCTCTTTCTTCAATATTCTTTCATCAATTGTTCAAATGACCAATACAATGCTTGCTAACCTTCAATAAATTTACTGTCTCTACTTCTTAGATGTGAAGTCATTACTCCCAACGGGGTAAGCATATGAAACTTATATAATTTCAGATTTATGACATTCGACTCATTCAACCATTTACTCATAGGATATAAGTGAAGTACACGAGTAAATGACAAACTACTCCAAAAAGATATAAATGAAGACCAATGAGTAGTTAAATAATTATGTAGCTATGTGAAGACTCTCTAACATTTAAGAATTTCAGATGTTAAGTACTTTATTCAAACAACAAGCAAAACAAAATAAAATGACATTGCAAGGACAGCACAACTCATGTGAAGAAGCAAAAAACTTAGGTTCAACCGATACTAACCGATAGTTGTTGAAGAAGAAAGGTGGGATGCCTAACGGGGCATCCCCAAGCTTAGATGCTTGATACTTCTTGAAATATTATCTTGGGGTGCCTTGGGCATCCCCAAGCTTGAACTTTTGTGTCTCCTTAATTCCTTTTATATCTCGGTTTCCAAAATCTCGAAAGCTTCACCCACACCAAACTCAACAAGAACTCGTGAGATAAGTTAGTATAAACCAATGCAAAACCTTATCATTTTCTACTGTAACAAATCACTAAAATTATTATTAAACATTGCATACTAAATGACTCTGAATATTTAATACCCCTATCCTCAAATAGAATCATTAAACAAGCAAACATATGCAAACAATGCAAACATAACAGCAATCTGTCAAAACAGTACAGTTTGTAAAGAATGCAAGATTCATCACACTTCCCTAACTCCAAAAATTATGAGAAAAATACTACTCTGTATAAGATTTATCATAGCTCATTATGAAAAAAGTTTCAACATTATATCATTCTCTGACTTTTCTAGGAAATTTTTGCAACAGCGGTAAACTTTCTGTTTTCAAACAGCAACATGTATACTAGCAAAATAAGCATGGTAAAGGCTATCCTTGACATTTTTATTGAAAATATAGATGAAAAACATTATTATAAATAACAGCAAGCAAATACTAACAAGATAAAAATGACGCTCCAAGCAAAACACATATCATGTGGTGAATAAAAATATAGCTCCAAGTAAAGTTACCGATAAACGAAGACGAAGGAGGGGATGCCATCCGGGGCATCCCCAAGCTTAGGCTTTTGGTTGTCCTTGAATATTACCTTGGGGTGCCTTGGGAATCCCCAAGCTTAGGCTCTTTCCACTCCTTATTCCATAGTCCATCGAATCTTTACCTAAAACTTGAAAACTTCACAACACAAAACTCAACAGTAAACTCGTAAACTCCGTTAGTATAAGAAAATAAAAACCACCACATAAGGTACTATGATGAACTCATTCTAAATTCATATTGGTGCAGTATCTACTGTATTCCAACTTATCTATGGTTCATACCCTCCGATACTACTCATAGATTCATCAAAATAAGCAAACAACACATAGAAAACAGAATCTGTCAAAAACAGAACAGTCTGTAGTAATATGTATCAAACGTATACTTATGGAACTCCAGAAATCCTACCAAATTAGGAAGTCCTAAGAACTTTGTTTACCAATCCAGATTAAAAAGAATCAGATCAAAATCACGTTTCCGTGAATTATCAAAACTAATTTACTGGGTGCAAAAGTTTCAGATTTTCAGGAGGATCAACACAACTATCACCGTAAGCTATCCTAAAGGTCTTACTTGGCACTTTATTGAAACAAAAGCTATAAAACATGATTACTACAGTATCATAATCATGTGTACACATAAAAACAGTAAGGGTAAATATTGGGTTGTCTCCCAACAAGCGCTTTTCTTTAATCCCTTTCTAGCTAGGCATGATGATGACAATGATGCTCACATAAAAGATAAGAATTGAAACATAACGGGAGCATCATGAAGCATATGACTAGCACATTTAAGCCTAACCCACTTCCTATGGATAAGGATTTTGTGGGCAAATAACTTATGGGAACAATAATCAACTAGCATAAGAAGGCTAAGCAAGCATAACTTCAAAATTTTAAGCACATAGAGAGGAAACTTGATATTATTGCAATTCCTACAAGCATATGTTCCTCCCTCATAATAATTTTCAGTAGCATCATGAATGAATTCAACAATATAACCAGCACCTAAAGCATTTTTTTTCATGATCTACTTGCAAGGAAAATTTACTACTCTCCATATAAGCAAAATTCTTCTTATTCGGAATAGTGGGAGTATCATAAGAGACTCGAATACTATAAATTGTTTCCGCATTAAAAGAGTAATGTACAGAAAAAGGGTAATCATAATCATGACAAGTTTTATAAATATAATCATCACTACTTTTTATGGCATAAGTTTCATCACAATAATCATCATAAGTAGCAACTTTGTTCTCATCGTAATCGATTGAAACCTCTTCCAAGATAGTGGAATCATCACTAAATAAAGTGACACTCTTCCAAATCCACTTTCATAAATATAATCATCATAGGTAAGAAGCATGCTATCATCATAACAACTTTGCTATCAAAACTTGGGAGGCAAAAAATATCATCTTCATTAAACGTAGCATCCCCAAGCTTGGGAAAACATTAATTTCAGCAAATACATTCTCAAATATGGCATCCTTATCAAACATAGCTTCCCAAGCTTGGTCCTTTTCATATCATAAGCATAATCACTCTCATCATTAATAGTATGGATAGCACCAATAGTATAGCAATTATCATCATCACAATGAGTAGTAGGAGCAACATCATTCGGAAGGGATACCTTTTTACCTTTGTTGCTCCTTCTTTTCTTTTTCTTCTTCACATTATGTGTGGGTTCAACCTTCTTCTTTGAGCTCCTTATTGATAAGATTGGTTGAATAAAAAGCTCCTCCTCATTACCTGATTCATCATAAGAAATAATAGGAGGATATTGGGAAGTCTCTTCCCTTTCATTAGTATTCTCTTCATCTTCTATTTGCTTCCCTTTCTTTATGTAATTGGCAATATAAGGAATTTCAATGCAATTCACCGCACAATACATATAAATTTCCTCTAGATCAATATCAAGGAATTACTCATGGGCAAATTCTGGAAGGTCCTTAATTAAAGGTTTCATTTCTTCATAACCCAAAAGCAAACTAAGTTCATTATGATGTGCAAGGGAAATCATATCATCACAATTTTTGGACACGATTCGATCATGAAACAATTTGCATCGGAGATGTAAATGACCACGTTTATTGCAAAGTTCACAAGTACGGCAAAGGAAATTTGAATTTTCAGCACTCACATTTAGCATTTCTTGCAACCATTTAGTTTCTAAATGCTTATGCCTCTTGCAGTATCTATCTTCCCTATTCGGTGCGTACTTGCAAACCCAATTCACTCCACAAAAATCGACATGCTTATAGGAGACATTTTCATCATAACTAGTGCAATCATCATTAGTACTATGGATATTCAAAGAGTTCACACTAACAATATTGCATCATGCTCATCATACAAAGATCTAGTACCAGACATTTTAATGCATTCTTCTTCTAGCACTTGAGCACAATTTTCCTTTCCATCAATCTCACGAAAGATATTAAAAAGATGAAGCATATGAGATAAACTCAATTCCATTTTTTTGTAATTTTCTTTTATAAACTAAACTAGTAATAAAACAAGAAACAAAAAGATTCGATTGCAAGATCTAAAGATATACCTTCAAGCACTCACCTCCTCGGCAACGGCGCCAGAAAAGAGCTTGATGTCTACTACGCAACCTTGTCCTTGTAGACGTTGTCGGGCCTCCAAGTGCAGAGGTTTGTAGGACAGTATCAAATTTCCCTCAAGTGGATGACCTAAGGTTTATCAATCTGTGGGAGGCGTAGGATGAAGATGGTCTCTCTCAAACAACCCTGCAACCAAATAACAAAGAGTCTCTTATGTCCCCAACACACCCAATACAATGGCAAATTGTATAGGTGCACTAGTTCGGCGAAGAGATGGTGATACAAGTGCAATATGGATGGTAGATAAAGGTTTTTATAATCTTAAAATATAAAAACAGCAAGGTAACTAATGATAAAAGTGAGCGTAAACGGTATTGCAATGGTAGGAAACAAGGCATAGGGTTCATACTTTCGCTAGTGCAAGTTCTCTCAACAATAATAACATAATTGGATCACATAACTATCCCTCAACATGCAACAAAGAGTCACTCCAAAGCCACTAAGCGGAGAACAAACGTAAAGATTGATATATTGGATGACTATGTTGTAGGGGAATGTAGCAGAAATTCAAAATTTTCTACGCATCACCAAGATCAATCTATGGAGAGACTAGCAACGAGAGAGAGAGAGGGAGTGCATCTTCATACCCTTGAAGATCGCTACCTGTCGGTGTACTGGAGTAGGGGTACCCTAGTATCCCGAACTCGTGCACGGACAGTTGCAGCACCCCGCGGCAGGGCTGACTTGGTGACCGCCAAGATCCTCAACAGCTCCTTTGGAACCATTCAAGAACAAAGTAATCAAGACCCCGGCAAAAGGGGCTTGTCGGGAAGGCCACTCAGGGCACGAAGGAAACAAGGCCCCGACAAGAGGAGCTTGCCGGGAAGGCTTGAGTGAGCGACAAGCTCCCGAAGCGACAAGAACCTTGCAGCGGCAAGGTGCTTCGCCATGCGAGCAACCTCTCTTCATCTCCGCTCCAGCTCATCCGCCAACGTGTCACCACGGGGCTCTCCCAAACACGCGTGTCGACGGGCTGTGCAGCCAGCGGGGAGCGGCGATAAGCGGCGCTGACGAGCTACCATCGTGGCAAGCGGAGGCGCACTTGACGGTCCCTGTTACCTTTGTTCGAGCGGCCGAGGCGGGCATTTATGACTCTTGTCCCTTGCCGTCAGAGTTAGGTATAGATCACTGTACACTGTACAAAGCGGTGTACCAACCTCTGTTTTTACTATCTTACCCTTTTTCTACTTGCCACATGTGGTGACCCCTTTGTGCCTATAAAAGGAGGCCCAAGTGCAACGTAGAAAGGGTTCGGCTCAGCTCCAGCTTAGTTCATCCGACTCACACATACACTCGAGCTAGGTTTGGTAGCCCTCATTGCTCCCTAGCAAGAACACAAGATAATCCATAAAGCAGCAGTAGGAGTATTATCTCTCCGGAGAGCTCCGAAGCTGGGTAAATCTGCTCGTGTGCATCGCTTCGATCCGCTCTTTGTGCAATCTCCGCCCCCTCCGAACCACAAGGGATCCAGGTCCCATAGGTGTTAAGTGGGCCACGATCAACTTCCCGACATCTTTGGCGCGCCGGTAGGGCGTCGAGGCTGTGTGAACCCGATCCGGCGTTCACACGAGCAGTTTCTTCATCAACATCTTCGTCAACATGGCACCGAAGAAGAAGTCTTCAGCAGCAGCAGAGCCGTCCGCGTCGAACCCACCACCACCGGAGCCGTCAGGTGGTGGGGGAAACGCTGGCGGAGGAACGGGCGTCGTCGAGAGAGCCCACAATGCCGCCAGGTCCAAGGACAAGGCAGCGCAGGCGTCGGCGTCCGAATCCGCACCGCGTCCTTCTCCGGAGGCGCGAGACCGACAGCGTCATGATGCTCGCAGCACCATACGCTTGTTGGATCAAGGCCAAGCTGGGGGATCCAGAGGCCCTCGAGACCCGCATGCACACCAGCATGCCGGTACGAGTGGAGTACGGACGCTTGGGCGGGATGCTGCTCCTCCTAACTTGGTTAGGAGTCCGAGCACATCCGTTCCTCGCTCGTCGCCATTGCCACCCACCACACCAGCGAAGCCTTGGCGAGAGCTCGATTACTTCTAGACTACCCTCGGCGGCCGTCAAGGTCGGCGAATGGAGAACCACAATTCAGAGTCTCATCGGCCGCCAGCGGCGGCGTCCCCGACAACCGAGTGCCTCACGGCCGCGGCAAAGCGACAAGGCGCGAGCTGATGGCGGCGAGACTTGCGGGGTGCAGCCACCGTACCTCCCCTTCGAAGGCCAAGATCGCCGACTCGCCGGATCCACCTCGACAGCGACTCCACAGCGTCGTCGGATCCACGAGCTCGTCGCGACCAGCGCCAAGTTCTTCGAGAACGGCAAGAAGAAGACGCTCGAACCCGAATCGAGCGCCGAAGAAAAGCGCCGTCAATCCGACCAGCGCGGGCCCACTGTCGACATGCATGCGCCGAAGGAACGGGCGACTTACGTCTGTGTAGGTTGCCCTGCGTTCACTCGTGAGCTGCGGCAAGTCCGGTGGCCCGACAAGAAAAACTTCAAACCAGATGTGCCAGAGAAGTATGAAGGCAGGACACACCCATCGGAGTTCCTCAGCATCTACACCATCGCGGTGCAGGCTGCGGGGGGACGAGACGACAAGATCCTCGCCAACTACTTTCCCCTGGTGCTCAAGCCAAACGTCAGATCTTGGCTCATGCACTTGCCGGACGGCTCTATTTCTTCTTGGGCAGATTTGTGCCACCAATTTGTTGGCGCCTTCACAGGCGGCCACAAGCCTCATGGCGGAGAGTGACCTCCACCTGCTTGCCCGAAGGAGGAGAGTCCCTCGCAAGTTCATCCAGAGATTCAGTCGAGTGCACTACAACATCCCAGACGTCCACCCTGCCGCGGTGATCAGTGCATTTCATCAGAATGTGCGAAACCGCAGGATGAGGGAGGAGATGGCGATGTGCAAAGTGAAAGACATCAGCGAACTTTATGCCCTGGCCGACAAGTGTGCACGCGCTGAAGAAGGAAGAAGACTCCCAGGAGAGAATGTGGGAGCAGAATCTGACAGTGAGGAGATCGCCCCGGCAAGGAAGAGCCGGCGGCGAAACAACAGAAAGAAGAAAAACCAAGAAGTACTAGTTGTCGAGCAGTCCGGCAGCGGAGGTGGCGCCGGCAAGGCTAAGGTTAGCGGCTCCGGCAAGGAGGTTGTCGTTGACGCCGACCGCCAAGCTGTGGCGGCCGCCGACAAGCCTGACAGCTCCAACAAGCAGTACTGTAAGATCCACCGCACCAAGGGCCACGATCTCCAGAGCTGCAAGAAAGTCGAGCAGCTTGTTGAGCTCTGAGAGAGCTGAATCTGGCGGCGAGACAAGGAGAAGGCCAGGAAGGTGCAGTGCAACAAGTAAGAAGAGACCCGGCGGGGAGGGCCTTGCAGCAAGGCCAAGCAGCGGCAAGGAGACAGACCTCCCGCAGCCGCGACAAGGAAGAAAGCGAAGATGAAGATGGCGAAGACATGGAAGGCGATGAAGCTGATGAGCAGGAGTTTGAGAAGGCAGCGGAGGTCCTTTGCGTTGGCGGTGGTGCTTCTCTGCATACCTCACACCGCCAACTCAAGCAATGGATGCGTGAGGTCAATGCAGCGAGAACCATCCATAGAGTCGCGCAAACATCTGAAGTGGTCAAGACGCCCATCATCTTTGACATTGAGGACCACCTGATCGCATCACTGCGGTCGGTG